>CM055124.1:3066843-3666843 GCA_029206835.1 Rana muscosa | reverse complement strand
CCGACACCAGCCATTTCCCCGATAAATTTCCCACAAAAAAAATAATTTTTTGGCAGTGCCCCTCCTGAGGAAATACCGTATTTATCGGCGTATAACACACACTTTTTTCCCCTTAAAATCAGGGGAAAATCGTGGGTGCGTGTTATACGCCGATACCCACTGATCCCGGCGATCTCCGCTGACTGAGCGGAGCGCAGCGATCGCCGCAGAGATACACATAGCCGAGTGTACTCGGCTATACTCGGCTTTTCTCGGCTCTGCTCACAGACACGCCCAGTCCCGCCATTGGACCTGTGATATGTCCATCATAGGGCGGGACTCGGCGTGACTGAGTGGAGCCGAGAAAAGCCGAGTATAGCCGAGTACACTCGGCTATGTGTATCTCGGCGGCGGCTCCGCCCAGTCCCTGCGTCTGTGTCCCTGCGTTCCCTGCGTTCTCTGCGGCGTTCGCCCCGCTCCGCCTAGTCTCTGCGGCGATCTCGGCGGCGCCAATTTTGAAAACTGGGGCAAGGCTGCACTTAGCAAAGGCTGCACTGGACACTGGGCAAAGCTACACTGGGCAAAGGCTGCACTGGACAAAGCCGCACTGGACACTGGGCAAAGGCTGCACTGGGCAAAGGCTGCACTGGACACTGGGCAAAGCTGCACTGGACAATGGGCAAGGCTGCACTGGACAATGGGCAAAGGCTGCACTGGACAAAGCTGCACTGGACACTGAGCAAAGCTGCACTGGGCAAAGGCTGCACTGGACACTGGGCAAAGGCTGCAATGGACACTGCTGACAAGGCTGCAACGGACACTGGTAAGGCTGCATTTAAATGTAAGTTTTTTTTTCCTTAAACTTCCCTCCTAAAAGTTTTTTTCCCTAAAATTCCCTCCTAAACTTGGGGTGCGTGTTATACGCCGGTGCGTGTTATACGCCGATAAATACGGTACTCTGGATCCGCCCGGTCACCAGGTGCAATGGAAGCTCACCTCCTTCATAAACCCTGAAAGGGTCTCCCGCGGCTCCTATAAAGACCCTGCAGGGGTCAAACATGCTCTGCACACAGTGTACTTCTTTATTAATGGCTCCGTATTGAATTGATCACCAGCAGCTCCAAACCAATAAAAAGATAAAAGTGCTTCCTATAGTGCAGTACCTAGGTGTTAAGCTGAATGAAATTTGCAGAGCAAAAGGACAAAGTTAATACAAGGGATTGGAGAAAAGGGCAAAAAGACAGGGAGCCGTCTGCGGCTACAGAAGTACAGAGTCCACTAGGATGTAGATAATGATGACAGGCTGTGTATCCTTTAAACGGACCATACTCCAGATTAGGGATGAGCTCGGTGTTCGAGTCGAAAATACGTTCGACTCGAACATCGGCTGTTCGATGAAGATCGAACGTTTTGGGCCGTTCGCGACAAATTCGAGTGACGCGAACGGCCCACAATACACTGCGTCATCGCAGTGCAATCCCGGCACTGTGATTGGCCAAGCATGCACTGTGACCCCGCATGCGGCCTTGTGTAGTGTGTTCCGGTTCAGGGAGAGAGAAAGATAGGCAGGGACAGTGTTTTTTCCTGTTGTGTAACACAGGCAGGCATCTGCAGCACTTAAAGCAGGCGTAGTGTGATTCCTGAAAAATATACACCTGAAGCTACCCCTTATTGCTCGTATTTTTTTTTCTTTTGTGTTACACCAACAGGCATCTGCAGCACTTACAGCGGGCGTAGTGTGCTTCTTGCAAAATATACACCTGAAGCTACCCCTTATTGCTGGTTTTCCCATCTCCCTGCAGGCCTTTATAATGTCTGGAAGGCAAACAAGGAGAGGCAGACAGTAAGGAGCCAATAAAAGAGGGCAAGCAGGCTCTGTGTCTAGAGACAACAGTGCTGGTCGTGGACGCGGTGCATCGTCAGCACGTGGCCATGGGACACGCTTGTCCTTATTTTCGGCAGCTGGACGTGTTGAGCCGCATCATGCCGAAGACTTGGTAGAGTGGATGACCAAGCCTTCCTCATCCTCCTCATCCTCTCTCACTCAGGCTCAGGGTACTGGCAAAGCAGCTGCCAAAGCGTCCTCAATGACATCATCAGTCACTCCTTCCCTAGACCCACCGTGTCCTCCTGAGGAGTCCCCCGAACTGTTTGAGCACTGTGTTGGGTACATGCTCCAGGAGGATGCCCAGCGTTTCGAAGGGTCTGAAGATGATACCCAGCTAGAGGAAGGAAGTAGCGTGAGAGCAGAGAGAGGGGATGCTCAAGAAGGAAACCAATCTGGCAGTCATGTTCCAGCAGCTGCAGCATACTGCCAGATTGGTTCCAGTGATGAGGAGGGAGGGGATGATGAGGTCACTGACTCCACGTGGGTGCCTGATAGGAGAGAGGAGGATGAGGAGGAGGCACATCTCCAACGAGGCAGGATGCCCTCCGGGGGCCAGCGTAAGGGCAGCACACCGACTTTATCACACCGCAGAGCTCCGCCTGTGCAGGGTGCTGCCTCTGCCCGTTATTCCAAAAGTTCTTTGGTGTGGGCCTTTTTTGAGTCGAGTGCATCAGATCGCACCGCTGCTGTTTGCAACATATGTCTCAAGCGCATCTCGCGTGGCCAAAACATCAGCCGCTTGGGCACCACATGCTTGACCAGACATATGTTGACCTGCCATGCAGCTCGTTGGCAAGTCTACCTTAAAGACCCACACCAAAGAACAAAGCGGATCTCTCCTTGCTCCGCATCAGCTGGGATCTCCAACCCCACTATACCTTCAGTCCTCTCTGAAACCTGCACTGAGAGGAATGAAGGTGTAAAATTAGGTGTGTCACAGCCAAGTACTTGCGGGCACTCTGCTAGCAGTACACCGACGTCCGATTCTAGCAGGCAAATTTCCCTGCCCCAGCTGCTGGACCGTCGAAAGAAGTTCACTCCCAGCCATCCACATGCCCAGCGGTTGAATGCTAGCTTGGCTAAATTGCTAGCACTTCAACTGCTGCCTTTTCAGTTGGTAGACTCGGCCCCCTTCCGTGAGTTTATGCAATGTGCGGTTCCTCAGTGGCAGGTTCCCATGCCTCGCTGGACAGGGCAGTCAGGTACATATTACCGCTGACTCATGGTCCAGCAGGCATGGACAGGGACGTTACCTTTCTTTCACGGCCCATTGGGTCACTCTTGGCAGCTGGGAAGGATGCAGGACAAGGTGCAGTAGTGTTGGAGGTTGTTCCGCCGCCACGCCTCCAAAATGCTACTACTGGTTGTTGTGACACACCTCTCTCCTCCTTCCTCCATGGCCTCTTCCTGTGCTTTGTCCTCGGAACCAGCGGTGCTCCGTAGGCGTTCAAGGGGCTACGCAAGTACGCAGGCAAAAAGATGCCATGCCGTGCTTGCGCTGGTGTGTTTGGGGGACAGGAGCCACACTGGGGCAGAGGTTCTGTCAGCTCTGCAGGGGCAGGCCGAGAGGTGGTTGACGCCACGCCAGCTTAAGGCAGGAATGGTGGTTTGCGACAATGGCACCAACCTCCTCTCCGCCCTCCGACAGGGACAACTGACCCTTGTGCCCTGTGTGGCTCACGTCCTTAACCTGGTGGTGCAGCGGTTCTTGGGCAGGTACCCGGGCTTACAGGATGTCCTGAGGCAGGCCAGGAAAGTCTGTGTGCATTTCCGCAGATCATATAATGCCAGTGCTCGGCTGGCTGAGCTGCAAAAGGAGTTAAACCTGCCAAAGAACTGCCTTATATGTGACATGCCCACCAGGTGGAAATCAACGTTGGCCATGCTGCAGCGGCTGCACACGCAGCAGAGGGCCATCAATGAGTACCTGTGTGACTACAGCACCAGGACAGGGTCAGGGGAGCTCAGGTTTTTTCCACCACGCCAGTGGGGCATGATCAGGGATGCATGCACTGTCCTGGCACCATTTGAGGAGGCCACGAGGATGGTGAGCAGTGACAGTGCATGCATCAGTGACACTGTACCTCTTGTCCACCTGTTGGAGCATACCCTGCGTGGAATAATGGACAGGGCACTTGAGGCAGAACAGAGGCAGGAAGAGGAGGACTTCCTTGCCTCTCAAGGCCCCCTTTACCCAGACAATGTTCCTTCTGTCCCACCCATTCCACAGGAAGAGGAGGAGGAGGAGGAGGATTGTGTCAGCATGGAGGTGGAGCCTGGCACTCAGCATCAACAGCAGCAGTCTTTTAGGGATGATTTTCAGTCCCAAGAAACACGTGGACTTGTACGTGGCTGGGAGGAGGTGGCTGCGGATCATGTCGTCCTTAGTGACCCAGAGGACTTTGGACCGAATGCCTCAGCTAACCTACGCTGCATGGCCTCCCTGATCCTGCAAAGTCTGCGGAAGGATCCTCGTATTCTTTGGATCAAGGAGTGGGACCATTACTGGCTGGCCACTCTCCTTGATCCACGGTACAAGGCTAAGGTTGCGAACCTTATCTTACCAACGCAGACGGAGTAGAGGATGAGACAACTCCGGGAGGCCTTTCAGAAAGGTCTGTGCAACGCGTTCCCAGAGACTGGGAGGTTACAAACTCCTGGCCCGGGATAACGAGTTGCTGATGCGTCGGTCAGTCAAAGAAGGAGCGGTGGGGAACGTGGCCGTCTGACCCATGCGTTCAGACAATTCTTTAGTCCGCAGCCCCAAGGTATGATTGGTTCCAGCAACCATCGCCAGCGTCTGATATACATGGTGCAGGAATACCTAGGGGCAAGGTCAGATTTGGACACCTTTCCCACCGAAAATCCTCTGGCTTACTGGGTCTTGAGGATGGATCACTGGCCAGAGCTTGCACAGTATGCAATTGAGCTACTGGCCTGTCCTGCATCCAGCGTTCCTTCGGAACGCACATTCAGTGCTGCTGGAGGATTTGTCACGGATCACAGGGTGCGCCTGTCCACCGACTCTGTTGATCGACTGACCTTCATAAAGATTAACCAGTCTTGGATCACCACCAGCTACCAAGCACCTGAAGCTGATATAACAGAATAATTTATTTTCAAATGTCACATCCCTTCAACACTGATGCTGAGTGACTGTCCTGTTATGGTGACTGACTATCCTCCTCCTCCTCCTCAATGATCCGATTCATGATGATATCTTGGAAAAACATTTTTGTTTCTGGGTGCCGCCACCAGTGGCTAAGGCCCAATTTTAACAGGGGCATGTAATTACAATTTTTGATGCAATGCTTTGCAGCAGGGCCCATTCCTGCACTCCAACTAGAGTATCTGGGAGAGGTTACAGTGTCGTGGCACCAGCACCAGTGCCTAAGGCCCAATTTTTCAGCCCCTGTTTAACAGGGGCGTGTAATTACAATTTTTGATGCAATACTTTGCAACAGGGCTCATTGCTGTGCTCCAAATACAGTATATGTGAGGGGTTGCAGTGTTGTGGCACCAGTGGCTAAGGCCCAATTTTTCAGCCCCTGTTCTACAGGGGCATGTAATTACAATTCTTGATATAATAGTTGACAGCAGGGCGTTCCAGCGCCCACCAAGAGTAACTGAGTGCTTACAGTGTTGTGCCAACACCAACACCTAAGGGGCCAATTTCTGCAGAGTATATACGGCAGGCCCCTACTTTCAAACATCCAACTTACAAACGACTCCTCCTTGCAAATGGAAGGATACAACAGGAAGTGAGAGGAAATCTACCCCTAGGAAGGCAAATTCTCTCCTGTAAGAGTTAATATGGGGAAAAAAGTGTCTCCTCTCCACTGATGCTTTATCACCAATTCTTGTTTCAATAAAAACCCAAAATTTTCAAAAAACATTTGTCATTAGGACGGAAAGTGAGGTGAACTGTTCTGAACAGGTGCACACTGCACAGACAGCAAAACAAATGTTACAGGGGTGATAACCCTTCCCTATGTTTTCCAAAAAGCTTAAAAACAGATTTTTTGGCTGGAGCTACACTTAAACAATGTACCTGTTCAAAATTACAAACAGATTCTACATAAGAACAAACCTACAGTCCCTGTCTTGTATGCACCGCCTGTTCAGAGTATGTAGGGCCTTTTTTATTTTGTGTGCGGGGTTCCCCTTAATATCCATACAAGACCCAAAGGGGCTGGTAATGGGCTGGGGTGGGGGGGGGGGTGCTGTGATGGGGTAGCTATGCCATTTTTCCTAAAGATTTTCATCCATATTACCGGGACCAGACATTACATTAAAGCCGCAAGCAGTTTTAAATGGCTTTTTTTCCTTTAGAAATGTAATTTTGTGCAGGGACAGTTCTAAACACGGGAAACACGTGGCACTTCACAGGCATACTTTAGACACCCCCCAGGTACGATATTTAAAGGAATATTTACTTTTTTTTTCATTTTATGCATCATTAAAATGACTGCTCCCGAAAAACGGCCGTTTTTAAAACTTTTTTTTGGATTGATACATGTCCCCTGGTGCAGAACCCGGGTTCCCAAACCCTTTTTAGGACAATACCATGCATATTAGTCGTTATAAATAGCACTTTAGATTTCGAACGTTCGCATCCATTGTATTTAATAGGGTTCTAAAGTTCGTGCAAACTTTCGGTCCGTTCGCGGGTTCTGGTGCGAACCGAACCCGGGGGTGTTCGGCTCATCACTAGTCCCAACACGACAGAATTTCTCTCTGCAACACTCAAGTGTGAAATTGAGCATACAGCACCGCCTCGAAGGATGCTACCATGAGACCCAGGACTCGCATGCAAAAGCGGAACGACAACCATTTTTGGGATGTCAACCGCTGCACCACAGCCCGCAGAGTTTGCAGCTTCTCCCTGGGAAGAAAAACTCTTGCATCCAGGACCAGCCCCAGTTATTCTAGACGTTGAGATGGCACCAACACCGATTTCTGAATGTTTAGCACCCAACCAAATTCTCGGAGGGTCTGGCAGGTGATAGACACATCTTCCTCTAATTCTGAGCTTGAAGAGGCTCTTAGAAGAAGGTCGTCCAGGTAACCTACAATAGCGATTCCACGCTGCCTCAGCAAGTCCAGAATCGGGGCGAGCACCTTGGTGAATACCCTCGGCACCGAAGCCAGACCGAAGGGGAGAGCCACAAATTGATAGTGGTCTTCCCCGACCACAAAGTGCAGAAATTTCTGATGCCTGGAGCATATGGGGACATGTAAGTATGCGTACTTGATGTCCAAGGATGTCAGAAAATCCCCCGAGTGGAGAGCAGCGACGACAGAGCGGACTGATTCTATCCTGAATCTTTGCACTTTAACAAAGCAATTGAGGGCCTTGAGATCCTTGAGCCTTGAGATCCAGGATTGGACGGACCCCTTCCTTCTTGGGGACCACAAACAGATTGGAGTAAAACCCCTGAAACCGTTCCTGTAAGGGGACAGGAACGATCACCCCTTGCACCAGCAAATCATGAACTGCCCCAAACAGGGCCTCCCGACGACTCGGAGGAAGCTGGAGGTTGGATGGAAAAAATCTGTTAAGCGGGCAAGAGAGAAACTATTTTGTACCCCGAGGAAACTACGTCGCAAACCCAACGGTCGGAGAGCAGAGACATCCACCGAGCCACAAATTCGTGAAGACGGCCCCCCACCCGAGCGTTGGGCAGGGTCAGACCTTCATGCGGACGCAGACTTGTCCGCAGGCTTGTTGGGCTTGCGGAACCAGGGACGCTTTTGCCCTTCAGCAGGCGCCTTAGCGGCTTGGGAGCGCTTACCTGCAGCACCAGGCGGACGAAAGAAACGCTTGTGGGCGGTAAATGAGGGCCCTTGCCTACGCTCCTTACCCTTACTGGATTGTGGGAGCAGAGTGCTCTTACCTCCCGTGGCATCTTTTATAATGTCATCCAGAGAGGCCCCAAAAAGTATTTTACCCTTAAAGGGTAAGTCCACCAAGGCCTTCTTAGAAGACTGGTCCGCGGACCAACACTTCAGCCAGACCAGGCGGCGCAACACCACCACATAGACCGAGGCTCTGGAGAGCGGGCCGGCTTACGGAACCCAAAAGGGACCGACATCTGTCGCCTCTGCCGTATCCTCCATTTTCAGAGTATCCCGCAATGCGGTGATAAGTGCATCTACAAGCTCCCTATCATGCGCTGACCCTGAGCCAGAGTCATCCTGTGCCAAGCAGCTACCCCCATCCTGCCAAAAATGAAAAGGGCCTCTACCCTGCCGCCTCTCATGGTGCCAGAACCGCTACAACAGGCAGAACAGCAGTCAGTATTGCGGGCAGAGTGGACGCAGCAGGTCAGGTGTAAGACACACTAGCACAGGCACTCACATCACACTGTTACGGCCAGTCAGCCAGGCAAATTACAGGCACAATAGGAGCGGGCAGCGCCTGTAATCCCACCCACCGTGAACGAGTGCCTCTACACTCTGTACTTCCCACCTTGGAATTCGGAGGAGCATGGAGCGGAGAACACGCATAGTAGTCCTGCTGAGGAGCCGAGCTTCCTCCTTTCCCTTTTGGCTTGCTGCCTGAGAGATTCATCACAGACCACTTAACACTGCTGTGCTGTGGCTGCTATAGGGGTCAGTGAGACTGTGGCAATGCAACTGGAAAAGTTGTTCACTAATCACTGGGTTAGTATTTTTCACTGCTTGGTTGGTACTGACAGTCCAGCCTGGCTGTCAGCCATGTTGTGGTGCTGACTGCATACCCAGAGGGCTGAGGGGTTACCAGGCACAACAACATGGCTGCCAGAACCAGGCTGTACTGTTTGCTGCCCCAAGTGCCCTGGACCTTTTTTAATTGTGTTATAAAAAGGCAATAATAAGCCCACACTAGGATGTGGTGCAAAAAAAAACCTGCAGCGCATGTCCCACACAAGGCTGTCTTTAACGCAGGGCAAAAGGAGCAGCTATGGGCCCAGCCCCAGTCGTTGTGGGGCACAAAGCAGCTACCCCTTGAGCCTGCGCTGCTTGTAAAAAATATGGCGGCCAAATGCTACTGGGGCGGAGTTGGACTTCAGCTGTGCGGCAACAGGGAAGGTCCAAGAGGATGCGTGCCTGGCACCCTCTCACCTCATCTTAAAGTTCCCAGCTTGGTGCAACATTATCTCTCCCAAGTCCCAACTAACCACTGCCAACTAACCATCACGTGACCTCCACATCCCCGATAATAGCCGATCACTCTGTCCCCTAACAACCAGAGCTGTGATCAGTTTGAAGGAGAGGGAGCACTCCTCCCTCCTCTGTACAGTCCATGCTGAAAGTCTGGGACCTGTCCTCATTGGAGTCACACAGTAAGTAAATGATGTGTGGTGTGGGGACACTAACAGCACCTGCTATGGTGATCAGGAAGGACCATTGTGAGTGTTCAGCAGACAATGTACAGGGATAGGAGATCATTTATAAGTTTATTTTAATGATGTTAAAAGGGAAGGGGTTATTTTTACGCCCAGCGCTGTTGATTTTTAGATTGGACATTGCTCCATAGGTTTCAAATTCCTTGAGGAGATTGGGAAGTGACACTATAGGGTTGGTTAACGAAAAAAAGAAGGTCGTCAGCATATGCTGAGATCTTGTATTGGGAGTCGCCTATGGTTATTCCTGAGATACTTGGGTTCAAACAGATTGTACAAAGGAAGGGTTCTAGAGATATAGCGAAGATAAGCGGGGAAAGCAGGCACCCTTGACGTGTTTCATTAGCGATGGAGAAGGGTTCCGATAGAATACCATTGGCTTTAACCTGGGCAGTTGGTGAGGAATAAATCTTAGCAATCCATGTGAGCATATTTCCCAGACCGATATGTTGAAGTACCGAGGACATAAATACCCAGTTTACTCGTTCAAATGCTTTTTCAGCATCCGGACTGAGAAATACACAAGGTGTACGATTCATAGAGGCAATATGGATCAGATTAAGGACTTTGGTGGTGTTATCCCTAGCTTCCCTTGAGGGGATAAAACCTACTTGGTCTAGATGAACTATGTCCTGTAACTGTTGTGCAAGTCGAGTGGCCAGGATCTTTGTAAAAAGCTTTAGATCGATATTAAGAAGGGAAATGGGCCTGTAGCTACAACAGGAGGATGGGTCCTTACCTTCCTTGAGTATAATAGAAATGTGGGCCCTCAGAGTGTCTCTAGGGAGATTTGTGTCTGAGCTAAGAGCATTGAACATCCGTACAATATATGTACCTATAGTCGGAAGAAGAGATTGATAATATTGTAGTGTGACTCCGTCAGGCTTTCCCTGGTTTCATTCCACCTACCGCCTTCTGTAACTCCTCTATAACAGGGGCTTCCAATTCTTCTCTAAGGTCCACAGGGAGTCAGGGAAGTTGAGATGAAGTAATGTAATCATCCATTGCCGTTTTAGCAGTCGTCCCCTCTGGGAGATTATATAGGGACGAATAGTAATCCCTGAATTCTTTCGCCATCTCATTTGGGAGAACTGCCTTGTGTCCCGAGGAGGATACAATTTGAGGTATATATGTGGTAAGTTTGTGTTCTCTGACTGCTTTGGCTAACATTTTTCCACACTCATAACTGAGCTTGCGGCAATATTGAAGTGCCGTTTTAGCTCTGTAATGAAGTAAATCCACCGTTTATCGCCGGGACACTTATTTATTCTCCAGTGAGGGAGTAGGTGTTTGTTTATGCTGGGATTCTATCACATGTATTTTGTTGAGTATAGTTAATTGCTTTTCCCTTTTTATGTGCGTGCCGTATTTAATTAGTACTCCTCTGATTACTGTCTTGTGGGCTTCACACAGGATACCTGGGTCACAGTCTGGTTGGTCATTGGTGGAAAAGTAGAGCTTCAATTCGTTGTGACATCTGCCAGAACTTCTGGGGTCTGTAGGAGACTTTTGTTTAGTCTCCAAGAACGGGTTTTAGTGGTCGGAACTGTTGACAGTGAGTACTGTATGTTAACAGGACCACGTGATATTTTCTATGCCGAATGCACTCACTGCTTGTAACTGCTGGTGAGGGACCAGAAAGTAGTAAATTTCTCAAGTATACCTTGTGTGGGGAGGAATAGAAGGTGTTGTCTATTTCCCCAGTGTGTTGTAATCTCCAAATATTTACTAGTTGGGCTCTGTGCAAAAATTGTGTTATTAGTCTATGAATGCCAGCGCAGAGAGAGGATAGGCTCAACGATGTGTCTGCTGAGGGGAGCGAAGGGATATTGAAATCGCCACCCAGAATGCATTGGTATTCAGAAAATTCTAACAGCAGATCCAGTATACAATGGATAAAAACGTCCCGGCGATCATTGGGGATGTAAATGGTGGCCAGCGTCAATCCTGAGTTACCAATAGATCTTTTGAGAAACACGGAACGGCTGTTGCTATCTATCAAAGTATCATGACAAGTCAAGAGTAATCTACTAAAGAGAAGTATAGATTTAGCGACATCATTAGTAGTGTAGCGGGGTCTCCTTTAAAGGCCCCATGGACTACGTTACCCAGAAGCCCATTTGGCACCCAGGGTGCATTGTTGCCACCGCAGAGGCTCATGGGTGGGTTATAAAAGGAAGGGGCGAGGCTAAGCTCGGCCTCTTTTGGACACCGCGCTGCAATCAACAGGTCTTCCTGTGCGGATCTGCTGTAGTGTAGGGCCTGAAGCCTGGGGCCTTGCACACCTTCCAAAGAGCCTTCCACCCCACTGCGAGCCTGGGTGGCATCTGACTGTTCAAGTTACTGACGTTGTTGGATCGGAGACCCGACCGTTACAGACGCTGTGCGCGGAGACACAGCAGGTGGAAGTTCCGGACTGGGATCGCGTCCGGAGTGGTGAGCGAGCACCTGCTCAATCCAATAGACTGTACTGTTATTAGGCCTATAGACTGCCTTGGCCCAACAGGCTTTATTTACTGTTCCACTGGAGACTAGTAGCGGAACTGAGTTGAGAAGTCTCCAGTGAAGTGTTCTTCTTTGATTGCCTACCTTGTGGATTACAAATACTGTTCCTGTATGTGCACCACCATTCAAGTTGCACGCGAAGAAATTATTACCCTAAGACTGAGTTAAATCTGTGTCAGGCCTGACCTGGGGTAGAACTTTGATTGATGCGCCACATGGCGCATGTTTAATTATATCTGCACGTGGCGTGTGATCGCCCCCGCACTATTAGTGTGTGGTATAGTTACTGCTGCAGGGCTCTGTAAGCAACTTATGTGTTATGTTCTAACCTATGCCTTTTACACAAGAGTAAAACCGTTATACCTTACCATTGCTATTAGTGTGTTGTCATTGCACATAGCGTTATCTCTCAATACTGTTAGATTGTGTGTATAACTAGGTATAGGGTGTGAGAGGTACAAACCCTAGACTAGCTGTGCCGGAGTGGGTTGAGTGGATTGCCGGGGGTTGGCGGAGCTGTATACAGGGCCTGAAACAAATCCAGCGGCTCTCTTAACTGGGGGTAGCGCTACAGTAGCATGGTAGGAGAGAGGGTAGCATCTATCTTTAAGGCAAGGTCTACCTGCTCTAAAGTGGGTCTCTTGAATAAATGCTACATCAGGGTGAGCTTTTTTTTTCAGGCCATTCAGAAGCATACACAGTTTTTCGGGTATATTCAGATCTCGGCGAGACCATTTTAATGGAGTCCATCGCCACCGGAGTCAGGAAAAAAAAAAAAAAGGGGGATGGGGGGGGGGCTTGAAAATATCAAGAAAGAAGAGAGAAAGAGTAAAAGAGAAAATAAAAGTATAAAAGATTATATGGTGGGCAGCGAAACACAGCGAACTATAGAAAAAAAATGATTTGGAAGGAAGCACACTTTGAGAACCGTCAACCTAGGCTGTGCTTCAACCTAGGTGGGGGGAGAGGGCGGACTAGTCCAAGAGGAGCTAACCCAGCCCTGTTCTGTTACCTTAGCTGCAGGGGCGGTGCCAGGTGGGTGCTTGGGAGCGTTGAAGCCCCCCCAAACAATCTTCAAGCACCCTCATAGCACCCCCAAAAATTCCACTGAGGTATTGGTATAAAATTCAAACAATTTTTTTAAATAATATTGTACCTGCTGTGAATCCTGTCTGCTACTAGGCTGGGGACTCTTTTTTGAAGAGGAGGGATACAGCCGCATAAGCCGCTGATGCTTAGTTAGCTGAGAGGGGGGGCTGATTGATTCAGAATGCTGTGCAGAGGTGCTACCTTTTAAAGTGGTTGTAAACCCACTTTTGCAACTTGCACCTACAGGTAAGCCTAGATTAAGGCTTACCTGTAGGTGCAAGAAATATCTCCTAAACCTACACAGTTTAGGAGATATTTGCTAAAAATTACATTGCTCCGTGTCTACGGCGCATGCGCGCCATAGACAACGGCGCATTCATGGGGTTAATCCCATTCACAAATTCGGCTAAGTCCCAGCAATGCTTGGGCTTAGCCGAATTTGACGGCTCCCGCGCGCATGTGCGGAGTGACGTCTTCACCGCTCCGGCCAATCACAGCACCGGAGCGGCGCTGTGATTGGCTGGAGCGGCGATACCCGGAAGTAACATTCCGGCTATCGCCGCAGCGATGGCTGCGGCTGGAGAGAGGGACACGGATGGCTTCCGGGGCCCCGATCTAAGGTAAGTGGTACATAATGAGCTAGTATGCTAGTCATACTAGCTCATTATAGCTTTGTCTTGCAGGTGGGCTAGAAAGAAGAAAAAAGTTATGTGGGTTTACAACCACTTTAAAAGCCCCTGTGTCACATGGTGCCTCTGCATCTGGCTCAAGAAAGAAGAAGAAAGAAGGGGGTGGAGCAGAGAGAGAGAGCCCAGAA
Organism: Rana muscosa; assembly: GCA_029206835.1. NCBI lineage: Eukaryota > Metazoa > Chordata > Amphibia > Anura > Ranidae > Rana > Rana muscosa. The sequence goes on along the minus strand of CM055124.1, from coordinate 3,653,177 downwards.
GCAATGAAGGTATGATGACATCTGAGCTGCTGGCTGTTTCCTTGGCAGACGGCTGGGGAGGTAGCAGAGCTGCTGTAGGCAGAGAGCCGAGTCTGGAGTGCTCATCATCTGACAGGAGAAGGGGGGAGAAGGGGTTGTGTTCCAAGGAGGAGCTTCTGCTGACTGCTGAGCCTGGGGAGGGGAGGGAGACTCCCCTCTGTAGTCCTGTTATTTGATCTATGTCAGCAGCAGGCCGTCTGATCTGCTGCAAGAGGAATCCTGTCCTGTGATCTTGGCACTCTGATTTGACTGCTCCCCCCCAGACCAGAAGTGCCTGATTTACAGTACCCAAACAGAGCCAGTGCTAGACTATGCTGTGCCCTAGTCAAGCCCACGCCCACACCCACACCCCCTTAAAAAAATCACTTCAAAATTTTTTAAAACAGCAGAAAATGATCTAAAATAAAGACACCCCATGCATTCCCCACACCCCCTATACTCACAGCACACTCCATGCAATCCTCATACACCCCCTATACTCACAGCACACTCCTTGTATTCCTCATACACCCCCTATACTCACAGCACACTCCATGCATTCCTCATACACCCCCTATACTCACAGCACACTCCATGCATTCCTCATACACCCCCTATACTCACAGCACACTCCTTGTATTCCTCATACACCCCCTATACTCACAGCACACTCCATGCATTCCTCATACACTCCCTATACTCACAGCACACTCCATGCATTCCTCATACACTCCCTATACTCACAGCACACTCCTTGTATTCCTCATACACCCCCTATACTCACAGCACACTCCATGCATTCCTCATACACCCCCTATACTCACAGCACACTTCATGCATTCCTCATACACTCCCTATACTCACAGCACACTCCTTGTATTCCTCATACACCCCCTATACTCACAGCACACTCCATGCATTCCTCATACACCCCCTATACTCACAGCACACTTCATGCATTCCTCATACACCCCCTATACTCACAGCACACTCCATGCATTCCTCATACACCCCCTATACTCACAGCACACTTCATGCATTCCTCATACACCCCCTATACTCACAGCACACTTCATGCATTCCTCATACACCCCCTATATTCACAGCACACTCCATGCATTCCTCATACACCCCCTATACTCACAGCACACTTCATGCATTCCTCATACACTCCCTATACTCACAGCACACTTCATGCATTCCTCATACACCCCCTATACTCACAGCACACTTCATGCATTCCTCATACACTCCCTATACTCACAGCACACTCCATGCATTCCTCATACACCCCCTATACTCACAGCACACTCCATGCATTCCCCACACTCCATGTATTCCTCATACACCCTGTTGTGGAGATTTTTATGAAGATGTATTTAATATGTATTGTCATAGTGTCACCCAGTGTTAGTACTTCCGCAACCCGCTCTAAAGAGCTGGCTGGGGCAGTCTGAGGCTGGTTGAATCCCGTCTGGTAGGGGAAAACGTCTTGAGGTTGGAGTGTGATGTTTGCAGGGTGCGGATATGTCCACCGACGGGGGCCCTCTGTGCATTAGCATGGACGATCGTTGAGGAGGGGATATGCTCGCTCTGCTACGACATCATTGGTTATAGGCAGATGCGTGCTCTTGTCTCTGCTGTGTCTGATCAACATTGATTGGGATTCGTAGCGCGCGTCTGCAGATAGCCTCCCTCCCCCACTCAATAATAGTATAATCTGATTATGCGTTATTCTATGGAATAGCGCAGAATAAGGATTCCTATCAACGGTAATAGGAGAGCTTGTGAGTGTTGTCAGAGTCAGGGAAGACGTCCATGTTTTAAATCAATACGGCTTCGTTTGCTGGGAGCATACACACTTTCCCTGCCCGGACACACCCATAAGACTTTAGCCATTATGCGTCATTGTATTCATTGTATGTATTATTGTATTGAATCCTTTAAGCCAGGGATATGCAATTAGCGGACCTCCAGCTGTTGCAAAACTACAAGTCCCATCATGCCTCTGACTCTGGGTGTCATGCTTGTGGCTGTCAGAGTCTTGCTATGCCTCATGGGAATCGTAGTTCTGCAACAGCTGAAGGTCCGCTAATTGCATATCCCCGCTTTAAGCTATATTTCTTGAGTGGTATTCATGTACTTGATTGTATAGGATTCCCTGTTGGAAGGGATGTCCTTGTATTGTCATTTTCCCTGTGTGAAGGTCACATGCTGTGACCTCACTTCCTGTTGGTAACTTCTTTAGTGAGGATCACATGCTGTGACATCACTTCCTGTTGGGATTTTAATAAAATAGAGAGGGACACAGCTCCCAGGCACTCTATGCTGGGAGGCTGAGATGAGAACATAGCTAGCTGTGTGGTGCTGCCTTTCTTGGGATGAATGATGGGACGAATGATGGTGAGTGGAACTTAGCCTAAAGATAGCATTATTGCAAAAAGATGAGTCTAAAGTGTGTGCATATTTAGCACAGGAAATCTAGGCTGTGTGCTCTGTATACAACCTGTATTTCCACAACAACCCCCATACTCACAGCACACTCCATGCATTCCTCATAGACCCCATATACTCACAGCACACTCCATGCATTCCTCATACACCCCCTATACTCACAGCACACTCCATGCATTCCTCATACACCCCCTATACTCACAGCACACTCCATGCATTCCTCATACACCCCCTATACTCACAGCACACTCCATGTATTTCTCAAACACCCCCTATACTCACAGCACACTCCATGCATTCCTCATAGACTCCATATACTCACAGCACATTTCATGCATTCCTCATAGACCCCATATACTCACAGCACACTCCATGCATTCCCCACACCCCCTATACTCACAGCAAATGCAGCCAACTGTGCTCCATCAATTGCAGCCTTTGTGCCCATAATATGCAACCACTGTACCCGCCCACCCGCTGTCTGCCCAGCACTTAGCCCATCGTGGTGGCGTGTTAGGCAGTTGGTCAGGCAGCAAGCTGTGGGACGGTAGCACGGCGATGGATGCTGTGTCCTCCAACTCCTCCGTGCGTGTCTTCTTCCTGTATTCCTTGGCGCCAATCGGATTGCCTCTGCCTTCAGCCAATCAGGTGCCTGGTAATACATCCGGGCCAACTGATTGGCTGAGAGGCGGTTCTGTGTTAGCAAAGCAAATATTCATTTGCTTTGCTAACATACCTGGGTGCACTGTAAGCGCAATGGTTTGCGCTCGCAGTTCACCTTTTTTGAGGCCTATTGGCGCCTATGACTCTAATCTGGTGCTTCAAACACCCCCCACCCCGCCTCTGTAATTCAGGCTCCTGGAAAGGGGCCGGATGCCTGAATAGGGGGTGGCTACAGCGGCTGCGGATAGACTCATGCAATGCATGAATCTATCCATAGTACACAGAGGAGGGGCAGCGCCCGAGCGCCCCTAATGGTCGCACCGCCACTGGAGCCCAGGTTGGAAACCCATGGACCGCGATCTACCAGTCGATCACATCCAGGTGACTGGTAGATTGGTCCTGGGCTTGCCGACCTTCTGTCACTGATTGTGGATAAAGGCGGCAGCCGGCCACAGAACAAGAGAAGCAGGGCTGGAGGGAGCAGGTGGCCGTGCGGACATCAAGCCTGCCTCATGAGCCAATGCCTTGTCCATAGTTCAGGTGGAGTGATACTAATAGCACTCCGCCTCTCATTCTTGGTAGCGGGATCCACAACAGCTGGAAGTTCTGCAAGAAGTTAAGGTCAGTGGGCATAATAGGGCACAGTAAAAGGTATGTGGGCACAATAGCAGATATATAGGCTGTCGTGAGTTATGAAGAGAAAAAAATAATACATTTAATATTTACTGGCAGATATGGGAAAGTCCAGTAGGCCTCAAAAATGAAGTGAACTATTGCAATTGACAACCTTTCAAAAGAATTCACATGTTTTCCAAATGGTCAGGGGATTAGCCATCTTTTAACTTTTACAAGCCCTATGTGGAAACAAGAGACAAACCTGATATTTACACAAAGTGATTTATACAATGACACCTATTGAGCTAACAGTGGTCAAATTTGTTGGAGATACAACAAACTTTCAGCTTAGCTTACTGTATTTGACTGCAGTTTAGAAAAAGGACACAAGATGTCGCTAATGCTCAGTGCTATGCTATATGCTATGCTATGTATTTCTATATGATGTGTTGTATTTCCTGTATACTGTGATGTACTTGTTGGTTCTTTTCTTTCTCGTACATCACGGGACACAGAGCGACATAGTCATTACTAATGGGTTATATAGATACCTTCAGGTGCTGGCACTGGCAACTTCCAAAACCGGAAGTACCCTCCCCTATATAAGCCCCTCCTATCCAGGAGCACCTCAGTTTTTTGCCAGTGTCTAAGGTGTTGGCCAAGAAGAAACATGTGTTTTTCACTGAGCTTGCGTACAGGTTCTTTTGGGCCTCAGTAAGCTATTCCGGATCCGACCAAAAAAGCTTCATAGCTAAACGGTCGGTACCCGGGCCTTGCAGAGAAGAGCAAGGTTTTGCCTGTAATGCTTCTCTTAGGAGAGCTGGACCCTGGGATCCAGAGCTCTGGTCATACCCATGACCAAGATGTTTTCTGTGCAGGGTGCTATACAGGTCCAGGGGAGTGGAATCCTTGGGAACCCGGTCCCTGAAGGTTTAATTACAATGCCTGCCGTGATAGGTGAAGTTTGGGCTTCTGTGGCCAAACAGAGTCCTGCGGCGGGGAAAAGGTAAGTGGGGGCCCCTCAGGAACTTGGTTCTATTGAGGGGACCCCCAAGCCTAATATGTCTTTCTGCCTGTTACCTAACGGTATTCCCGCTAAATATTATGCATGCCTGTAACTACTAAAAAATGTAATAATTTTAATAGTGGTCAAGAAAAAAATAAAAAAAAAATAATATACTGCGGTACCTGTGTTAATCCACTAGAGGCCGCTGTGGAACGTTTCTTGTCATGTGGACTAGTTTCTTTTTATCAGAGCAAGTCCAGGCAGATGGTGAGTTATCTTGTGGGAAACTGCTTCCTCTGCCATGTTGCAATGCTCGTCCATCCCCCGGCCTGCGGCAAAAGGGGCCCTGGCTCTTGTCCCTAGTTTCCCTTTTCAAAATTAGCACCGAAGGCGCGCGTGCGCGTGCCTCTATATATAGAGGTGAGCCGGGAAAGGGGGCGGAGCTTGGGGGATGACGCTCTGTGCGCGCCGCAGCGCTTCTGCGCATGTGCGGGCGTCCCAGCATGTTAAAAACCACAATTATGTGTTGTGAGCTGGCTATGGAGTGCAGAGACAGAGCTGGCAACATTTAAAAAAGGCATACAGCAAGCGGTTGATGCAGGCATCCCCATAGAAAGGCACATTAGTAGACACCAACTGTTTTTATAGCAGCATTTGTGCTAGACTATTGTCAGTAAGTGGTGTATTTCGGCTGGAATACCTCAGCTTTGGGCTTAGGAATAATGCCGTCTAAAAACTCCGGGACTAAAAATCCCAGGAAGCATAGGGGGTCTCCATCAGGCTCTGAGGATCTTGGGCATGCTTCGGCTGCACCAGTCTCCCCTGAAGAATCAGAGGTTAGTGACCGTAGAGCACCCTCAGGAGTACCTGGTACTGTGGCTGTCCTCAGTTCACCTGCTCCTGTGTATGTAACAGAGGAGGTTTTTTCCTCAGCTCTGGGAGGGCTGGAAGAGAGTGTCAGCATTGATCGCTGCTTCCCTGTCACAGGAAAAAAGCGCTCGATCTCCGTCTCCTCCCTCAGAGTGCCTGTTAGCGGAGCAACAGTCCCATACAGGGATCGACCTACCTGAAGGGGATCAGGATGAGGTCGATTCTGTTGTAGAGGAATCAACAGTGGAAGAGCCATTCTCAGCATCACATGCTGAAAGATTATGGGTTCAGTCCCTGACTAATATGGTCCGATCAGCATTTAAAATGCCCCTTGCGGAGCCATCATCCACTTCTGTCTCCTCGTTGGGGTCGCTAAAAGCTCCCCAGACTGTTTGTTCCTTTCCGATCCATCCTTTACTGGAAGGGCTCATTTACCAGGATTGGGAGCATCCTGATAAAATATTTACTCCTCCCAAGAGATTTCAAGTGGTCTATCCCATGGAGGATAAGTTCATCAAAAAATGGAGGGTCCCTACAGTGGACGCAGCCATCTCTTGTGTGGATAATGTCCAAATGTTCAAGGACCCAATAGATAAAAAATTAGAGTCCTTATTAAAATCTGCTTTTGCTACAGCAGGATTGGTGACACAACCAGCAGTGGCAGCTATTGGGGTCTGCCAAGCAGTGAAGGATCAGTTGAAACAGGTCTTAAGGGACTTGCCAGATCAGCAGGCTCTTGCCCTAGCTGATCTACCTAGAGCCTTATGCTTTGCAGTGGATGCTATAAAGGATTCAATCCATCAGGCCTCCCGCCTTACGCTGTCTGTAGTACATATGCGCAGGCTTTTATGGCTCAAAAACTGGTCTGCTGAAGCTCCCTGTAAAAAATTGCTGGTCAGCTTCCCATTTCATGGTGAACGCTTATTCGGGGAAGACCTGGACAAATATATCCAGAGAATTTCCAGCGGTAAAAGTACACTTTTGCCGGTTAAAAACAGAGTTAGAGGTCCCTCTTTTAAGAGGCCTGCTTCTCCAGTCCCTAGGACATCGGCTGTGAAACAGTTCCGACGGCCTCCTCGGTCAAATCCCGGAGGTAAAAATCAGGGACAATTGCAGGGTAACAAGAAGCCCTGGAGCAGGAGAGGTACAAAACCTCCCCCAAAGTCAAATGCATGAAGGGTTGCCCCCACTCAATCGGGTGGGGGGAAGACTTCAGTTGTTCACAGAGACCTGGCGGGACACGTTCAGAGACAGATGGGTGCTCTCCGCAGTAAATCTGGGATACAAATTGGAGTTAAAAGACTCCCCTCCTTCCCACTTTATAAGGTCAAACGTGCCAAGGGATCCCCAGAAGAGAGGATCCCTCCTGTTGGCACTAGAACAATTATTGCTCCAAGCAGTAATTATAGAGGTTCCCCTGGAAGAATGGGGGTTCGGGTTTTACTCAAACCTCTTTACAGTCCCGAAGCCAAACGGGGACGTGAGGCCCATATTAAATCTAAAAGGGCTAAACAAATTCCTACATATCAGGACTTTCCGGATGGAGTCGATCCGATCGGTGGCCACTGCCCTACAAGGGGAGGAATGGTTAGCCTCGATCGACATCAAAGATGCTTATTTGCACATTCCCATCTTTCCAGCCCACCAAAAATTTCTACGCTTTGCGGTAGAAGGGCGCCATTTTCAGTTCAGAGCCTTACCCTTCGGTCTGGCCACAGCACCACGAGTGTTCACAAAAATTCTGGCCCCATTATTGGCCAATCTAAGAACACGAGGTGTAACAATAATGGCATATCTAGATGACTTGTTGCTGATAGACCACTCAGTGGAAAAACTAGAAGTGGTTGTTCACGAGACAATCAAGTATCTGGAATATCACGGTTGGATTATCAACCGAGACAAGTCAGCCCTAAAACCAGTCAAAAGTCTGGAATACTTGGGGCTAAGGCTGGATTCAGACCAGAGAAAATTTTTCTTGCCTCAAGAAAAGGGGTCGTCTTTGAGAGATTTGATCCACTTAGTGGGTACAAAAAGACAGCCATCCATACGCCTGTGCATGAGGCTGCTGGGAAAAATGGTGGCATCATTCGAAGCAGTACCCTACGGTCAATTCCATTCAAGGAATTTGCAAAGGGCCATACTGTCAGCCTGGAACAAAAAAGTTCAGGCCTTAGACTTACCAATGTCCTTGTCCCCTTCCGTTCGCAAGAGCCTCCGCTGGTGGTTGGTTCCCCAGAATCTGGAAAGAGGGAAATCCTTCAGTCCGATTTCTTGGAAGGTGGTCACTACAGATGCCAGCCTTATAGGCTGGGGAGCAGTACTGGAGCAATGGTCTCTCCAGGGCAGATGGTCGGATGCGGAAAAGGCCCTGCCCATCAATCTCTTAGAGATACGAGCAGCCCGGTATGCCCTAGTAGCATGGACATCCAAACTCCAAGGGTCCCCTGTCAGAATTCAATCAGACAATGCCACAGCAGTGGCATATATCAATCATCAGGGGGGCACCAGGAGTCGTGCAGCCCAGAGGGAAGTAAATTACATCCTGAAATGGGCAGAAAGATATGTCCCAGCCATATCTGCGGTATTCATTCCAGGAGTGGAGAATTGGAAGACGGACTTTCTAAGTCGCCAACAATTATGCCCAGGGGAATGGTCCCTTCACCCCGAGGTTTTCCGGACAATATGTCAGCGGTGGGGAACACCGGATGTAGATCTGCTAGCATCCAGATTCAACGCAAAAGTGGACAGGTTTGTCTCTTGGACAAGGGATCCCCTAGCTTGCGGCTCGGATGCCCTAGTGTTCCCTTGGGATCAGTTCAAGCTGATATATGCATTCCCACCGCCACAATTGTTACCTCGATTACTTCGCAGAATCAGGGTAGAAAAGAAACCAGTGATTCTGGTGGCTCCAGCGTGGCCCCGAAGAGCATGGTACGCGGAGATTGTAAAGATGTCTGTGGGGAGTCCTTGGACCCTCCCACATCGTCCGGACCTGCTTTCGCAAGGACCGATATACCACCCTTCCTTACCAGCCCTAGGTTTGACGGCCTGGCTATTGAAGCCCACATTCTAAAAAAGAGAGGGCTCTCTAATTCTGTGGTATCTACCATGATCAATGCCAGGAAGCCGGTATCCAGGCAGATCTACTATAGAATCTGGAAGGCGTACATCGCCTGGTGTGAGGCCAAGAAATGGCATCCACGTAAATACGTAATAGGTAGGATTCTGGACTTCCTACAATGGGCTGTAGATAGGAAGCTTGCCTTGAGTACTATCAAGGGTCAGATTTCGGCCTTGTCAATATTTTTTCAAAGGCCCTTGGCTTCGCATTCACTAGTCAAAGCCTTTATACAAGGAGTGATGCGTATTAGTCCTCTGGTTAATATTCCCATATGTCCATGGGATCTAAACTTGGTTCTGTCGGTTCTACAGAAACAACCATTTGAACCATTACAGCATATTTCTTTGGTTCTTCTCACCAGGAAATTGATTTTTCTAGTAGCCATTTGTTCGGCTAAAAGAGTGTCGGAATTAGCAGCTATGTCCTGTAAGGAGCCATATCTGGTTATCCATAAGGACAGAGTAGTGTTACGTCCTCATCCAGCCTTTCTTCCTAAGGTGGTATCGAGGTTTCATTTGAACCAAGATGTGGTTCTTCCTTCTTTTTTCCCCAAACCTACTTCGGTAGAGGAAAAGTTATTGCATTCTTTGGATGTAGTAAGAGCAGTTAAAGCTTATCTAAAAGCCACTGCTCAGATTCGCAGAACGGATACTTTGTTTATTCTGCCGGAAGGCCCCAGAAAGGGTCAGGCAGCATCAAAATCTACTTTAGCCAAGTGGATTTGACAGGTCATAATGCAAGCCTATGGCTTGAGAAGGAGACCGCCTCCGTTCAAAGTTAGAGCGCACTCCACGAGAGCAGTTGGAACTTCATGGGCAGTGCATCACCAGGCCTCTCTGGCTCAAATCTGTAAGGCCGCAACATGGTCTTCAGTACACACGTTTACTAGGTTCTACCAGGTGGACGTTAGAAGTCAGGAGGATGTCGCCTTTGGGCGCAGTGTGTTGCAGGCCGCAAAAGATCCTCATGTCTGATAGCGCTCAGCTTATGTATGGTGTACCCCCCCCTCGTTGGGCATTGCTTTAGGACATCCCATTAGTAATGACTATGTCGCTCTGTGTCCCGTGATGTACGAGAAAGAAAATAGGATTTTTATAACAGCTTACCTGTAAAATCCTTTTCTTGGAGTACATCACGGGACACAGAGCTCCCGCCCCTCTTTAGGGACACTTATTGCTTTGCTACAAAACTGAGGTGCTCCCGGATGGGAGGGGCTTATATAGGGGAGGGTACTTCCGGTTTTGGAAGTTGCCAGTGCCAGCACCTGAAGGTATGTATATAACCCATTAGTAATGACTATGTCGCTCTGTGTCCCGTGATGTACTCCAAGAAAATGATTTTACAGGTAAGCTGTTATAAAAATCCTATTTTTCCTGTCTGTGATTCTTCTTACAATGTAAAGTGACATCTTTGCTAGTGTGGTTATGTTCCAATAAAGAAGCCAGTTCCTGTTATTACACAATGTCTGATCGGAACTGACTCCGCTGCACCTATCAATCATACTTTGCAACAGGTTATGGGCCCAGTATCCGTATAAAGACTTATGACCAGGTGCGGCCCAGGCAGAACAAAGCCTCGAACAGAAGACAGTGTGGCTGATGCGGAGATCGACATAAGGAAGCTTTCCAGCGACATCTCCTATAGACAAATAAGACTGTTTATATATAAAGGAGGGATAAAATGGCTGGAAACTCTGAGCTTAAACTCTCAGTGGCCAAGCTGAACAATGACAATTATCAGCTATGGAAGTTTAAAGTGGAAATGCTATTATCCAAAGATGACTTGTGGGAGGTTACCACTACAGAGAGGCCACAGGATAATAATCAGGACTGGGACAAGAAAAACAGACAGGCACGGGCCACCATAAGCCTACTAGTGGAGGATGATCAGCTCATTCATATACGCAATGAGGACACAGCGAAAGGCATGTGGGATGTACTGAAAAGACTGCATGAAAGATCCAGTTTAAACAGCAAGCTCTTTCTGCTGCGGAAACTTTACAAAACGAGACTTGGCAGAGAACAGGACATGCAGGAGCATATAAACGCAATGCTGGAAGTGATTGCGCAACTCAGATCGATCGGGGAGAATATAACAGACAGTCACATTGCAGTCATGTTGTTATGCAGTTTGCCCGATACATATACTGCACTAATCAATGCACTGGAGACACGACCTGAGACAGATCTGACGCTAGCATTTGTAAAAACTAGGCTCATAGATGAGTATCAGAGAAGAAAGGAATTAGTGCATAACTCCACAGAAACCGACACCAGCACCGCTCTTAAAGCTACAGACGCAAGATTACACAGGAAAGAGACCAGAGTGTGATTCAGATGCCACAAACAGGGACACATAAAGAAAGACTGTACTATATGGAAAGCAGAGCAAATGAGACAGCGTCCCTCTTATACTAAACAAAAGGTCAAAACCACAATCAATGATCCAAGGGAAGGTAACTGGAATGCCACATTTAAAGCGACAGGCAACAATAAATGCCAAGGCTGGTGCATCGTTTCGGGGGCAAACAGTCACATGACGAGTGATAGAAGTTTCTTCACAGAACTTGATCTGAGCAACAAAGAAACTATTTATCTTGCAGATGGAAGCAAAATACATGCAGAAGGATATGGGCATGGAACCCTTGTATGCCCTAATGATGCGGGACACAATTTAGCCATACCAGTGAAAGATGTGCTTTATGTTCCTAATCTAGAAGGAGGACTCTTATCTGTGAAGCATCTAACAGCCAGAGGACTCACTGTAAAATTCCAAGGTGACAAGTGTTCCATTCTAAACGGCAAACAGACAATAGCAAGTGCCAAGCTGGATGATCATCTATATCACCTCGACACAGTGAAGGAAAAGGTGAGACTATGTATGTTAGAAAAGTTTTGTATTGTGCGTCTATTAGACAGCTTTACTGATTCTTTAAGATGGCTTCTGAGCACATGTTCTAACCTTGTTTTATTCTTTTGTTCTTACTAACCCCATATGTAATACATGTATAGAAAGCAGATTGTACGGGACGCTTTGCTTGTGAATAAAGGTACTAACTTGTACCATGTACCAGTGGAGCCTCCTTAGCAAATTAGCCAATAAGAAGTGTTATTGTCTTTTCAGTGTAAGGATGAGAAGGTGGGGGCCCCCGGCTTCTCTCTCACTTTTGCTATGATTTTCATCTTGTAAGCTTCACACAAAGTGTACCGGTGCATTTTGAATAAATTGTCTTCACTTTCAAACACCTGGAATTCGATTGATTACAAGAAATTATCTAACATTTGTTCCTTCGAGCGGAAATCAATGGTTGAAGATTGGGTCTTCCGGAACCGACAGAACCCAGTGAGTATTGGACCTGAAAAGCTCACTGAGAACCCCCACTCACGTTAGTGTTAAACAGGGACTGCTTGGCACCGGATTTGACCCAAATCCACCATCTGGTTCTGAACCTGAATATATTTAGTCTTTTGGTGTTTGGAAGGTAAGATAATTTATATTTACTTTTCTTCTCTTTTCCTCTCTTCTCTTCTCTTCTTTTCGGTTGATTCTCATTTGCTCTGTGTGAATTGTGTATGTGAATTGTGATTGTGAATTGTGTATGTGAATTGTGGTACCGACATTGGGATTGATCGTATAATAATCTCGGTAATCCAATGTTTCGAAGACAGAGGCATTTGGGTACGTGGCCTATGGTAAAATAAACGCAACCCGCTGTCCGGACAGGTAAAAAAAAGATTTGTGGTATACCAAAACGTCAGAGGTAAATTGCCTGACTTTGTCAGAGGTAGATTGCCTGACGTTGTCAGAGGTAGATTGCCTGACGTTGTCTGAGGTTGAATGTTTGATGGTTTAAGCGCTAATTAGCAGAGTGATCTGAAAAGACCACGAAGTTAACTTTATTCTGTGTGTGTTTTAGTGTCTTCTTTCTTATGTTTTATTGATGCTGTAATTTCATTGAACAACGGCAGAACTGAGCCGAGGTGTTCTATAAGTTAATGACCACAAATGCTGATTTATCTGATGGTGAGAATTAGACCAGGCAATGCAAGTATTATCTAAACGTTTAAGAAATATTTGAGAAGCAGAAAATCAATGCTGATGATTCTTAGATACAGAGAAGAGCCTGCTTGTATTTCAAAGCCTCCCTCCGTTTGCATTTGTGTATCTATGCTTAAGAAAGGAGAGAGGCCCCCCCTCCCTTCAGATTTCTATGTGGGAAAACTGTCTCTAAGAATGTTAACACTTGATATGATTTTAGTAGTATAACATGTGACTGAATTGATTTAGTGTGCCAAAATATTAAAAGAACTATGCAAGTCTAAGTTAAAAAGTAGTAGATGGAAAACATGGAAGTAAATTGCAGTATAAAGAAGGTAAACTGTTGTAAGATTATTAATGAGGATTGTTGAATAAGAGACAAGGAAAAGCTGAGGATGTTTTGATTACTTTAAAAGGTGTTCATTGTAGTGTTGTTAGAAGGAGATTAGAAATTTGTGCATAGCAAACAACCTAAAATCTGTTCAGTATTGTGCTAAATGGGAAACAAAAGTTGGATTTAATGGTAAATTAACTGAAAAGGGGTGTCAGGATTTGGTGGATAAGCTTAAATTGTTATGACCCAGAGAAAAAAAAGACCAAAGACATGGGTTTAAAAAAAAAAAAAAAAAAAAAAAAAATGGCCTCACGGGCTTCAACATGCTAGGATCAGAGCAGACGGGAGAACAAAAGAAAAATGTCAAGCCCAAATGCCCCTGGTGGACAAAGAGGAGGATTTCATTTGTTGAACCACAAGACCCCCTCTTTAAAATAGCCCCCCCTCAGGTGCAACCCACTGCCCAGAGTACCACCCTCCCTGTCACACCCACCCCTGTTAGGAACCACCTTTGAACAAGACCCAAAACTTACTTCCTCAATCTATTTAGACAGTAGCACAGCTTCGGAGATGAACAGATCGATCCTTGAATCTTTAACTAACACCATAATCCATGTACTAGGGGCCCCAGCAGGGTCCAAGAGATTAAATAAACCTCCTATGAGGTATGGTGTAGATGATGGAGAGGAGTACCCCTTGATAGAAGTCCCATACCCCAGGGGAGGACAAGCGGACAGGGGCAAGGGGATCCATTGCCTCCAGATAGCCTAGACTTAACAGGTTAACTGCCTTACTGAATAGATGCCAGCTTAGATGGGTACAACAGACCGATTGGACCTTTCAAACAAACAGTGGACTCAAGGGACGGTCACATGACATCGGTACTTACATAGTCACATGGCAAGCGCCAGAGGCCGATCGCCTACTATTTTATAAAACTAGAAAGTGTAATTAGAGCACTTCTACCCTGTGTACAGGCAGTGGTAGCTGCAGCCGAAGCAGTTAAGGCCTCAGCATCTATAGTGCTATATCACCTGCTGACACTCAAAGTATCACATGCAGTATCTGTTATTCTTTTGCTACAAAAGATATCACATTTGAGCCCAGCACAACATCTTTCCTGTATGACAATACTCTTTATACAACCTCACTTAACAATACAGAGGTGTACTACATTAAACCCATCCACACTGCTACCACTTCCTACTGATGGTCATAAACATGGCTGTACTGCTGCCAACACTGAAAAGGTACTGCCACAAAGTGATTTGAAAGATGTACCGTTATCTAACCCTGACATGACACTTTTTGTAGATGGCTCCAGTAAAAAAAATCAAGATGGCACAAATGCAACTGGATATACAGTAGTGACAGGGGGTGAAATCTTAGAGGCTAGGCCATTACCAAAACATTATTCAGCACAAGTAGCAGAGCTTGTAGCACTGACAAGAACATGCATACTATCAAAAGGAAAATCTGTAACCATATATACTGATAGTCAATAATGTTTTTTGCACAACAATGGAAAAACAGGGGGATGGTGACCTCTAGTGGTAAGCCAATTTCACACACAGACCCCATCTCGAAGGGCAATAAAAAGGCAGATGAAGCTGCTAAAATAGCAGCACAAGAAACACATCAAATAATGACAGAACTGGACATCATAGAGATAGATCATACAGTCCTTACTGATATGTAGTAGAATGCACATCCCGGGGAGAAACATTATTGGAAAACAAAAAGGTTGCACAATAATAGATAGTATTTATACATCACCTGAAGGAAAACCGGTATTGCCAAGATCCCTATTTAGGTATGCAGCAGTTTTGACACATGGAGTAACTCATGTGTCAAACAGGGGGATGACTGAGATGTTAAATACGGTATGTACAGCCTATGGTTTTACTAACTACTAAAAAAAAATTTGTTCTCAGTGCATTATATGTGCAAGAGACAATGATCAGGGAGGCATAAGACCACGGAAAGGTTAGTTCCCTACACCGCAATATCCATTCCAGCACATTTGTATGGATTTTATTGAATTGGACAAATGTGAAAGGAAGAAATATTGTTTGGTTATCATAGACGCCTTGACCAAATAGGTGGAGGTATTCCCGACAGGAAGTGCGGACACATAGACTGTGGCCAAAACGTTACTAAGATATAATTCCTACATTTGGAATACCTGAAAAGATCTACAGTGATAAGGGATCCCATTTTTGTAAATATACTCCCACGGCAATAAGGTTTGCAGAGAGGTCTACCTGGACTCACCAGTCCCGTTGCAAAAAGGTTTTATAGGCAGAGCAGGGTCAGTTGGCGGCAGAGCTCTGGTAAGTCCGGCTACAAAGGGAGGTTCTGCACAAGGTGGGGCTTATCTCAAACCGGTGAAGACTCCCTTACCTTACCCCCCCAGGGCTCTGTAGCTGGTCAGGATGAAAGGGATAGTAATTGTCTTGGGTCTACTGGTGACTCTAGGGGAGACGTCCATACGGGGAGGCAGAAACTGGAAAAAGGAATCTCTAGAATGGGCCAGTACGGGGAAGGCCTTTAACTTAATCTTCATAGAAGGGGTAACTAGCAACATTTTATTTTCTGACCCTACTGAGATAAATCACATTATTAGGTTTAGTGGAGAGGATGAGGAGCAAACATTTATGTTTACCTGATGCCAAAGACCAGCTACATGAAAAAAAGGATGGTGACGAAGGCAAAGATGGGACTGGTGCCAGTACTTTAGCATTAAAGTTCAACTGAGAGGTGTCCAATTTGTCTGAACAATCTTTCCCTGAAGGTTGGCTTTCCAGAAGATTGTTGTCATGTTTTCTGTATATTCTGCATTCTTAAATGGTGTGAAACCTCTTCATTCTGACCTGTTGACCGCGAACCCTTTCAAGCCGTGTATAAAATAGATCCGGTTGGTGGATGCACCAAAACCCATGTTGTGGCAAGAGCGCAAAAATAAAACTGCAGCTGTAACCTGTGCCAGTGGTGCTGTACAGAAGAGAAGATATGCTTTGGAATGGATGTTATGAAGCAATACTGCTTGAATTAGGAGAAAAAGAAGTGAAAAGATGTACTACAATCAAGCCTGCCAGCTTTTTCCTAGAGACAGAGGAAAACCCTGAAGAGGAGGGTGACCACATCTGCTTAAAACCTATGGAAGAAGAAATGCAGCAAATCTCCCCAGTAAAGGACACTCCTTTTGAAAATTCTGATCTGATCCTGTTTGCAGAGGGTTCGCGCCTGTACAAAGATGGAGTCCCAAGAATGGCATATGCGGTGACAACATTGGAGGAAGTGATTGAGACCCAACTACTCCCTTCATCACTTTCAGCGCTGGTTGCCAAAGTGGTAGCACTCATGAGGGCCTGTGAGACCGCAAAGGATCAAACAGCCAACATCTACACTGATAGCAAGCATGCTGTCGAAGTAGTCCATGATTATGGACCCATAAGGAAGAACAGAAGTTTCACAATTGCTGCAAGAAAAATCAATTTAAAATAATTGGAAATATGTTTGAGAACTTTTTGAACCAGTCACCCTCCCAAAGGAAGTAGCCACCCTGAAAGTCAAGGCACATACTGGAGGACAACCCATGGAAGAAAAAGGAAACCAGTTACCTGATCATACTGCCAGGAAGACTGCTGAAACACCAATGGAAGCAATCATGACTAATCACAGATTTTGCAAGGGGAAAAAAAAAGAAGAAGAAACCTGTAACAGATTGAAGGAAAATAAGGGAACTAATACTGAAAGTAAAAGAGCTGATTAAGAAATTGCAAGAATCTGCACCTGATGATTGGTATAAGATTATGTAAAGAAGGATCAAGATGGACTCTTGTGCTAGGAAAATGGAATATGTGTCCCATCTGAAATGGAAAAGATGATTATGCCATTAGCCCATGGACTGAGTCACGTATGCCCTAAGGCAATGGAAGGAACATAAGCAAGGCTGGATGGTTTATTCGATACTCCAGAAATGAATATCAAGACTTTGTTGAGGGATGCATAATCTGTGTTAAAAATAACTCAGGAAAACAGACCAGAGTAACACAAAGACATTTGGCCAGGTCACTATTCCCTTTCCAAAGACTTCAGATTTATTAAATCCAATTGCTCAAATCAGGCCAATATCAATATGTTTTGTTGTGCATAGAAATGTTTCAAGCTGGATAGAAGCCTGACTGGTGGCTAAAGCAAATGCCAAGACGACAGAAAAGAAGATCCTTTCCGAAGTAATATGCAGGTTGGAGTCCCTGAAATCATAGAGAATGACAGAGGAACACGTTCCACTGAACAGATCATGCAAATTACATGCAAGGATTTGGCAATTGAGCAGGCCTTCCATGCTCCTATCATCCTCAGAGTTCAGGGTAGGTAGAAAGGTATAGTGGAGTCATTAAAGGCAGGCCAGCTAAATCTATGCAGGAAAAGGGTAGATAGGTTAGTAAGGAAACAATGGCCATAACTGTTTCCTCAGGTTCTTTACAGCATCAGGATTACCCCTACTTTATAGGTCAGAGAACTTGAGCCCTTATGAGATTTTGTTTGGGGGGGGCCCACCTAAGACAGGGTTGCATTTTCCACATGAGACTGTTATAATTTTGTTATGTAATTGTCTAATACAAGAAACTAACTGTGATGCACAAGTTTGTTTTTGATCCAATTCCAGATCCAGATCAAGTAACTGGAACACATGATTTACTGCCAGATGATTGGGTCCTAGTAAAAGAACATGTGAAAGTACCTTTAGGACCAAAGTTGAAGGACCCTACCAAGTGTCCCTGACAACTGCTACAGCTGTAAAGTGACATGGATACATGCTAGCCATTGCAAGAAAGTACAGCTGATTTCAAAAGATGCCTTTGCTTGATCTTAGCAGTCAAGGCTATAGAGGAAAATTACCTGGACAAATTACACATGCTAACAGGCATAAAGTGTCATTTGAGTAATTGCTAGATAGGTTCACATAGGCCAGACAGTTTAAAAAAAAAAAAAAAAATGCACACACCTAGTACTCATTCACTTTCATTTTGAGTTTAAGCAATGCAAGGCTGCCCAAAAACTAGTATGTCAGAAATATCAGAAATTGTAAATTTTCAAGGATTCAACTGTTTTTTTGTTCTTATAGGAGTTATAGTTGTTGGATTACTTGCCAATTTGTTTTTTCAGGTGTGCTAAATGTGGAAAAAAAAATTATTACAATGGCAGTTAGAACTGAGGGAGATGACCCCAGGGAAAAAATAGAGTGTTACCAGATAGTCAGATTAGCCGATTCATATGATGCCAAGATGGGTGATACGAATGAGTAAAGATATGTATCCACATACACCCCAAGAAGAACTTTGCTCCACTTAGACGTGAAGTAGTACTGTGGACCCTCTGGTATCATACTAGGTAGGGAAGATATGATCATGGCTAAAAGAGGAGGGGTATGCAAAATGTTTGGTAGCATGTCTTGTACCTTTATCCCTAATACAGCTCCTGGAGAGACCGTGACCAGAGCCCTGGAAGGATTGACGGCTCTATCGAATTAATTAGCGGAAAATTCAGGTATTAACGATCCATTCACAAACTGGCTTGAAGGATGGTTTGGTAAGTGGACTGGACTTATCACATGTTCGATCTCAATTACTGCGGTTTTTGTCACTTACGGATGCTGCTGCATTCTCTGTATTCGAGGACTTTCACAAAAACTGATTGAAACCGCAATCTCAAGAACGATGTATCAAGCCATTCCTACCTCTGAGGAGACCTATGTGGACATTGAAGCTCAACTTAATGACATACAGTCCGAAAGTGTATAACATAGGGACTATCATAGAAATGTGTTGAGATAAAATAGACCCACAAGAGGAGGGAATGTTAGAAAAGTTTTGTATTGTGCGTCTATTAGACAGCTTTACTGATTCTTTAAGATGGCTTCTGAGCACATGTTCTAACCTTGTTGTATCCTTTTGTTCTTACTAACCCCATATGTAATACATGTATAGAAAGCAGATTGTACAGGACGCTTTGCTTGTGAATAAAGGTACTAACTTGTACCATGTACCAGTGGAGCCTCCTTAGCAAATTAGCCAATAAGAAGTGTTATTGTCTTTTCAGTGTAAGGATGAGAAGGTGGGGGCCCCCGGCTTCTCTCTCACTTTTGCTATGATTTTCATCTTGTAAGCTTCACACAAAGTGTACCGGTGCATTTTGAATAAATTGTCTTCACTTTCAAACACCTGGAATTCGATTGATTACAAGAAATTATCTAACAATGTACACACAAGCACAATGACTGTATACATATATGGCGCAGACGTCTAGGTCACAGACACCCAGAATGCATACAGGAACTACAGAGGAGGAAGCTGACAAGGGATCTGATAGTATCCCCTTGTCCAATTACCGTTAAATGTGAATGTTGCATTAAATCCAAAGCTACAAGAGCAACACTTCCCAAAGTCAGTCAGAAGAGAGCTTCAAGACCACTTGACTTAGTTCACAGTGACGTGTGTGGTCCCCTAAACCCACCAACACCTGGAGGCAACAGGTACATTGTGACTTTCATAGACGACTATTCAAGATACACAGTCACCTACCTAATGCAACACAAGAGTGATGTTTTTGACAAATTAAAAGACTATATAATAAAGACAAGTAACAAGTTTCAGAGGAAGCCTCTCATACTTCGGAGCGATAATGGAGGTGAATTCACAGGAGGTAAGATACAAGAGTACCTAAAACAGAATGGAATAGAACATCAAAAGACAGTCCCGTATACACCAGAACAAAATGGAGTAGCTGAAAGAAAAAATAGAACTCTGACTGAAATGATCAGATGTATGCTGACAGACTCTGGACTACCACAAAAATACTGGGGTGAGGCAGCTATGACAGCTACATATTTGCAGAACAGACTTTTTTCCAGAACAGCGGAGAAAACTCCATATGAACTATGGCACAATGAGAAGCCAAGTGTAAAACACCTAAGAGTTTTTGGATGCAAAACATTCATCTACATAGCTGAAGAAAAACGCACTAAACTCCAAAACAGAGCGTTTGAAGGTATCTTTGTTGGATACAGTGACAATGTCAAGGGTTACAGAATCCTAAATCCCAAAACAGACAAGGTTACCATTAGCAACAGCATAACTTTTGTTGAAGATTTAAGAGACAATGTAATGACAACAGTAGAAGCAAGAATAGAAGAGAAA
Organism: Rana muscosa; assembly: GCA_029206835.1. Taxonomy (NCBI): domain Eukaryota; kingdom Metazoa; phylum Chordata; class Amphibia; order Anura; family Ranidae; genus Rana; species Rana muscosa. The sequence continues at coordinate 3,632,853 of CM055124.1, read as the reverse complement.
ACTGACATTGACCAGCCCATCTCTGTAACTTCCAAACAAACAGTTGAAGTGAGTGTAGACTCAACCAGTACTGAAGAGCAGACACAAGAAGGCTCAGACACAAAAACGAGACGTTCAACAAGAGAAAACAAAGGTAAACCACCTATACATCTTTCATACAAAGCAAGTACTGCCAGTATCAACGAACCTGCAAACTGGGAAGACATTTCTCAACTTTCAGAACAAGAAGCAACTAAATGGATAAAGGCTGCTGAGGAAGAGATAAAATCCATGCATGACACTAAAACATGGACACTTACAGAACTACCACCTGGAAGGAAAGCCATAGGCTTAAATGGACTTTTAAAGTGAAATACAATGCAGATGGCACAGTTGAACGGTACAAAGCAAGACTAGTAGCCAAGGGCTATTCTCAAAAATACGGAGAGGACTATAATGAGATGTTTGCACCAGTAGTCAAGCACACTACAATACGGACTTTACTGACAGTAGCCGTCACAAGGAAAATGCAAGTGAAACATTTTGATGTGAAAACCGCGTTTCTACATGGCGATTTAACAGAAGAAATTTACATGGAACAACCGCCAGGATTCAAAGATGAACAAAGGTCAGACCTAGTGTGCAAACTTCACAGGAGTATATATGGTCTAAAGCAAGCAGCCAGAGCGTGGAATATAAAAATAAATGAAGTGCTTACACACCAAAACTTTCAAAGGAGTAAAGCAGACCCCTGCTTATACACAAATTGGCAAACAGATGGGTCTATATGCTTATCTATGTGGATGATATCCTGATTTGCTCTGAGCAAGAAGGGGATGAAGCAGAAATACTGGAAAAACCAAAATCAGCACTTTGACACCAAAGATCTTGGCAACATAAAGAATTACCTCGGCATCCAGATTGAGAGAGAGGAAGATGGCAGCTTTCTTCTGAACCAAAGACACAAAATACAAGAAATAATTGAAACATTTGGAATGGAAGACACCAAACCAGTAAAATCTCCCATGGAAACCAACTACCTAAAGGAGATGAATTGTCAAGATAATCCATTACCTACTAATACTCAATACAGGAAAGCAATAGGGAAATTGCTGCACCTTACCACCGCTACAAGGCCGGATATTGCAGCAACTGTCGGAATCCTATGCAGAAAGGTTTCGATGCCAAGTCAAAAGGACTGGAATGCTTAAAAGGGACTTCGCACTTCAAGCTAAAGTTACCACCAAGTGATGAAAGCACCTTAACAGGATATGTGGATGCTGACTGGGCAGGAGACACCAGTGACAGAAAATCTACCAGTGGCTACTTATTTTTTCTGTCAGGAGGTGCCATCAGTTGGACTAGTAAAAAGCAACTTTCTGTTTCACTGTCATCTACTGAAGCAGAATACGTTGCTGCAGCGCAGGCAAGCCAATAAGTTATATGGCTGAGACAGCTATTAACAGACTTGGGTCAACCACAGTTGGGACCAACTGAAATCTATGAGGACAATCAAGGATGCATTGTACTTGCACACATGGAAGGAGTTAATTCAAGAACCAAGCACATTGATGTGAAGTTCCACTTTCTTAGGGATCTTCAAGAGCAAGGTCTTCTTGAGTTACTTTATTGCCCAACCGAGGATATGACAGCAGATATCCTAACAAAGCCCCTGACTGCTGAAAGACATTCAAGGCTTACAAAGAAGATGGGTTTAACAGACTAAGTTAATTGTTTAGAAGGGGTGTTGGAGATACAACAAACTTTCAGCTTAGCTTACTGTATTTGACTGCAGTTTAGAAAAAGGACACAAGATGTCGCTAATGCTCAGTGATATGCTATGCTATGTATTTCTCTATGATGTGTTGTATTTCCTGTATACTGTGATGTACTTGTTGGTTTCTTTTTCCTGTCTGTGATTCTTCTTACAATGTGAAGTGACATCTTTGCTAGTGTGGTTATGTTCCAATAAAGAAGCCAGTTCCTGTTACTACACAATGATCTGAACTGACTCCGCTGCACCTATCAATTGTACTTTGCAACAAAATTTGTGTTTTGAGCTCTAGGTATTAAGGCCTTTGTTCAAGAAACCAGAAAAACATTTTACCTGCCCTTGTCAAATGGACTAAGAAAGGCAACGCAAATATATGGATAAATCTGATCTCACATAGAAATTACTTGTAACTAATGCCGCGTACACACGACCGTTATTCATGTCATGGAAAAAAACGACGTTTTTCTTGACGTGATTTTTCGTGTTTCCTCTCAAGCCTGCCTTGCATTCACACGTTCATGAAAAAAAAAACGCTTGAGCAAAGCGCGGTGACGTACAACTCGTACGACGGCACTATAAAGGGGAAGTTCCATTCGAATGGCACCACCCTTTGGGACGCTTTTGCACACAACCGTTTTTCACGATATCCCTCCGGGCGGTCTCCAGAGGTTCATCCGGCACTGACAATCTGCTGCACCAGGTCTTCGGATGAGTCCCTCCTCTGGTCCCTTACGCCACTGGATTCGGGTGCCCCTCTCCCGGGGCCCCTAGGACAATCCCTCCCTCGCGGGACCCAGCGGAAGGTACTGGGCCCCAGGCCTCCGGCTGAGTACCTCACCCCAGACTGAAGGTGTCTGGGATGGAACACGAACTCCAGGTGTCCAGGCCTAGGCCGCCTGGACCCCGACCGCGAACAGCAGCCCTCAGGCTGAAGGTGCCTGGGACTCGAACCTCGTGGCGAAGATGTCCGCCCCCCTTTATACCCTCTCCCAGGATGCACAACGGGTTCCCCGCCCCGCCGTACAACCTCTGCGAGAGGCCACAAAGGGTACGGCACTCCAGCAATGGTTCAACCCCGGCCCAAAGTGACAGCGCCACCTGCTGGGCCGCAGGGAACTATACATCACTGGTGTCTTCACCAGAATTTAAAAGTATATACCCGCTACATATAAATGAATCAAAAAGCATACTAATCGTATGTTATGTATACCAGAATATATAATATATATATATATATATATATATATTCTTCCCAGCATTATATAAACTTATACACATTCTGAAAATAGGCTATTAAAGTGGAGCTCCACCCTAATTTTTAACTGCTGCTACTCGGATTCCTCCCCCCCTCCGGTGTCACAATTGACACCTTTCAGGGGGGAGGGGGGTGAAGATATCTGTCTAAGACAGGTATTTTCACCCACATCCGGGAGTCCTCTCTCCGGGAATCTGCGGGAGTGACGTCACTTCCCCCAGACTTCCCGTAGTGTTCTGGGAGACACTCGGCTCCCAGAACACAGGAGCACCAATCAGAACGGCGCAGCGCGACTCGCGCATGCGCCGTAGGGAACCGGGCATGAAGCCGCAGGGCTTCACTTCCTGGTTCCCTCAGCGAGGATGGCGGAGGGAGCAGCAGAGCGATGAGCGATCGCTCGTCCTCTGCTGCGGACGTTGCTGGACTCCAGGACAGGTAAGTGTCCAAATATTAAAAGCCAGCAGCTGCTGTAGCTGCAGGCTTTTAATATTTTTTTTTCCCGCGGAGCTCCGCTTTAAGAGAGTTGAAACTCAAAACACATGTGAGACACCTGGTGGTTGAAGGTGATATTACCTTAAAATCATCACTCTCCTGGAAAGGGGTGGTGAGAATTAGGACAGTTAACTCCCATCTTTGCAACCAACAAATGAGTTAAGAACACATAACTTTTGGGCAGAACTTAGTATAATTTTTATAATCTTACTGTCTGAGATAATATTTAAGAGAAGGAAAATGAGACAAAGGACAGACTCACTCCCACAGGGAGGACGGAGGACACCCAGGGATACACACTGGGGGGGGGGGGGGAAGGCAGCCACGCACACTCCCAGACAGACTTACACTCACAGACTAAGATACACATGCACCATGCATCAATACATATCTTTACACTCATGAAGATTCCTAGACACCTGAAAGCCACGGCAGCCATCTTAACTCTGGTCACCAGCCAGTAGGAAATAGCCATTTTGGAATGGGTAATTATGTCATTTTGATTTTATCTTGAATTCATTGTTCTCTAAAAGATTGAAGTATTGAATATTCTGCACGTTATGATTTATTCTCATTAATAACCTGGTAGATTTTTCTCTAAAGTTAAAATTTTTCATTATATTTTTCTTTTTACATAGTTGCCAATTTATTGACAAAACAAACGTCCAATTTATTTCACATTGTTAACCACTTACTTACCTGCAGTATAGTAACGGTTATACGTGTGAAATACAGACAGACAATCTTTAATTGTCATTTTAACAAGGTTATTGATTATGCCGAGAAGTTATCATGGCAGTATTATGTCAAAGGGACTGCACGCCCATTTTGCGGGTATTTATTGATTTTCAAATCGTTCATGTAACGCAATCGGTATTTTAATTTCATGTAAATATTTGTTTTTTGTCAACCAATAAATGTAGCTATTTTGTATGATCACATGTCTCTGTGAAAAAGTTGCATATGCTTAGACTGTGTCATATAGATTGTCTTGTATCTTAAAAATCTCTTCGTTAAAAATTACTCAATAATAATTACTGTGTGGGCAAACTGTCCTTAAAAAGCACAACAATGCACAATAGCATAAAGATGCTATTGAGCCCATATAGATGCACAATACCAGCTATATGGGCACAACATGGCATGTTTACACCTTTAGCCGCTGCCTCTGCAGCTAAAGGGGGTAGGGATTGGGGAAGGTAAAAGTGGGACTCGACCACCGGGTTTTACCAACCCCAATCTCACGTATAAAGAAGCCCTAAGGGTACCACAGCCAAATACAGCTAAGGGCTGTTTTACAAGTGGAACAGGCACCACTGTTCCTCTAAAAAGTGATCTAAGAATGTTTGACAGGTTGTGAAAAGGCTGATTTAAAGCTATAACTGCCGTGCAATGCATGCAATTGCAGTTTGGTAGTACAACCATTGTAGGTTTAAACCAGGCGGTAAAGTAGTAACATATTGCCTCCTCACCACCTGCCAAACACCTCTGAAAAGCAAAATGCACGTAAATCAGTTTTTAAAGGAGCTTGCTCCAAGTTTCTGTGCAAATCAGTGTGGTGCGATTTTGCAGCCTATTATTTGAATGGCTACAAATCGCATCAGACTGCACAAAAAATAGGGCATGCACTGCTTTTCAAAAATCCACTGTGCCAAATAACATGATACTGCACTACCTTACCTTAACATCTGGTGAGTTCTCAACCAGTGGGTGATGGTGCATGGAAGTAGCTGCTAATAGCTTACAGAGGATTCAATCTGCTTGCAGACAATTGTAATAAACTTTGTTGATGCAAAATTCTTATTAGGGGCCACTTGTGTTGCACATTGCACTTTATATGTAAGCACAGATTACACTTTTATCATTTTTGTCACATATTTAACTTATATATTTATTGATACTTTTTATGCTTTTACTGCTTTCTTTGAATTACTGTGGCATACATTGTGGTGATAATTAGGGATGAGCTCAGGCATGTTCGCATTGAACACATGCAGAGCCCACTAAGGAAGTCGGCACCGTCTGAACCGCGCTGCGCTAATCAGGCAGGGAGACTTTTCCCGATCTCTGCAGCCGAGCATCGGGAAATGTCTCCCTGCCTGTGATTAGCGCAGCACGGTTCCGACGGTGCCGACTTCCTTGGCGGGCTCTGCATGTGTTCAATGCGAACGCACCTGAGCTCATCCCTAGTGATGATTACCTTTAGCACATTTTGTAGTTTTTTTGGGTATGGGACAACGTGCCCGACTGCATGGCCTGTTGTCAATGTGTGACTGAGTTTTTAGATGGTTCTCTGGCTTCTTTGTGGCTGTTGAATTTTAATACTCAACTACTACCCACTGACTTGAGGTTATTGCTGGCCCTGACATATGCTGGGGGCTATAATTGTTGGCCTCAATTGAGCTTATTTTACTTCACAATCTCTTCAGTGTACCTCCAGGCTCTTTTTAGCCTATACAAAGAGGGAAAAGTGGCACACTACAAGCTATAGATCAGGAAGAATCACTGACATTTGGTCACACCCATTTTAGCCACACCCACCATTCGGCCATGCCCATAAATTTTCCAACGCGCTTCGCACGCCACGTCAGCACCCTCTATTTTTCTTACAGCACCTGCACAGCACCCTCAAAAATTTTGGCCTGGAGCCGCCCCTGCTTAGCTGGAACAATAAGCAATAATATGAAAGCGTTAAAAACAACATTGCTATAGGGTAGAAACATTTAACATTCGGTCATGACTGGTGGTCACATTATATGGTTCCCCTGACTTACCATTACAGGGAGGGCGAATCCTGGAATCGCACCATATAGGATGCCTATTTGCTATTATCTGGTCCGACTATTATAGATTGGGTCATTTTCACTAGGCTAGTAATGTTCATGAACGCCCCCCACTGCCTACTGACAATAGAATGCATTCCCTTGTCAGCATAAAGAAGAGAGGATCATCCTATCCACGCGGGGGATAACCCACCTGGGGGAACTGTCCTGCACGTTCGGAGCGGCTCGTCACACCCCCACCCTCAGGCAACACACACGGGGCGAGAAGGAGGACAAGAGACCTCCCTAATTCCGAGAAGGGTTACAAATAAATGCATTTAGTACAGCAATATAACAAATATCCCATAACAGCTACTGCTGTTTCCTTTCTCTCTCTCTCTCGCACCCATTTAGTACTGAGATTAAGTGGGCCACTATGCCCTCTTCACCCCTAATGGAGATCACCTTGGAAAGGGGGGAGTTAATGGGATCGGGCCAATCAATGGTGTTAACTTATTATCTTATATATCAGCGGAGAGCAAGTTAAGTTTAAATGATGTGAAGATAATATATTGTCAATTGTTATTTTGTTTAAGAATATTGTCATTCCTTTTTCTGTACAAAAGAAAAATCGAAAATAAAGAAATTGAAAAAAAATATATATATATATATATCCCTGATCGGTAGAGAAATGGAAACAGCAGATAGCAATAGAGACCGAATCACCAGAAAGAGCAATGAGCATCAGCACAGAAGCAGAGGCTTAGCCAGGGACCAGCGAGCTTGATACATGTACAGACATGCAAAAATTAAGGCTTCAAAACCTTCTAGGAGTGATATAAATGGTGTAGTCAAGTTACCCCCACCTGGCACTTGATCTCCACTGCTATACATATAGATACTGCAATCATAGATACCCATTAATAACCCACAAGGATTATAGCCCTTATATTTCTGAGTGTTTAAAAGTGGTACTACTGCCCCAACATTGTGACAGGCAGCAGGTATGCTTTGGGAGCATACCCATAAAAATTAAGGAGCAAAGACCTTAGAGTTATATTGCAATGGGATTCGTTCCACTGCTCTCCTGAGAAGAACAGGGAGAAATAGGGCGATGAGAGTCAGTCCCGCGGTGGAGCCCTCCTATCTGCTGGGCAATCTCCTGCAGCAAGCAGTAAATAGTACAATACCTTAGGTGAGGAGCAGAATGCACTTGCCCTTGCAATGTCTGGGACACGGAGTAGGGGAACAGATTCTAAAAGCCAGTGAAACGATGGGAACAATTAGGCACAACTTAGACCAAGTAAAATAACCCAGTGTAGGGAGACTCAGAGGTGGCAATTACATTGCTCTTCGAGGGATGAGCCTTAGGTCTCACGGGAATCTGGGATATAATAAACTGCATATTGGGATGATGGGATGATTGGATTATTGGCTGCAATACTAAGAACTCTCACTAGATGTCAGTGTACTTAATACACATATATATGGTAATGACTCTATTGTTTCTCATAATATGTTATTCTTTCCTGCAGTGCTTGATACACTGTTCACTTGCTGATATTTATATGCAGCTGTACAGCAGGATCATAGTAAATTATACAGAAGTCATGCAAAACTTACATTTGGGTGTAATATTGGTTCTAAATATACATAGGAACCTATTTCACCCATTTCTGATAAGAATATACATATAATTATTTTTCTACATGGGGAATAGGGGTGGAATATTGTAGTTAAATATACATAGGAATATATTAAACCTATTTCTGATATCAATATGCATATAATTATTTTTTTACATTGGGGATTATGGGTGGAATATTGTTTATAATTATACATAGTGTGACAGCAGGAAGGTAAAGTCACCTGGTTGCATCCAGGGGGGTAGATATATTTCGCCCAGATTCAGGCTTTACGCCGACTTATACAACTAGGTGGAGAGTTGTATAAGCCCAGCTGAGGATAGTGGGCTCATGGATGACTCATACCTCTAGGGAGAGTGTGGGGCGTCGTGCAGACAGGGAGTTGATGAGACCAGCTGAAGCTTGTCAGCTCATTTAGGCCTCTATAAGAACTCCCAGCTTCATTAGATGTTAGCTCATGCCTGGACCCAGACCTGTGAGGACTGTCTAGGGAGAGTGAACCCCTGTGCGGTGAGACAAAGCCTGTGTGGCTATTTGCTTGGACATTTAAAACCAGGGACTTAGGGACTAGGACAGCACTAGGCTGATCCCAGTTGTTAGTTAGGAAACCTGTATGTTTAGTCAGAGGTCATGTTGACCAGGATTTATTTTGTTTATGTTTCTTTTGCTTTGCTGTGTTTTGTCACTGTAAATAGAAAATAAACCGCACCTTTTTGATTTTGAAAACCACAACCTCCGTTTGCTGGGCCTGTTTTTGTGTGGGGAGCCCATCTCGGGGGTCACACACACCCGCTGCCGAGCTAACCCCCTCACAATAGGAATATATTAAACCTATTTCTGATAGGAATATGCATAGAATTATTTGTTTACATGGGGATTATGGGTGGAATATTGTTTAGAAATATACATAGGAACCAATTTCACTAATTTCTGATACGAATATTCATTTTTTTTTTCTACATGGGGATTATGGGTGGAATATTGTAGTTAAACATACCTAGGAACATATTAAACCAATTTCAAATAGGAATATGCATACAACGTATTTATCGGCGTAAAACACGCACTTTTTTCCCCTTAAAATCAGGGGGAAATCGTGGGTGCGTCTTATACGCCGATCCCCACCGATGCCCGCTGATTGTGAGCGGAGCGGAGCGATCGCCGCCGAGATACACATAGCCGAGTGTATGGACCTGTGTTATGTCCATCATAGAACGGGACTGGGCGTGACTGTGAGCGGAGCCGAGAAGAGCCGAGTACACTCGGTTATGTGTATCTTGGCTCCGCCCAGTCCCTGCGATCTCGGCAGCGTTTGCTCCGCTCCGCCCAGTCTCGGCGGCGCCAATTTTAAATTCGGGGAAGGCTACAATGGACCCTGGGGGGCAAGGCTGCAATGGACCCTGGGGGGCAAGGCTGCAATGGACCCTGGGGGGCAAGGCTGCAATGGACCCTGGGGGGCAAGGCTGCACTGACAAGGCTGCAATGGACACTGGGGGCAAGGCTGCACTGCGGCAAGGCTGCACTGACAAGGCTGCAATGGACACTGGGGCAAGGCTGCACTGACAAGGCTGCAAATGACACTGCATTGATGGGCATTTAAATGTAAGGTTTCTTTTCCTTAAAATTCCCTACTAAGCTTGGGGTGCGTGTTATACGCCGATAAATACGGTAATTATTGTTCTACGTGGGGATTATGGGTGGAATATCATAGTTACACATCCTACATAATGCATTTGACCTGTTTCTGATAGGAATATGTGTATAATTATTGTTCTTTATGGGGATTATGGGTGGAATATCATAGTTAAACACATCATTAAATATATTTAATCTGTTTCTAATAAGAATATGGTTATAATTAATTTTCTACATGTGGTTTTTGGGCGGAATACCATGATTACACATACCAAACAACATTTTAAACCTGTTTATAAGAATATGGGTATAAATATTTTTATGCATGGGGATTATGGGTGAAATATAATTGTTACACATCCAAAGTAATATTTTCAAGCCATTTCTGATATAAACATAGGTTTAATTATTGTTCTACATTCAAATTATTGATGGAACACCATAGTTACACTTGGAAAGGAACACATTTGACCTTTCTTTATACATTTTTAAGTGGAATAAATATATATTGATTCTCTATATTCCCTCTCATTTCCTTGACTAGGGTAGGTAACAGCTCACCTAAAACTGCCATACCTAGAACAGTCCCATTTTCCCGCCCCCTTCTGCTTATCAGGAAATGACCACGCAACAACATCTATGGAGTTAAATGGCCGAACACGGCCTTTTATTAAACATACATTTTCTATATAAAAACATAACCTAACCATACATAACTATCAAGATTAGAGATCCCTGACGGTGCCACCTTGCCAAATTTATTATGTGTCTGAGGCACCAGATAGCTGAGCTGTGACCCCAGCCGCAAACACCGGCTCAGAGCTTAAACCAGCTGACCCCAGACACCCACCTGTCTTAACCTAATATTCATTGTACCGTACACACTCGAGGACTCCATACCGCCGATGGATCCCCACCGTTTTCCCAATAACCATAAATAGGCCTCCGTCAAGGACCCCAACCGCCACAGATGCACAGAAAGCCAGATGTAACCCATCCTCCAAACCTAACAGCCACAGATCAGTACCCACCGCATTCAGGTGGACACCATCGCCTCTAAGAAACTGCCAGCTGTCAGACTCCAAATCCAAGTGGCGAATAACCAAACCCCCATTCCGAACAATAAACTTCCCCACTTCTTTATTCACCTTGACCCGTGCCTTATTAGGTTTTTCGACTGATCGAGCCCTCCGCCAAGATGTACAAGCCACGACATCTGACCAGACTATGATCATGTCCGGGAACGCAGTTCGAAGTCTATGAAAATCAAACTTCACATCCCTGATAAGCTCTCTACTGGAGCCAAGGCCCAAATCATTGTCCCCTACATGGAGAATCAAAATATCGGGGGCCCTATCCAACCTGGCAAAATGGGTAACCTCCTCTACCACCCGGCCCCATAGCATACCCGGGACCCCAATCCAACGGACGGTGCCCTGAACACGAGGTACGCCTAACTGCCTGCCATTGGGTCTAACCTCCGCCCTCCTGGACCCCCAAAAAACAAAGGAATGTCCCAGAATCCAGACGAGGCATTCCGGGGCACCTGAAAAGAAAACATGCTCACAGTGCATTCCAAGGGTAAAATAAATAACACAAACAGCAAAACAGTAGAAGGAAAAACCCACGTGCCTAAAATAGTCTATAGCAAGTGCGGCCTGACATAAGAGCGGAATCGGTTGGACTCCCATCTACCAATGCGCCTAACAACTCTCTCATCCAATCCCCACCGGGACGCCTCTGTGGCCGCTCCAATCCAAAAAGAGTGAGAAGCATACTCAAGCGGGTTTTGCCCAGCGGCCGCCCAACAATCACGGAAGACTGCTACAAATTGAAATTTAGATAAATGCGAGCCGTTTGAATGCATGAACAGTGCAACACCAGTCCGCGTTCGCACCAGAAAGAACAGTTCCAAGGCAAGCACTGGACAAAAAAGGGGGGCATTACCCCAAAACAGCTGCACTAACACACCCTTGCCACACTGGTCCATCTTGGATCGCCGAATTCAAATACTGAACGCGGAAGAGGAAATAACAACGTCCCCTACCATCAAACCCCCAGCTACCCGTTTGGAAGGGCTTACCAGCTCGCTAATGAGAAGAGCCCCAAAAAAGGCCACCAAAAATGCAGCCCTAAACAATGTGTGTTCATGAGAGGAAGAACAAACCGCGCGCAGATGACCCAAAATAGCACTTAGAACAGAAAAAGACACAGGGGGCCGGGAATCAATTGCCCGACGACTCCTGCGATACCCTTTCATGGCCTGCCTCACTGCAAACGCCTTTAGTACAATCCTGTACCCCCAGCAATTTGAAACAAAAGGCCAGGCCTGCCAATTTTCTATCCACCGCAGAAGCAGATACACCCCTCCCAAAATTGCGACTTATAAAATAAAGGATCACAAAAGGAACGTCCATGCCCCCATCGTCTACCTCTTCCAACAAAGAAATCCATTACGTCCAGGCCCTCGCGTAAGCCTCCCAGGTCGTCGCACTCAGCGAATCCCGAATCAATCCAGCGGCGACTAAAGCGATCCTCCAAAGCCGCCTGGGACAAGGCATCCCATGCCGCTCCACTTCCGGTGCCAACATGCGAAACTCGCCCCACTGAAATCGAGATAAAGCATTTGCCTCTTTGTTGCAAACACCCGGAATATGCACAGCATAAATGAAAGCATTTAAAAACCAAATGACACAAAAGGCGCACCACTGGTGGAGAAGATGCAGATGTAGAATTAATCACTGACACCACCCCCATATTATCACAGTGAAAAATATGATACCCATATTCTTATCAGAAACAGTTTATATAAGTAAAATAATATGTGTAACCATATTATTTCACTGATAGTTCACCCAAAATTCCCATGTATAAAATATTTACACCCCTTTTTTTATGGGAGGCAGGTCAAACGTGTTCCTTGCCATGTGTAACCATCATATTGCACCCATAATCCCTATGTAAAAAAATAAATCTACCCTTATGCCGCGTACACACGATCGGAAAATCCAACAAAAAAAAAGTGGATTTTTTTCCAACAGAATGTTGGCTCAAATTTGTGTTGCATACACACAGTCACATAAATCTTGTCTGAAATTCCGAACGTCAAGAACACGGTGACGTACAACACGTACGACGGGTCAAGATCAATGAAGTTAAATAGGCAGTCCGGCTCTTCTGCTTGATTCTGAGCATGCATGGATTTTTGCGCGTCGTAATTGCATACAGATGATCGCGATTACCAAAATTTTTCCCGTCACAAAAATAGAGAACCTGCTCTCAATCTTTTCTTGCCATAAATTCTCACAAAAAATGTGAGATGGAGCAAACACTAGTGGCAACTTTCCCTTCCGATGGCCTCCCCAGGCTATTCAATACCTGGGCACTAAAATCCTTTCTAACCTACATCTCATCTACCAACTCAACTTACAGCCACTTCTGAACATCTTTTCCTCAGACTTAGACAGATGGAAAAGCTTGGCAGTTTCCTTGTTTGGTAGATGGAATGACGAAAAGATGAATATCATGCCAAGGCTGCTTTACCTCTTACAAGCGCTGCCAGTTTGGATTCCGCAGAGCTTCTTTCGTAAGATACGGACAATTTTCATCAACTACGTTTGGCAGGGCAAGCCCTCGCTGCTTAAGAGATTGCTACTACAGCGTCCAAAACTCAGGGGTTGGGTTGGCCTCCCCGACCCAGCCCTTTACAGCACAGCAGTCCACATGAACAGAGTGGTGGACTGGTGAAGATATGCAACCCATAAACTATGGGTCCGCCTGGAACAGGAAACAGTGGCGATTCCCTTAGCATGCTTACCCTGGAGTGGGACTCGGTTCGCCAGATTTTCCTCCCCACACCCACTGATCAAGATCATTTTACAGGCGCTTTATAGATATTTCAGGATAGCAAAGACGGCCAGTTTTCCTTCTCCATTAACGCCCATAATTGGTCACCCAGACTTGATTCCAAGTATTTCTGACAAGTACTTCTGGCTCCAACCTGACTAGAACTTTGTTATAGCCTCTTTTTTTCTTGGCCCCTCTGAATGGACTGACCCCTCAGGCCTTTATCCTGTCCTTAACTCCATTTTCGGCAGGTGGAAGATTTCTCAACTATCACACTTCCTCTGATCCCTTCCTGACAATGTTTGTTTCCGCAGACAGCCTACTTCCTTTGAAGATTTGTGCCTGGAAAGAGGAACCTATACGGAAATTCCTTTCCTACTCTTATAACATCCTACTTGCCCACACATCTCAACATGACCCCCCGTATCTGAGGAAATGGGAGAGAGATCTTAACACCACATTTACTGAGTAAATACATTTTCACAGGTCATAGTCCCCTGTGTTGGAGATGTGGCACCCAGACTGGCACATTACTTCACATTTTCTGGGAATGTTCAGAGCTGTCCCTTTTCTGGAGAAAAGTCCTGCAGATCATCCACAAGATTACTGAGTTCTCCCTCCAGGATAAACCTACAGCAATACTCCTAAATCTGACTCCCATGTCTTGTAAGCGATATCACAAATCCCTATGGAAACACCTTGAATGCAGCTAGGGCGTGTGTTCCCAGTATGTAGAAGCAACAATACCCACCAGTGGTGTCGCAGTGGTTTGCGAGGGTGTGCGATATACAGCGGAGGGAACATCTTACAGCTGCCTTAGGGGAAAGGGAGGAGGAACACAACACTCGCTGGACACATTGGGATCTGTTCCGATTCTCGGACGAATATAAATTCTACATCTGAGTAACTTGTCTCTGGAAAATTTGATACCTAGGGCCGTCGACCTCGCCACAGCTTCTCACCCCCCCTCCACTCTCATTTCCCCTCTACTGTTCGCCCTTTACCCTTTTATTCCCCACCGACACCATTGGTGTCGACCACTCCTTCCCTTTCTCCCATTACAGATAAAATTCCCTCAGCTTGCATAATCCTTTGGTACCGTTCCTGGGAAACCCGGACGGAGAGCCACACCCTACTAGGGACACACTGTTTAGGCATAGCCTGCTGAATTACAATGGCTCGGTACCTGCCAATAGAGATTCAGTTTGCTTTACCTGTTAGGTTAGGTTACTTTTTCTCTCTCAATCTCATTTAATGGTATACATATGTCCTATAAAACTAACCATCTTCCTGGTTTGGAGGGTCCCCCCATAATTCAGGATGAAATGCAGGATGTGCTGTTGTGGAATCTTTGGACTACAGTCTCCTGTTCTCTCATAACACTGTAAAGAAACCTTACCTGTTGTCTCATTAATGTACGTAGACCTTTTTGACAAGTTATAACATTTATATGTTGTAGGTTGACATTTGTGATGCCAAACTATTTTGTACAATTTGCTTACCTTTAAATAAAGATTTAAAAAATATATATACATGTTTCTTGTTAAGTGTAACCCCGATATTCCACCCATAATCCCAATGCAGAAAAACAATTATACACATAATCTTTTTAGAAACAGGTTAACTATATTGTTTGTGGAGTTTAAAGAATGTCTAATGATTTGATTAAAAGAAAAAAACACACATGTCATACTTACCTCCTATATGCAGTTGGTTTTGCAAAGAGTGGTCCCGATCCTCCTCTTCTTGGGTCCTTCAGTGGCGCTCCTGGCTCCCCCTCTTCTCGAGTGCCCCGTTGGAGAAGCGCTCTCCTCTCGGCACACTCGTGTGGGCGCGCTCCCATTTCCTGATGCTGCGTCCATTGTCAGACAGCAGGACTCGACAGCGCCCGCTGGCTCTAGCGTCATTGGATTTGATTAAAAGTGGGAGCCAATGGCTGCGCTGCTATCAATCTATCCATTCATGACCGACACCGGCTGGAGCTGGTGTGATTGTCCCTGTCGCTGGAAAGACCGGGTCCAGGTAAGTAAAAGGGGGGCTCTGGGGGGCAGCTGCATCACAGAATGTTTTTCACCTTAATGCATAATATGCAAAGCTCGAGGGTTTACAACCCCTTTAAGCATGAGATTTCCATCCATAATCCCCATATATAAAAGTATATGTACCCATATTCATATCAAAGTCTGGTCAAATGTATTGTTTGCAGGGAACTTCAATTTCTATCACCCGACACACAGGACATGCAGTTCTGGGCACCAGGCAATAATTTTTATTTTTACAGTTAGCCTGCTGCGGGCAAGCAGCAAGGTTTAGAGGCAACGGTCAAATCTCTTTTAAAAGCAATCCAAGTGGATAACTAGCCACTTGATTGCTTTTACAAGCAGCAGGAGGGGACATGCCTCCCCTCCCGTTGCCTTTCGGGACTGTCCTGAAACTCGATCGACCAGCCAGCGCTTCCAAAGGCTGATCACAAAAACCGGAACAACTCTGTCCGCCTCTATGATATGGGAAACATGAAGCTAATAACACATTACTTCCGGTTTCCCAGGAGCCCATTTTAAAAATGGAAAGAATTTGATCACACAAATTTTGGTGGGATCAAATGCTTTTAAAGGGCAGAGGAGAGTTCTGGGGTCTCCAAAAAGAGTATCTGTCGCTGCATATTATTGTCACATGGTATGTTTACATTCTTTGTGACAGCAATAAAAGTGATAAAAAAATTGAAATTAAATATAAAGCGACAGTGTAAAAGAAAAACAAATAATGAATAACATTTTTAAAGCACCCCATGCTCATGCGCAAAGGCAAATGCATGCGTCGGCCCTGTACACACGCAGGCAACGATCGACTAACACATCTGAGGTATCACTACGAACGTCTGATCACAGACAGTAATTCTAGCACCAGAAATCCTGTGTAAACCTAAAGTGGTAACCTGTAAAGGAATTTAAAGTGTTCCCTATGTATATTTAGAACCAATATTCCACCCATAATCCCCATATAAAAAATAATTATATGCATATTCTTATCAGAAAGTGGTGAAATAGGTTCATATGTATATTTAGAACCAATATTCCACCCATAATCCCCATGTAAAAAATAGGATTTTTATAACAGCTTACCTGTAAAATCCTTTTCTTGGAGTACATCACGGGACACAGAGCGACATAGTCATTACTATGTGGGTTATATAGATACCTTCAGGTGCTGGCACTGGCAACTTCCAAAACCGGAAGTACCCTCCCCTATATAAGCCCCTCCCATCCGGGAGCACCTCAGTTTTGTAGCAAAGCAATAAGTGTCCCCAAAGAGGGGTGGGAGCTCTGTGTCCCGTGATGTACTCCAAGAAAAGGATTTTACAGGTAAGCTGTTATAAAAATCCTATTTTCTTTCTCGTACATCACAGGACACAGAGCGACATAGTCATTACTATGTGGGATGTCCTAAAGCAATGCCCAATGAGGGGGGGGGATACACCATACATAAGCTGAGCGCTATCAGACATGAGGATCTTTTGCGGCCTGCAACACACTGCGCCCAAAGGCGACATCCTCCTGACTTCTAATGTCCACCTGGTAGAACCTAGCAAACGTGTGTACTGAAGACCATGTTGCGGCCTTACAGATTTGAGCCAGGGAGGCCTGGTGATGCACTGCCCATGAAGTTCCAACTGCTCTCGTGGAGTGCGCCCTAACTTTGAACGGAGGCGGTCTCCTTCTCAAGCCATAGGCTTGCCTTATGACCTGTCGAATCCACTTGGCTGAAGTAGATTTTGACGCTGCCTGACCCTTTCTGGGGCCTTCCGGCAGAATAAACAAAGTATCCGTTCTGTGAATCTGAGCAGTGGCTTTTAAATAAGCTTTAACTGCTCTTACTACATCCAAAGAATGCAATAACTTTTCCTCTACCGAACTAGGTTTGGGGAAAAAAAGAAGGAAGAACCACATCTTGGTTCAAATGAAACCTCGATACCACCTTAGGAAGAAAGGCTGGATGAGGACGTAACACTACTCTGTCCTTATGGATAATCAGATATGGCTCCTTACAGGACATAGCTGCTAATTCCGACACTCTTTTAGCCGAACGAATGGCTACTAGAAAGATCAATTTCCTGGTGAGAAGAACCAAGGAAATATCTGTAATGGTTCAAATGGTTGTTTCTGTAGAACCGACAGAACCAGGTTTAGATCCCATGGACATATGGGAATATTAACCGGAGGACTAATACGCATCACTCCTTGTATAAAGGCTTTGCTAGTAAATGCGAAGCCAAGGGCCTTTGAAGAAATATTGACAAGGCCGAAATCTGACCCTTGATAGTACTCAAGGCAAGCTTCCTATCTACAGCCCACTGTAGGAAGTCCAGAATCCTACCTATTACGTACTTATGTGGATGCCATTTCTTTGGCCTCACACCACGCGATGTACGCCTTCCAGATTCTATAGTAGATCTGCCTGGATACCGGCTTCCTGGCATTGATCATGGTAGATACCACAGGATTAGAGAGCCCTCTCTTTTTTAGAATGTGGGCTTCAATAGCCAGGCCGTCAAACCTAGGGCTGGTAAGGAAGGGTGGTATATCGGTCCTTGCGAAAGCAGGTCCGGACGACGTGGGAGAGTCCAAGGACTCCCCACTGACATTTTACAATCTCCGCGTACCACGCTCTTCGGGGCCACGCTGGAGCCACCAGAATCACTGGTTTCTTTTCTACCCTGATTCTGCGGAGTAATCGAGGTAACAATTGTGGCGGTGGGAATGCATATATCAGCTTGAACTGATCCCAAGGGAACACTAGGGCATCCGAGCCGCAAGCTAGGGGATCCCTTGTCCGAGAGACAAACCTGTCCACCTTTGCGTTGAATCTGGATGCTAGAAGATCTACATCTGGTGTTCCCCACCGCTGACATATTGTCCAGAAAACCTCGGGGTGAAGGGACCATTCCCCTGGGAATAATTGCTGGCGACTTAGAAAGTCCGCCTTCCAATTCTCCACTCCTGGAATGAATACCGCAGATATGGCTGGGACATATCTTTCTGCCCATTTCAGGATGTAATTTACTTCCCTCTGGGCTGCACGACTCCTGGTGCCACCCTGATGATTGATATATGCCACTGCTGTGGCATTGTCTGATTGAATTCTGACAGGGGACCCTTGGAGTTTGGATGTCCATGCTACTAGGGCATACCGGGCTGCTCGTATCTCTAAGAGATTGATGGGCAGGGCCTTTTCTGCATCCGACAATCTGCCCTGGAGAGACCATTGCTCCAGTACTGCTCCCCAGCCTATAAGGCTGGCATCTGTAGTGACCACCTTCCAAGAAATCGGACTGAAGGATTTCCCTTTTTCCAGATTCTGGAGAACCAACCACCAACGGAGGCTCTTGCGAACGGAAGGGGACAAGGACATTGTAAGTCTAGGGCCTGAACTTTTTTGTTCCAGGCTGACAGTATGGCCCTTTGCAAATTCCTTGAATGGAATTGACTGTAGGGTACTGCTTCGAATGATGCCACCATTTTTCCCAGCAGCCTCATGCACAGGCGTATGGACGGCTGTCTTTTTGTACCCACTAAGTGGATCAAATCTTTCAAAGACAACACCTTTCCTCGAGGCAAGAATATTTTTCTCTGGCCTGAATCCAACCTTAGCCCCAAGTATTCCAGACTTTTGACTGGTTTTTAGGGCTGACTTGTCTCGGTTGATAATCCAACCGTGAGATTCCAGATACTTGATTGTCTTGTGAACGACCACTTCTAGTTTTTTCACTGAGTGGTCTATCAGCAACAAGTCATCTAGATATGCCATTATCATTACACCTTGTGTTCTTAGATTGGCCAATAAAGGGCCAGAATTTTTGTAAACACTCGTGGTGCTGTGGCCAGACCGAAGGGTAAGGCTCTGAACTGAAAATGGCGCCCTTCTACTGCAAAGCGTAGAAATTTTTGGTGGACTGGAAAGATGGGAATGTGCAAATAAGCATCTTTGATGTCGATCGCGGCTAACCATTCCTCCCCTTGTAGGGCAGTGGCCACCGATCGGATCGACTCCATCGGAAAGTCCTGATATACAGGAATTTGTTTAGCCCTTTTAGAATTAATATGGGCCTCACGTCCCCGTTTGCTTCGGGACTGTAAAGAGGTTTGAGTAAAACCCGAACCCCCATTCTTCCAGGGGAACCTCCATAATTACTCCTTGGAGCAATAGTTGTTCTAGTGCCAACAGGAGGGACTCTCTCTTCCGGGGATCCCTTGGCACGTTTGACCTCAAAAAATGGGAAGAAGGAGAGTCTTTTAACTCCAATCTGTATCCCAAACATACTGCAGAGAGCACCTATCTGTTCTGATCGTGTCCCGCCAGGTCTCTGCGAACAACTGGAGTCTTCCCTCCACCCGACTGAGTGGGGGCAACCCTTCAATGAATTTAACTTTGGGGGAGGTTTTGTACCTCTCCTGACCCAGGGTTTCTCATTACCCTGCGATTGTCCCTGATTTTTACCCCCGGGAATTGACCGAGGAGGCCGTCGGAACTGTTTCACAGCCGATGCCCCAGAGACTGGAGAAGCAGGCCTCTTAAAAGAGGGACCTCTAACTCTGTTTTTAACCGGCAAGAGTGTATTTTTACCGCTGGAAATTTTCTGGATATATTTATCCAGGTCTTCCCTGAATACGCGTTCACCATGAAAATGGGACGCTAACCAGCCATTTTTTACAGGGAGCTTCAGCAGACCAGTTTTGTTAGCCATAGAAGCCTACGCATATGTACTACAGACAGCGTAAGGCGGGAGGCCTGATGGATTGAATCCTTTATGGCGTCAACCGCAAAGCTTAAGGCTCTAGGTAGAACAGCTAGGGCAAGGGCCTGCTGATCTGGCAAGTCCCTTAAGACCTGTTTCAACTGATCCTTCACTGCTTAGCAGACCCCACTGCTGGTTGTGTCACCAAGCTTGCTGTAGAAAGAAGCAGATTTCATAAGGACTCCAATTTTTTATCTATTGGGTTCTTGAACATTTGGACATTATCCACTGGACATGTCAGTGATTTATACACACAAGAGATGGCTGTGTCCACTGTAGGGACCTTCCATTTTTTGATGAACTTATCCTCCATGGGATAGACCACCGGAAATCTCTTGGGGGGAATAAATATTTTCTCAGGATGTTCCCAATCCTGGTAAATAAGCCCTTTCAGTAAAAGGGTGAAGTGGAAAAGAACAGACAGTCTGGGGGCTTCTAGCGACCCCAACGAGGATACAGTAGTGGTTGATGGTTCCGCAAGGTGCATTTTAAATGCTGATCGGACCATGTTAGTCAGAGACTGAACCCATAATCTTTCAGCTTGAGATGCTGAGAAAAGGTTCCCCCACTGTTGATTCCTCTATAACAGAATCAACCTCATCCTGATCCCCTTCAGGCAGGTCGATCCCTGTATGGGACTGTTGCTCTGCTAACAGGCACTCTGAAGGAGGAGACGGAGATCGGGCGTGCTTTCCCTGACAGGGAGGCAGCCATCAATGTTGACAATCTCTCTCTAATCCTCCCATAGCTGAGGAAAAAACCTCCTCTGTTACATACACAGGAGCAGGTGAACTGAGGACAGCCACAGTACCAAGTACCCCTGCGGGGTCTCTACGGTCACTTACCTCTGAATTTTCAGGGGAGACTGGTGCAGCAGAAGCATGCCCAAGATCCTCAGAGCCCGATGAGACCCCCTTCGCTTCCTGGAAGATTCAGTTCCGGAGCTTCTGGACGGCATATTCCTAAGCCTAAAGCTGAGGTATTCCACCCGTAAAAACACCACTTTTACTGAGAATAGTCTAGCACAATTGCTGCTATATAACAGTTGGTGTCTACTAAAGTGCCTTTCTAGGGGATGCCTGCATCAACCGCCTGTGTGTGCCTTTTTACTGTTGCTAGCTCTGTCTGTGCACTTCAATAGCCAGCTGTGATTGTGCTTTAAAACACGCTGGACGGCCGCACATGCGCAGTAGCGCCGCGGCGCACACCGAGCGTCATCCACCCGCTCCGCCCCTTTTTCCAGATCGCCTCTATATATTAGAGGCGCGCGCACGCGCGCGGGCACGTGCGCCTTCGGTGCCTTTTTTAAAAACAATAAGGAGCTAGATGGGAGCCAGGGCCCCCTTTGCCGCAGGGCCCGGGGATGGATGAGCGCAGCAACAGGGCAGAGGAGACCGCTTCCCAGCAGAGAACTTACCAACTGCCTGGATTTGATTTTGGAAGAAAA
Source organism: Rana muscosa (assembly GCA_029206835.1). Taxonomy (NCBI): domain Eukaryota; kingdom Metazoa; phylum Chordata; class Amphibia; order Anura; family Ranidae; genus Rana; species Rana muscosa. The sequence goes on along the minus strand of CM055124.1, from coordinate 3,611,224 downwards.
AAATCCACATTACAAGAAAAAGAACCATAGCGGCCTCTAGTGTCTAACACAGGTACCACGGTCTTACACATTTTTTTTTTTTTTTCTTGCCTACTATTAAAATTTTTACATTTTCTCAGTAGTAACAGGCATACACAGAATATTAGCGGGAATACCTTAGGTAACAGGCAGAAAGACAAAATAGGCTTGGGGGTCCCCCAATAGAACCAAGTTCCTGAGGGCCCCCACTTACCTTTTCCTCGCCGCAGGACTCTGTTTGGTCCACAGAAGCCCAAACTTCACCTATCACGGCAGGCATTGTAATTAAACCTTCAGGGACCGGGTTCCCAAGGATTCCACTCCCCTGGACCTGTATAGCACCCTGCACAGAAAACATCTTGGTCGTGGGCATGACCAGAGCTCTGGATCCCAGGGTCCAGCCCTCCTAAGAGAGGCATTACAGGCAAAACCTTGCTCTTCTCTTTGCAAGGCCCGGGTACCGACCGTTTAGCTATGAAGCTTTTTTGGTCGGATCCGGAATAGCTTACTGAGGCCCAAAAGAACCTGTACGCAAGCTCAGTGAAAAACACATGTTACTTCTTGGCCAACACCTTAGACACTGGCAAAAAACTGAGGTGCTCCCGGATGGGAGGGGCTTATATAGGGGAGGGTACTTCCGGTTTTGGAAGTTGCCAGTGCCAGCACCTGAAGGTATCTATATAACCCACATAGTAATGACTATGTCGCTCTGTGTCCCGTGATGTACGAGAAAGAAAAATAATTATATGCATATTCTTATCAGAAATGGGTGAAATAGGTTCCTATGTATATTTATAACCAATATTCCACCCATAATCCCCATGAAGAAAAATAATTATATGTATATTCTTATCAGAAATGGGTGAAATAGGTTCGTATGTATATTTAGAACCAATATTCCACCCATAATCCCCATGTAAAAAAATGATGATATGCATATTCATATCAGAAATGGGTGAAATAGGTTCCTATGTATATTTATAACCAATATTCCAACCATAATCCCCATATAAAAAATAATTATATGTATATTCTTATGAGAAATGGGTGAAATAGGTTCCTATGTATATTTAGAACCAATATTCCACCCATAAACCCCATGTAGAAAAATAATTATATGCATAATCTTATCAGAAATGGGTGAAATAGGTTCCTATGTATAATTAGAACCAATATTCCACCCATAATCCCCATATAAAAAATAATTATATGCATATTCTTATCAGAAATGGGTGAAATAGGTTCCTATGTATATTTAGAACCAATATTCCACCCATAAACCCCATGTAGAAAAATAATTATATGCATAATCTTATCAGAAATGGGTGAAATAGGTTCCTATGTATAATTAGAACCAATATTCCACCCATAATCCCCATATAAAAAATAATTATATGCATATTCTTATCAGAAATGGGTGAAATAGGTTCCTATGTATATTTAGAACCAATATTCCACCCATAATCCCTATGTAAAAAAAAATAATATTATATGCATATTCATATCAGAAATGGGTTAACCACTTAAGCCCCGGACCATTTGGTAGCTAAAGGACCAGAGGTGAATTCAGAATTTTGCACTGCGCTGCTTTAACTGTAAATTGTGCGGACATGCAATGTTGTACCCAAACGAAATTTGCGTCCTTTTCTTCCCACAAATAGAGCTTCCTTTTAATGGTATTTGATTGCCTCTGCGATTTTTATTTTTTGCGATATAAACCCAAAAATACCGAAAATTTTGAAAAAAAATGATATTTTCTACTTTTTGTTATAAGAAAAATCGAATAAATCAATTTTAGTCATACATTTAGGCCAAAATGTATTCAGCCACATGTCTTTAGTAAAAAAAAATGTCAATAAGTGTATATTTATTGGTTTGCGCAAAAGTTATAGCGTCTGCAAACTAGGGTACATTTTCTGGAATTTACACAGCTTTAAATTTATGACTGCCTATCTCATTTCTTGAGGTGCTAAAATGGCAGGGCAGTACAAAACCCTCCCAAATTACCCCATTTTGGAAAGTAGACACCCCAAGGAAATTGCTGAGAGGCATGTTGAGCCCATTGAATATTTTTTTTTTGTCCCAAGTGATTGAATAATGACAAAAAATAAATAAATAAATTACAAAAAGTTGTCACTAAATGATATATTGCTCATACATGCCATGGTTATATGTGGAATTGCACGCCAAAATACATTTTTCTGCTTCTCCTGAGTACGGGGATACCACATGTGTGGGACTTTTTAGGAGCCTAGCCGCGTACGGGACCCCGAAAACCAATCACCGCCTTCAGGATTTCTAGGCACAAATTTTTGATTTGACACCTCACTACCTATCACAGTTTCGAAGGCCATAAAATGCCAAAATAGCACAAACCCCCCCCAAATAACCCCATTTTGGAAAGTAGACACCCCAAGCTGTTTGCTGAGAGGCATGGTGAGTATTTTACAGCTCTCATTTGTTTTTGAAAATGAAGAAAGAATTTTTTTTTTTTCAATTTTCAAAACTTTGTGACAAAAAGCGAGATCTGCAAAATACCCACAATACCTCTCAGCAAATAGCTTGGGGTGTCTACTTTCCAAAATGGGGTCATTTGGGGGGGTTTTGTGCCATCTGGGCATTCCATGGCCTCCGAAACTGTGATAGGCAGTGAGAAGTGAAATCAAAAATTTACACCCTTAGAAAGCCTGAAGGCGGTGATTGGTTTTTGGGGTCCCGTACGCGGCTAGGCTCCCAAAAAGTCTCACACATGTGGTATCCCCGTACTCAGGAGAAGCAGCAGAATGTATTTTGGGGTGTAATTCCACATATGCCCATGGCATGTTTGAGCAATATATCTTTTAGTGACAACTTTGTGCAAAAAAAAAAAAAAAAAAAAAAAATTTTTTATTTTTTCCGCAACTTGTGTCAACATATAAAATATTCCATGGACTCGACATGCCTCTCAGTATATAGCTTGGGGTGTCTACTTTCCAAAATGGGGTCATTTGGGGGGTTTTGAACTGTTCTGGCATTTTATACACAACATTAGGAAGCTTACATCCACTCTTCTAACCACTTGAAGACAAAGCCCTTTTTGACACTTTTTGTTTACATGAAAACATATTTTTTTTTTGCAGGAAAATTATGTTGAACCCTCAAACCTTATATATATTTTTAAAGCAAAGGCCCTACAGAATAAAATGGTGGGTGTTGCATTTTTTTTTTCTACACAGTATTTGCGCAACGATTTTTCAAACGCATTTTTTGGGGAAAAAATACACTTTTTTTAATTTTAATGCACTAAAACACACTATATTGCCCAAATGTTTGATGAAACAAAAAATATGATCTTAGGCCGAGTACATAGATACCAAACACGACATGCTTTAAAATTTCGCACAAACGCGCATTGGCGACAAACTACATACATTTTTAAAAGCCTTTAAAAGCCTTTACAGGTTACCCCGTTAGATTAACAGAGGTGGTCTACTGCTAAAATTACTGCCCTTGATCTGACCTTCACGGTGATACCTCACATGCATGGTGCAATTGCTGTTTACATATGACGCCAGACCGACGCTTGCGTTCGCCATTGGGCAAGAGCAGGGCAGGACAGGGGTGCTTTTTTTTTTTTTTTTTTTATTATTCATCTTGCTTTTTTATTTTATTTTTAAATTGTTCCTTCCATATTTTTTTTTTTTTATCATTATTATTGTTATCTCAGGGAATGTAAATATCCCCTATGATAGCAATAGGTAGTGACAGGTACTCTTTTTTTGAAAAAACTGGGGTCTATTGGACCCTAGATCTTTCCTCTGCCCTCAAAGCATCTGACCACACCATGATCGGTGTGATAAAATGCTTTCCCAATTTCCCAATGGCGCTTTTTATATCCGGGGGGGGGGGGACATTCCCTCCCACTGCTTGTAAAAGCAGTCCAGAGGCTAATTAGCCACTAGGATTGCTTTTACATGAAAGCCGGCCGCTGGCTGAAAAGAATGATACCAAGATGATACCTAAACCCGCAGGCATCAATCTGGTATAACCATTCAAAGTCCAGCAACATACCAGTACGTTGCTGGTCCTTGTTGGACATGTATTGTAATCTTTTTTTTTCATGCAGCCAGGTGGCTGAACGAAAAAAGAGATTGATCGGTGGGTATGCCCACCATTAGAATACCGCCCTTCATCCACCCACTTCTAATGATGGGCATACATGCACCATTTATATATGCCGAAGCATGGGGGCATCCTCCCGCAAAAAAGTTATGCCGCACACACATGGTCGGACTTTTCCACGGGCAAGCCTCCATCGGAATTTCGACCGTATGTACGGGGCATTAGGAGCAAAATCACTCCTCCGCCCCTGCTGCCCCAATGCTTCGGCATATTTGCTTTTTTTTTTTTAACTGTGGTGGTGAAATCACCTCCTACAGCACTGGAGTCGCAGGGATCAGGCCTGTCTCTGCGAACGCTGCAATTATGTGTGTTGTGTTTTGCAAGTGACAGTGATCGATCGATACTGCACTTGGGTGGCCTGGGCTGGACGGAGGGGCAAAACGCAGGTGCTAGCAGGTATCTGGGCTGATCCCGCTAACACTGCGTTTTTGGGAACCCTAAACTGCTGGGGACGCTAGTATAGATCTGATCAGATCAGATATTGATCTGATCAGATACTATACCACTAAGGGGGGTGTATGCTTCACGCGTGGGTGTTAGCGCTACTGGCACTAACCTGAGGCTGCCTGGGGTGTGACGCAGACCGTCTCTGACGCTAAAACCTAATTGTGCCCTGACACTATGAAAAGCAAACTAACTAACCAGCGTCACCCGTAACACTTATATGATGATCACTGGTGAAAGGGTTAACTAGGGGCAATTAGGGGGTTAAAACCTTTATTAGATAATATATGGGGGTACCTGACGCTATAAAAACCTGCGGCGAACCTAAAAAAAAATTACTGGCTACCGATCTGCATCACCGACGCTAAGACAGCGATCAGAAAAATGATCGCTTAGCGACAGTGGTGATAGGGGGTGAAAGGGTTACCTGGGGGGCGATCAAGGGGTTAAACCTTTATTAGGGGGGGTTAGGGGGCTACACTGGACCTAAAACTAAATGTAGTGACACTTTTACAGTCACAAATGTCACTGATTGCAATGATCAGTAAATAAATGGTCACTGCAATCAGTGACACTGTGACTGGGGGCTGGGGGGTGATCTGGGGGGGGGCGATTTATGTGCCTATGTGTGCTGGTGTTAGTGTAGTGTTTGTGCACTAACCTTGATGTCTTCTCTTGTACGGCGCTCGGTATATGTGAGCGCCGCACAAGAGATGACATCACTTCCTCCTGCTTTCTCTGTCTGTGTGTACATTCCACAGACAGAGGGGGCATTTCTATTCGCCAGGAGCGATCGCGGGGGGGGGGGTGGCCAGAATCGAACGGCCGTCCCCTCATGTCGGATCGCTCCCCAACGAATTCCGACCGCTCACTGTACAGAAGGGGGGTCCGATTGGACCCCCCAACTGTACAAAGGCAATCACGTACACTGTACGTGATTGTGCCTGTCGGTGCCATTATTGCCGACGTATATATACAGTGAGCGGTCGTTAAGTGGTTAAATAGGTTATTATGTATATTTATAAACAATATTCCAACCATAATCCCCATGTAAACAAATTATATGCATATTCATATCAGAAATGGGTTTAATATATTTCTATGTATATTTATAAACATTATTCCACCCATCATCCCCATGTAGAAAAAGGATTATATGCATATTCATATCAGAAATGGGTTAAATAGGTTCAATGTATATTTATAAACAATATTCCACCCATAATCCCCATGTAAAAAAATAATTATATGCATATTATTATCAGTAATGGGTTAAATATGTTCATTGTCAGGAGTTAATATGATATTCCTCCCATAAACGCCATGAGAAATAATAATAATTCTACCCATATTCCCATCAAAAACAGGTCAAAAGTAATTTTTGAATTACTTCTGTATAATTTACTATGATCCTGTTGTACAGCTGCATATAAATATCAGCAAGTGAACAGTTAAATATTAGCAACTGCTTCTTGCAACATTGCATCAAGCACTGCAGGAAAGAATAACATATTTTGAGAAACAACAGAGTTATTACCATATATATGTGTATAAAGTACACTGACATCTAGTGAGAGTTCTTAGTATTGCAGCCAATAATCCAATCATCCCATCATCCCAATATGCAGTTTAGTAAGTCCCCGGGAATCTTCCAGGGATGCAGTACGGGAGCGGCGCCGACTTCTCTGCTGTATAGGTGGGAGTTTTCTCCTGGAGCTGGAAGGTTTGGATCGGCCGGTAGGTCGCGGTAAGGGTTGAAGCCAGTCTGGCACCGGGATAGGATTGACTTCCATGAAGTCAAATAAAGCAGGAAGATCTGCCTGGGGTACGGAGGGTGAAGAATATTTGCACTCTCCGGAACGTTGCAGAGAGGGGGAATGCCCAGCAGTAGATTTTGAGTGGGGGGCCATCGAAGTCGGTGTCCCCTTTCTCCCAGGCCTTCCTTAGGACAGTTTCCTTGTGCGAATAGTGGTGCACACGACAGATCCTGTCGTGTCTGAGGAGCGAACAAATGTCAGGTTAGCTGGGTATGCGTCTCCTGCTATATCGCGGAAAATGGTAAGGGTAGAGTCTCCCAGGTCTTCAACTCCCGTTGCCTCCGGAAGGCCTTGGAGTTGCACGTTATTTTGCTGACTCCGGTCCCCAAGGTCCTCTTACTGAGGTCGTAGGGCTACCGCAGCGGTGGCATGGGATGTCTGTTGGGATTCCACCACCAACATCCGTTGTTCCAGAGCGGAGACTGAAGCTTCACCCACCTCCAAACGATCCAAGATAGCCTTAACGTCTTTTTTGACCGCGTCCAGCTCTTTACGGTGGGTGACTTCTAGTCTGCCAATGAGAGCTTTAATTTTTGTCCTCGGCAGTAAGGCCTATAATAGAACCCGTAGTTCTGCATCTGCTCTTAGAGTGAGTGGCTGGTGTTGAGAGATCTGAGGGTCCGAGCGGAACATCGCCAGAGTGTCTGAGAAGGTCTCCGACCCAACCAAAGCCATTGGGGAAGCCGAGGGGCCCCGAGGTAGCAGTGCCTCATGGGAGGTGGATTCAGGTCTGCCATTTTGGCAGCAGGAGAGGTCTCTTGTGTGTGAGAAGAAACGCTGGATTTCACCACCCAGTTGGGGCGTCTATTTTAATTTATTGTTCCCTTTACTCTTCCGCTTCTTTGCTGAGTACATACTGGGGAGATTTGAGTAGAATAAGCCGGGGTAGAAGGGCTAAGGCTGGGAGCCCTGTAAGCCCACTTCTTCACTCGGCCATGTCAGGACCACGCCCCCAGCTGTCAATTTATACTAAGCACAGCAGTTACGTGTTTTCTTTAAATGAATAGTATATGTAACAACAATGGAAATATATTGAAAAAGAAGAAGGATGTGACAACGGGCAGGGTGTTGAGAAAAGGAGCACATGAGGATATGACAGTGGGTATTTTTATTAAGATGTAAGGGGTAAAATTGTTGGCTGTGCATGGAAGGATTACAGGGGATATGACAAGTATATCCAGGACAGGAATATGTAGAGTGGACAGTATATATAAGTAAGGACTGCTTGACACTAAACGTAATGATTGGGAGAGGTGGCGGGAAGAGAGGGAAATGATAATGTACAGAATGTGCAGAGAGGGCGTGTAAGACACAACAGGGAAAGGAGTATGAAGTTTCAGAGGATAGGACAGGATAGGATACTTTTTATTCATTTTAAAAATTTCCATTTTAGGACCCTGATGCCTTGAGGGTCCTTGGTCGGCAGCTTAGCCAGCTCAGAGCATTCTACCCTCTAAAGCTGGCTATACACTATTAGATTATTTTGAACAAACGTTCTTACAAATATTTGTACAAACATTTGTATGAAAATTCTTTGTGCATTTGATGCCTGGATAGATTTTGTTCAAAAGTACTTCAAAATTAGTTTTTACATTCAATTTTGGAATAAATATAACATTTCCTGAACGAAAATCACATACACTGGGGGTCATTTACTCTAGCGCTGCGCACTAATTAGCACTCAAATTACTGCGATAATTAGCGCCCAAACAGAATTCACAATAGAGCTGGGGCAAAAATACTCCCAAAACGTTATTTACTATAGCTCACAGACCCTTTATGCCGCGTACACACGGTCGGAATTTCCGACAGAAAGAGTCTGATGGAAGCTTTTGGTCGGATATTCTGACCGTGTGTATGCGCCATCTGACTTTTTCTGTCAGAAATTCCGACAGACTTAGATAGAGAGCAGGTTCTCTATTTTTCCATCGGAATTTCCGACGGATGTTTTCCCGTTGGCAATTCCGACCGTGTGTACGCGGCATCACTCTTGCTGGAACCTGGAGTATTGCACATTGAAATAATGTTTAGAGCATGATATGATCTCCTAAATGGTACTGAAATATGTAGTATATGGCTTTTAATCTTTGTTAAAAAGTGTTATATACAGTACAATGAAACATCTTTAAAAGTCTGAGAAGAGGGGGGCGTGGCCTGACACTGCATGGAGTAGGATGCATCTGTGAGGAGCTCCGTCCATTACTCCCTTTACCTCGCAATCCTGCATTCATCTGAAGACCCCAGTACTCCTGCCTTGTCTCACACACACCCGGGGACCAATAGCAACATGTCTGCGTCGAAGAGCCAGAAGTACGCAGCCGTGGCGAAGCTAGATCAATACCGCCGACAGGACCGAGAGGAGCGGGACGAAGATGGCGCCGCAGTGAAGGTGGGGGAAGGGCAGCGGTCAGGAGATACGGACCGGCTGCTGGAAGCAATCACCCTCTGCCGTACCTCACTCACAACCCAGATTGAGGAGGTAAAAGTAGAGATTTCCCTGATCAGGCAGGACCTACATAAGCTCCGAGACCGGGTTAAGGCCACTGAGACCAGGCTGAGCTCTGTGGAGGATGCTGTTCCCCCTCTGCAAGATAGCACAGACCGCATGCAGCGCCAGATCCACCAACTGTTCTCCAAGCAGGTTAAAATGGAGAACAGGCTAAGAAGGTGTAACCTGCGATTCATAGGCCTGCCCGAGGGCGCAGAGGGCAAGGACCCCACCATGTTCCTTGAGCAACTACTTATCACCACCTATGGCAGAAAGGCCTTCTCCCCCATACTGACAGTGGAGAGAGCTCACCGTATGCCTGCAAAACCACCCCCGCATGGAGCTCCCCCCCACACTTTTATAGCTAAACTCCTCAATTATAAGCAGCAGAAAGAAGGGAAAGGATTGTGCCTTGATCTGTCCCCATTTTCCAAAGTAAAGAGACTGTTTTATTGCTTGGCAAGAAGAATAAAACTGAGTTGGACCTATTCACTGTGTGGAACTCTGGTTACTAGAAGCAAAGGAGTCAGGGACGAAGTACTGGACTTGACTCTAGGACACCTACACAAAACCCCAATTTGCTGGCCTTCACCTTCTAGCTATGGAGGACATGGGCTGTAATGCGTCTTATCCCTCTCTCCCAGGTACCCCTAGACAACAGCCAGATAACCAATGAAGATATAGAGAGGAGGGAGTGGCCCGCTACACACATATATATATATATATACATATATACATACATATATACATACACACACACACACACATATTGTGACAGTAGGAGCTACTGTCATGGTAAAATGGACAGTTTGCTGGACATAGGGTCTGCACATTTGCAAGGTGCAAGACTACAGGGCGTAGATGTGGACTGGAGAAGACTGCTTTCGCAGCTTTCTCCAGGTTTTGGTATTCTGGAAAGGGGCTTTGTAGTTTGGAGATTCCACAGTGTCTTGGGAGGGATGGGATCTCCAACCCTGTGTCCAGACTTTGCTGATTACCAGCAGGGTGTGTGCTCAGGTGAGCACAGCCCTTATGAGTGTATGGGAAGACCTCATGGCTCCCAGTTGGAGACAGCTCCACACCAAGAGACAAGAGGTCTTCAGGAGTCAGAGAGGCTGTAGGTGACAGCCAGAACATTGGTGACTGCAAGAGGCAGAGCTGTGGACGCTAAATGGAAGCCGTTTACTTTGAGGAGTCCGGTGGTCTGGGTGACCAGGAAAGTGCAGAAGTACTGCTACAGAGAGCCAGGTGGGCTAGCATTTTCTGTTATGTGTATTTGATGAAGAACCCCTGCGCGGGAAACCTTTGTTTGGTCTTTTATTTTGCCTTTTTTTAATAAAAATGGGCTACCATGCCCTTAAATATAGTTCCTGACTGGCTTGAATCGCTGGGAAAACGCATCTACCACGAGAGCAAACAACCCCCATCTCACAATTTACACACACACACACGTGTATATATATATATATATACTTACTGTATACAGTTTAGCTAGATCTCACTGCAGAGCGTTACTAGTGTACTGTTCCTAATATACTACAGGCAGGCAGTTGATTCAATATATATATATATATATATATATATATATATATATATATATATATATATATACACACACACACACACATTCCAGGCTTTGTGTGTGTTTATATATATATATATATATGTGACAGGGATCACTTTGGGCACAGGGTGGGCAAGAAAATAATGGACATTAAGAATATGTCTTGGATTGCTTTAAAATGGGACAGTGATATTTTTCCACAATATTTCCCAGGATATCTGAAAAAGAACTATTTACTGTTTGATTATGAACTCGACAGGTTAACTGAAAAGTAACTCCTTCATGATGTTGTGACACATACTGTTAGATGCTAATGTCACCACCTCCAGCCCCCTGCCTGTGTGATGTAAATGAATCTAGGATGGCTTCTGAGGATCTTTCATTGTGATAATTGGCCCTGTATTGTGTAAAGAATTCCTTTGATAATGGGTACTGTAGTTTAGGAGACAGTAAGGCTAGCCTAAAGGTCTTGTGTCTGAGTCATCAGCTGTAGTTAATTAGCTCATGTAAATTAGGTCTGGTCAAAGGTGTATTGTGAGAAGAAAATGAGGAGAATGTAAGAACCTCCTCTCTGTGTGTATAAAACTTGGAGTTTGTCATTAAAGTTCGTCAGACCAGCTGGAAACTTCATACAGAGTGGTTGTCTCGTACTTCTGGAAGAATTATTCCTATGGGAAGCGGTCGCCTGACTGTGGAGTGTCGGTAGTTGATGTGTGTTCAGGAGAGAGAATATCAAACGGCGTTAACCCCTTTCATACTTGGGGTGCCGTTACAATATGTAGCGGGTATTTGAATTTAGGGGAGGCATCTGGGTGGTAGTGTAACCCAGATGCACTGATTGTTAGGGAATCAGACCTTTTATGGTTCTTGGAGGACTCTGGTGGTGTGAGGTTCCCTGCGGCCTACAGGTGGCGCTGTCACCCTGGTTCGGAGCTGAACACTCACCGCAAGACTGCATCCCTTTTTGTCCTTTCCTGACGCTGGTACGGCGGGGCGGGGAACCTGCTGTGACGCTAAGGGAGAGGAGATAAAAGGGGCGGACGCCCTGACCTTGGGGTTCAGAGTCGGAGGACGCAGCCTCACCCAGGCACCTTCAACTTGGGTGCTGGCGTTCCGGAGTTCCGGGCCCAGGTGCCCTTGAGCTGGCCGGAGCGGGAGATGGAGTCTCTCAGGCATCTTTAGCCTGGGGTGAGGTACTATGGCGGAGGCCTGGAGCTCAGTACCGGAGAGGCCTCCGGTAACTCTTGGACGGATGTCTTTTCTCTGACAGGGGCTACGATAGCGAAGGTAATTCACGCTCTTGTTCTATATAGTCGGTGGCAGCGACTATACATCATAACCATTGTTGACACCACAGTGGTTAGCTCTACTTAAAGGATTGTGCCTTGACCTCCTCCCCACAAATACTGAAGTGTTCTATGGGTCTCAACCTGTCTGTGCTGTATGACTATTTATTGCTGGAAGAGAATAAATACGAGTTGGACCTTTTCAGTGTATGGAACTCTAGTTACTGGGAGCAAAGGCGGTCATTTCGGAGAAAGGATTTGACTCTGAGACATACATACAAAACCCGATAGTTCTGGCTTTCACCTCTACACCCTCTGGAGGACATGGGCCGTGGTGTATCGCATCCCTCCCCCCAGTACTAACCCCTTAGACGATTTAAAAAAGCTGAGAATGAGAAGGGGTGAGAGGGGTGAGGGGTCGCTATATATATATATATATATATATATATATTGTGAAGGACTAGCATCCAAGGTAGAGCTTGAAGAACACCGCCACTCGCTGGGTCTTCTTTTTTAGGGCTTTATTTGCCCATTTTTATTAAAAGAAGTTCAAACAAAATCAAAGGTTTCCCTCGCAGGGGTTTCAACACTCCTTTTCATCAATAACATGACATTCAGCCTCCTGGCTTATACATACAGCAGTGTTGCTCAGGCCTTCCACTTCAGGCTCTTGTCTGTCTCCTACAGACTATTACATTGGCAACACCGTCTATTTAGATAGCAGCCCCTCGCTGCTCTGAGCCTCAGACTTGGGTCCACTGCTCTGACCCTCAGACCTGGGTCTCTGGCTTCCAGTGTGCAGACAACCACTCTCTGGCTTCTCCAGTGCACACTTGCACTCTATGGCTTCCCCAGTGCACACCTGCACTCGTCGGGAGGGTGGAGCCCAGAATGCTGGTCCTGACTCTGCTATCAGGCCCACACACACCTGAACAATCAGTGTGCCGGTGAGTCTCAAAACCCTGATCCAGGACTGGGGATTTCATCCCACCCGGATCTCTAAGAAATCCGCAGGCTCCAGGTCCCAAAGTGGACTTTAGTAAATCATGAGGAAACTGAAAAGCCAGTTTCCCCCAAAACAAGAAAATACCCTGGAGCCCCTCAACCTGCCTGGTTGAGAATCCTGTATTCATCCATTGGTGGGGTACCACACACACACACATTATATATATATATATATATATATTGGCAGCCACAACATGCAGAAGAGTTGGTAGGGTAGATGACCAAGCTGTCCTCATCCTCCTCATCCTCTGTCACCCAGGCTCAGAGTACCTTGGCTGCCAATGCAGGTGCCAAAGCGGCCTATTCCATTGGCTCAAGGTCATCAGTTACTCCTTCCCTAGCCCCACCATCATGCACGGAGGAAGCCCCCGAACTGTTCGACCACAGTGTTGGGTACCTGCTGCAGGAGGATGCACAGCGTTTTGAAGGCTCTGATGATGGTACCCAGCTTGAGGAAGGCAGTAACGTGAGCCCAGAGAGAGGGGGTGCCCAAGAAGGACAACAAACTGGCAGTCATGTTCCCCCAGCTGCAGCATACTGCCAGGTTTTCTCCAGTGACGAGGAGGGAGGGGATGATGAGGTCACTGACTCTACGTGGGTGCCCGATAGGAGAGAGGAGGAGGAGGCACATCAATGAGGCAGGATGGCCAGCTTAATGGCAAGCAAGCGACTGCATCACACCAGAGCTCCGCATGTGCAGGGCGCTGCTGACTCTGCGTGGTTTTCCAAAAGTTCTGTGGTTTGGGCCTTTTTTGAGACGTGTGCAGCAGATCGCACCATTGCTGTTTGTAACATATGTCTGAAGCGTATCAAGTGTGGCCAAAACAGAAGCCGCTTGGGCACCACATGCTTGACCAGACATATGTAGACCTGCCATGAAGTCTGTTGGCAAGCGTATTTAAAAGACCCACACCAAAGAACAAGGCGGACCTCTCCTTGCTCCTCATCAGATGGGATATCCAACCCCACTATACATTCAGTCCTCCCAGAAACCTGCACTGAGAGGAATGAAGGTGTAGAATTAGGTGTGCCACTGCCAAGTACTTGCGGGCAATCTGCTATCGCTACACCAACGTCCGGTTGTAGCAGGCAAATTTCCCTACCCCAGTTGCTAAACCAGCAAAATAAATTCGCTCCCAGCCATCCAAATGCCCAACAGTTGAATGCTAGCTTGGCTAAATTGCTAGCACTACAACTGCTGCCTTTTCAGCTGGTAGACTCTGCCCCCTTTCGTGAATTTGTGGAATGTGCAGTACCTCAGTGGCATTTGGCACTTTTTTTCACGGAAGGCGATTCCGGATCTCTACCGACATGTGGAAGGAAATGTCTTGGCCTCGCTGGACAGGGCGGTCAGCAGTAAGGTGCATATTACCGCTGACTCATGGTACAGCAGGCATGGACAGGGACGTTACCTATCTTTCACGGCGCAGTGGGTGACTCTGTCTGCTGGCAGCTGGGAAGGATGCAGGACAGGGTGCAGTCTTGTTGGAGGTTGTTCCGCCACCACGCTTCCAAAATGCTACTAGTGGTGATTCTGACACACCTCTCTCCTCCACCCCCTCCTCCTCTTCTTCCTCCATGGCCTCTTCCTCTATAGATTTGTCCTCGGAACCAGCGGTGCTCCGTAGGCGTTCAAGGGGCTACGCAAGCACGCAGGCCAAAAGATGCCATGCGGTGCTTGAGCTGGTGTGCTTAGGGGACAGGAGCCACACTGGGGCAGAGATTTTGTCAGCTCTGCAGGGGCAGGCTCAGAGGTGGTTGACGCCACGCCAGCTTCAACCAGGAATGGTGGTTTGCGACAATGGCACCAACCTCCTCCCCGCCCTCTGACAGGGACACCTGACCCATGTGCCCTGTTTGGCTCACGTCCTTAATTTGGTGGTGCAGCAGTTCTTGTGCAAGTACCAGGGCTTACAGGATCTCCTGAGTCAGGCCAGGAAAGTCTGTGCGCATTTCTGCCGGTCATATAATGCCAGTGCTCGGCTGTCTGGCTGACCTCCAAAAGGAATACAACCTCCAAGAACCACCTAATCTGTGCCATGCCCACCAGATGGAACTCAACGTTGGCTATGCTGCAGCGGCTGCACACGCAGCAGAGGGCCATCAATGAGTACCGGTGCGACTATGGCACCAGGACAGGGTCAGGGGAGCTTGGCTTTTTTTTGCCACGCCAGTGGCTCATGATCAGGGATGTATACACTATCCTATCACCATTTGAGGAGGCCACAAGGATGGTGAGCAGTGACAGTGCATGTATCAGTGATACTGTCCCTCTTGTCTACCTGTTGGAGCACACACTGCGTGGAATAATGGACAGGGCACTTGAGACAGAACAGAGGGAGGAAGAGGAGGACTTCCTTACCTCTCAAGGCCTCCTTTATCCAGACAGTGTTCCTGCAGGCCCGCCGATCACACAGGAAGAGGACGAGGAGGATTGTGTCAGCATGGAGGTGGAGCCTAGCACTCAGAATCAGCAGCAGTCTTCGAGGGATCGTTCACAGTCCCCAGAAACCCATGGACTTGTACGTGGCTGGGAGGAGGTGGCTGCAGATCATGTCGTCCTTAGTTACCCAGAGGACTCCGGACCGAATGCCTCAGCAAACCTACGCTGCATGGCCTCCCTGATCCTACAAAGGGAGCAGAGGATGAAACATCTTCGGGAGGCCTTGCAGAAAGGTTTGTGCAATACGTTTCCAGAGCCTGGGAGGTTACAATTTCCTGGTCCTGGACAACGTGTTGCTGAGGCTTCGGTCAGTAACAGAAGGAGCAGTGGAGAAGGTGGCCGTCTGGCCGATGCGTTCAGACAATTTTTTAGTCTGCAGCCCCATGGTATGATCGGTTCCAGCAACCATCGCCAGCGTCTAATTTACATGGTGCAGGAATATCTAGGGGCAAGATCAGACTTGGACACGTCTCCAACTGAAAATCCACTGAGTTACTGGGTCTTGAGGATGGATCACTGGCCAGAGCTTGCACAGTTTGCAATTGAGCTACTGGCCTGTCCTGCATCCAGTGTTCTTTTGGAATGCACATTCAGTGCTGCTGGTGGCTTTGTAACCTATTACAGAGTGCGCCTGTCCACCGACTCGGTTGATCATCTCACCTTCATAAAAATGAATCAGCTACCAAGCACCTGATGCTGATGTAACCAATATTTTTTTTTATGAATGAGATCCCTTCAAGACTGCCTATACTGATGCTGATTATTGAGTGACTATCCTGTTATGCTGAGTGACTATCCTATTCCTCCTCAATGTTCATGTTGATATTTTTGGTTCTGGGCACCAGCACCAGTGCTAAAAGACCAATTTTTTTGCCCCTGTTTAACAGGGGTGTGTATAATTTACATTTTTGCTGTAATATTTTGCAGCAGGGCTCATTCCTGTGCTCAAATATAGTATCTGTGAGGGGTTACAGTGTTGCGGAACCAGCACCTGTGCCTAAGGCCCAATTTTTCTGCCCCTGTTTAACAGGGGTGTGTATAATTGACATTTTTGCTGTAATATTTTGCAGCAGGGCTCATTCCTGTGCTCAAATATAGTATCTGTGAGGGGTTACAGTGTTGCGGAACCAGCACCTGTGCCTAAGGCCCAATTTTTCTGCCCCTGTTTAACAGGGGCGTGTATAATTAAAAATGTTGCTGTAATATTTTGCAGCAGGGCTCATTCCTGTGCTCAAAGTATCTGTGAGGGGTTGCAGTGTTGTGGCACCAGCACCAGTGCCTAAAGCCCGATTTTCTGCCCCTGTTCAACAGGGGCATGTAATTACAATTCTTGATATAATATTTCACAGCAGGGCCCATTCCAGCGCCCACCAAGAGTAACTATGAGGACTGTGTGGCACCACCACCACCACCACAGGCCCAATTTTTCTACCACTGTTCAACAGGGACATGTAATTACAATTCTTGATATAATAGTTCACAGCAGGGCCTGTTCCAGCGCCCACCAAGAGTAACTTAGGGCTTACAGTGTTCTGGTACCACCAACACCTAAGGCCCAATTTTATGCAGAGTATATAGGGCAGGCCGTATAGTATATACAGACAGGCAGTCCCCTACTTTCAAACATCCGACTTACAAATGACTCCTAGTTACAAAGGGAGGGAGACAACAGGAAGTGAGAGGAAATCTACCCCTGGGAAGGGATATTCTCTCCTGTAAGAGTTATTATGGGAAAAAGGCGTCTCCTCCACTGATGGTTTATCACCAATCCTTGTTTCCCTAAAAACCCAAAATTTTCAAGATCCAATTGTCTTTTTTTTTAAATTCTTTATTTTCCTTTTATCAGGGTATAGAGGTACAACATTTCATTTAGAATACCACATATTACTTATATTATACATATTGTTCAAATTGGATTCATTTTATCTATATACTGTTTCAAGAAAATGTCTTTAATCTATGTATTCCACTCAATTTTGTTATCTTACATTGTTCTTCTCCCCAATACCCCTTTTCCTCTATCTCTGTCTCCCTTCCCCTCCTCCCTATCCCTCCCCATATCCCTTACCCTAAACCCAGACCTCTTCCTTTCATTATCTCCACTGTGTGCGGGATGACAAACAAGAAAAAGAAAAAAAAAAAAAAAGGGGGTAGGGGGGTAAAAGAAAAAAAAATGTCTCCCGTGATGTAGATCTTTTCAGGGTACTCCCTGTTCCTTTCCTTCCTGCCAAAACGACTCTTCTCTTTTCTTCTCCTAATAACCTCTTACCTTCTTCTGATTGTACAAATATCTCCCATGGCGCCCATATTTCTTTGATTTGTTTTTTTCTATCCATCGTCATGGGTAAAAGTTTTTCCATTATTCCTACTCTAACTTTATTAAGCCACATCGAAATTAAAGGAGCTCTTATATCTTTCCAGTTTATTGCAATGCAGCTTTTTGCTGCGTTTATCAAATGGCATACAACTGAATTCAGATATCTTTTTGGTGGGATTTGTGTATTGTGTAACAGAAAAAAGGCTGGTTCCTCCAAAATCTGGTATTCGGTAAATGTTTGAGTAATTCTATGTACTGTCTGCCAGAACTGTCCAATTACTGGACATGCCCAAAAAATATGTATCATTGTTCCTTTTTCATCGCATCCTCTCCAACATCTATCTGATACTTCTGGAAAGAATTTATTCAAACTCGATGGCGTATAATACCAGCGTGTTAAAATGTTATAATTTGATTCCTGTGTTTTCGTACATCTTAAAGATTTTAAAGACAAGTCTATAATTCTCTGGCATTGTGCTGGAGAAAAGGTTTGGCCTATATCTCTCTCCCATTTGATCAAGCATGTCATTTTAAAATCCACTGGGGGTGCAGTCAGCTCTATATATATTTTAGAGACCACGTGAAAGAGGGGCTCTCCTCCCTCACAGTGTTCCTCGAATTTCATTTGCGTTTGCCTGTACCTCGCTGCAGGTCCCAAAGTTTCTAAATAATGTCGGACCTGTCATGCTTGCCATATGGGGATTTCATATTGCCCACCTTGTTGTGTCAACATCCCAAGTGTTGACCACCCCCTATCTCCTAGAAAATGTGAAGCTTGAAAGCGGCCTTTTCTCTAAAGCCGTGTACACACGATCGGTTTTACCGATGAAAACAGTCCAATGGACTGTTTTCATCGGACGAACCGATCGTGTATGGGCCCCATCGGTCTTTTTTCCATCGGTGTGAAAAAAAAGAACATGTTTTAAATTTATCCGATGGGAAAAAAAACGATAGCAAAATCCGATCGTCTGTGTGGAACTCCATCGGAGAAAAAACCCACGCATGCTCAGAATCAAGTCGACACATGCTCAGAAGCATTGAACTTAATTTTTCTCGGCTTGTCGGAGTGTTTTACGTCACAGCGTTTGGGATGGTCAGATTTTTGACTGATGGCGTGTAGGCAAGACTGATGGAAGTCAGCTTCATCGGATTTCCGATGGAAAAATCCATCGGATTAGAATCCATAGGAAATCCGATCGTGTATACAGGGCTTACATTTCTTAAAATTTTTTAATTTTATACCCGGTGGGAAATCTGGGTTATCTAATATCAGAAACGGGTGAGTTTTTGGTGGAAAATTTAGGGTTATGACTTACTTTATTCCCTATCCATAGTGCTGGTCCTATCGTTGAATATGTTTTTAATAGGGGAGGTAGGGCCGCATGACACCATATTGCCCTATTTAAAGGCACTGGACTCATTTGCTGCTCCATATTAACCCAAAGATTATATTCCCCATGTCTACTCCAGTCCACTATCCTTCCTAATGGAGTAGCTAGATAGTATTTATATTTATCTGGTGCCGATATTCCTCCTGTTCTCTTACGCAAGGTCAACAGTATTCTACTTATCCTTGGCCATTTACTGGCCCATATAAATTTGGTAAATACTGTGCGAATTTGATTGAAGTAAGACATAGGAATTTTAATTGGCAAGGCTTGAAAACGGTAAAGGAATTTTGGCACTACATTCATTTTCAAAATATTACATCTCCCAAACCATGAGTGTATACCTCTATTCCAACCTTCTAGCAATGTTCTAACTGTCCTTAGTAATGGTATAAAATTCAGTTCAAAGGAATCTGTTAAATTTGGGGGCATTCTTGTTCCTAGGTAATTCAGTGCTTTAGTTGTCCACCTAAACTTAAAACTGTGCCTCCTTTTATGGAATCCGGAAGTGCCACCCCCATCGGCTCTGACTTACCATAATTTATTTTTAAGTTTGACAATCTCTCATATATTTCCACTTCTTTCATTAAGTTAGGGAGTGATACTTGTGATCTTGCTAATGAAAATAACATATCATCAGCATATGCTGATACTTTATATTCCACTCGCCCCACTTCAATACCCACAATATCCAGGTTATGTTGAATCTTATTCATAAATGGTTCTAATGTCAGCACGAACAGAAGAGGCGATAGGGGGCATCCCTGCCGGGTCCCATTTGTGATCGTGAAGGGCCTAGAATATACCCCATTTACTTTTACTAAAGCTCGGGGTCCCGCGTATACTCCCGCTATCCATTGTACCATCCAATGGCCTATACCCATATATTTTAATACTGCAAACATGAAGTTACAATTTACTCTGTCGAATGCTTTTTCTGCATCCGTATTCAAAAAAACACTCGGTATCTTCTTTTGATTTACTTGATGGATCAAATTTAGCACTTTAATTGTGCCATCTCTTGCCTCTTTAGTCGGGATAAACCCAACTTGATCAAGGTGGACTAATTGCGTGAGCTGGGGCTGTATGCGGGCTGCTAAGCCCTTTGTCAGAATTTTTAAATCTATGTTTAGTAAGGATATTGGTCTATAACTGCTACAGATCGCAGGATCCTTCCCCTCTTTTGGAATGACCGTAATATGTGCTGTTACTGCTTCCGGTGGTAATACCACTGTCTGTCCTACTGTATTGAATACCTTGGTCATATATGGCCCCAATTGCATAATAAAACATTTATAGTATTGTATACTAAAACTATCGGGGCCTGGTGCCTTACCCTGTTTTATTGTTTCCATTACTTTTTCCAATTCCTCAATAGTAATTGTCCTTCATAGGCTATGAATAAGCACTAGCACAGTGCGAAACATGTTAGCCAGATTTTTTTGACCTGTGTACCGCTGTACAGTGTGCATTTTGGATTTCCTATTTTAATAAAGGCTTTTATCTTTGGAGTGCTGCAGTCCAGAAGACTTTTTTGTTCCTGTTTGCTGTTAGTAGCATTGTCTGCACCCTTGGCTGCTGGGAGGAGGTGATTGGAGGATTCCCACACCTGAGAGGCTCCCTTTTTTTTTTCTGCTTCTCACAAAGGTAAACCAGGAGTCGGAGTTTCGATGAGTGGATTGAGGACACAGAGGATTGCATCGCTGACATCTTATCCGGTGTAGTTGCTGAGCCCTTTCGGTCCCCTTAATAGGGACCCACCTGGTCTGGTAAGCCTCCTGTCTATACACCTTGATTGAAGTACATTTTTTGAAGATCTGTCATCCCTTGATATATGCTGGCTGGCTCTGCATCACCAACGGACATTTCTCTTTTTTGTTTGCCTATGTGTTTACTGCTTCTCCTACTGCCGTGAGAGTCAGGCAGTTGAAGCCTATGGACTTCCTTGGTGTGTTTTCACATTCACTTAGTAGGGAAAACATTTTTGTATAATTATTTTTATATATTCAATATAATTTTTTGTGTGTTAGTTCATACATACACCACTTTTGGCACGTTGGTTGCCACTTACACGGTTGCGCATTTATTACTTTGCACATGTTTCTAGCTGTATATTCCAGCTTTTTTTTATTTGCAGCACCATCATTCTTTTACTTCATTGCATAATTAATATATACATACACTTTTTGGCGTAGTGTGTTAACACTTGGGTATCCATACAGCCTAGGGAGATAGCGCGGATTTTCCACATACAATTACTGCAAAACTGCCTCAGCCTTATACCGAAGGAGGCAGGGCTGGTGCAAGGATCTTTGACACCCTAGGCGAAACCTAGTTTTGCCGCCCCCCCCCCCCCCCCCGGCTGCGCCCCTGACACCACTTTAACCTGCCCTTGCAACACGTGACCTATTTGACCCCTACACTAACCCCCTGTCCCCTACACTAACCCACCTGACAATTACACTGACCCCCCCTTACCTGACAATTACACTGACCCCCCTCTTACATGACACATACACTGACCCCCCTCTTACATGACACATACACTGACCCCCCCTTACAGGACACATACACTGACCCCCCCTTACAGGACACATACACTGATCCCCCCTTACAGGACACATACACTGACCCCCCCTTACAGGACACATACACTGACCCCCCCTTACAGGACACATACACTGACCCCCCCTTACAGGACACATACACTGACCCCCCCTTACAGGACACATACACTGACCCCCCCTTACAGGACACATACACTGACCCCCCCTTACAGGACACATACACTGACCCCCCCTTACAGGACACATACACTGACCCCCCCTTACAGGACACATACACTGACCCCCCCTTACAGGACACATACACTGACCCCCCCTTACAGGACACATACACTGACCCCCCCTTACAGGACACATACACTGACCCCCCCTTACAGGACACATACACTGACCCCCCCTTACAGGACACATACACTGACCCCCCCTTACAGGACACATACACTGACCCCCCCTTACAGGACACATACACTGACCCCCTGACTCCTACTTCCTGCACTACTCAAACACACTACCCCCCCCTCCCCCTCATACAGCATGTAGATCGATCCGTCCTCCTCCTTACCTCTGCTCTTTGCTTTGGTGCTTCGTCAGCCATCATCAGGGCTCTGCTCAGGGGCCAGGCCAGCCAGCGCCATCCATCCTCTCCGCGGAGTCCCCGCCAGGGCCAGGCCAGCGCCGCGCCGCCGCCAATGCCATCCACCCGCTCCATGGAGTCCTCGCTAGGCGGGAGGTCAGTCAGCTACTCCTCAGCCTCGCCCTGCCGCTACACACACAAGACACACAGCGCCGCACCAGAGGGACAGGCTGGAGCAAAGGAGTCCTGGAGCGGCGCTGTGTGATTATACCTGTCTGAGAACTGAGGTGTGACAGCGCAGCGGGGCGCTCTGCGCTACACATGGGGGGAATTTGGTGGCGCCGTGGTGGCACACTGAATGGGGCCAGGCCAGCGATCAGGAGAGAGGAGAGCCTAGCTCACACTGTCACACAGGACAGAGGCTGAGGTTGCACCCTAGGTGGTAGTGCGCCCCTAGGCGGCTGCCTACTTCGCCTAGTGGTAGCGCCGGCCCTGGAAGGAGGTCTGATATTTATCATTGGGCCAGAAAGTGAGGTGAAATCTTCTTAACAAGGGCACAGACAGCAAAACAAATGTTACAGGGGTGATAATAACCCTTCCCTATTTTATCCAAAAAGCTTAAAAATTTATTTTTTGGCTGGAGCTACACTTACAAAATGTACCTGTTCCAAATTAAAAAAAGGTTCAACTTAAGAACAAACCTACAGTCCCGGTCTTTCTTGGGACCACCTGTATACTGCTGTTAAGAGTATCTAGGGCTTTTTCTTTTTTAATTTGGGTGCGGGGTTCCCCTTAATATCCATACAAGACCCAAAGGGCCTGGTAATGGGTTAGGGGAAGGGGGCTACCCATGCCGTTTTTCTCAATTTTCATCTATATTGCCGGGACCCAACATTACATTAAAGCTGCAAGCAGTTTTAAATGACTTTTTTTCCTTTAGAAATGTCATTTTGTGCAGGGACTGTTCTAAACACGGGAAACACGTGGCACTTCACAGGCATACTATAGACACCCCCCAGGTACGATATTTAAAAGGAATATTTCACTTTTATTTTTTCACTTTAAGCATCATTAAAATCACTGCTCCCGAAAAAAAATGGCCGTTTTTAAAACTTTTTTTTGCATGGATACATGACCCCTGGGGCAGGACCCGGGTCCCCAAACCCTTTTTAGCACCATAACTTGCAGATTAGCCTTTAAAATTCGCACTTTTGATTTCTCACGTTCGAGTCCCATAGACTTTAACGGTGTTCGAAAGTTTGCGCAAACTTTCGGTCCGTTCGCATGTTCGGGATGCAAACCGAACCGGGGGGTGTTCGGCTCATCCCTATTATAGACCAAA
This sequence comes from Rana muscosa, assembly GCA_029206835.1. NCBI lineage: Eukaryota > Metazoa > Chordata > Amphibia > Anura > Ranidae > Rana > Rana muscosa. The sequence goes on along the minus strand of CM055124.1, from coordinate 3,587,813 downwards.
CAAATGTAATTTTCTTGCATATTTTATCCAACTATAGACCTAATGTGTTAGATCGTTGAACTCTTATTACAATGTCAAATAGACTTTATGATCATTATAATGCTTAGGCCATTCACACTCCCCTTTTTATTTACACTTCTTCCGATTTTATGTTATTTCCTTAACCCCCTGCATCATCTATAAGAAAATAGTCAGCTTTACACTTTTTCCTTACCAACCCTTTCTTCTATTTTCACATGCTTATATTACTGTGATTTCATGCCCAGAAATCTATCACCAAGTTCTGATACATGATCAAGTTTATGCTCGTAATGCATATGTAGTTTATGTATTCTGGATCTGTAAACATTGTAATTTTGCATTATGTACATATGTAATATATATATATTTTTTTATTATTCTCAATAAATACTTGTGAAAAAAAAAAGAAAGAAAGGATTGTATACATGAAGGTTTTCTATTTACTTATTCAATTGGTTTAACTAGTTGGACTTGTGTCTTTTTTTCAACCTATGTAACTATTGGAGGATCTTAAAGTCTTGCAGTGTTAGGGGATCCAAGAGCAATGCCATGTTGGGGATCTCAAAGTGGGGTGTACAAGGGGGTTCCTGGAAAGGTGCCCCCCCCAGTGCCTGATATTGGGGAAAGTGCACGCTGCTCCCCCCCCCTGGTTTTCTGGCCCAACAGACTGAATGGTCAGATAGGAGTCTGATACGGATTTTGGATGGGACCCTATTGTTTATTTTCTTGGGGGGAGGGGGGTTTGCATGGGGTTACCCCTTAAAATGTATACTGTATTTTTTAGTGGAAGTCCAAATGCTGTGTTTTTTCTTAGTTTTTTGTATGGGGTCCCCCACTAACATCTATACTAGAAACTCATCTAAGATAAGAGTCTGCTGGTATAGTTGAAGGGATTCTATGGCCTATTGCTTACAAACAGCACTAGGCAGCCAGAAACTGATATTTGCTGGAAATTCAAACTGCATTTTTTTTCCCTTTGTAAATGTAATTTTGCTGTAAAAGCTTGTATACATCATACAAATGCACTATTCACAGGCAGGTTCAAGACATCCCCCAAGCATGTTATTTAAAATAATTTTGCATTATTAAAATTGCTGCTACCCCCAAACGGTATTTTAAAAAATGTTTTGCATTGGTACATATCCCTCTGGGTAATCACCAGCTCCCTATGCCCTTTGATAATTCTAGGATTCAGCACCCGTTGATCTTAATGGGGTTCAGATGCAGCATCTGAACTTCAGTAAAGTTTGTTGAACGTACCATGAACCAAACTTGGGCACGTCCGGCTTATCACTAATGTACATACTTCTTAGTTGTCACTGCTATTGATGTGTTATGGAGTTCTGAAGTACTTTGCGGTTTTAGTAAACTATATTAAATGGCTTAAGGCACTATGTTGGTGTGAATCTGTTGCTGTTTTGCAATAATGTAAGGGTAAGCTTAGGAATGAATAGTAGGCATCAAAAAGGTACCTGATGATGCCTATACTTCGAGATAATAATCTTGCATAGTGCGTGCTTGCATCTCACAACATACTTTGACCTCTGAGGTATGGGGAAAACAAGCATGCAGTTCACTTTCTTTTCTGTCATACAAAATAATCTGTTAATTGACAACTGTAAAGCACTGTTGAAGGTTTAAAGGGTGGTTTTTGTCAAAGTTTATGGTGCCATAATATGAGCAAATGATCACCAAATCATTTGAGGCAACGTATATTTATCCTGTAATCTATAGGTTGCATTAGGACAATTATAGTGCATACATTTTGAATGTCAGAGCCATTTGAAATATCCACTTTACCATTAAAAAGGTTTACAATGCCATCTTTCCATGCTAATTTACCTGCAGATTACGCCAATGATGAAAAGTAACAGGGCTGTGATGTCCACATGATTCCAAGAATCCTGCAAGTACTGCTTGACCTTCTGTGTCACTGGCATTGACCCCACAAAGAAGCTTTGTCGTATTTCTTCACATACCATGGTGAAAACCCAGAAATACAATATGATCTCTGCAGTGGATGGACCAATGGGTGGTGGTTCTTTGAAGTCCATGAGCAACACATAGGAGAAAAGGAAGAGAAAGGCAAAGTACATGACTACATTGCCAAAGAATGCAGTTACAGGGGCACTCCAGAACTGCTTCCAGCGCCTCATCCATTGAGGCCGGGGCTTCTCTTTAGTGAGTTCCACTTCTGGGACGTCTGAGTGTAAGTCAGTTGCCTTGCCAGGTTTCAACTCCAAAAGCTCACTTTTTTCCCTCATTATTTCCTCCCTAAAAAGAAATTAAAGACGTCATCTATAATCACAGTGTAAATTTGTGTGGGATTTGTCCACTAAGTGGACCTGAACTCAAAAAATTAAGATTTGCTCTGTTATAGAAAATATCCAGTAATGTTAATTGTGCCTAAGTGTTGCCCAGAAAGATTTGCCTTTTCTCAAATTACTCCTGAAAAAGCAGTACACTTCCTGGTATGTCAATGTGCATTCCTGTGCCTATAGGCTCATAGCTTTAAAACTGCTATATGAGAGGCACTATGCTCATCCACATTTGGGGGGGAGATTTAGTGATGTTGTTACTGTGCTGATTGCTAAAAAGGAATCTGTACCAGGGGACCAGGACTACATGCATCTACCTACTTCTACTTATTTATTATATATTATGTAGCAAAATCCTGGGGCCTCTGAAGTCCAATGGTGACCTCCAGAGTTAAGGACAGATGACATCCTTCAGTGTAGAGTGGGTTACAAGGCAAGGTGGGTGTAATGCAAGATGAACAGGTGGGCGCCAGACACTTTTTGAATGCAAAGAGATTTATTGCCTCTTAAACAGAACTGTGGGAGAGAGGATTAGGGCCAGGACACCCTTTAGGTAGATGCAATGTTTTTTTTTTAAATCCTTTTATTTTTCATTTGCTCAATCAATACATGTGATTTGTGCATTTAGTCTTACACATTAATATATAAACAAAAGCATATTAAAATTCCTGTCCATACAAAAAAAAAAAGCCTAATCAATTTACAGTACAACAGTGACATTTAAATTTTTCCCTTGTACTCCCCCCCCCAACCCCCCCAACCCTTTGAATCTTAACAATCTGGGTCTTTTCTCCTGTTCGCAAGCTCTCCCAAATCGAATGCATTGTCATTAGCGCATTTAACTTATAATTCCCCCCCCCCAGCTGCCCCATAGGTTTCTACATCAGGAGCCTATCCTTTACCAGTTGTAATGACACAAGGCTAGGATACTCCAGCCATGGTTGTCATATAAGATTGAATTTATCCACTGCCTTTCTACGTCTGTAGGCGAGCCGTTCTCTGAAAACAAGGAATTGACATAGGCAATCCACTGCTTCCCTGTGGGAACCGTCTCTGCCATCCAATATCGCGCTATTAGCTTTCTAGCCAAGTACATCAGTCTTGTTATCATATAGTACCTTCCTTGTGGGAACTTTTCAGCTTCAATCGCCCCAAGCAGGTACACTAGAGGGTCCAAGGGTATAGGTACCTGGGCCACTCTTGTGATGTTCTGGGAAACCTCCTCCCAGTATCTGTGGAGTTTTGGGCACCTCCAAATTAGATGTATAAAGTCCCCTTGCTGTACTTTGCACTTTGGGCACAAGGGGGAGTCCCTTCCTCCCCACTTGTAAAGCTGTACTGGTGTTCTATAGGCCCTATGCAGAATAAATAATTGTGATAATTTGTGGGATGCTGATACAGATACCACCGGAATAGAGTCCAACGCCATATCCCACTGGTCCCCATCTATATCTCCGATGTCTTCTGCCCATTTACTACGACATCTAAGGGAGGCATAGTCCTGTATTGAGGATAGTAATTCCACATATGTTTTTGATATTAGTCCTCTCCGGGTATCCGCCTGGAGGACCTCCATCAGCAGACGTGACGATGATATTACTAAGGATTGTGTCATTTGCTGTGCCTGCAGAGCATGCCGAAGTTGAAGATATTGATAAAAGCCCCTTGGGGCTAACTGGAATTCCTGGCACATCTGTTCGTATGTTTTTAACACTTCTCCCTCGTACAGTTGCGAAAAAAAACAAATCCCTCTCTCTTTCCAGGAGATAAAGCCCTCTAGGTCCTGTAACTCTGGGTATCTAGGGTTTTGCCATATCGGGGTAAAGGGCAGTGGGCCCCTTAACCTCAAAGCCTTCCAGATCTCCCCCCAGACCCTTTTAAGGAGAATACCCATAGGCGCAGAGTGTGGTATACTGGGCAAGTCCATCTCCAAATGAGATGCTGCCTTTAGTGTAGGAGCCACCGTAGTCACCAGGATACTTGTAGGATCCTCTTTTTCTTCCCTGCAGATGCAATGTTAATTGTCAAACTCCGAGACTTCTTTAGGTAGACAGCTATACAGATGAAGGCCTCCAGCCGGACACCCCTTCTGTATAGGTAGGACTGCTGTCTCCTATGGCAACAATCTTGTAGCTGTTACTGAAGCCTTGTACACACGATCGGATATCCTATGGATTCTAATCCGATGGTTTTGTCCATCGGAAATCCGATGAAGCTGACTTCCATCAGTCTTGCCTACACACCATCAGTCAAAAAACCGACCGTTCCAAACGCGGTGACGTAAAACACTCCGATGAGCCGAGAAAAATTAAGTTCAATGCTTCTGAGTATGCGTTGACTTGATTCTGAGCATGCGTGGGTTTTTTATCCAATGGACTTGCCCATAGACGATCAGATTTTGTTATTGGTTTTTGATCCATCGGAAAAATTTAAAACATGTTCTATTTTTTAAAACCGATGGAAAAAAGACCGATGGGTCCTATACACGATCGGTTTGTCGGATTAAAAAAAGTCTATCGGACTTTTTTCATCGGTAAAACCGATCGTGTGTACAGGGCTTAAGAGTAAAAGGTATTCAACTATCTGCAACATAAACAGTTCTCTGTACCCCACACTCACTCACTGTGGGTCTTCAGTCAACGAGCTCCCAGTCTCTCTCACTAGATTTCAGATCCAATAGCCATTGGATCCTCTGAGCTCTTTCAATGTAGCTTTCAGCATCTTCCTCAAGCGTCACCCCGCTTCATTGCTGGGTCCCTGGCTTGGCACTCACAGATACGCCTCAAGCTTCACCCCTGCTGACACGTTAGGTCCCTGGCTTGACATTCCACAAGCATCACCACTGCTGTCCCACTGGGTCCCTGACTTGGCACTTGCTGATGATTTCCCACTTCTTCACTGTCCCCGGTTGGTGAGAAGTCTGCTCTGGTACTGGCCTCAGCTCACTCACTGTGGTCTCCGGTAGCAAGGTGGATGGTCCCTTTGTGGCAACAGCATCCCATCTACCTCCGACCACGATGGGTTCCCCGGCCAGCGGAACCGTTACTTCTGGCTGGACTACAAGCCCAGAGCCCCAACCCTGCACTACTTTTGGATAGGCTCTCCGATAGCCTAGCAGCCAGATGTCCCCGGGATAGGCCTTAGGTTTCTGGCCTAGCAGCCCGGGCCAATACGACAGACGTCCACCCAGAAAGCCGTCCAGGTGGCACAGAACCCCGATCACCTGACTCCACCCAAATAGGTTCTCCCAGCAGGCCAAGGGACTCAAGAAAATCCCTGTCCATTGGCTGAGACACCCCATTCATTCCTAATCTGTCCTTGCAGAGCCCTTGTCTTATCTAATATCACCAGATACCCAGCCATCTAGCGATATTAGAGAGAAGTGCAGCAATTCCAGAATTAGGGCAAAATCAATTGACCTAACAATTGACTTAGGCAACTATCACTTGGCTAATACATTTCATAGCAACCCTGCCTAAACATCAGGATGCTACATCTATATATTTATGCCGTGGATCTGCACTTTCTATGACCCTTCTTCTGCTGATTATTCCCCACACCAGTTATCAGATATCTGCTTATGGGGACAGCCACAACATAAGCAAGCAAAGCCCTGCCTCTACAGAAATGGCCATGTCGACAAAGAAACAGTGCAAAACAAGGCATTGTAAGCCAGTAAAATTAAAAAGATCAGTTGCATGGAGTCTACAGGCAATAACGATGGGTATTTCTTTGCCCCCTACTTTCATAGAATGCATCAAGGTAAAAAAACCTTCTGCCTAGAACCACTTTTGCCCAATTAAACATAACACTCAGGTCTGCTTGTAAATTAGAGACCTCCTGTAAACCATATATTCCACTGACAAAGCAGTGATTAGTCTGGAAAGCACTCTAAAGCCTGGTACACGCTATGCTTTTAACCCGCTGGGTTGAACGAAAAACAGACAACTCCGGTCGGAGCCGCTGTACTGACATCCTGACGTTAGTACAGCGATCTTCCCTGCTGAGCTGTTGTATTCTGACAGGGGGACAGCCCCCCTGCCAGAAAACTCAGATCAGTGCACTCAGCCATTGGCCGAGTGCGCTGATCGGGAGCCGGCCGGCTGCTGGTTTTCCAGCATGCTCGTCCAGCTTCTGTCAGACCGGCTGACATACACACGGGCCGAATGTTAGCCAGTTTTTATTGAACTGCCCGAGGTCTCCTGACATTTGGACCGTGTGTACTCATACAGGACAACGCTGAACTGAACTGTGCCCGAGTTCAACTATCCTTCCTCCCCACTCCCCCACTGGTCTGCAGTCACACTAGGCTATAAGGAAGCATTCCGGAGCAAACCATCATCATTGCATCTGCCAACCAGCACATAGTGATCCCTGCTTCTGTACTCAATGATCTATGGATATATATATATATATATATATATATATATATATATATATATATATATATATATATATATATATATATATAAATAAATAAAATCATGAATATAAGTACATTCCCTCGTTTCTCAGCTTCATAAGAGCTGGGGGGGGGGGGGGGGGGAGGAGAAGCAGCAGGACACTGAGCTTCTTAGTGAATGGCTGTGCAGCGGGGGGCATGTCAGGACAAGTATGATCATTGGAGAGCAGGCAGAGTTCCCAGCATAGCTAGAGAACGGACCACATTGTGATCTCCTGCTTAGTGTGGCCAGTTTTTAATAGGAAAGCATGACTAGCAGGAACACCAGGGATTTCAAAATTCACATAAACAAAGCAATACAAAGAACAGGATACTTTCTCATACAAGTACATGGTACAGCAGGCACATAAGGAATAAGAAGTGTTGGGGTAACAAACACCTTCCCAGCACAGTATGGAGCACTCACCCTATACAAATGGACCAGGGGGGGGGAAACGATGTTTGGAATTGGTTAAAACTGCCAGCGCAAATTCATCCTAAGTGAAACCCAGTACACCCACAGAGAACTTCCAGGCTCACCCTGTAGAACTTCCGTTTGGCAAAGCTGTTGTGGGTTACACACACAGGGCCTGTGCTACCACTAGGCAGCCGCCTAGGGCGCACTGCTGCCTAGGGGTGCCCAGCCACTGGTGTTCCTACTCTCTTTTCTCTGCAACAAGCAACTAAGTCTCAGCATCAGCAGGCAGACAATGCTCTGTTCGTACATAGTGTCATAGGCGCAGTGGCAGCAGAGAACTGTGTCTTTGTCCCAACTCCTGAATGAATGGAAGCAAGCAAACATTCATTGATGGGCACTAGTAGGCTGCATTGATGGGCGCTGGTGAGGCTGAATTTGATGGGCGCTGGTGAGGCTGAATTTGATGGGCGCTGGTGAGGCTGCATTTGATGGGCGCTGGTGAGGCTGCATTTGATGGGCGCTGGTGAGGCTGCATTTGATGGGCGCTGGTGAGGCTGCATTTGATGGGCGCTGGTGAGGCTGCATTTGATGGGCGCTGGTGAGGCTGCATTTGATGGGCGCTGGTGAGGCTGCATTTGATGGGCGCTGGTGAGGCTGCATTTGATGGGCGCTGGTGAGGCTGCATTTGATGGGCGCTGGTGAGGCTGCATTTGATGGGCGCTGGTGAGGCTGCATTTGATGGGCGCTGGTGAGGCTGCATTTGATGGGCGCTGGTGAGGCTGCATTTGATGGGCGCTGGTGAGGCTGCATTTGATGGGCGCTTCTTTAAAAAGGTGGGTTATACATGGGCAGGGCAAAGGGGGTGGAGCCAAGGAGGAATCAGCAAAATTAGGTTTCGCCTAGGGTGTCAAAAATCCTTTGCACCAGCCCTGTACACACAATGGTAAAGAACTTCACTTGTTGACTGCACTGTTGCAGATTCCACAAGTAGGGAGGTCAGTGTGAATACCCCATTAACTGGTAATTGAAGAACATTGCCGGAGGGGCTGCTAAGGAGTTTTCAATAAGGAGGGCCCTATGCAATGTTACAGAGAGGAATAAAAGTAGCTTGCTTTTCTTTAACTTACATTGGAGAAACCATTAATATATTAGTAACCTACCCTTCCATGATTTCTGCCACTGTGGTCTTTATATCAATATCCAGACTGTCCATTTCCACCCGCTGGACATTATCCATTCCACTTTCATTATCAGAGCTTCTAAAAATGAAGAAATAAAAAAATAAAAAAAGAGCATCACACATTTATCTCAATTTAGCTTAATACTGTAGCAAATGTTTATGGACAGCGTGTGTAGTTCTATTTTGTAACAGGGCTACCTTTACATAATTATTGCTTAAAGCGGAGCTCCAGTCTCTTGTGAAAATTAAAAGTCAGCAGCTACAAAAATTGTAGCTGCTGACTTAACAGCCACTCACCTGTCCCACGATCCAGCAGTGTTCCCACTCCAGTCGTGTTTTCCCTGTGTCCTCCCTCACCGGCATCTTTACTTTGGGCTTGACAGCCGGGTGCCCACTGTGCATGAGCAAGCGGCTCTGCGCTCTGACTGGTCCCGAAGTCTTCTAGGACCTGTCATGTGCCCCAGAAGACTTTGTGCATAAGAGAACTTCCACTTGCCTAAGGCGATCAAAGCGGAAATGGGAGTAGGTACCTGTCAAAATCGGGTACCTGCCCCACCCCCCTCCTCCCCAAAAGCGCCATTTCATAAACAGGAGCTGGAGAGGAGGCCTTAAGAGGAACGTCTGCTTTTGGGTAGAGCTCCGCTTTGAATCTTTTATATTTGATTTATAGTATATTAATAGTATAATAGTTCATTTTTTTTGTAGCACCTCAGTACAGCATAGTATTTAGCTGGTATATAGACTAAAGCTCTGCACCTCATCAGGCAGGCAAAGGGAACGTTTTAGTGTGAATGGTGTTAAAAATGGGACCCCATTAGGCATGAGCAATAATGATTACAATATTGACTACTACTACTATGACAAATATCACTAAACCAAAACGTCAGCGAAAAATCTACAGATCAGTGAAATGCAGTAAAGTTTAGCTGTTTTTAGGGGTAGAAAGCATTGTATATTACTGCAGAGGGTTATGGAAAATCCTTTAAACTATGCTAGCCAAAAATACAGACATTTGTTAGCATGGAACATAATGTTAGATATTAAGAAACAGAGATGGACCTTTCATTCCGTGTAAAGTGTTTCCAACTCATTTTCTGCCAAATTATTATGATTTAATGGAACAAAAATGGACCTTCCATACGTAACACATTATATAAAAAATACATTTATACTTCTCAAAGTTCAAGGTGATGGGAGATTGGAGGTACTGGTAGAGGACTGGAGGTACTGGTTACGACCATGGAGTGAGGGGGAGAATTGCCACAAGTAAGCTTCCCACTGTATTCATGGCACAAGGCCGAGACCTATAAAACCACATCAGACACTGGCAGTGGTGGAAGGGGTGATGCTGGCCACTTTTACTGTCCTTAACTTAATACAGTAGCTGGAAATTGACCTTCGCTGTGGCAGAGCAGCCTCACAGATCATGCCAGGGACCCATACCTCACTACAGGTGTAAGGAAGCTTCAACCATCCTGTTTCGTCATAGTTTGTCTTGCCTCTTGGACTCGGCTATGAATCGCCAAGCAGAAAGCAAGAGATAAAATGGTCTTTGATCCCTTGGATCCATTGGTGGTTTTAAATCAGCCTTGTACAGAAGGTGAAAAATTCTCAGAGGAGGGGCAGCAGAGACCATAGACCACAGCCAGACACTAGTGGGAGGGGGAGGGTTCAGGGTAGAAGAGCCTGTGAGCACCACTTGTGGTTGTCTACATCAATCTGGGGTCTAAATCGGTGTATAATAAAGAGAAAGACACGTCCTGTATCCTGAGGATCTGAGCAGTGCAGAGGGGAGGGCTTTAAATGCGATGCAGTGGAGAACATCTTTTTTGTGAACGGATGCCCAATATTGAACTGCATATTCAAAAAGAGTTCTTACTGGGCGTGTGCAAGATGGCAACCAGAGCAGACGTTTGAGCCAGGAGCGAATCTATGCCCTTCTTACCCTGTTATTATATGAAATTGCACTCCTTCTGTGGGGTACACAGAATCTGGTCCAAGTGCCCTCTGCTCCCCACACAAAAAGAAAAGTCAGCCTGCAACTCCCACACGCGGCACTGGCAATATGGAGTCGCAAGCTGAGCCATGCGATCTGGCTGTGGTAGAGCAGCAGAACTTTGCCATGCTTCTGCAAGCTATTACTACTGGTCAGGTGAGCCCAACATCTAAAATGGACAATCTGCAGTCCAATATTGGGCCACTTCGTCGTGACATGGACAAGTTCAGAGAGCATATGGGAGAAGCCAAACATCGGATCGGGGAGACGGAGGACTCGATCCAAGAGAACACCATGGCGCTTCGCATGCTGCAACTCAAGGTGAAGGCCCTGAAGTCTAAGACGAATGATGCGGAGAACTGCAATCAATGGAATAATCTGGGGATCATGGGTCTGCCAGAGGAGGAGGCAGGAGTCGGCGACCTTCACAAAGAGGCTGCTGAGATTGTTATTACCTCAAGCTCCATTCTCGGCTTTCCTTGTGGTGGAGAGAGTGAACCGCATGACAGCCCAGAGACCCATCAGGCTTCCCCTGCCTCGCATCTTTTTTCTTCCAACTGCTCAACTTTTGGGATCGGGACATGGTCCTTTGGGAATCTCGGAAGCTGGAATCGATCTACCAAAATACCTGGATCAAAATTTTCCACCACTTTCAACGACGTGAAACAGCTCCGCAACCGGAACATCAAGTGCAGCATGTTGTTCCCAACTCGCCTTCAGGTGCAAGACGGCAAATCTGTTAGATTGTTCACCAATCCTGAGGAAGCTGCCACGTGGCTAGAAACTTTGCCTAGGAGCCGTTAATCTACCAGTCTAAGGTATTGGTTTGAAAGCCCTCCTCATGTGTGTTTTCTATTCCAACAAGCTGGGGCTCCAGTCTGCCAGGGCAGCTGCATATTATACCCTCCTGGCTGATATTAAGATTTTTTCGTCATGCTTACCTGTAAAATCCTTTTTTTTTTGTACATAATGGGACACAAAATCAGGCTAAATATACATTACCTGCTGGGTTATACTTCATCTCCAGGTGAATGGACACTGGTAGACCAAGGGTCTTTAGACAGGAAGTGATCCCCTATATAAACCCTCACATACAGGAAGCACTTCAGTTTTGTAGAAAGCACTGAATCCTAAAAAATAGGGGAGGGACCTCTGTGTTCCATGATTTTACAGGTAAGCAAGTATGACGACAAAATCCTATTTTCTTTTTCATACATCATGGGACACAGAGTCAGGCTAATATTCATTACCTGCTGGGATGTCCCAGAGCAATAGCCTTGAGGGGAGGGAGACACCCTGCCAAACAATAGCCATCAGAAATCATACGGCTGCTCGAACATTCACTTGAGAAAAATTTGTGAACGTATGCACTAAAGACCAGGTAGCAGCCTTACAATCAGAGAGATACCTGATGGCGAAAAGCCCAGGTAGAATGAGCTCTCACCCTAAAGAGAGGAGCTTTACATTTCAGACCGTAGGCCTGAATGACCAATTGACGGACCCACTTGGCAATGGAAGCCTTGGAAGCTGCCTACCCCTTCTTGGGTCCTTTTGGAAAAACAAAAAAGGAGTCTGATCCACAGATCTCTGCAGATCTAGACAAATAAACCTTGACTGCCGGGACAACGTCCAAAGAATTCAGTTCTCTCATCTGCTGAACGAGGCTGAGAGAAAAAAGGCAAAATAATGACCTGCTTTAAATGAAAGTCCGACACCACTTTTGGCAAAAAGGATGGAACAGGTCGTAACATGTCCCTGACGTGGTGATGGATCAAGTACGGTTCCCTGCATGAAAGGGCCGCCAACTCTGACACCCTTCTAGCCAAGGTGATAGCCATCAGGAAGGCTAGCTTGCGTGACAGCAAGTCTAATGCAATTTCCTTGATAGGTTCAAATGGTTGCTTCTGTAACACAGACAGCACCAAATTTAAGTCCCAAGGACACATAGGTGAACTAATGGGGGGAAGCAAGCGAGTTGCCCCCTGCATAAAGGTTCGGACCAGTGAATGGGAGGCTAAAGGCATTTGGAAGAAAACTGATAGGGCTGAAACTTGACCTATGATTGTACTCAAAGCCAATTTGATTTCCACAGCAGACTGTAGAAAAGAGAGAATTCTCCCAATCACGCATTTCCAGGGATGCCATTTTTTGGCTTCACACCAAGCAATACAAGTCTTCCAGACCTTATGATAGATCTCTCTAGTGACAGCTTTTCTAGCATTCACTAGGGTAGAAACCACTGGTCCCGAGATGCCATGGTCCTTTAAAACCCTGGCTTCAATGGCCATGCCGTCAAATTTAGAGACTGTAAATTGGGGTGGAATCGGGGCAGTAGATCGGGGCTTGGTGGCAGCGTCCATGGCCTGTCTATTGTCAGTCTCCCAATCTGAGAACCAGGGCCTTCTGGGCTAGGCTGATGCCACCAGAATGACTGGAAATCCCTCTCTCTGAATCCTGCGCAACACATGTGGAAGGAGAGGGATCAGAGGGAAAGCATAAACCAGGGAGTACTGGCTCCATGGAACTACCAGAGCATCTGCTCCAATAGCCAGAGGATCTCTTGTTCAGGACACAAACTGCTGTAGCTTGTTGTTGAACCTGGATGCCAGTGGGTCGACCTCTGGCCATCCCCAACATTTGTAAATTTCCTAGAACACCCCTGGGTGTAGGGACCATTCCCCCGGGCAGATTTGCTGGTGGCGGAGATAATCTGCCTTCCAGTTCTCTACTCCTGGGATATGGACTGCCAATAGAATCGGCACATGTCCCTCTGCCCAGTATAGTATGTGGTACACCTCCTTCAGAGCTGAACGACTCCTGGTACCTCCTTGGTGGTTTATATAGGCCACTGCAGGGTCATTGTCGGACTGAACCCTGATAGGGTAGTCCTGAAGCTCCATCATCCAGGACCGTAGGGCCAGTCGTACTGCCCGTAATTCCAGGACGTGGATGGGCAGGATTTGTTCTGTCCTTGACCATTTCCCCTAAGCTGCGAGCCTGACTAGGGTCACTCCCCAGCCTGAGAGACTGGCATCTGTAGTCAGTACTCTCCAAGTTATCGGGAGGAAGGATTTTCCCTTTCGCAGGTTCTGATCCTGCAACCAGTTTAGGCTTAAGCGTGCCCGAGGAGATAAGCACATTAGATAATCCAGGGCTCTCTACATATAACATCCCTGGGTTTCTCTGTATTTGGAGTAGTGTACGTGGGGACTCAATGTACCCGATCTATTTCAATACATTCAGGTGCGGAGGCCCCCATAATCTGACCAAATACTTTTTGGACTACTGAGGCTAGTTTGGCTGTTTTAATTGTTTCGGGTAGCCCTTCTGTCTCTATTCTCATAGTCTTCCAATTGATTCTTGTATGGCCCGCAGTAGTCGTGAAATCTCCCCTTGATGGTACGAATCTTTTATTGTACCCAGACTTAACACGCAGGACCCTGTACCAACGCCGAGCAGTTCGGCCCCTGTTAGAAGCCATGCGTTCAAAGGGGGTTTACTATCGCTGGGGGTTCCCATTTAGTTTGACGGCCTCTAGGAATGGCAGAACAGCAACTTTACGGACTAAAGACGATTTGCAGTTTTTTGTGGAAACATTGGATCTCCCATTAGTAGAATTTGTAGATTGGAGGACACAAAGTAGGCATTCCCGTACAGCGGCCTGAACAGTGGCAACAAGTTTCCACTAGGGGCCAACGCATAAATCGTTAAGGAAGATATAGACCCACTTAAAAGATGAGACGGCCTAATAGATGATTTACTGAATGAAGCTCCGAAGAAGGGACGTGGGTTTTTTTTTTCTCTCCCTTTCCCTCCCCCCTTCTTTTATTGGAATTATGGGGTAAAATTTGTATATGGCAATGGGACTGAATTATTTTTTTCTGGTGAGGGTGGGGGGTAGGGGATTAAAAACCCAGGTGAACTGATGTAAGGGGTGAGATGGCCGGGGCTTATGGTATATGTTAGACGTGCTGTATAAGTAAATATGTGCATGTGGAAGAAACTATTTTTTGTTGTGGGGGGGGAAGTATATATGCTAGTATAATAAGTTATAGTATGGGGGGGGGGGGGGATATAGGGGGCACTTTAATCTAAAAAAAAAAAAGGTTTCTGGATGGTACAGTTAGAACACTTAGATATTGGGTGAATAGAAGTGAAGAGTGTCGGGGGCTTAGGGAATTGGAGTGGGGAACTCAGGGATATCTTGACCTTTTAGGACAGTCCCGATATAATGGGATTGTTTGAACTGGTATCAGTGAGGGGGTGGAGGGGCCCGGGTACAGGGCATGTGCACGGACCCATCTACCAGTTAGTTGGGAAGCTCCGAGGGGGAGATATACTCTGAGTATCTCTGGGGAGGGAGGGAGGGGAGGTAATAGAGTTTTTCTCGTATTAGTACAAAATATGGCTGGTATTCTGAGAGATGACTATACCATTAAAAATTGTATCATATAACGAGAGGGGACTGTGTTCACAGCATAAAAGGGGCTGCTTATGGCATAAATTACATCATTATGCAGCGGACATAGCGTTTTTGCAAGAAACGCATTTCAAGGAGGGGTGTATACCTGTTATGCCTGGACACATGTTCAATCACTGGTACCATGCAACATCGCCTATTGCCAGAGCAAGGGGGGTAACAATTGCTTTCAAGAAAACTTGCCAATGGGTACTGGAGTCTGTACAAGCTGACAGAGGTGGTCGCTTTTTATTTGTTAAAAGTACAATACATAGCCAGCGATATACATTTGCTGCGATCTATGCACCAAATATAGGGGCAATTAATTTTCTTGTTAAAATGTTGAAGATGCTGGAGAAATTCAGGGTAGGCTGTTTGATCTTGGGCGGAGACTTCAATATTGTGCTGGGTCCAAGTTTGGACACAACATCAGGGAAAACATCTCTATCCTTTAGAGCTTTAAAGCATTTAAAACAACTTTTACGCACTCAACATCTGATTGATAGTTGGCGGGTAATGCACAATGGAGTAAAGGACTATAGTTACTACTCCAAAACACATAATATGTACTCGCGTATTGATGTATTTATGGTAGATCAATTCTACTTAGAAAAGGTCAGAAATTGTACTATTGAGTCCATAACCCTTTCGGATCATGCACCAATAACGTTGACGCTCTCTCCGACCCAGGCAGGCTATATAGAACGGACTTGGAGACTGAATGATTCAATATTAGATAATAAAAAGATAAGCGAGGAACTGTCAGTTAAAATAAGGGACTATTTTGAGAGGAATATACCAGGTGAGGTGTCAGATCAGGCAGTGTGGGAGGCTCATAAAACGGTAATAAGAGGAGAACTAATAGCTTATGGGGCCCACATTAAGAAGGAAAGGAAGGAAGTGACAGATTTGCTAGAGAAAATCAATGTACTGGAGATTAAACAAAAAAAATCTTGACCCCTTAGAGATCCAACAACTAGGGAATCTTCAAGCAGAATTCGCACAATGTCTAGATCGTAAAATTAATAAAAAGTGTAGATACTTTGCTCATAGGTTCTATGAACAAGGGAACAAATGCGGTCGGCTACTGGCTAAACAACTTAAAAAGAAACAAGAATCTAGACATGTCCAGAACCTATTAATTCGAAATAAAAAGATAGTGGAACCCAGGCTATAGCAAAAGAATTTCACAGATTCTATGAAACACTATATAATATTCAGACATTTGAGACTTCACAAAAAGAAGATGGGGAGGACCAAAGAAGGGAGGATATACGAGATTATATTAGGGAATCATCAATGCCCACCCTATCGGAGACAGTGACAGCAGAAATGGAACATCCTATTACAGTTGAAGAGTTGAGCAGAGCAATAGCAGCCTTGCCAATAGGGAAAAGCCCTGGCCCAGATGGCTTGACAAATAATTACTATAAAAAATTCTCCTCTGAGTTGATAAGACCGTTCTGCAATTACTTTAATACAATTAATGCGGCTAATCTGTTGCCTTCAGAAGCCCTGTTGGCGTACATTACTGTACTACCAGAGGAAGGGAAAGATCCGCAGTTCTGTGCCAATTACAGGCCTATTTCTCTGCTTAACTCGGATACTAAACTGCTGGCCAAAATCCTAGCGTTGCGAATGCAAGAACATATCGGGGAGCTAGTGCATCCAGACCAGACAGGTTTTATGAAAGGACACGAGGCAAGGGATAACACTATCAGGGCACTTCACCTTCTTCACTGGATGAAATATGGCCCAGAGAAAGCCCCAAAGATCGTACTATCAATGGATGCTGAAAAAGCTTTTGATAGGGTGAACTGGGGCTTTATGAGTGAAGTCTTGAGAGGGGTGGGCCTGGGTGACCGCATGATGGGATGGATAATGGCCCTTTATGCAAACCCAACAGCAAGGGTCAAAGTAAATGGTACAGGATCAGATTATTTTAACATACGAAACGGGACAAGACAGGGGTGCCCACTTTCACCATTAATATTTGCTTTAATATTAGAACCATTTCTTTGTAAGATCAGAAGCAATGGGGAGATATTAGGGACATGTGTTGGGGATGTGGAACATAAAGTATCGGCTTATGCTGACGACCTATTATTCTATCTTTCAACACCACTTACATCTTTAACAGCTCTTATGCAGGAAGTGGACAGATATGGGCACCTATCTAACTTTAAAATTAATTTTGAAAAATCAATACTTTTACCCAGCTATGTACCTCAAGAGATGGCAAAGATGCTGAGGAGGGCATACCCCTTTGTATGGAAGAAGGATTCCTTGTTCTATTTGGGGGTACATATTACCGCAGATCAAAAAATATTATATGACCTTAATTATGCATCCCTAATGGCCAGGACAGTGGGGGACTTAAAGAAATGGACAGGACAATATCTAAGATGGTTCGGAAGAGTAAGTGCCATTAAAATGTGTATATTACCTAGAATTATCGTTATACTACACAGTCCCGATTAAATTACCAGAAACCTTTTTTAAACAGATACGGAAGCTTTTGTAGCATTCGTGTGGAATGACTAATGACCAAGGTTGGCTTATGACATCCTACGCAGAAGTAAGGCAGAGGGAAGAATGGGGTTGCCAGATATATCAGTGTACTATAAGGCAATGTCGCTGGTTCGAATTTTGAACTGGTGCCATGACTCCTCTAATAAAATGTGGGTCCCACTAGAAAAAACAATAGCAGGGAGGAATCTTGCAGGGGCCCCTTGGATCCCGAGTACGTCGAGAGGACTTTCGAAATGGACATCTCCCCTGACTTGGAACTCCTTGTTAATATGGGATAAGTTGAATAAAACAGGAGAGTATTCCCCCCAGGTGTCCCCCCTAGCCCCATTGGAGGGATTCCCATGGTTCCCCCCGGGGGAGGGGGGGGATATCCTGGGGGCATGGGGTCGGGATGGAGATACCACGTGTGGTAAATTCACCCCGCGGGGAACCCTAGCAACCTATTCGGAGCTGGTTAGAGCCCTAGGGAATATACCCACATCAGGTTGGAGGTACTATCAAATGACAGGCTTCTTTAACAAGATGAAACCTCTACTGAGATCATTAAACTTTATTATGGTGTTTGAGGGCCAGTGTGTGCGTTTGAGGGATGCCAGGCATCTGCTGTCTCAGATGTATAGACTGATATTAGGCGCCCACTAGAGTACAGTCCCATATTTTATCAGAGAGTGGGAAAGAGAATTAAATAAAGAACTGTCAGAGGAACAAATTAAAAAAATGATTAAATTAACTTACTATACATCTATAAGTTTGTACGATCAAGAGATGGCCTATACATTTATGACAAGGTGGTACAGGACACCAGTAAGATTAACTCAGATGTACCCAGAGGCAGATGCCCGGTGTTGGAGAGGATGTGAGCAGAGGGGTACATTTCTCCACCTGTGGTGGGAATACCCCATGATTAAAACATTTTGGGTATCAATCGCACCATGGATTGAGAGGTTGACCCCTAGACCTATGGAGTTTACTCCTCTATGCTTCCTATTCCATGGAACACCCGGCTCCATTAAAGTTTACAGGAAGAGTATCACACCCCACCTATTGAACGCAGCCAAATTATTGATCCCTAGATTTTGGAAACAAGCCGCCTGTCCAACACTAGAGGACTGGAAAGGAGGTTAACCAGATAATGGAAGCCGAAAGGTGGACTCAAGTAGTGAAGGACAAAAAAGGGGAATTTGAGAGGATTTGGGCAGGCTAGATACAGTGTGCATCTGAAATGGGCTGAGGATAGGAGATATGGAGGGGGAAAGCAGGGGGAATAGTGGATGCATAAGGACCCCCAGTATAGTTGCTTATGGATTAAACTATAGAAGTATAAAGAACCAAATCATGAACCTTGACCATGACTGATATGTGTGTTTCTTTTTCCTTCTCCCCTCCCTCTCTCTCATCGACCTCCCTAATAAATTCTGACTGCATTGATGGTGTGGAGTGAGATGTCTGCCCCTGACTGGGGGAGAGAGAGAGAGGGAGTTGAGTCGTGCTGGGATGGAGAGGGGAGGGATGGGAGGGGGGGTGGAGGACAAGGAGTAGGTCACACACAGGAGAAGAGGGACTGGAAGTAATCTTAGGATAGAGATTGTACATGATCACTGCGAGGACATCACAATTTTTCATTTTATTCCCCTGGGGAATACGGGTCTGTCACTTAAAATTGGGGGAAGAGTAGGTCGGGAGGATCGCCTGAACGTAAACACGGGCGAAGATATCACAAGGTATCATCATTTATATTTAAACACCATGGCCATTAGTGGCCTCTTAAGAGGCCCTGGTAGAGGGGAATCAATAAATAAACACTTTTTTTTTTTCTCTCTAAAGGTTGTTTGTTCTTTCTCAAGCTGGGGAATTAGGCCATGGGGGCCGCTATATACAATTAGGGGTAATCAATACCTAATCACGAGGCACAAATAAATATATATAAATATTATATTATATTATATTATTATATATTATTTAACGACGTGAAAAAAACGCGCATGCTCAGAAGCAAGTGATGAGACGGGAGCACTCGTTCTGGTAAAACTAGCATTTGTAATGGAGATAGCACATTCGTCACGCTTTAACAGACTGAAGAGCACGAGGCTGAAAGCGCGAATCGTCTCTCAAACTTTACTAACATGAGGATCAGCAAAAGCAGCCCAAAGGGTGGTGCCACCCAAATGAAACTTCCCCTTTATAGTGCCGTCGTACATTTCGTACGTCACCGTGTTTTGCTTGAGCATTTTTTTCATGATAGAGTGTAGGCAAGGCAGGCTTGAGAAGAATCACGTCGGGAAAAACTTTGTTTTTTTCAATGGCATTAAAAAGGTCGTGTGTACGCGGCATCAGGGCTTCCTGCATTACTCTCACTACCCCTACTAGATGGGCTGCTCTCCTGTCTGTTAGGCATAACAGTGATATCTAGGGTTGCCACCTCTGGGTATGATGTTCCTTAAGAAGAATAAATCCTAAATCAATGAGCCTTTATACAGGTGAAACTCGAAAAATTTGAATATCGTGCAAAAGTTCATTTATTTCACTAATGCAACTTCAAAAGGGAAAACTAATATATGAGATAGATTCATTACATGCAAAGCAAGATAGTTCAAGCCGTGATTTGTCATAATTGTGATGATTATGGCTTACAGCTCATGAAAACCCCAAATCCACAATCTCAGAAAATTAGAATATTGTGAAAAGGTGCAATATTCTAGGCTCAAAGTGTCCCACTCTAATCAGCTAATTAAGCCATAACACCTGCAAAGGGTTCCTGAGCCTTTAAATGGTCTCAGTCTGGTTCAGTAGGAATCACAATCATGGGAAAGACTGCTGACCTGACAGTTGTGCAGAAAACCATCATTGACACCCTCCATAAGGAGGGGAAGCCTCAAATGGTAATTGCAAAAGAAGTTGGATGTTCCCAAAGTGCTGTATCAAAGCACATTAATAGAAAGTTATGTGGAAGGGAAGAGTGTGGAAGAAAAAGGTGCACAAGCAGCAGGGATGAACGCAACCTGGAGAAGATGGTCAGGAAAAGGCCATTCAAAAGTGTTGGTGTCAGGGACATGGCCATCACAGTACTGGCAAGGTTGCGCAGAACCTCCATGGACGCTCACGGAGGGTTTCGAGATGTGCACTGACGCGCATCAGTGCGCACGCAGCACGGCACGCAAGTGACGTGACTGACGCTGGCGCCAATGGCCTCTTTTAAGTCAGTCAGCCTGCAACTGCTGGGCGGCGCTGGATTATCTCTTCAGTTTCCTGTGTACCTAGACCTTGTTCCTTGATCTATGCCTATCTGTTATGACCCGGCTTGCCTTGACCTCGCTGCCTGTTCTCCTCGTCTTGACCCATGACCTGCTTCTGGACTCTGCTTCTGCTTCCTGACCACCCGGCTTGACCCTTGGCTTGTACCTGGACCCTGATCGTGTATGACCTTGGCTCGCCCCTGTAACTGCTCTGGACTGACCTACCTGTATAGGACCCCCCCCCCCCGGCCTGGCTTCTGGTATCTCCGCTCATTTAAGCACAAAAAAGCTCAGTTCTGCCTGCTGCAGCCATCTCTCAGTGGCTAAGTCCATCAGACTTCAAGCAAGCACCTGGCCAACCGTGTTTCTGTGGGCACCGCGCTCACTGTCCCCAACTCCAGGGTCACGCTGCACTCAGCTGCAAGGGGAGCCCTCTTGGCATCTTGATCTCCATCCTTGGTCCTTACAGTTGGGGACTTTCACAAGGAGTGGACTGAGGCTGGAGTCAGTGCATCAAGAGCCACCACACACAGACGGATCCTGGACATGGGCTTCAAATGTCGTATTCCTCTTGTCAAGCCACTCCTGAACAACAAAAAACGTCAGAAGCCTCTTACCTGGGCTAAAGAAAAACAGACCTGGTCTGTTGCTCAGTGGTCCATAGTCCTCTTTTCTGATGAGAGCAAATTTTGTATCTCATTTGGAAACCAAGGACCCAGAGAATGGAGGAAGAATGGAGAGGAACACACTTCAAGATGCTTGAAGTCCAGTGTGAAGTTTCCACAGTCTGTCACAGTGTTGATTTGGGGAGCCATGTCATCTGCTGGTGTTGGTCCACTGTGCTTCATTAAGTCCAGGGTCAACGCAGCCGTCTACCAGGAGATTTTGGAGCACTTCATGCTTCCTTCCGCAGACGAGCTCTATGGGGATGCTGACTTCATTTCCCAGCAGGACTTGGCACCTGCTCACACTGCCAAAAGCACCAAAACCTGGTTCAATGGCCGTGGGATTACTGTGCTTGATTGGCCAGCAAACTTGCCTGACCGGAACCCCATAGAGAATCTATGGGGCATTGCCAAGAGAAAGATGAGAGACGTGAGACTGAACAATGCAGAAGAGCTGAAGGCCGCCATTGAAGCATCCTGGTCTTCCATAACACCTCAGCAGTGCCACAGGCTGATAGCTTCCATGCCACGCCGCATTGAGGCAGTAATTGCTGCAAAAGGGGCAAAAACCAAGTACTAAGTACATATGCATGCTTATACTTTTCAGAGGTCCGATATTGTTCTATGTACAATCCTTGTTTTATTGATTGCATATAATATTCTAATTTTCTGAGATTGTGGATTTGGGGTTTTAATGAGCTGTAAGCCATAATCATCACAATTATGACAAATCACGGCATGAACTATCTTGCTTTGCATGTAATGAGTCTATCTCATATATTAGTTTCACCTTTTAAGTTGCATTAGTGAAATAAACTTTTGCACGATATTCAAATTTTTCGGGTTTCACCTGCAAGCTCTCCAATGCTGATTCAAGAGAGTAGCCAGGTCCCTTCTAGAACCTTATATTGCATTCCCGCCTGTACTGTCCCACCATCCCCCAGAAGAAATATATGTACGTCCTTAAAAAGCAGCCACTATTTTGGCCCATTTATAAAGCCAATTTATTTTAGTATTAACAAGGCTACTATTTGCATTGTAGTATACAAGATATAGAGTATACAGTGGCAGTAGAACCTCTAAAATGTATCAGTGCTTACACAGAACCAATTTGTTTCATTTTGAAATGCGTTAAAAGCAGTTCTGTGACCCTGCAACACAGAGGGTCACTCATTTTCAATGGTTCATCTACCATGGAAAATAAGAACACAAAATAGCAAATAATGTTACTCACTTGAATTCAATCAGATGTGTGTAAATGAGAGGCGGGCAGAAGAAAGTCAGAACCATTGCCCATACCGGTGTGTTCTGAGCCATCTGTCCCCACCAGTTCTCGGTTAACATGGACTGTAACATAAGCATGTAACATAATTAATGTTATTAAAAAGAGAATACACATAAATCATAAAATTACTGTACATCTGTTCCATTTGTAACAATTTACCACCAGTCAAGATGTTCTTCAGTCATTAGAACATGGAGGCTATATTTGCTGATTTCTTCCTTCATTAAAGGGGTTGTAAAGGTTTGTTTTTTTATTTTCTAAATAGGTTCCTTTAAGCTAGTGCATTGTTGCTTCACTTACCTTTTCCTTAGATTTACCTTCTAAATGTTTTTTTTCTTTGTCTGAATTTCTCACTTCCTGTTTCTCCTCACTAAATTTCACACCATCATCCGAGTGGTGTGGAGTCAGCCAGAACAGCTTACTGAACAGCTTACTGAGGAGGAACAGGAAGTGAGAAATTCAGACAAAGAAAACAAAGAAAAAAAATATTTAGAAGGGAAATCTAAGGAAAAGGTAAGTGAACCAACAATGCACTAGCTTAAAGGAACCTATTTAGAAAATAAAAAACAAACCTTTACAACCCCTTTAAAGGCTAGTTTAGTTGCCGTCATACTGACCCTCTTGCTTCAAACCCTTGAGTTGGTAACCTCTCTGAACAAGTATACAGATAAGAATGTCTGACTTTTCTCTCACTCTTCTAATCCAGATACTTTTGGAGCACTGACATAACCTTTTGAAGCTTGAAGGTCAGTATCGCAGAAAGGTAGCTGGCCTTTCTTTGAAGGAGATCAGCAATGACAGTTGCTGTATTTCTCTCATATGTTTACTTTTGGAAAAAGAGAAAGAATAGAAGTAGGTAGGATTTACCTTCTAAAAAGGACTGACTGTCACTTTACGGATGTTGGTACTGGGCCAATAAATCAGAAAGTAATAAAGTGGTAGGATTAGTACGATTAGCATGACAGCCAGGTAACCAACAAGGGGTTAATAATGGGAACCTGCAGTATGGGGATTTTCCAGCTAAAAATTAACAGCATTTTGCAGTAGTAAAAAACACCAAATACAGACAGGATGGGGCTTTACTGATACATCCCATGTATCCATTTTACATTTCACCTGAAACCACTCTTGGAATAAAAAAAGAAAACGTGAAAAGTTACAAAAATTAGAGTTACGCTTACCGGTAACGTCTTTTCCAGTAGTCTTTCAGGACAGCCACAATTGAGAGACATAGGCTCCTCCCCTTCCTCAGGAAACACTGCGCCAGCACAAAAATTCTCACTTCCCCCTGCCGGACCTCAGTTTTTTCAAGATCACCTCCGGCCAGCTGGGCAGACACAAGAACACATTCATAACATACTATTACATATCATTATCATGCTGCGCTACAGTCTTTTATGAGACCCCCCATTTTTTTGGGTGGGCAACTAGGGCTGTCCTGAAAGACTACTGGAAAAGACGTTACCGATAAGCGTAACTCTAATTTTCCCCTTTCATCTTTCAGGACAGCCACAATTGAGAGGATAGACGAGCACTTACCAGCTAGGGTGGGACTACAGCTTGCAGAACATTTCGTCCAAAGGCTTGCTCACCTGCCGACACCACTCTGTAGTGTTTTACGAACGTGGTATAGCTGGACCATGTTGCTGCCTTGCATATCTGTTCTGGCGTTGCTCCAGCCTTTTCTGCCTGAGAAGCTGCCAAAGCTCTGGTAGAGTGTGCCTTTATCCCTGTGGGGATCTCTTTCCCAGCTTAACAAAGGGGGGGGGGGGGAGTTTGGGACTTTAAATGAGGTGCACATGTGGTGTACCTCCATCCCTAATTCAAAAAGGGAATAGAAGTTTGGGACTTTGAGTGAGACTGTAGACATGGTGTAGGTAAAAAAAAAGGTACATGTTTATTCAAAATAAACACATGACACATATTCAAACAGAAATCACTTGGAAGGAAAAACATTCTGGTTGATGCGATTCCCTAGAGTTATACACACATAAGTATGGGTATGCACAATATAAGCAACAAGGTACATCAGTGTGTGACCAGGTGCCACATAGTGATCCGTATGGATAATGGAATACATTCAGTGAATTACATATGTACAGATATCACATGGCAACAAGCGCTGTACTTTTTTTTACCTACACCATGTCTACAGTCACACTCAAAGTCCCAAACTTCCATTTACTTTTTCTTTCCCAGCTTAAGCATATGCCTGCCCAATGGTTGGTCTGAGCCATCTGGCAATGGTGCGTCCAGACGCTTTGTATCCTTTTCTGGCCCCAGAAAACAAAATAAATAATGAGTCTGACTTTCTAAATGCTTTTGTCAGCTCTAGGTAGTGCAGGATGCATCTCCTGACGGCCAAACTATGAAACCTCAACTCCCTTTCACCTCAGGGGTTAGGACAAAAAGGTAAAACTACCTCCCGACTTCTGTAGAATCTCAAAGTCACCTTGAGTAAAAATGCTGGATCGGTCTTAAAAATGGCCCGATCTGGAAAAATAATGCAAAAATGGGTCTAATGGATAAGGCTTCTATCTCGCTGACCCTCCTAGCAGTAGTCACTGCAACCAAAAAAAGGGATTTTTATAACAGCTTACCTGTAAAATCCTTTTCTTGGAGTACATCACGGGACACAGAGCGACTTAGTCATTACTAATGGGTTATATAGATTACCTTCAGGTGTTGGCACTGGCCAATTCCAAACCGGAAGTACCCTCCCCTATATAAGCCCCTCCCACCCGGGAGCACCTCAGTTTTGTAGCCAAGCAATAAGTGTCCCAAAAAGAGGGGTGGGAGCTCTGTGTCCCGTGATGTACTCCAAGAAAAGGATTTTACAGGTAAGCTGTTATAAAAATCCCTTTTTCTTTTTCGTACATCACGGGACACAGAGCGACTTAGTCATTACTAATGGGACGTCCCAAAGCAATGCCAAATGAGGGGAGGAATACATAAGCTGGGCGCCATCAGGCATGAGGATCTTTTGCGGCCTGCAACACACTGCGCCCAAAGGCGACATCCTCCTGACTTCTAACGTCTACCTGGTAGAACCTAGTAAACGTGTGTACCGAAGACCATGTTGCGGCCTTACATACTTGAGCCAGGGAGGCCTGGTGATGCACTGCCCATGAAGTTACAACTGCTCTTGTGGAGTGCGCCCTAACTTTGAACGGAGGCGGTCTCTTTCTCAAGCCATAGGCTTGTATTATGACCTGTCGAATCCACTTGGCTAAAGTAGATTTTGATGCTGCCTGACCCTTTCTGGGGCCTTCCGGCAGAACAAACAAAGAATCCGTTCTGCGAATCTGAGCAGTGGCTTTTAGATAAGCTTTAACTGCTCTTACTACATCCAAAGAATGTAATAACTTTTCCTCTACCGAGCTAGGTTTGGGGAAAAAAGAAGGAAGAACCACATCTTGGTTCAAATGAAACCTCGATACCACCTTAGGAAGAAAGGCTGGATGAGGACGTAATACTACTCTGTCCTTATGGACAACCAGATATGGCTCCTTACAGGACAAGGCGGCTAATTCCGATACTCTTTTAGCCGAACAAACGGCTACTAAGAAAATCAATTTCCTGGTGAGAAGAACCAAGGAAATGTGTTGTAATGGTTCAAACGGTTGTTTCTGTAGAACCGACAGAACCAGGTTTAAGTCCCAAGGACATATGGGAATACTAACCGGAGGGCTAATACGCATCACTCCTTGTATAAAGGCTTTGACTAGTGAATGCGAAGCCAAGGGCCTTTGAAAAAATATTGACAAGGCCGAAATCTGACCCTTGATAGTACTCAAGGCCAGCTTCCTATCTACAGCCCACTGTAGGAAGTCCAAAATCCTCCCTATCACGTACTTACGTGGATGCCATTTCTTGGCCTCACACCACGTAATGTATGCTTTCCAGATCCTATAATAGATCTGCCTGGATACCGGTTTCCTGGCATTGATCATGGTAGATACCACAGAATTAGAGAGCCCTCTCTTTTTCAGAATGTGGGCTTCAATAGCCAGGCCGTCAAACCTAGGGCTGGTAAGGAAGGGTGGTATATCGGTCCCTGCGACAGCAGGTCCGGACGATGTGGGAGGGTCCAAGGACTCCTCACTGACATTTTTACAATCTCCGCGTACCATGCCCTTCGGGGCCACGCTGGAGCCACCAGAATCACTGGTTTCTTTTCTACCCTGATTCTGCGGAGTAATCGCGGTAACAATTGTGGCGGTGGGAGTGCATATATCAGCTCGAACTGATCCCAAGGGAACACTAGGGCATCCGAGCCGCAAGCTAGGGGATCCCTTGTGCGAGACACAAATCTGTCCACCTTTGCGTTGAATCTGGATGCTAGCAGATCTACATCCGGTGTTCCCCACCGCTGGCATATTGCCTGGAAAACTTCGGGGTGAAGAGACCATTCCCCCGGGCATAATTGTTGGCGACTTAGAAAGTCCGCTCTCCAATTTTCCACTCCTGGGATGAAAACCGCGGATATGGCTGGGACATATCTTTCTGCCCACTCCAGGATGCAATTTGCTTCCCTCTGGGCTGCACGACTCTTGGTGCCACCCTGGTGATTGATATATGCCACTGCCGTGGCATTGTCTGATTGAATTCTGACAGGGGACCCTTGGAGTTTGGATGTCCATGCTACTAGGGCATACCGGGCTGCTCGTATCTCTAAGAGATTGATGGGCAGGGCCTTTTCTGCTTCTGACCACTTGCCCTGGAGAGACCATTGCTCCAGTACTGCCCCCCAGCCTATGAGGCTGGCATCTGTAGTGACCACCTTCCAAGAAACCGGACTGAAGGGTTTCCCTCTTTCCAGATTCTGGGGCACCAACCACCAATGGAGGCTCTTGCGAACGGAAGGGGACAGGGACATTGGTAAGTCTAAAGCCTGAACTTTTTTGTTCCAGGCTGACAGTATGGCCCTTTGCAAATTCCTTGAATGGAATTGACCGTAGGGTACCGCTTCGAATGAAGCCACCATCTTTCCCAGCAGCCTCATGCAGAGGCGTATGGATGGTTTTCTTTTTGTACCCACTAAGTGGGTCAAATCTTTTAAAGACGACACCTTCTCTGGAGGTAAGAAAATCTTTCTCTGATTTGAATCCAGCCTTAGCCCTAAGTATTCCAGACTTTTGACTGGTCTTAGAGCTGACTTGTCCCGGTTGATAATCCAACCGTGATATTCCAGATACTCGATTGTCTTGTGAATAGCTACTTCCAGCTTTTCCACTGAGTGGTCTATTAGTAGCAGGTCGTCTAGATATGCCATTATCGTTACACCCTGTGTTCTTAGATTGGCCAATAATGGGGCCAGAATTTTTGTGAACACTCGTGGTGCTGTGGCCAGACCAAAAGGTAAGGCTCTGAACTGAAAATGGCGCCCTTCTACTGCAAAGCGTAGAAATTTCTGGTGGGCCGGAAAGATGGGAATATGCAGATAAGCATCCTTTATGTCGATCGAGGCTAGCCATTCCTGCCCTTGTAGGGCGGTGGCCACCGATCGGATCGACTCCATCCGAAAAGTCCTGATATTTAGGAACTTGTTTAGCCCTTTTAGATTTAATATGGGCCTCACGTCCCCATTTGGTTTGGGGACTGTGAAAAGGTTCGAGTAAAACCCAAATCCGCTTTCTTCCAGGGGAACCTTCATGATTACACCTTGGAGCAATAGTTGTTCTAGTGCCAGAAGGAGGGATCCTCTCTTTTGGGGATCTCTTGGCACGTTTGACCTCATAAATTGGGCAGGAGGAGTGCCTTTTAACTCCAGCTTGTATCCCAGACTTACTGCGGAGAGCACCCATCTGTCTCTGATGGTGTCCCGCCAGGTCTCTGTGAACAACTGAAGTCTTCCCCCCACCCGATTGAGTGGGGGCAACGCTTCATGCCTTGGGGGGAGGTTTTGTACCTCTCTTGATCCAGGGCTTCTTGTTACCCTGTGATTGTCCCTGATTTCTGCCCCCTGAATTTGACCGCGGAGGCCGTCGGAACTGCTTCACAGCCGATGTGCCCGGGACTGGAGAAGTAGGCCTCTTAAAAGAAGGACTTCTACCCTTGTTCTTAACCGGTAAGAGTGAACTTTTACCGGCAGAAACTTTCTGGATATATTTGTCCAGATCTTCTCCAAATAAGCGTTCTCCATGAAATGGGAAGCTAACCAGCAGTTTTTTACAGGGAGCTTCAGCAGACCAGTTTTTGAGCCACAGAAGCCTACGCATATGTACTATAGACAGCGTAAAGCGGGAGGCCTGTTGGATTGTATCCTTTATGGCGTCCACCGCAAAACACAAGGCTCTAGGCAGGTCAGCTAGGGCAAGAGCCTGCTGATCTGGTAAGTCCCTTAAGACTTGTTTCAACTGATCTTTCACTGCTTGGCAGACTCCAATCGCTGCTACCGCAGGTTGTGTCACCATGCTTGCTGTAGAGAAAGCAGATTTTAGTAAAGACTCCAATTTTTTATCTATTGGGTCTTTGAACATTGGAACATTATCTACTGGACATGTCAGTGATTTGTTAACAGAAGAGATGGCTGCGTCCACTGTAGGGACCCTCCATTTTCTTATGAACTTATCCTCCATGGGATAGATCACCGGAAATCTCTTGGGGGGAGCAAATATTTTATCAGGATGCTCCCAATCCTGGTAAATAAGCCCTTCTAATAAAGGGTGGATTGGGAAGGAACAGACAGCCTGGGGAGCTTTTAGCGACCCCAGCGAGGAAACCGTAGTGGATGGTGGTTCCGCCAGAGGCATTTTAAATGCTGATCGGACCATATTAGTCAGAGACTGAACCCATAATCTTTCAGCCTGAGAAGCTGAGAAAGGTTCTTCCACTGTTGATTCCTCCATAACTGAATCAACCTCATCCTGATCCCCTTCAGGTAGGTCGATCTCTGTGTGGGGCTGTTCCTCCACTAACAGGCACTCTGAAGGAGGAGACGGAGATCGGACGCGCTTTTCCTGAGACAGGGAAGCAGCGATCAATGCTGTTAATCTCTCTTCCAATCCTCCCAGAGTTGAGGATAAAACCTCCTCTGTTATATATACAGGAGCAGGTGGACTGGGGACAGCCGCAGCACCAGGCATTCCTGCGGGGTTTCTACGGCTACTGACCTCTGAATTCTCAGGGGAGATTGGTGCAGTACAAGCATGCCCAATATCCTCAGAGCCCGATGGAGACCCCTTTGGCTTCCTGGAAGATCTATTTCCGGAGCGTCTGGACGACATATCCTTTAAGCACAAAGCTGAGGTATTCCCGTCGTCATACACCAATTTTGCTGGTAATAGTCTAACACAGGTGCTGCTATATACCAGCTGGTGTCCACTAAAGTGCCTTTCTATGGGGATGCCTGCATCAACCGCCTCTGTGTGCCACTGTTTGTTGCTAGCTCTGTTTGCATGCAGCTGACACTTGTACTGTGTCTTTTAACCATGCTGGGACGCCCGCACATGCGCAGAAGCGCCGCACATCGAGCGTCATCCACCCGCCCCGCCCCTTTTTTTCATAGGAGGCGCGTGCACGTGCCCGCGCGCGCGCCCGTGCGCCATTGGCGCCCTTTTCGAAATCAAACAGGGGACTAGGAGCCAGGGCCCTTTTTGCCGGAGGGCCTGTGCGGTGGATGAGCGCAGCAACAGGGCAGAGGAAGTGGATTCCCACAGAGAAACTTACCAGCTGCCTGGATCTTTTGACTTGAGAAAACCAAAGATCCACATGACAAGAAAAATGGACTACAGCGGCCTCTAGTGGTTTAACACAGGTACCGCGGTCCCTGTTTTTTTTTTTTTTTTTTTCTTGACTACTATTAAAATTTTACATTTTCAGTAGTTATAGGCAAACACAGATATTTAGCGGGAATACCGTTAGGTAACAGACAGAAAGACAAATTAGGCTTGGGGGTCCCCCAATAGAACCAAGTTCCTGGGGGCCCCCACTTACCTGATCCCCGCCGCAGGACTTTGTTTGGTCCACAGAAGTCCAAACTTCACCTATCACGGCAGGCATTGTAATTAAACCTTCAGGGACCGGGTTCCCAAGGATTCCACTCCCCTGGACCTGTATAGCACCCTGCACAGACAACATCTTGGTCGTGGGTATGACCAGAGCTCTGGATCCCAGGGTCCAGCCCTCCTAAGAGAAGCATTACAGGCAAAACCTTGCTCTTCTGCTGCAAGGCCCGGGTACCGACCATTTAGCTATGAAGCTTTTTTGGTGGGATCCGGAACAGCTTAACTAAGGCCCAAAAGAACCTGTACGCAAGCCCAGTGAAAACACATGTTACTCTTTGGCCAACACCTTAGACACTGGCAAAAAACTGAGGTGCTCCCGGGTGGGAGGGGCTTATATAGGGGAGGGTACTTCCGGTTTGGAATTGGCCAGTGCCAACACCTGAAGGTAATCTATATAACCCATTAGTAATGACTAAGTCGCTCTGTGTCCCGTGATGTACGGAAAAGAAAATAGGATTTTTGTACTCACCGTAAAATCGTTTTCTATGAGTTCATGGACTGACACAGCCTTAATCTTGACAAAGTGGGTATTAGCCTTCATTCAGGAGTGACTAGGCAGAAACTTGTAGAAAGTGTTAAACACATCACACCTAATACAGTACCGCCAAGGGGGTGGACCCTCTGGGTATAACCCCTCTCTCTGCATCTCACAGATGAGTTAGTCAAAAAGCAGTACAAACTTAAAAAGGAGGGGTGGGTGCTGTGTCCATCCATGAACTCTTTACCGCGAGTACAAAAATCCTATTTTTTCTTTCGTACATGGACGGACACAGCCTTAATCTTGACAAAGTGGGACGTCCCAAAGCAGTGTCAAAAAAACGAGGGGTGGGAACAGCATAAAAATAAACTTCACCCCAAAACAAAATAGAGCTCCTCAACTGAAGAGTTGCAACTCTAAACAGCCGCCTGCAAAACTTTGCGGCCGAAAGAAGCATCCGAAGATGCACTCACATCAACCTTGTAAAATTTAGTGAAAGTGTGAACGGACGACCAGGTTGCCGCCTTGCACACCTGGGAAACAGCTGCTTGATGTCGGAAGGCCCAGGAGGCACCTATTGCCCTGGTTGAATGCGCCGTGACCGGAAAGGGGGGCACCTGACGAGACCACCAGGCCCTTCTTGGGACCAGCCACCGAAACAGAGTCTGTCCTCCGGATTGGAGCAGTAGCAGACAAGTATACTCTCAGAGCTTGGACAACGTCCAAGGAATGCAACGCCGCTTCCTTAGGATGCGGCGGACGAGGACACAAGGATGGAAGTACAATGTCCTCATTGAGATGGAAGGCCGAAATGACCTTGGGAAGAAAAGAAGGCTGCAGATGCAGCACCACCTTATCCTTGTGGAAGACCAGATAGGGAGCCTTGCATGACAAGGCTGCCAGCTCAGAAAACACGTCTGACGTAACAGCCATCAAAAAGACCACTTTCTGAGAAAGTGTCAACAAGGGAATTTCCCTAATGCTCTCAAACGGTGACTTCTGAAGCACCGAGAGGAACAGATTCAAGTCCCATGGAGGTAGTGGAGGACGGACTAGAGGGGCCACATGCTGAACCCCCTGCACAAACGTACTCATGAGAGAGTAAGCCGCCAGGGGTCGCTGAAAAAAGACAGCCAGGGCAGATATCTGCCCCTTAATCGTACTTAAAGCAAGCTTTTGGTCCACCCCATGCTGTAAGAACATCAGGACTCTGGAAACCAAATAAGTACGTGGATGCCACCTCATTTCCTCACATATGGATATGTAGGCCTTCCAAGTGCGATGGTAAACCTTCCTAGACGACAACTTTCGAGCACTCCTCATGGTAGAGATCACCGAATCTGACAGGCCCCGGTCCCTTAGCACCTGGCTCTCAATTGCCATGCCGTTAAAGCCAGCGACTGTAAAGCAGGATGAAGTATGGGACCTTGCGACATCAGGTCCTTTCGTAGCGGTAGACGCCAAGGGACGTCTGCTACCAGAAGCACTAGATCGGCGTACCAAGGACGCCGAGGCCAATCCGGAGCAATAAGGATCATTGGAATCCCCTCTGCCTCCACTCTGCTTAGCAGATGAGGAAGGAGCTTCAGGGGAGGGAAGGCATATAGTAGCCGATACTGACTCCACGGTGCCACCAACGCGTCCGTCGCGTCTGCCCATGGGTCCCTTGATCTGGCCACAAACCTCAATACTTTCCGATTGAGTCGAGAAGCGAGAAGATCTACGTCCGGCTCGCCCCATTTTTGGCAAAGGAGCTGAAACACATCCGGGTGTAGAGACCACTCTCCTTGGTCCAGCATCTGGCGACTCATGTAGTCCGCCTGCCAGTTCTCCACACCCGGAATGTATACGGCCGACAGGGCCAGTACGCTCCTTTCTGCCCACCTCAGGATGCAAGCGACCTCCGACGCTACAGCCGAGCTTATTGTTCCTCCTTGATGGTTGACATATGACACTGCCGTGGCGTTGTCAGACTGGATCCTGACTGGACGCCCTTGCAGCCTCTGAGACCACGTAGAGAGGCACTGCCTGATTGCCCGGACTTCCAGGACATTGATGGGCAGGTGGGATTCCTCCGGAGTCCAGCGACCTTGCGTCGACTGAACACCCCAGACTCTTCCTCAAGCGGTAAGGCTGGCGTCTGTCGTGATCACTGTCCAGTGAAAAGGAAGGAACGACTTCCCGGACAGAAGTGCCGGTGATGTCAGCCACCAAACCAGGGAGGTCCTGACTAGGTGGCTCACCCGGATTTGACAATCCAGGGACAATGGGCATTTGTCCCATCTGGACAGAATTCCCTTCTGCAACACTCGAGTGAGATATTGAGCATACGGAACTGCCTCGAAGGAGGCTACCATGAGACCCAGGACTTGCATGCAAAAGTGGAGAGACAACCATCTTTTGGATGCCAACTGTCATACCGCAGCCCGAAGGGTCTGCAACTTTTCCACAGGGAGAAAAAAACTTTTGCCTCTGAGGAATCCAGAATCAACCCCAGATACACTAGGCGTTGAGTAAACACTGAACAAGTGTGAAACGCGTCAGCTGTCCTGGTTTATGCTGTTTTTTGTAGTGCCTGTCTTTCTTCAATAAACATACGTTGGATTGGAGTGCGGCTGTCCTCACCATTTTTGTTTCCATTGCTATGTGAATTGCCGGCACCCTTGGTTACTGAGAGAGAAACATCTTTCCAAAACTTAATCTGCCTGGAGCGGCAATTTTTGGTCTACACTAGGCATTGAGTCAGCACCAATACTGACTTTTGCGTGTTTAGCACCCAACCAACGTCTCGGAGGGTCTGACAGGGTATAGACACGCTCTCCTCTAATTCTGAGCTTTAAGTGGCCCTCAGAAGAAGATCGTCCATGTAGCCCACGATAGCGATGCCACGCTGCCTTAGCAGGGCCAGAATCTGGGCAAGCACCTTGGTGAACACCCTCGGTGCCGATGCCAGGCCAATTGGGAGATCCACACATTGATAGTGGTCCTCCCTGACCGCGAAGCACAGAAATCTCTGATGCCTGGTGCATATGGGGACATGCAGGTATGCGTCCTTTATGTCCAAGGACGCCAGAAAGTCCCCTGGATGGAGAGCAGCGACTACAGAGCGAACTGACTCCTTCGGGAATCTTTGTACTTTCACAAAGCAATTGAGGGCCTTGAGATTCAGGATTGGACGAACCCCATCCTTCTTTGGTACTACGAACAGATTTGAGTAAAACCCCTGAAACCGTTCCTGCACTGGGACAGGAATGATCACCCCGCGTACCAGCAGATCCTGGACCGTCCCATACAGGGCTTCCTGATGGGTCGGTTGAAGTTGGAGGTTAGAGGGAAAAAAATCTGTTCGGCGGGCAAGAGAAAAACTCTATCTTGTAGCCCGAGGAAATTACTTTGCAAACCCACTGGTCGCAGATCAGATATGTCCACCGAGTCGCAAATTCGCAAAGACGTCCCCCCCACCCGAGAGATGGACGGGGGCAGACCTTCATGCGGACGTAGATTTGTCCGCAGGCTTGTTGGGCTTGCTAAACCAGGGACGCTTTTGTCCCTGAGCAGGCACTTTATCGGCCTAAGATCTTTTAACTGCAGCACTGGGTGGATAAAAAAAACGCTTGTGTGTAGTGAAGGAGGGCCCTTGCCTATGGCGTGGCCCTTACTCTTTTTTGATTGCGAGAGCAGCGTGCTCTGACCTCCTGTGGCATCCTTAATGATGTCATATCCAGAGAGGCTCCACAGACCAGCACTTTAGCCAGATTAGGCGGCGTAACACCACCGCATAGACCGAGGCTCTGGACAGTAAGTTGATAGTATCCAAGTCGGACTCACAGACAAACGTAAGGCCCTGTACCAACTGGTCGGCCAAAGCTACCTCGTCCGGAGGAGCCTCACGTGCTTTTAACCCTTGGAGCAGCATCTTTGCCCACTCAGTAAGTGTCTGAGACACCAAAGCCCCAGCCATTGCTGGATGCACTTCTGAGCCCACTACCGTGTATAGGTAGCGAGCGATTGCCTCAGCCTTCTTGTCCGCAGGGTCCTTGAAGACAAGGGCCCCTTCCACCGGAATTGTGGTTACTTTGGTAAGTCTGAACACAGGAGGGTCCACTATCGGGGAAGAGGTCTTTAACGTATCCCGCACTGCGGTGATAAGATCAGATACCAGAGCCTTTTCGCGTGCTAACCCGGAGTCATCCTCACTGTCCGACCGGTGAAAAGGGGAAAAAGCGTTTGCTTCTGACGCCATGCTGATCCACGCGCCTGACACCCACAGGGACTCTAGGCAAGGTATCAACAGCCCACCCTCCTAGCTGCTACAGAGATGAGGGGCCCCCCAGAGGACTCACCACCCTTAGAACGGTCGCGGTTACTGCTGCCGTCTGCCTCCCGCCTGAGTTGCTCTTTCCACAGCTGCCTGTGTCAGTCTGACCCTCCGGTCAGCGTGTGTCTGTTTATTTTGCGCTGGTAAAATGCACACTAGAGACAGAGACCTCCACAAAATGGCCGCCGAGCGGCCGTGCTAAAAAAACGGCATGAACCACAAGAAAATGGCCGAGCGGCAGATAGAGGCCAAAACAGGCGCGGACCACAAGAAAATGGCCACCAACAGCATGGAGGGAAAAACACACAGGTAAGCAAAACTGACACTTAATGGCAGCCCACTAGCACCCCAGAAGCGGACGTACAGCACAGTTCTCATTCCAGATGGAGCCCCCCAGGTGAACCCCTGACCCCCAGCAGCCAGCCTAGCTCAGAGCCCAGGGAGGAGGGAAGGAAGGGAGAGAGGAAAGGAAGGGAGGGAGGAAAGGAAGGATTGAACCACTTACTTGATCTCTCCAGGAATGTTCAGCTATGTCCTCCTGCCGAAGCAGGGGATTGCTACTTACCCTTCCTGCGTGGATTATGCTGGAAGCATCCCAGACAGACCATCTTCCGCGTGGTTACAGAGGTGACTATCGGCCCGGCATGCTGTGACTCTGCCATAGAAACCGGTCATATGCATGCCCTGGAGCGTGTAGCTCACCGGCCACCCGTAGAGCGACGGGCATGTCATGGACAACCCAGTGCGTAGCTAGGGTCGGCACACGCTCGATGGCCAAAACTGGGGAGACTACAAGGATCTGGAATCCAGCCTGTCACTCAGTCGGCAGTTGATCGAAGATCACGGGAACAAAAACGTTGAAAAAATAGAAAAAAAACCCAGGACCTATGGGCCCGAAGGGAGCCATGTTCTTCTATGCTAGGCAGAAAAAAACTGATCTGCGAGATGCAGAGAGAGGGGTTATACCCAGAGGATCCGCCCCCTGGGCGGTACTGTATTAGGTGTGATGTGTTTAACACTTTCTACAAGTTTCTGCCTAGTCACTCCTGAATGAAGGCTAATACCCACTTTGTCAAGATTAAGGCTGTGTCCGTCCATGAACGAAAGAGAAATACTGTTTTCAAGTTCAATTCCTATAGGAAACACTCGTCTAAAGGCTCAAAGGGAGCACCCGTTAGGGTCTGTAAAACCAGAGACAGGTCCCAACTGGGGAAGGGTGGGCCCTGAGCCGGTCTCTGTCTAGATAGAGCCCTGAAAAACCTGACTACCCAGGGGTTGGTGGCCAGAGGTTTTTCAAAATATGCACGGAGTGCTGAAATTTGACCCTTGAGGGTACTTATGGAAAGCCCCTTATCTGCTCCCCACTGTAGGAATTATAGAATGGCTGTGGGGCTTTGCACCGAACAGGAGCATCCTACGCACCACTCGTTAAAGCGGAGCCAGACCTTTCTGTAAATTTGGCGTGTCTCCTTTTTCCTGCTATTAAGGAGGGTGTCAATTAATCTTTCTGAAACGCCCTTAGATTTTAGTATGCCCTCAGTAGTCAGGCCGCTAGCTTCCATTTGTGTACCTGTGGGCAGATGACTGGACCCTGTGGGAGGAGATCCTCTCGAGGTGGTAAGAATAAGGGAGGTTCTACAGCCAGCTGTTTTAGAACTGAGAACCATGCCCTCTTGGGCCAATGTGGTGCCACTAGGATCAGAGAAGTGTTCTCTATCTGAAACTTCCTCAGAACTGCCGGTAATACTGGTGGTGGGAAGGCGTAGCATACTCTGAAGTGCATCCACCCCCAGCGCTCCCTCTCCTCTGTTTAGGGAGAAAAAACAGGGTGTTTTCGCATTGTTTTTTGATGCGAAGAGGTCCACCTCCGGTGGCCCCTATCTTCTCTTGGCCAAGAGACTGAAGACCTCCTGATTAAGGACCCATTCACTTTCAGTTGTCTTCGACTGAGAAAGTCTGCCAATACATTTCTCTCGCCTCTTCGAAAAACTGCTGAGAGTGAGAGAGTGTTGATCTCAGCCCATCCCAGGATGTCTGCTGCTAAGGCCGACATGACTCCGCTTATCGTGCCACCCTGCTCGTTTAGGTAGGCAATGGCCGATGAATTGTCTGACCTCACCTGAGTGTGATGGCCCTGGACTTCCTTCTGGAAGAACCTGAGAGCAATGCCCAACTGCTCGCAGCTCCTTCCAATTGGACGATCTCCTTAGTTCTTCGTCCTTCCAGGTACCCTGTGCTGGAAGGGATCCCAGGTGAGCCCCCCAGCCCTTGCCACTTGCGTCTGTGGTTACTACCCGAGACACCGGGATAAACCACAGACGTCCCTGCGACAGGTTTGTTAACTTCCGCCACCACCAGAGTGGGCGAAAGTGTAGTCCTGCCCACTGGACTGCTGGGAGTGTAGATGTCAACAGACCTAGTGTTGACATCAGAGATCTTATAGAGACCTGTTGGTTGCACTGGAGGGAGGTCACTGCTTTGTCTAGCTTTAAGACTTTTTCCATCTTAAGAGTGTTGAGTCCAACAAGTATACCAGGTATGTGATACGTTGTGATGGGATCAGGCTGGACTTCTCTAAGTTCAGTAGCCACCCCAGGTCTGTTAGGATCTTCTTTGTAATTTCCAGATCTCTGGATAGCTGCGAATAGAAGCAGGTTGTCCAGGTAAGCCATTATGAACACTCCCTGGAGTCGCAGAAACGCCACAGGCTCCGCCAAGACCTTGGTAAATATGCAGGGTGAGGATAGCCTGAATGGCAGTGCCTGGAACTGTAGATGTACTATTGTTCCATCTAGGCCTACCGCTAGTCGCAGAAAACCTTGAGAGCTTTCTGCGATCGGGATGTGTAGATGCGCATCCCTGAGGTCCAGAGATACCATGAAGCAGTTGTGGGGGAGGAGGGCTCTGACTGTAAATATCGACTCCATTCAGAATCTTTTGTAAGTAATTGACTCGTTCAGGGGCTTTAAATTCAGAATTAGTCTGAATTTTCCTGAGGCTTTCCTCACCACAAAAATGTGTGAAGAGAATCCCCTTCCATCCTCCGCTTCCTCCGCCTCTGGAACTCTGCGGACTACGCTTGATTTTCCAGATCCCTTAAGGCCCCCAACAAGGCTTCAGACTTTTCCCTGAATTTGGGTAGCTGCGTGAGCAGCCTTGCAAATTCCAGATGATACCCCCTTCTTATGACCCCCAGGATGAACTGGTTGGGAGAAATTGCCTCCCATTGTGGGAGGAAGGTCCCCAGTCTTCCTCCCACCTGACTGGAGAGTCATGGGTTCTTACGGGGCTGCTCACAAGGGCGAAAATCACCCCTCCTCTGCCTTTAGGGGTCCAAGTTTTCTTTTGCCCATCTGGCTTGGGGGTCTCCCTTCGTCTTTGCGGACGAAACCCCTTTTTTGTCTGCACTGGGGTCTTCCGTTTGAGTGGGAAGGACTTTTTCCTATCTGAACAGCTTCTAGACCTGGGCCAAAAAGTAGGTCTCCAGTCAGGAGTATCCCACATAACTTGGCCTTAGAGGCGCTGTCACCTGGCCAAGTTTTGAGCCAGAGGGCTCTTCTGGCAGAGTTAGCCAGGGCTGCCAACCTGGCTGACATGCGGACTGATTCCGCTGAGGCTTCATCTATATAAGCAATTCCTCACAGGATTGTAGGGAAGGAAAATAGGATGGTTTCCTTGGCCGTTCCTGCTTCAATGTGCTCCTGGATTTTAGAGAGCCAGTGCTCTAAGTTGCGGGCCACAACTGTAAGAGCCATTTCGGGCTTCAGATTCCCAATTGTAGAGTGCCATGTATTTTTCAAGAGGGAGTCTATCCTCTTGTCCATGACATCAGCCAAGGCTCCCATGTCCTCAAATGCCAGATCAGTGTTTCTGGAGACCTGGGAGAAGGCCACATCTAATTTGGGGCTCTTGTTCCAAATAGACGCGGGATCATCCGAAAAAGGAAATCTTTTTTAGGGACCTGGAAAAAAAAAAGGGCTTCCTTTCAGGATCCTGCCATTCTTTCTTTACAGTTTCCACCAGTACTTCAAATGTACAAGGGCCTGGGGGAACAGAAGAAAAAGGTCTTTCCAGTACATGGTCATGGAGGGTGAGAGGCTTTTTATCGGTCTGGATACCGAGAATTGTATAGATTGCCCCCAAGAGGTCCTCTACCTCATCCAGGGACAATTTATATCTGGAGGGCTTCCTGGACTCCCCGTCCTGGCCCTCTCCCTCCGATTGCTCCTGAGAATCGGAGGTGGCACCATCAGGTTGTGCTTGTTCCACAACGGATGGGCCTGAAGCCTCCTCTGCCCTAGGTGTAGTGGCAGGATTGGCAGGTGCAGAGCCCTGAGCTGATGGTGGGGTTGTATCCTGGGAGACGGGATTAGAGGGGATTTGAAACTTTTCAAAGAGGGTTTTAAACGATGAAAAGGTGGACGAGAGTTCCTTTACAGAAGCTGCTAGTCCTGACTCCTGCTCAGAATCCCTCTCTCAAACTAGGGTGTCTATGAAGTCCTTACATAAGACCTTTACCCATGATTCCCCTAGAATGTCCCTACAGAAGGCACACTTCCTTCTAGAGGTATGGGTTGACTTTAACTTTTCTGTAGCTTTCTAAAATACATGTACCAAAAATGCAGAAAAAAAATTAACAATTGAAGCAGACAGATACAGACAGATACAACCCAGGAAGTGCATTAATCCTTTTAGTATGCAAGAATCAAAGCCCCCCCCCCCCCCGACCACCCAGGGGGTCTGCCCCCCCATAGACAGGAACCATGTATGGAGGGGCAATCCTAGATAAAGAGGACCCCTCCCCAGGGTACTCTTACCTTAGGAAGGCTGGAGGTAGTGTCACTGTCATGACTGCAGGTGGCTGCCTCTACTGAGTCTCACGCTGCTTGTGCGTGTTCCGGACTCTCTCCAGCTTCTGCCCGGCCACCTATCAGCTCCGCCGCACATCAAAGGAAAAGCATCCGCCGGAAATTATGTCACCCACCGTCCGGCCCTCTGGTTCCAAAAAAATGCGGCCTGTATAGTATACAGGGAGAGCTAGGATGCCTCCCTGCTGTGGCCCTGTGGACATGATAGGGGTCCCCCTCAGCCTGCTGTTGCGCTTGACGAGGATGGGTTGGCTTCCAAGAGGTGGGTATGTATCACACCATGTACCCTAGAAGCCCCTGCTTCCTTTACCGGGTAAACGTTTTTTGGCCTCAATGTACTGACCGGCCTGGTTCCCTGCACAGTGTCTCTCCGCCGGAGGAAACACTAATAACTGAGGTCCGGCAGAGGGAAGTGAGAATTTATGTGCTGGCGCAGTGCTTCCTGAGCAAGGGGAGGAGCCCATGTCTCAATTGTGGCTGTCCTGAAACTGCTAAAGATGATTTTCTTGTGTAATCAGCCTCATAAAATGTTTACACACCTGGACACCGTCCTGTGCAAAAAAGTTACGGGCATCTGCCTCGTAAGCCAACTGTAGACAAGTAGCCCCTCCCCAAACATTAGAGCGTCGCACAAGCAGCTTGAATGCTCGATTTTCACTATTTCGGTAACATTCATTAAAGACGCCTGCAAGAAACAATAAATATATATTAGAAATTAAAATATTGTTAACAAAAGCATTTATCCTATCAAATAAGAATATCCAGTCAAGAGACATCAAACTAGCATCCTATAGAAGTCACATGTGCAGGTTCTGGGAAAGAATCTTAAATAGGGCAATACCATTATTTTTGGGTCCCCAGATTAATAGAAATTATATTAATTTAGTGGTAATGCATTAATAAAAACATATTTTGATGTTCAATATACAATAAGAAACAGGCAATTGGGCCTTAAAGCAAAAAGATACACCATAAAAATGTTTAAGCTAGAAGGTTTAAAAAAGAAATGTAAAGCTGTATACCTCTGTGTAAAACAAGACACTGTGGTGTAGTTCGACACACTAGGACCATGGTGTGAGATAATAGTCTCATTCCCATAGATAGTAGTTTCACTCCCATACCAACTGCTCCATACTTAAAGCGTAGTTCCACCCAAAAATGTTACTTCCACTTTTCGGAACCCTCCCCCCTCCGGTGTCACATTTGGCACCTCTCAGGGGGGAGGGGGTGCAGATATCTGTCTAAGACAGATATTTGCACCCACTTCCGGGCATAGACTCCCGTGGGAGTCCCGTCACTTTCCGTCACCCCCCGCTGTCTCCTGGGAAACACACTGGTCCCAGGAGAGAGCGGGGACCAGTGAGGGCACGCCACGCTACTCGCGTATGCGCAGTAGGGAACCGGGCAGTGAAGCCGCAACGCTTCACTTCCTGATTCCCTCACCAAGGATGGCGGCGGGGGCAGCCGAGAGACGAGCAATTGCTCGGCCTCAGCTGGCGACATCGCGGGCGCACTGGACAGGTAAGTGTCCATTTTTTAAAAGTCAGCAGCTACAGTATTTGTAGCTGCTGGTATTTAAAAAAAAAAAAAAAATCGGGTGGACCTCCCCTTTAACGTCCAAAATATTTGTAGGCCCTCCTGC
The DNA here is from genome assembly GCA_029206835.1 of Rana muscosa. Lineage (NCBI taxonomy): Eukaryota > Metazoa > Chordata > Amphibia > Anura > Ranidae > Rana > Rana muscosa. The sequence continues at coordinate 3,545,950 of CM055124.1, read as the reverse complement.
ATCTAACTTGCCTAAACATCCCCTAACCCAATTAACCCCTCCAAACTCTACTCCTAATCTCTTTGCAATTTATATCTGCACATCATTACTTCCTATACCAGAAAGCAGAGAGGTGAGAGGTTAGAATAGGGTGACCAGATGTCCCCAATTTCCGGGGACAGCCCTGGATTGAACACACTTTCCCCTGGAGACCATCTGTCCCCGGATTGGAGCGAAACAAGACAAGAGACCCGGCATCTCCCCCTGCACCTCTGCCTGTCAGTTCACTCTGCAGTGGGGGGTGGAGGGAGGCGGCGATCAGCAGCTCTGTGGTGTCCGCGGGCGTCTTTCTGGGGCTAGTAGTTCTCTTCCTGAGTCTATACAGTGGAGAGGAGAGGGCCTCTGACCCGAGCAGGTGTCAGCAAGAGTGTACAAGCAGAGCAACTCACTTGTACACTAAAGAGTGAAACTCATACCTGCTCGGGTCAGAGGCCCCTCCCCTCTCCACTGTATAGACTCAGGAAGAGAACTACTAGCCCCAGGATGATCCCACCGCCCGCAGACATCACAGAGCTGCCGATCGCGCGTTCCACCTCCCCCCACTGCATAGTGAACTGCAACAGAAGTGATCTGAGGTGCAGGGGGAGATGCTGCGGGCACCACGAGTTCTCAACATTGATTGGTGAGTGACCATGGGGTAAAAGGGTGGGGTACAGAGATGTGCTGGGGGTTGGTGGTGGAGTGGGTACACAGCACAGATGTGTTAGGCTCTCACACTGGTGGACTGTCAGTTTTTCAGACCCCATCCATTGCCCTCTATGGAGCAGTAGATGTCAGCAAGAAAAAGGGAGGAAAGAGAGTAACCGCTCAGGTGTAGCTGATAGATACTTCACAGGGTCCTAGAGCCGTGGGTGCAGGCAGTGCATATCACAATGCAGAGAACAGGAAAAAATGCTTGGACAGCCGCACTCCAAAAAATGGTTGTTTATTAAAACAAAGATGTTAAAACATAGCTATGATTAAGCACTGAGTCACAGTGCGAAACGCGTCAGCTCCTGTTCGCTGCTTTCCATGCTGTGATACGTTCTTCACATCTTTGTTTTAATAAACAACCATTTTTTGGAGTGCGGCTGTCCAAGAAAAAGGGAGGGTGATCAGCGCAACAGTGTGAAGTGTGACTATTAAACTAAATCAATGACCATAATCAAGCACAAACGTGATGAATAAATGCATAAATCTTCTGAATACAAAGTAAATGAAGTCACATGGTGTGACGCAACGCGCAAGGACCTGGATGCACCACCGTAACCGGAAAAGACGTTGAAACCATCTAATGAACGCGCGGTTTGCACTCTTTGCTTGTTATTCCTTTATTTAATGTAAGAACCCATTTGGCCGTACAATAAAGCCCCTTTTTAAGTCAGATTCACACTATGGAAGATTTTCTTTTTATTCTTTTACTCACACTTTGGGAGATCCACGTACTTGGGTGAATCTAGATGTCAGCGCCACCATCAGCCATCTCCAACCTCAACTTTAAAAGTGTGGACAGCACGGAGAGAGACGGCTAGACGCTACAGACCCGGACATTCACTACAGTTTCAGGCTCCATATACTCAACTATGAGGTAAGCACTCTGTGAGCATTGAATATTAAGAAGAAAGTATACAGAAGATCCAACAGATATATGAACTAGATGTTATGTGATTCTTATACACATCCTTTAGAAGATTTATTTTAACTCATCACCAATTCCAGGATTTAGAACCACCTGGTTCCAACACAAACTTTTTATCATTATTTGAGTTTACTTTGTATTCAGAAGATTTATGCATTTATTCATCACGTTTGTGCTTGATTATGGTCATGGATTTAGTTTAATATTCACACTGTTGCGCTGATCACCCTCCCTTTTTCTTTCACCAATTTTTTGTGCACTTGTACACATATAGATCTAGCAGGGACTTATTTAATATATTCACATTCATTTATATTCCACATTGGATTCACCCATGTGGTAGCGCAGAAGCCACTTTTATTCCAGTAGATGTCAGCAAATTAAAGTTGACACAGGGGGAGATGCTGGCCTGACACCCCCCCCCAGTCTGTGGGTGGCACCAGGTGCAGACCGCCCCCCCCGCCTCAGAACCGGTCCAGGATCTGTGTGATGATCCGGCCATTTTCGGCAGAACACCGGCTTTTTTCTCCTCTCTGATCCCCTACACATGTGAGGCTGCATTCCTGGGCACATGTGAGGCTGCATTCCTGGGCACATGTGAGGCTGCATAGATGGGCACAGCTGAGCCCTGCATTCTTTATGTAGTGCACTCCTGAACTCTGCACTCTGTCTTATCCTCATAGCATTTGACAGTCATATCTCAAATTCTAAGCAGCATCTTTTTTTTTATTATCTTTATGGACAAAATGTGAGAAATACACACACACACACACAATCATTTCATAAACACATACCACATACACTGTATATATAATTTGAGGAAAATATGCTCATAAAATTGTTTACCATTTGCCAATAAAAAAAAAAAATATATATATATATATATATATATATATATATATATATATATGTCCCCGGGTTTCATTTTAAAAATCTGGTTAACTTAGGTTAGAAAGAGGCATCAATTACTCATTACCATCTCCTACACTAGTTATATGAAGATATTGTAGCGCTTAACCACTTAAGGACCACCGCACGACGATGTACGTCGACAGAATGGCACAGCTGGGCACAAGGGCGTACAGGTACGTCCCCTTTAAGATCCCAGCCGCGGGACCCAGTCCTGAGCTCCATGACCACGCCCGTGGGATCCGCGGACCCGATCGCTGCCGGTGTCCGCGATCGGGTCACAGAGCTGAAGAACGGGGAGAGATGAGTGTAAACAAACTTTTCCCCGTTCTTCCTAGTGGCAGTGTCAGTGATAGTCTGTTCCCTGTCATCGGGAACAACGATCAGTGACGTGTCACACCAGGCCACGCCCCCACACAGTAAGAATCACTCATTAGGTCACACTTAACCCCTTCAGCGCGCCCTACAGGTTAACCCCTTCACTGCCAGTGTCATTTTTACAGTAATCAGTGCATATTTATAGCACTGATCGCTGTAAAAATTACAATGATCCCAAAATGGTGTCAAAAGTGTCCGATGTGTCCGCCATAATGTCGCAGTCACGATAAAAATCGCTGATTACTAGTAAAAAAATTTTTATATAAAAATACCATAAAACTATCCCCTATTTTGTAGACGCTATAACTTTTGCGCAAACCAAACGTTTAGTGATTTTTTTCACCAAAAATATGTAGACGAATACGTATCGGCCTAAACTGAGGAAAAAATATGCTTTTATATATTTTTGGGGGATATTTATTATAGCAAAAAATCGTTTTTTTTTTCAAAATTGTCGCTCTATTTTTGTTAGTGTAGCGCTACCCCCAGTTAAGAGAGCCGCTTGGCTTGATTTCGGGCCCTGTATACAGTACCGCCAACCCCCGGCAATCTTACTCGACCCACTCTGGCACAGCTAGTCTAGGGTTAGATTTGTATCACATTCAATAGTATTGCAAGGGATAATCTCTTAGCAGTAAGACAACACACTGAGGCGAGAGATTAAATATAACAGTTTACTCTTATCTCAAAGGTAGCATAGGCAGAACACAACACATGCAACTGGCTTGCAGAGCCCTGCAGAAATCAATACAGCACACAATAATGGCGCTGCGTGGTACTCCACCACGCGTAACTATTATGGTATGCGCGCCCTATGGCGCACTAAACAATATCTTAACTCCCCACCCCAGTCAGGCCTGACATGGAGTAAATCTCAGTCACCTCCTATAGGGATTTCTTCGCATGCCAGCTTTCGGTGGTGCACTTGATGAATAGTACTTTGTAATCCACAACCAGGCAATAACTTGGAACACTATACTGGGGGGGGGGGCACTTCAACTCTGTCCTGCTACCGGTCCCCCCGGGGAACAGCAGATAAATGAAACTGTGGGCCTATGCAGTCTATAGGCCTGAACACGGCACAGTCTATTGGTTTGGGCAGGTGCCCGCTCACCACTCCGGACGCGATCCCAGTCCGGGACCTCCACCCTGCTGTGTATCCGCACACAGCGTCTGCAACGATCGGGTCCCCGATCCAACTGATGTCCTCACTCGACAAGTCAGGTGCCACCCAGGCTCCGCAGTGGGGTGGAAGGCTCTTTGGAAGTTGCGCAAGGCCCAGACTTCAGGCCTTGCACTGCAGCAGATCCGCACAGGTAGAAACTCTTGCTTGCAGCGCGGTGTCCAAAGAGGCCGAGCTCCGCCTCGCCTCCTCCTTAAATAACCCCTCCCATGAGTCTCAGCGGTGGCTAACTGCACTCTGGGTGCCGAACAGGGTTCTGGGTAACGTAGTCCCGGGGCCTCAAAGGAGACCCCGCTACATTCGTTTATAGCGCAAAAAATGAAAAAACGCAGAGGTGATCAAATACCACCAAAAGAAAGCTCTATTTGTGGGAAGAAAAGGACGCCAATTTTGTTTGGGAGCCACATCGCACCACCGCGCAACGCAGTGCCGAATCGCAAAAAGTCCCTGGTCCTTTAGCTACAAAATGGTTCGGGGGCTTAAGTGGTTAATTTATTTATTTTATTAAAGAAATAAACATATAAATGCAAGTTACTTACTAGGGGAGAAGCTCTGGGGGATTCCAGGATGGAGAAGTATCTGGGTGTCCTAGTAGATGACAGACTGAGCAGTAGCATGCATTGTCAATCTGCAGCAAGCAAAGCCAGCATGCATTAAAAAAACGGATAAAACGACAATTCTACCACTTTATAAAACGCTGGTTCGACCACATCTGGAGTATTTCGTCCAGTTCTGGTCACCAATCCTCAGAAAGGATATGCTGGAACTGGAGAGAGTTTAGAGAAGGGCACTAAATTTAATAAGGGGGCTGGAGGACCTCAAATACGAGGAACGACTACAAGCGCTAAATTTATTCTTCCTGGAGAAGAGATGCTTGAGAGGAGATATGATAGCGATATACAAATATCTAAATGGTATTCCCAGTGTGGGTAGAAAACTATTCAGTCTCAGGGAGTGTAAGAGGACACACAAGTCCTTCAATTGTAAAGAAAAAAAAAAAAGGGACACACAATGAGATTGGAAGAGAAGCAGTTTAACCTTAAATCCGAGGTTCACCCAAAATGGAACCTCTGCTTTTTGGAACCCTCCCCCCCCCCTCCGGTGTCACATTTGACACCTTTCAGGGGGGAGGGGGTGCAGATACCTGTATAAAACAGGTATTTGCACCACTTCCGGTTATAGACTCCCGTAGGAGTCCCGCCCCTTCGTGTCACCCCCCCCACTGTGTTCTGGGAAACACTCGGCTCCCAGGACACAGCGGGGACCTGTTAGGACGCGCAGCGCGACTCGCGCATGCGCAGTAGGGAACCAGGCAGTGAAGCCGCAGCGCTTCACTTCCCGATTCCCTCACTGAGGATGGTGGCGGGGGAAGCCGAGAGCCAAGCAGTAGCTCAGCTTCGGCTGCCGACGTCGCGGGCGACCTGGACAGGTAAGTGTCCATTTTTTAAAAGTCAGCAGCTGCTGTATTTGTAGCTGCTGGCTTTTAAAAAAAAAAAATTCCCGGTGAACCTCCGCTTTAGAGCCGGTTCACACCAGGGCGGCGCGACGCGGCACGACTTGTGGGGGCGACCTCGGCGGCACGATCTCAAGACGACTTGAGACGCCTGCCGAGGCGATTTGCATAAGACTTCTGTATAGAAGTCAATGCAGGTCGCCTTGGGTCGCCCCCAAAAGTAGTACAGGAACCTTTTTCTAAGTCGGAGCGACCTGAGTCGCTCTTACTTGGAACGTTTCCATTGAAAAGCATGGGACGCTACTCGTCAGGCGACAGAGTCGCCTGACGAGTTGCCCTGGTGTGAACCGGCTCTCAAGCTGCGCAGGGTTTTTTCACTGTCAGGATGGTAAGGATCTACAATCAGTGGTGTCAACAGGAAGTATTGATTGTTTTAAAAAACTCTTGGATGTGCATCTTAAGAGCAGGTTCACACTGGGGCAACACGACTTCCTGCGAGGCAACTTCGAGGCAACTTCGAGTTTCCTCCAGGACAGGCGACTTTGCCAGTGGCCAATCAAACAATAATCAGCTCTGTGGAAGGGAGGGGTTTGCCTGAGAAAACTATTTTCTCTTCCTGTAAAGTTGCTTCAGTTAAGACACTGATCCGACTTTGGAGGCGACTTCCATTGAAATCAATGGGTACAAGTCGCCTAGAAGTCATTTTCAAGTAGTACAGGAACCTTTTTTGAAGTCGGAGCGACTTCTGTAGTGTGCATAAAGACAGCTCCATAGACTAACATTACAGCGCGACTTGGGGCATCTCGGGGCGACCTGAAGTCGGATCCTGAGTCGCCCTGTGTGAACCGGCTCTAACAAACACAATATGGTTATGGGAAAAAAATTATCTACAACAAACAACCACCCACCCACACAGGTCGAACTGGATAGACTATTGTCTTTATTCAACCTTACCAACTATCTAACTAGGTTTACCACTATTTTTTTTTTTACTTATTTACCTCCTAGGTTTGGTTTTCCATATATGCAATACAGTGATCAACAATTTTTAAAGGGTCAGCCCACCGAAAGGTAATAATTTAGTTACACATGGGGGCTAGTGGGCCGAATCAGTCCCTGGCTTTTATACTGTATGTCTTTGATGATTTTATATGACAACTCCAACAAAATGATAACTCCTAACAACTGTTCCTGTACACCCCCCCAAAGCGCCCCCTTTATCCCCACCAAAACACACCTTTGCTCGGTCTAGCACCTGCTGTAGTATCATATATAAAACAAAATCTCAGCAAGGATGCCTATTCAAGAGGGCAACCAGAGATATCTGATATCTCAAATAGTTTCCCCAAAAGATATAGGAAACTATCGGGTGCATCCATTTGCGATAGGCTGACCATTTAATGAAAATGTAAAAAAAGTTATGGCACATATTAGGATCAAACATTACTTTAAACACCAAAAATAAAAATAAATGAGCATCGGAAGGTGGCACTAAAGGCGATTCCACAAACTTTTTGTACAAAATTTAAAAAAATAAAGTGCAGCGTTCAACATATACTGTACAGTGTGCTATCAATAACATTCAGAAAAGTCTTTCAAAAGTCCAATCGGATCCAAAGATCCTCCAAATTGGAAAAAATTGTGATGTAAAGAAAGCGTGCTATTACTCCACACCCTTGTCCACTCACAAGAAGTCGATAAAATACACACATATATAGCAAACACTACGTACACCACGTAAAAATAAACGGATGTGATCACTCCACCCCCATTTATGAACTCACCAGAGGTACACAATATATACGCATGTCAAAGCCCACTTGCGCTTGAATAGTCCACCATGTCTCCACAGTTCGCAATGTACACAGTACACTAAAGATGCTGGAAAAAAACAATCTTACCGCACGTAGCCAGAAATGCTAAATGTAGGGGTGTCAAACTCAATTTCATTGTTGGCCGCATCAGCATTAGGATTGCCCTCAAAAGGGCCGGTTATAACTGTAAGATTAGATGTCCAGCGCATCCCCTCCCCTTACATTAAATGTCAAGAGCCACCCCACCATCAGAAGTTGAGCCCCCCACCCTCCCTTACATCACAGTGCACCCCCCTTACCTTATGCTGCTGCTGGGAAGAAGATTGATGCATTGCTTGAAAGCAGAAAGTACAGGGTCTAGAGGAGGACCAGAGGTGGGTTGGAGCTCTCCTGCAGCTGCAGGAGAGGTGTGAGGGCCACATGAAATGGCCTGGAGGGCCAGATTCGGCCCGCAGGCCTTGTGTTTGACACCTGTGCGCTACAGTATACAGTTGTGCTCACAAGTTTACATACCCTGGCAGAATTTATGATTTTGTGGCCATTTTTCTGAGATTATGAATGACACAAACTTTTCTTTCACTCATGGTTAGTGTTTGGCTGAAGCCATTTATTATAAATCAACTGCGTTTACTCTTTTTAAATCATGACAACAAACTACCCAAATGACCCTGATCAAAAGTTTACATACCCCAGTACTTAATACCGTGTATTGCCCCCTTGTGGCTATAATTCAACAGAACCCCTCATTTTCCACTTCTTGATTAGAGTTTGAACACTGCTAATTGGCATTCTAAATTCTCATAATGACAACAGAAACTACCCAAATGACCCTGATCAAAAGTTGACATACCCTGGTGATTTTGGCCTGATAACATGCACACAAGTTGGCACAAAGGGGTTTCAAACACAGCTCATCACGCCCCACGTGACCCCGGGAGTGCGGGTGTTAGTTTGAATTTGAATTTTATTGCCGACAAGTGTTTTTATGATGTTTTTGTACATCCAACTGAAAATCTTTATACATAAAATGAGCTGTGTTTGAAAAAACGATAACGCACTATTGGAGCCTTTGTCCTTCTATATGCTCCGTGCTCATTTTGGAGATTGTGCTTTCGAGGAAGGGGGACGGATAGCGGCCATTGAGTGAGGAGGACGCTCAGAGTTTACTTACACACTTTGGAACCAGGATCCATCTCAGACCCCGCAGAGGGCTATATCTGCCGGTGCAGTTGACCTCGTTACAACAGGAGGTCTACTCCTTCCGGTTAGTTTCCTTTTCTCCCGGTGTTTGTCTCACCGAGACATTCTTCTTTTTCCTTTGGTGGTGGTGGAAACCCTGAAAATTTCCCCATCTTTCCAGACCTGATCTACTTATCACCTCTCAGAGACATTGTTTCAAGATTCACATTTTATTTACTTTTCACTTTTCAGAGACATTGTTTTAAGAGTACATTTTTATTTCATTGTTTTTTTTCCAATGATTTATACTGCTTTTGGGTTTCAGTTTATATTTTGTTCACTTTATTAGCGCGACTATTTCCGTTTAGCGGACCATTCAAGTGCAAATGGGCTATGACATGAGTGATATTATGTACCTCTGCTGAGTGCATAAATGGAGGAATGACCACATTGGTTTATTTTCACGTGGTGTACATCCAGAGTGTTTGCTATATATGTGTATGTTTTATCGACTTCTGGTGAGTGCATAAAGGTGGTGGAGTAATAGCACTCTTTCTTTACATCATATGGTGGATTTTTCTTCCCAATTTGGATGATCTATGGATCTTATTCGACTTTTTAAATACTTTTCTGAATGTTATTGATGGAATACTGTAGATTTTGAACGCTGCACTTAATTTTTTGTTTTACATTTATTACTTTAAGTTTGACAGTTTACACAGTTTGTAATGAAAACAAAATTGGCGAGGACAGCCGCACTCCAATCCAACATATGTTTATTGAAGAAAGACAGGCACTACAAAAAACAGCATAAACCAGGACAGCTGACGCGTTTCACACTTGTTCAGTGTTTACACCGTTTGTAACCATCTCTTTATGTGTGGAATACAATTAAACTAAAAATGGAAACAGCCGCACCACCAAAGATATGTGCTGTGGCTTTACAGTTGGTTAAAAATATAGAACAGAAAGATGGTAATAACCATTTCATTGAAGTCTTTACTGAAAATTAGATTTACCAGCCTGTACACTGTGCAGCCAGCAATTATTTGGCAGAGTGTGACTTCGGAAGAAAGTGAGGAATGCAATTGTCTTTAGAATGTTTCAAGGCAGGATATTAGGAATGAAGCACAATGTCCTGGTTAAGGTGAATCCTTAATCATTATGTAACACTGGGAAGGGTTCCTCAAAGGACAGAGCTGCTAATTCCCAGACAGGTCTTGCAGAGATGATGGCTACAAGGAAGACAACCTTATGAGTAAGGCAAGACATGGGGATATCCTTGACAGGCTCAAAGGGAGATTTCTGAAAAGTCGACAAATCCAAGTAGCGGTTCTACAGAGTCACTGAGGAGAGTAAAGAGGCAACAGTGTGAGCAAAACCCCGCACAAACTCCTTCACTAAAAAGTGGAAGGCAAATTATCTCTGGAAAAAAATTGCAAGTGCTGAAATGTGACCCTTGATGGTATTTAGGTACAAATCCTGACTCGGGTCAAACTGGATGAAGGATAGGATACAGCCCACAGAGTACTTCCTGAGATTACATTTCTTAGCCTTCCACCAAAGTAGGTCATCCAAATGCAATAATAAACTTTGTGAAAATTGATTTTCTAGCCTTTAGTGATGCAGGGAAGACAGAGTCCAATAGACCCCAGTCCTCAAGTGCATAAGGCTCCATCATATCATTAAATCCAGTGACTGAGAAGCAGGATGATGGACTGACCCCTGGGACAAATAATCTGGCCAATCTGATGGGGCCCACAGAACATCTGCCAGTTTGACCAGGTCAGGATTACCACAATTCTTCCCAGTCCTGGCAACAAAACGGTCTTGAACCAATCAGACCTTGGCGTTGAGGACTGAAAAATTGTTTAAAGGCATCAGTCAGCCGGCCACCTTCTCCACCGCTCTTTATCTGACTAAACGAAGACTCGGCAACACGTTGTCCAGCACCAGGGAATAGTAACCTCCCAGGGTCTGGAAATGCGTTACACAAACCTTTCTTCAAGGCCTCCTGAAGATGTATCATCCTCTGCTCCCTCTGCAAAGGCAGGATGAGTTCTGCAACTTTACCCTTATAATGTGGATCAAGAAGGGTTGTCAGCCAGTAATGAGCCCTCTCCTTGATACCACAAATCCTAGGGTCCTTTCGCAGGCTTTGCAGAATCAGGGAGACCATGCAGTGTAAGTTTGCAGAGGCATTCGATTCTGAGTCCTCTGGGTCACTGAGGATGACATTATCCATAACTACCTCCTTCCAGCCATGTACAACTCCTTGGGTTTCTTGGGACTGAAAAACATTATTCCTCCTTCTCGTCCTCCTCGTCCTCCTCCTCCTCCTCGCAAGAATGCTATCTGGATAAGGGGGCCTTGAGAGGAAAGTAAGTCCTCCTCTTCCTCCCACTGTTCTGCCTAAAGTGCCCTGTCCATGATTCCACAAAGCGTGTGCTCCAGCAGGAAGACTAGAGGGACAGTGTCACTGATGCATGCATTGTCGCTGCACACCATCCTTGTGGCCTCCTCAAACGGTGACATGACAGTGCATGCATCCTTGATCAATAGCCACTGGCGTGGTGAAAAAAAGCAAAACTCTCCTGGTGCCATACTCGCACAGGTACTCATTAATGACCCTCTGCTGTGTGTGCAGCATTGTCAAAGTTGAGTTCCGCCTGGTGGGCATGTCACAAATGAGGCGGTTGGTGGGCAGGTTGCATTCCCTTTGAATGTCAGCCAGCCATGCACTGGCATTGTATGACCTGCGAAATATACCACAGATCTTTCTGGCCTGCCTCAGGAGATCTTGTAAGCCTGGGTACCTTGTCAAGAACCGCTGCACCACCAAATTCAGGATGTGTGCCAAACATGGAACATGGGTCAAGTGTCCCTGGCGGAAGCCGAAGATAAGGTTGGTGCCATTGTCACATACAACCATTCCTGGCTGATGCTGGCATGGCGTCAACCACCTCTGAGCCTGCCCCTGCAGAGCTGACAGAATCTCTGCCCCAGTGTGGCTTCTGTCCCCTAGGCAGACCTAGCAGACCTAGCTACCTTGTGTAGCCCCTTGAATGCTTACAGAGCACTGCTGGTTCAGAGGACAAATCTGCAGAAGAGGCCATAGAGGAAGCAGAAGAGGAGAGGGTTGAGGAGAGAGCTGTGGCAGAATCACCACTAGCATTTTGGAGGCGTGGAACAAGCTCCAACAACACTGAACCCTGTCCTGCATCCTTCCCGGCTGCCAGAAGAGTTACCCAGTGCGCTGTGAAGTTAAGGTAACATCCCTGCCCATGCCTGATTGACCATGAGTCAGTGGTAATATGAACCTTACTGCTGACCGCCCTGTCCAACGAGGCAAAAACATTGCCTTCCACATGCCAGTAGACAGCTGAAATGGCCTTCTGTGAAAAGAAATGGCGTTTTGGAACCTGCCACTGGAGGTACAGCACATTCCACAAATTCATGAAAGGGGTCAGAGTCTACCAGCTGAAAAAACAGCAGTTGCAGTGCTAGCAATTTGGCCAAGCTAGCATTTTGACACCAAGCATGTGGATGGCTGGGACCAAATTTACTTTTATGGTTCAGCAACTGGGGTAGGGAAATGTGCCTGCTAAAATCAATTGGTGATGTACTGCTAGAACATTGGCTGCAAGTACTTGGGACACCTATTGCTATACCTTCATTCCTCTCAGTGCAGGTTTTTGAGAGGACTGGAGGTATAGTAGGGTTGGAGATCCAAGATGAGGAGCAAGGATAAGTCCGCCTTTTTCTATGATGTGGGTCTTTCAAGTGCTGTTGCCATTGAACTGCATGGCAGGTCGTCATATGTCTGGTCAAACATGTGGTGCCCAAGCGGCTGCTGTTCCGGCCACGCTTGATCCGCTTCATATATAGATTGCAAATAGCAACGGTGCTATCTGCTGCACACGTGTCGAAAAAGGCCCACACCAAGGAACTTTTAAAAGTCTGCGGGGAGTCAGCAGCACCCTGCATCTGCAGAGCTCTGCGGTGTGATGCAATAGGGTGGCTGCCTTTAAGATGCCCCCTAGAGGACATCCTGCCTTGTTGGAGTTGAGCCTCCTCCTCACTTTCCTCCTCTTCTCTCAGGCACCCAAGAACAGTCAATGACATCATCATTCCCTTCCTCCGAGTCACTGGAGCAAACTTGGCAGTATGCTGCAGCTGGGGGAACATGATTGCCAGTTTCTTGTCCTTCTTTGGCACCCCCTCTCTCCTAGGCTCACGTTACTCCCTTCCTCAACCTGGGAACCAACATCGGAGCCTTCAAATCGCTGTGCATCCTCCAGCAGCATATAACCGACACTGTGGTCGAATAATTCTGGGGACTCCTCCGTGCATAATGGTGGGGCTACGGAAGGAGTGAGTGGACAAGGAGTTGATGGAATAGGCCACTTTGGCAGCTGCGTTGGAAGGCAAACTACTCTGAGCCTGGGTGACAGAGGATGAGGATGTTAACGGCTTAGTTTTCCACTCCACCAACTCTTCTGCATGTTGTGGCTCAATAACATGGCCAGCAGCAGCAAAAAAGGGCAAGCGTGCCCCACGGCCACCTGCAGAGGATGCACGGTGGTGGTCGTGGACAATTTCTTATTTTCTGATATTCAATTTTTATTTACTTTCACTTTACACATTATTGCTGCAATTTTTGTGCCTGATTTTGCACTTTATTTTGCACTGAAGAAATACTTATTAGTACTTTTAATACTTTGCACTCATCCACATTTGCTTTTATGCACCAAGGAAATTTTATATTTATTTATGATTTATCAGATTTTTTGCATAGGAATTTATTTGCACAGGAACAGTATTTATTTGCACAGGAATCTTTGCCATATATTATTTACTAATAGATAATTTTGAGTAAGCGCCATTTCACCCCCTCTTTAACAAGCATTTGTGCACATTTTGGGCAGTGCCTGGGCCAGTTGATGTGTTGGGCTTTAGGAAGCTAGTTAAGCCCTCCAGTACCCTCTGAACCCTTTAGCGCCAAAGCCATTATTGAGAACACAGGTGAAATGTGGTGTACTCTGCAATAGGGATGAGCCTGCGGTTCGAGTCGAACGTAAGTTCGACTCGAACATCGGGTGTTCGTTTGTTCTAAAACGAACCGAACATATGGGGCGTTCATGGGAAATTAGAGCGCGGTGGAACGCCCCATAATGCACTGCGAGATCACAGTGCATTGCTGTATGATGATTGGCCAAAGCATACACCTGAACTGCATGCTTTGGCCAATCACAACGCGCTCTGCTGAGAGAGCCATAATTGGCCAAAGGCAGGGTGTCTTTGGCCAATCATGGCTCAGGGGGACAAAGTCCATGCCCCGCACTATATAAGGCTCCTTACATAGCGGCCATGTGTAGTGTTGTTGGCGTGGACAGAGAGAGATAGCTTGAGTTAGATTAAGCAGGCAGATTAATCAGTTAGTAGCAGCGTGTGTGAGTGTGTGTATTATATGTACATACATACATGCATACACTCTGCATTCAGTGTAGACTATATATACAGTGCATTCGGTGGTGTATACTTTCTAATACACTTCACAGTATCCAATATAGTGTTGACACAGGCTTCTTGCCCTCTTTTAGTGGCCTGTGAGTGTCTGCCTCTCCTTGATGGCTTTCAGGACATGATGTATTTTTTGTTTTGCAATACCACAAACAAGCAATTTAATAAAAAAAGTGCCAAAAGAGAAAAAGAAAAAAAAAACTCCTCCGTGCTGGAAAATTTCTGAACCAGTCCAAACAATGTGCATAAAGATTCAAGTGCAAAATTGCAACAAATCAACTTTTGAAAGGAAGTATTCTCCAACTGCCAAGAAAACATGCAAAGTGCTTCAATCCTGTGCAGCTGCCCTCGTTTCCCCCAGCCTCTCACCTCATCCTCTATTAAAATCTAGTGGTTGTTTGGGAGAAGATCCAATCCATAATAGTTATGTATTAAAAGGAAAAAACAACAACAGATCCATCTAGTGGACACTGAGTGTATTTACTTGCTATTAAAAAAACATCTAATGGATGCAGTTGAACAGGAGCTTACCAGGGACATCTAGTGGTTAAATAAAAAAGTGCATTATAATCCATATTAAAGGCTAACCTCAGTGCAAGATGAAAGCTATTATAATAGACTCTTCAAACAGATGACACAATCTAGATCTGAAATAATGGTCGACAAGTATAAAATCCCGTCTTCTGATGAATAGATAAGAATAGGAATAAACCATGCCAGTAGATTAAACTCGGATAAGGTAATCATATACTCCTCATCACATGCCCACTGGGTGTGCATATTCATACTCTCGTTAAAGGACAATAGTAAATGATTAAACACCGAAAAAAAAGAGAGAGAAGGGCAAGGGACATCCCATCATTCCAGCAAGGTGACAATAATGGGTATAATGTTAAACTAAAAGCTTAAAAATATCCAAACTAAAAACAAAAGGGCATTATCCGAATGGTAAAGAATATTTAAAAAAATCAATAATTTGAAATAAAACAATTGAGATCGAACTCAACATTGTGCCCTGACGATGTTAAAGTTAAGAGCTTGTGTATCCAGTGGGACTCTGCCTGACTCAGTTTAATAATCTTTTTGTCCCCCCTCCAGTGGGGTTTATACTTCTCAATCCCCCATACCAATAGAGAGGAGGGATCTCTGTTGTGATATTGGTCATAGTGTCGGGACAAACTATGCTTCGGGAACCCGTTTATGTTTCGAGTATGTTCTCTGAGTCTCTTCCAGAGTTCCCTTTTCGTTCTGCCCACATATTGAATCCGACATGGGCATTCCAGAAGATATACAACCCCTTCTGTTTTGCATAAAATAAAATCTTTGATTTAATATTTTCTTCCGGTAACTGTTGATTTAAAGCATTCCTTCTTCTTTTTGCTCTCTTTGGTGTGTCTACAAGTGTAACAGGTTTTACAGGGATAAAAACCTTTCCCGTCAAAGAGTGTAAATTTTTTTTGTGCAGGTGGATCTGGGACATTTTTAGCATTCAAATCCCTCAGAGTTGGGGCTCTCTGGTAAGTAAATCTAGGTTTTTCTGGTAACACCGTTCCCAGATGGCGATCTGCCTTTATAATGTTCCAATATTTCTTACAAATAGTTTCAATTTGTTTGTATTGGACATTATAATCCATCACTAATGGAACACCATTCATGATTTCTTTATTCCTAGTCGAGTCTTGAATTCATTTTTTTTCTTTCTAAGGCAGAGACATCCTTTATTTTTTCATCAATGAAGCTTTGTTGATATCCTTTTTGGACGAATCTTTGTCCAATGAACTCTGCTTGTTTTAGGAACACCTCTGTTTTCGTACAGTTTCTTCTCAGTCTCACTAGTTGCCCCTTGGGTATATTGTCCAGTCATGGGGCAGAATAACAACTATCCAGAGGTAAATAACTGCTCCTGTCAACTGATTTAAAATACGTTTGTTTTACCAGTTTCCCTGATTCTTTCGAAATCTCCAGATCTAAAAAAAATATTTTTTCATCACTTATCTCCCATGTGAGTTTACTATTTTTGTTATTTGTATTTAAATTAAAACCAAAATCTAAAAGGCTTTCTCTGTCCCCTGCCCAAATAACTATAATATCAATAAAATGTTTAAAAAGTAGGAGTTTCCTATTTCCTACGAGAATATAAGAACTCCAAATCACCACCACCAATATGAAAGAGAAATGCGAGATGCAAGTCCAAGGCATTTTTTAGAAATGAGACGCAGAGATTCTCCGAGGTGTCATCAACAGGAGAATGGACCCCAGAGACTAATCAGACGGAGTCCAGAACACAGACATGCAAGAGATCCGAGGAGAGAGGAAGAAGTTGTGAACAGAGATCCCCAGAGAGAACAAGACAGGGAGGAGAAAGGAAGATCACTGAGAAGATCCTCAAAAATAGGTCTGGAAGAAACGGAAATCGAGGCGAGGATGCAGGGCAGGAGTCAAGAAACAGAATAAGAAGAGATTAATTGGAGAAGGAATCATTAACATTAGCGGAATAGAGCTTACCAAAGAGGAAATAAAAGTATTAGACAAAGGCCTCAAATTCGCCCCTAAGAAAAATGTAAATAAATTTAATGCCTATGTATTCCTATTCTTATTCTTATCTATTTATCAGAAGACGGGATTTTATACTTTTTGACCATTATTTCAGATCTAGATTGTGTCATCTGTTTGAAGAGTCTATTATAATATCTTTCATCTTGCACTGAGGTTATCCTTTAAAGTGGATGTAAACCCCACTCTCATCCTTTCTAAACTACTGCCATAGTGCTGATCTATAAGGCTATAAATGCCTCCTGCATGTATCCTTGCCTGTCAAATGTCTCCAGTTTAGATGTTTAAAGCCCCCCAAAACAGCAGATTCAGTGGGCGGGTCTGTTTTTCGGCACTCGGTGGGTGGAGATGTGATGCCAGTAGACTCCCCGCCCACCTCTACACTCCCCTTGGCCAGAGCGTGCACAGGAGAGGCAGAGCGCGCTCACGGCCCCCCCGTCAATGTTACCCACATGTGAATGTCCAGTGACACTCAGGGATGATCGGTGCAGCAGGGACAGCTGTGAACACCATCCCCCTGCATGGTTTTTCATCAGCCGCTTCTCCTTCTCTCCCTCCTGCAGCTTTGACCTGAAAAGCCATGCATGGGGTCAGCTGTCTCTGCTGCACCTATCATCCGAGTGTCTGTCTTCCTCCTCCTCCCCTTCTTATTTTCTGGCCCTCTCCATGTGTCCACATCCCGCTGTGTCTTCCCCCTCCGTAGCCCCTCGTCCACCGCAGCCGCCGGCTTCACTCTCCTCTCCTCCCCCCCGAGGGCTGCGAGGGGGGGGTGGGCGCGTGGGGGGATCTGTCAGGATTGAGAGCAGAGAAAGGAGCTGGTATGTCAATTACCAGCCCCTCTCTTTTCTGAACGGGACACAGAGCGTTCGTTACCGATCGCTGTGTGTCCTGTGATAACTGAGCAGAGTAACCTGTGTGTTACTCTGCTTCAGTTTATGAATGGAGGGGAGTCTCGGTCTTCTCTGCATTCATCTTCTGTGCAGAGAAAAGGACTGGGGAATCTGTGTCCTCTGTCCCTTTCTCTGTCACAAATGGGAGATGTCAGGGGTCTCTGTTTAGATAAAAGTGTAAAGGAAAAAAATATAAAAAAAAATTGAAAAAAAAAAAAAACGACTGACACCACAAATGCTTCCCCATACTGACACGATCCAGAGCCCCAAGACCACCGACACCGACCACTGACACGACCACTACCCCACTGACACCGACCACTACCCCACTGACACTGACACTACCTCACTGACACCGACCACTACCCCACTGACATTGTCCACTGACACTACCCCACTGACATCATCCACCGACACCGACCACTGCCCCACTGACCCACTGACCCACTGACACCGACCACTGCCCCACTGACACCGACCACGACACCAACCATTGCCCTACTGACACAAACCATTGCCCCATCCCCCCCACTCCCTTTCCCAAAAGCACTGTGAAAAAAATATATTTAAAAAATAAAACCCCACCCTCTCATCATTGTTAAAATAGTACAAAAATAAATTGTAAAAATTAATAAAAAATAAATAAATTGTAAAATAAAAAAATAATCTGACACTGTCCACTATCCTTCACGTACTATACACCACTGTACACTCCGCATTCCTGTGATTCGCACTGCATTGCTGTTCAGATCACATGCGATGTCTGTGCGATGCGATTTCAGCCATACAAACTGTATGCCTGAAATTGCATCATATTTGGACCAAACACGCACAGGACCCTTTTTTGGTCTGCACCAGAATCGCATGGGTGTTCACACCTATGCGATCCGATTCATGTCCTAACTGTCAGTTCGCAGTGCGATGTGCGAGCTGAAATGGGGGTGTCGTTAACATCGTATGACACTCCCCAGCAGTTCGCATATGGCAGTGTGAACTGCCGTGCGAGTCGGGTGCGATGTGGGAACCCGCAGTGGATTCGCAGGGTTACCAAATCGCACCAGTGGGAACCGAGCCTTGGTGGGAGCAGTCAGGTGACATTTGTAGGCTGTATGCTTTGAGGTTGGGTTCACACTGGTGCGATTCGGGAACCCTGCGAATCCACTACGGGTTCCCACATTGCACCCGACTCGCACGGAAGTTCACACTGCCATATGCCAACTGCTGGAGAGTGTCATACAATGTTAACAACACCTCTATTTAGCTCCCATATCGCACTGCGAACTGACAGTTAGGACATGAATCGGATTGCATGGGTGTGAACACCCATGCGATTATGGTGCGGACCAAAAAAAGGGTCCTGTGCGTGTTGGGTCCGAATGCGGTGTGATATCAGCCATACTATCTATTTCTAAAATCGCACTGCACGGACATCGCATATGCGATTTGCGCTGCAGTGCGGTGCGAATCACATGCGATCTTACACAGCGCACTAATGTGAACCAGCCCTAAGCTCATTCAGCCTTACTGGGTGCGATTATAAAAAGTGAGAAATACACCCCTCCCCCACATAACACATCCTGGTAATGTAAAGGAATGTTGCAACTGTGATCAGGTGACCTCGCACACACACACACACACACACTGCAATATAACAATAATAAGATCACTCGAGCTTCTACTCTGCCCAGCTCTGACTAATACATCTCTCCTAATCACTTGTCTATGTATATTGTGCTGGCTGTTTACTGCAGCATACATTTCCTCATCACCCTGATCTGTGGATCACACCCCATGCTGAGAAACATCCAGTCAAAACACAGGAAAGGCAGCCAATCCTGGGAGAGCTGGAGGGGAGGGAGATGTGAATTGTGAACTTTTTACACAGGATGTGCCTGTCACAGGCTAGTGCATGAGTTATGTAAATAGCCTGTCACTCAAACCCGGGGCGGAACGGACCAAGGTTTTTCTCTGTAAACCCGTTTAATCTCACTGAACAATAAAATAGGATTGCTCAGAGCTGGATTAACTGTGTGGCAAGACTGGGCACAGATGATAGGAAATCTTATACCCTACACTGTGACATAAAAAAAAATATTTGGGTTTACATCCACTTTAATATGGATTATAATGCACTTTATTTAATCACTAGATGTCCCTAGTAAGCTCCTGTTCAACTGCATCCATGAGATGTTTTTTTTAATAGCGAGTAAATACACTCAGTGTCCACTAGATGGATCTGTTATTTTTCCTTTTAATACATAACTTTTTAATATGGATTGGATTCTCTTCTCCCAAACAACCACTAGATGTCCTCAGCTCTTTTCTCTCACACTCATGAGAGGTTTCCTTCTTAGTGATTAATTACACTCAGTGACCACCTGATGGATTCTCTGAGAATTCCAGTTTATAAAGTCACCAGCACACACACTGCAGCTCTATCTATCCCCTTTAAGAAAGTGACTTTGAGCAGTCACGCAACGTGTCAGAGTACAGAGCAGTGGTGACATCACTTCCGGTCGCGGCCGAGTCCGGAAGCTGGAATACACACCGTCATGCTGTTTTTAATCATCTGAATTGTATGTTTTTTAACCTTTATTAATAAACGTATATTTGAAATACTACAATATGGAGTCCCCCCCTTCCCTCTCTTTGTTACCTGAGTACCTAAAATGGGAAACCTGATCGTGGGCGATTGAACAATAAAAGAGAGCACTCAGCTATTGGAGACTAGCAGAAAGGCTTAATTTTAAACCAGATGAGGTGAGAGGCTGGGGGAAACGAGGGCACCTGCACAGGATTGAAGCACTTTGCATGTTTTCTTGGCAGTTGGAGAATACTTCCTTTCAAAAGTTGATTTGTTGCAATTTTGCACTTGGATCTTTATGCACATTGTTTGGGCTGGTTCAGAAATTTTTCAGCACAGTTTTTTTTTTGGCACTTTATTGAAAATTGCTTGTTTGCACTTAAGACACTGAATGTTTTTTGCACAGAAATAATCAATTTCTTATTTTCAATTTTTATTTACTTTGCACATTATTGCTGCACTTTTTGTGCCTGATTTTGCACTTTATTTTGCATTTTGAACTGGTACTTGTTAGTACTTTTACTACTTTGCACTCATCCGCATTTGCTTTTATGCACCAAGGAAATTTTATATTTAAGATTTATCAGATTTTTTGCACAGAAATTTATTTGCACAGGAACAGTATTTATTTGCACAGGATCAGTATTTATTTGCACAGGAATCTTTGCCATATATTATTTACTAATAGATCATTTTGAGTAAGCGCCATTTCACCCCTCTTTAACAAACTGTTTTTAGTGTGTGAACACTTCGATTTGCTATGGCTGCTGCTTGTGTATTTTAGTCGTTGTGTATTTATACCCGGTGTGGTTAGCGCATTAGTAACTCCCATTACAAAACACCAATGCTTACTTCCATTAAGCACCAAATAGGAGCTCAATAGAGAGGCATAAATAGTCCCTAGTCCTCCACTCAAAAAAACATACCAGTGATAAATCAAAAGACTAGGACCAAAGAACCCGACATGTTTCACTCTCAAAAGGGAGAGCTTCATCAGGGAGGCAACAACGTGAAATAAAATTCAGTGGCATGTGTGCCATCACCACATGGTCAAAACACATGGTCAAAACAACAAAATGGCAGCCAAGCCCACTTTCTCCTCTGTTTGTGGCTGAAGATGGCTGTTATGCCTGCCTCTTCCTGTATGATCGCTGCTGGGACTTTGCCATCTTGTGAACAAAAAGGAGAAGGCTATCTACCAGGAACTGTGTGAAATATTCTATATATTTCACAATGTCAGGAGAATACTTAGAATACTTAGAATACTTAGAATCATCTAAACTTGTTAGATTTGTACACTCAGATCCTCCAGTTCATCAAGTTTCAGACTAATATTAACTTACAATAATCAGACATACTTTTGCCTGGCCCGTCCCAAAATAAAAAACATGTAGTAGATCGTTTTCCGTTATAGGATATATAAATCAAAGATTAAGTACATACAAACGGAAGGCAAGTAAACCCCTCATTCAAACCCCAGGGTGCACGTGATCCAAGGCTTATTTTTAAGTAACTAATAAAAGGTTTTAGCCATGTGGCTTATTCAGTGCGTGGATATGCTCACCATAGTTTTTTTATTTAAACCTTGTTATATTATCCAGGGCACATTATTGTCAAATAATCACCTGACCTGCATAGTTGGAAGGAGCAGTAAAAACAATAGCAGTGTATCAACGTAAAGCAGTAAAGAAAAGCTGCTAAATACATCTATCCCGTACACATAAATAAATATAAATTCTACATAGGCACAAGCTAATGAAACCATCAAGTTGATCTCATTAGCAAGTATAATGAAAGATGGGCATACTGTAGGCAATGGTGTCCCTAGGGGCGGTCCAGAGGGGGCCCTGCCCCCCCCCAACATTATGCTGTGCCCCACCATGTGCCCCCCCCCCCCAAAAAAAAATGTTTTTCATTTTTTGGGATTTTGCTCGGGCCGCCGCTGGAGTAACAGTCTCTCCTGAGAGGGAGAGCATCCCCAGTCAGCTACTGCGGTGATTCCTCCCCCCTCCCTCTGCTCGCTGACACTGCATAATGCGAGCGCTCACACAACCACCGATCTGCTCCTTCCCCTGCATCCTTATTGGCACGGAGAAGAGCGAGTTGCAGGAAGGACTCCACAAGCACTGTGGTTGGGGGGGGGGGGAAAGGGGGGCCCCAAGCCTTCATCTCAGTTACTAAAAAACTGACTGATTTCTCCCATCCTTAGGACAGGAGAACCAGCCTGTAAATTCCGAGAGTGGTGACTGCAAGCTGAGCCGAGTGTCAGTCTATGACACTTTCACAGCCCAGCGAGTCCAGCCACCCCCCCCTCACTCTCCTCACATACGAGCAGGGAGAAATACAGCTCCTCCTCCTCCCAGTCCCGCCCACACTATTCCGGCGTGCTGTATCTGAAGAGAAGGGATGTGTGGGCGGGAAATATGAAAATTAGCAGCATTCCTGGCTGTGTGTGAATGATGCCTGAGATTCTAGCCTGGACCGTGGGTAAGTGTGTGCACTGCAGTACACTAATCACTGAAATGCATTATCCCCATCCCTTCTCTCTCTCTCATCTGTCTCCCTCCCCCTCTCCTGTTCTTTCAAGACATTCACAATTTACTTTCACTTTCAGTTAGGCTAAATGTAAAATTAGATAACTGATATCACCAGAATGGGAGTGCAACAGATTTCTAAATGCATGAATGCTAAACGCATAAACATGAGTCAAAAACAACAATAACAACAAAGTGCAGCATGCATATGCAACTCAGAATCTGGAATATCCATAAATATCCATAGGGGCTGTGCAAAATAAATGTGCAAAGTCCAATATGTAATACTGTGCAAAGTGCAAAACAAACACTAGGTGCAACAGTGCAAAGCAAAATATAAAAATGTCCAATCTGTAATAAATAGTGCAAAGTCCAAAAACTATGTGCAAAATCGCAATCAAATTGTGAGCATAGCAATCTGATATTCTTTCTTTCTTCAATGTACAAACAGATTCCATGTGCAAAAGTGCTGGAGTAACAGTCTCCTCTTCGTGCAAAGGACACATCAGTGAGAGTGGCCTCTTACCTTGCGGTAAAAGGACAACCGCATATATGTGTATATATATCACAGGGGTGGCTGCTCCTCCCTTTTGATCCTGGACCAGATGTGGGTCTTGGGCTTTAGTCTGTCACTCAGTGGTAGCAAGGATTTAAAAAAGAAATGGGGTCCCAAATAGCAGGGCCGATCCTAGGCGGGTGCCTGGGGTGCAGTTCACCCAGGCGCCACAGAGATGGGGGCGCTCAAGCGCCAGAGTGCTCCCCTCCCTCCTCTCCTTGTTGGTGTCCGAGCCGAGGCTGCTCCCTCCGCCAGTCACCGCCGCGGCGCTGCCGCTGTATTTCCTGCCCTAGTCCGCCCCCCCACCCTCCTGTCAGAACAGATCGAGCGTCTGTCTCTGTTCGGAGAGAGACCGCGCTGTGACATTGTTGGGGGGGCGGGGCGGTCCGTGCCGTGCAGTGCCCGTCATGTGAGAGGATTCTGACATCTGACCCCATTCCTGCTCGTGTCTTCTGTTGCTGTGCAGTGTCGATGTGATCCTCTCCTGTCTGAGTGTCACTGCCCAGTGCCTCTGCCTCTGTACAGACCGGAATGTGCTTTGTAGATAAAAAAGGTAAATAAAGTACGGTAATCTTTCCAGCATCACTGCACACTGATAACTCCTCACACCCGGCACTTTTCTTCTCTCATTCAGCTCTCACTACACTCGCAGCCCCCCTCCTCCCCCTTCCTCCTCAGCATTTCCCTTTTCATCTACTAGTCTTGTTAACCCTCTGTATGCTCTAGTCTGCAACTGTCACAGCCTCAGAATCCTGCCAGCATGCCATTCATTCCTCATTGCTCCTTCATCCTGCCAGAACTTTTTTCCTTTACTTCACTGCAGGGGCATAACTACAGTGATCGCCATTGCACCACAGCCTGAGAGGAGGGGGGCGTCATACAGAGGAACCAATGCCTTCCATGTTCTTTCTGCAGCCACTAAATATGCCTGCAAGAGAGAGGAGGAAAAGTGGGCATTCAGCAGCTGCAGGAAGAACATGGAGGGCATTGGTTCCTCTGTATGCCGCCCCTCCTCTCCAGCTTTTTCTGCCCGTGGGCCCCTCAGCTTTCTCCTGGCACTTCTGTGATCGTCCCCAGTAACTTCTCTGCTCTCTCCCACCCCACCCCCTACTGTAATCTGGCCCCCCCTGTGCTCTTCTCTGCCCCCCCCTGTGCTCTTCTCTGCCCCCCCCTGTGCTCTTCTTCTTTTCCCCACGTGCTCTTCTCTGGACCCCCCCTGTGCTCTTCTCTGGTCCCCCCCTGGGCTCTTCTCTGGTCCCCCCCCCTGGGCTCTTCTCTGGTCCCCCCCTGTGCTCTTCTCTGGTCCCCCCCCCTGTGCTCTTCTCTGGTCCCCCCCCCCGTGCTCTTCTCTGGTCCCCCCTGTGCTCTTCTCCGGTCCCGTCCCCCCCTGTGCTCTTCTCCGGTCCCGTCCCCCCCTGTGCTCTTCTGAGGTCCCCCCCTGTGCTCTTCTGAGGTCCCACCCTGTGCTCTTCTGAGGTCCCCCTGCTGTTCTCCTTTATCCTGCCATTCTCCTGTCACCCTGTACTGTCTCCTGCCCGCCCCCCACCCCAGCTCTGCCAGGTTCCCCCCTCCCCTCTTCCACCGGCTGCTGTGGGGAATATGTAAGGATGGAGAGCAGGGAAGGCTTCCCTGCCTGAAATGACAGAGTAAGTTATCTGTACTAATCACTTACTCTGACCATCTCCTGTACCATGTCTGGGGGCTCTTTCTAACAGAAGCCCCCTCTGTGTGCATCAGAGAGACTCCCCTCCAGGTCTCATTAGGGTACGCTCTTCCTGTATTTTCTTTATTGTTAGAAGATCATGGGAGGATCCCAGGGAAACAAAGACTTCTTAGGGGAGCATCTCTGTGTTTGAGTCATTGCCATAGAAACATGTGTAAAGGGGAGGAGTTTGTAAGATGACCACGCCCATGTGGGGGCGCCAGAAATATTTCTGCACCCAGGCGTCTGTGACCCTAGGATCGGCCCTGCCAAATAGTGTAGTATGTTTAAAACCAACAGCGGTATTTATTATATCAACAGTTAAGGGTACTCACATAATACATATAAACACAACACTTATCTCCTACGAGCAGCGAGCTCGTCTGCTTACGTCTAGCTGTGTGCCTATTCGTCCCACTGAGTGACAAAGACTAAAGCTCAAGACCCACATCTGGTCCAGGATCAAAAGGGAGGAGCAGACACCCCTGTGATATATTATATATATATATATATATATATATATATATATATATATATATATATATATATATATATATATATATATACACATATATGCGGATGTCCTTTTACTGCAAGGTAAGAGGCCACTCTCACTGGTGTGTCCTTTGCATGAAGAGGAGACTGTTACACCTCTCCAGCACATGGAATCTGTTTGCACACTGAAGAAAGAATATCAGATTGCTATGCTCACAATTTGATTGCGATTTTGCACATAGTTTTTGCACTATTTATTACAGATTGGACATTTTTATATTTTGCTTTGCACATTTGCACCTAGTGTTGTTTTGCACAGGATTACATATTGGACTTTGCACATTTATTTTGCACAGCCCCTTTGGATATTTATGTATATTCCAGATTCTGAGTTTCATATGCATGCTGCACTTTGTTATTATTGTTGTTTGGACTTATGTTTATGCATTTAGCATTCATGTGTAGCGGGGTCTCCTTTAAGGCCCCACAGACTATGTTACCTAGAACCCCGTTTGGCACCCAAGGTGCAATTGCCAACCGCAGAGACTCATGGGTGGGGTATAAAAGGGAAGGGCGAGGCTAAGCTCGGGCTCTTTGGACACCGCGCTGCTAGCAAGAGGACTCCCTGTGCGGATCTGCTACAAGTGCAAGTCCCAAAGCCTGGGCCTTGCGCACTTCCAAAGAGCCTTCCACCCCACTGCGAAGCCTGTGTGGCACCTGATCTCTATTTGCTTTACGGACATCAGTTGGACCGGAGACCTGGCTGTCGCAGACCCTGTGTGCGGAGACACAGCGGTGGAAGTCAGGGACTAGGACTGAGTCCGGAGTGGTGAGAGAGCACCTGCTCACAATTATAGCCGAGTATTTTGTTTAGGCCTATTGACTGCCTAGGCCCATTGTGCTATACTTGCTATCCTGACCAGAGACTAGTTCCAGAACTGAGTTATATAGTCTCCGGGGAGTTGTTTCCATTACCATAAACCATTATTTGAATTTACAAATCGTTGTTCCTGTATGTGCACCACCGATCAGCTTGCATGCGAAGATTCCTCACCTTAAGACCGAGCTTTAACCAAGTCAGGCCTGACTGGAGCGTAGAACTTTACTGAGCGCCATATTGCTCACGGGGAGAATAGCTGTACGCGGTGTATGATCTATTTCTATACAGTAGTTGACTAGTGTCATTATTACTGCAGGGCTCTGCATGTATGTGATGTATTGATCGTGAACTTTTATACTTAAAGTAAATCTGATATAGTTAATCATTCCGGTATTAGTGTCAATTACTATATTTTTCAACCGTTTGCATTACTGTGGGATTGCTCTTAGACTGGTACAGAGCTATACTAATACCTCATTCCCTAGACTAGCTGTGCCAGAGGAGGGTCAAGTAGATTGCCGGGGGTTGGCAGCGCTGTGTACAGGGCCCGAAACAAAACCAGCGGCTCTTAGTTTTGGGGTATCGCTACACATGGGGGCTCGTCCGGGATCCTGTATACGGCAAGCAAACACGCCAAAAGTACCGGCATGGACCCGCGAGAAGTTAAAGCATGGTGCGAAGTAGCCGAGGCTAGCACAGACATGTCAGTGGTCATCAGTCTCCCAGGAGAAGTATGGCCGATGGATGCGGTGGAGCGACTTCTAGTGTTGTTATCCCCGAATCAAGAGCCAACCCAGAAGCTTCATTTCAGTATGTACTGCTACAGTGGAGGGATGGAATACCGAAGTGTGCGGACGTTAGATAACAAAACTTATGGTTTGGCGCACGCAATGGCCGTAAAGACAGAGTCACTTCCGCCATCCCCACCGGGATCACCACCAGGGACCTCCCATGCGTCAGAGAAGCGCAAAGGGATACCTCCAGCGGCACCCATTGCTACCATAGCACCAGAACTGTTAAATGCCTTAGGGGATCTGCTCGCGAAGTGTCAGAAAACCAACACGGTACACATAGAGGCTAGTTACTGGAAGCTAAAAATATTTTCAGGGAAGCTGCCCGTCCCTGTAGGGGAGGAAGACTTCGATACCTGGATTGAGCAGGCCTTACTAGCGGTAGAGGCATGGGAAGTGCCTGAAGCGCAGAAGAAGCAGCGCGTGATTTAGAGTCTGAAAGGCGCGGCTGAGGAAGCGGTAAAAAGTCTCCGGTTTGGAAATGCTGCCTGCACGGCCTATGACTGTTTAGCCATGCTGCAAGAGTTCGGTCAGTTAGAAAAGGTGACAGAACTAATATACAAGTTTGAACACACTTTCCAGCAGCCGGGAGAAAAATTGTCGGAGTATGTCAGAAGACTGAACAAGATGCTTTGCCAAATCGTGCTAAAAAAAGGAATGGTACCCCAAGCCATAGATGCGGCAAGGATGAAGCAGATCCTAAAGGGAGCATTACGTTCAGTCTGGCTCCATCTGAAAACCTCAGGAGGTATGTCACTGAACTACCCTGATCTGGTAAAGATCATCAGAGACAAAGAGGCTCTACAGAAAGATCAGCAAGCGATCAAGACGCACACCTCTTCTACACCTGTAGTGGTCAGATCAGCCATGACCCCCGAAAGAGACTCAGAAGTGGATACCCTAAAGTCACAGATGTCTCAGGTATTGGAGATGCTGACCTTTCTGATGACAAAGGATTCAAGGGTCTCAGAGAGAGGGGGACCGAAGGAGTTGTTCCCAGATACCTCAGCGCCCGCTCCCCTACAAGATTGGGGGATGCGATTTGTTTTAACTGTGGAGGATATGGCGATATTGCAAAAGTATGTTCCAGTCCCAAGAAAAAGAAGATCAATAATCGCAAGCCAGCGGAAAACTCCAGAGGGCCCCGGTGAAGGAGTCAACCGGGTGCCCATCATCTCCAGTAAGCTCCATTGGATCCAAACTGAATGAGAAGCCCAAAAAGTAAGGGGGCAAACCCCCTCAGAAGAAGAACAGTGTCCCTCAACGGGAACATGCACCTAAAAAGAGGGGAGATGTCAATGCATACCGAGCCCAAGAGGGACTAACGTCACCAGACAATTGCAAGAAGAAAAGTCCCAAGGGAGAACGTAGGGATCAAAGGAAAAAAAAAACCTCTGAAGCCATACCCAGAAAAACTGGTAGGCCCCTCCCCCATAGTACCTATTCAAGTGGAGGGAGTCTACACAAGAGCCATCTTGGATACTGGGGCGCAAGTGACCCTATTATATAGGGACTTCTATGACAAACATCTGAGTCATCTACCCATCCAAAAAATTGAAGACTTGGAGATATGGGGGATCGGAACACAGAGTTTCCCTTACGATGGTTACCTGCCCATAAAATTGACCTTCGACCCCTCAGTGGCCGGGAAGGCTGAAGTATTCGATACCCTGGCAGTGGTATGCCCCCGACCACCTGGAGCCAACAAGAGCTCCCTAATAATAGGGACCAACACGGACGTGGACCGGAGGCTCTTGGCCCCTCTAGCACGAGGGAAGAATCCCGCAGTCACCAGAATCCACCCAATGTTGAAGACAGCCTATCAGCGACTAGTCTTAGAACAGAAGGCCCCAGAAGAGGGGGTAGGAAAAGTCTGGAGACTGGGGAAGAAAGGAATATTGTTGCAGCCCGGTGAAGTAACCTGTCTCAGAGCCACTGTGAAGCTTACTTGGGAGCAACCTGGCCCCTTTGTCATATTGGAACCAGATCCCCAGGAAAAACACTCAGGCTTAGAAGTGATTCCCGAAGTGGTTCTGTTAAGAGCTTTAAAGAAGGCACACTGTAAGATGCCGGTGAGCGTCAGGAACATTACAAGTGCCCCCATGGAGATCCCAGCCAGGATGTTGCTGGGCCAGGTGAGCCCTGCTGCCCCAGTTGTCTTATCAGATGTGGAGAAGACAGAGGGAGAAAGGACTATCTGGGAGAAGCTCTGCATGGAGAACCCGAACCTGCCAAGGGCCTGGAAAGAGAGAGCAAAGGCCCAGTTGACCAGATGGAGGAAGATTTTCTCTAAAGATGAGTTTGATGTAGGGTGTGCGAAGAGTGCCACCCATCGAATCCGCCTCCAGGAGGACAAGCCTTTCAGGGAGAGGGTCAGGCGAGTTCCTCTAGCCGACCCTGAAGACCTGAGAGAACAGCTCGCCGAGCTCAAGCGAACCGGTGTTATCCGGGAATCTAGAAGCCCCTATGCCTCTCCAATAGTGGTGGTCAGGAAAAAGAATGGGTCGTTGAGACTGTGTATAGACTACAGGACCCTCAACAGGAGAACGATACCCGACCAGTATACCACCCCGAGAATAGAGGACGCCCTACAGAGCTTGTCTGGAGCCAGGTGGTTCAGCGTCATGGACCTTAAGAGCGGATACTACCAGATCCCCATGCATCAGGAAGATAAGGAGAAAACAGCCTTCATAACCCCTGTGGGATTCTTTGAATTTGACCAGATGCCCCAAGGTCTGTCTGGAGCCCCTGCCACCTTTCAGCACCTCATGGAGAAAACCGTAGGAGACATGAACCTCATCGAAGTCCTAGTGTACCTAGATGATATCATCGTCTTTGGGAAGACTCTAGAGCAGCATGAAGAGAGACTGGAAAAAGTTTTGAGAAGGCTCAGTGAGGAGGGACTCAAGCTTTCACCAGAGAAATGCCAGTTCTACCAGTCATCAGTCAACTATCTGGGGCACATAGTGTCCGAAGGAGGGGTAGCCACAGATCCCGAGAAGTTGGAGGCGGTTACCTCCTGGCCACGGCCCACCACTGTGACAGAACTCAGGTAGTTTTTGGGGTTCTGCTCCTACTATAGGAGGTTCGTAGGGGGGTTTCGCACGGATTGCCAGACCCCTGAATGAACTGTTAAAGACGGGAGAAGGAGGACTCGGGGCCCAGGAAGCCAGGAGAGTCAGTCGAAGATCAGTGGAATGGGAAGTGTGAAGAGGCATTCCAAATGCTGAAGAAAAACTTAACCACTGCCCCTGTCTTGGCCTATGCAGACCCAAAGAAACCCTATGAACTCCATGTGGATGCCAGTCATGATGGTCTGGGAGGAGTGCTCTATCAGGAGCATGGAGGGCAACTGCGACCCGTTGCATATGTGAGCAGGAGTTTGACCCCATCTGAAAAGAACTACCCCACTCACAAGTTGGAGTTCCTGGCCCTCAAGTGGGCTGTGGTCGATAAACTGAATGACTACCTGTATGGGGCAGAATTTACCGTGAAAACTGACAACAACCCCCTTGCCTATCTTTTCACCACAGCAAAGCTGGATGCCACAGGCCATCGATGGCTGGCTGCACTGTCTGGATTCAATTTCAGCCTGAAATACAGACCTGGGGCTGGAAATCGAGATGCAGATGCTCTGTCCAGAAGGTCTCATGCTCCCACCAGCAGTAAAGAAGACTGGACCCAAGTGGCACCAGACGGGGTGCGGGCCCTCTGTCAGGGAGCTGAACTCCAGGCCAGTGGTGGATCCAGAGCGGAAGAGATAGGGGTCACAGTGGTAGGAGTACCCAAACAATACTGTGGAGTAACTCAGATAGAAGAAGATGACTTGCCAAAGCTGTCCAAGAAGGAATTGAGATGTGACAAATTGGAAGACCCCTTGGGGAAATTGGTCCTGGAAAATCAGGATCCCGACAGACTCCTGCATCACCCTTCGAAGGAGGCCCGCCTACTGCGGAAGGCGTGGGACAGGCTGCAGGTGCATCAAGGGGTGGTCTACCGAAGGGGCCCCTCTGATGACCTGGAAGACAAATGGCAACTGTTTCTACCCGAGAAACACAGACCGTCTTGGTTGCCCTACATGACAACCATGGCCACTTAGGAGCTGAAAGAACCTTTCAACTCATCAGGAGTCGATTCTATTGGCCTTGCATGAGGGCTGAAGTAGAGGAATACTGCCACTCATGCGCACGCTGCATTCAGCGAAAGACTTTACCCCATCAAGCTGCCCCAATGGGCCACCTGCAAAGTCAAGGTCCATTGGATTTGGTATGCATTGATTTTCTCTGCCTCAAACCCGACTTGAGTGGACTAGGAAATGTTTTGGTGATAACCGATCATTTCACCCGGTATGCCCAGGCCTTCCCAACCAAAGACCAGAAGGCTTCCACCGTGGCCAAAGTACTTATGTAAAAATACTTTGTGCACTATGGGCTACCACAGCGTCTTCACTCGGATCAAGGGAGGGACTTTGAAAGTCGGCTGATCCGGAAGCTCTTGGACTCCTTAGGGATCCAGAAGACCCGTACCACCCCCTACCATCCACAAGGGGATGCTCAGCCGGAGAGGTTCAACCGAACCCTACTTAACATGTTGGGGACTTTAAGTAGCGAAAAGAAGCAGCACTGGAGCAAGCACCTAGCAGCAATTGTGCATGCTTACAACAGTACAACAAGTGACGCCACAGGGTACTCTCCCTATCGACTTATGTTTGGAAGAGAAGCAAGACTACCCGTAGACCTGGCCTTTGGCACATCCATAGACCATTCCTCAGCCACTTCTCACAAAGGATATGTGGACAGGCTGAGGCACAGTTTAAAGTTGGCCTATGAGCAGGCTCAAGCAGCTTCAGATCAAAGGGGAGCTCGTAACAAGAAAAACTTTGACCTGAAAGTCCGGATTCAGGATCTACAACCTGGGGACAGAGTGCTGCTACGGAACTTAGGAGTCCCTGGGAAGCACAAGCTTGCAGACAGATGGAGACCTGAACCTTATGTTGTTATTTGCAAGAAGCTGCCCGGCCTACCAGTCTACAAACTGAAGCCGGAAGGGAAGGTGGGACCATTGAAGACTTGGCACCGAAACCATATACTTCCACTTGCCGAAGCAGTTAGGATACCCCCTATAAAAGATTTCCCTGAGCCGACTTCCATTCTGGATACTCCTAGGCCAAATACCCGGTCCCGGACGTCTCGATCTGAAGGAATAGATGTCTCTGAACTCAGTGAGGATGAGGGGGGAGAGCTTGGATGGCTATGGCCTTCCCAGGCCCCTGTAACTTCTGCTAAAGATCTTCCACCTTCTGAAGACACCATAGACAGTAAACTGAATGCAGAAGCTACTGAGTTCATCCCGTCCAGTCCTCTATCAGACTCATGGGAAAATGCCTCTGACTCATTCTCAGAGGAGGATCCAAGAGATTCCACGTATCTTCCTGCTCCTGAGTTAAATGTTCCAGAGACAATTGAAGCTTCTATGTCTGTTCCAGAAGAGGAACCTACAGTGACCGAACCAGAGATCCCAAGAGAGCAGAGGATGAAAAGGACCATACGCCCCCCCCCCCCCCCGGAAGTTGACTTACACACAAATGGGGGAGAGTTCGGAGGACACTGTAGTAACCGCCAGGAGGAGTGCAGAAAGCCCTGAGCCCTCCACTGTTCATTTGGTGGAGGGCAACCCCAACTCACCCTCTGGCACAGTTAGGCAGGCCACTTATGACAGTGTTACCTGTGGGCAAGGAAGTTCCCCCCCTCGTTTTTGGTGGGAACTTCCTTTGCCGACATCATACGCAGCTTTGTCTAATGTTGTGCGTACTGTATGTTGACATCTTTGGGGACCAAGTGGGGGGAGTGTGTAGCGGGGTCTCCTTTAAGGCCCCACGGACTATGTTACCCAGAACCCCGTTTGGCACCCAAGGTGCAATTGCCAACCACAGAGACTCATGGGTGGGGTATAAAAGGGAAGGGCGAGGCTAAGCTCGGGCTCTTTGGACACCGCGCTGCTAGCAAGAGGACTCCCTGTGTGGATCTGCTACAAGTGCAAGGCCCAAAGCCTGGGCCTTGCGCACTTCCAAAGAGCCTTCCACCCCACTGCAGAGCCTGTGTGGCACCTGATCTCTATTTGCTTTACGGACATCAGTTGGACCGGAGACCTGGCTGTGGCAGACCCTGTGTGCGGAGACACAGCGGTGGAAGTCACGGACAAGGACTGAGTCCGGAGTGTTGAGAGAGCACCTGCTGACAATTATAGCCAAGTACTTTGTTTAGGCCTATTGACTGCCTAGGCCCATCGTGCTATACTTGCTATCCTGACTGGAGACTAGTTCTAGAACTGGGTTATATAGTCTCCGGGGAGTTCTTTCCATTACCATAAACCGTTATTTGGATTTACAAATTGTTGTTCCTGTATGTGCACCACCGATCAGCTTGCATGCGAAGATTCCTCACCTTAAGACTGAGCTTTAACTAAGTCAGGCCTGACTGGAGGGTAGAACTTTACTGAGCGCCATATTGCTCACGGGGAGAATAGCTGCACGTGGTGTATGATCTATTTCTATACAGTAGTTGACTAGTGTCATTATTACTGCAGGGCTCTGCATGTATGTGATGTATTGTATTGATCGTTAACTTTTATACTTAAAGTAAATCTGATATAGTTAATCATTCCGGTATTAGTGTCAATGACTATATTTTACAACCGTTTGCATTACTGTGGGATTGCTCTTAGACTGGTACAGAGCTATACTAATACCTCATTCCCTAGACTAGCTGTGCCAGAGGAGGGTCAAGTAGATTGCCGGGGGTTGGCAGCGATGTGTACAGAGCCCGAAACAAAACCAGCGGCTCTCTTAGTTTGGGGGTATCGCTACACATGCGTTTAGCAATCTGTTGCACTCCCATTCTGGTGATATCAGTTATCTAATTTTACTATTTGATTCTATCACTAGTAACAGCGCAGCACCACCCCCCCCCCCCTTCTGCTCAATCTCACATTAACGGGTTGGTTTGACCCTGTTCGGTGCCTGCAGCAGTTCCACTTTCTTACTATATTATTCCACATGGTAGCGTGGGAATAAACATATTACTCAACAACCAGAGTTGCTGTCCTGTCCCGGCTATTCACAGCACTGGTCTTTGTCTCCATGGCAGCGGCGGCAGCATATTGGAACCCAGTGCTGGTTACTTTATGGGGCTGATGTACAGGAGGGCCAGCAAAATTTGTTGTTAGAGATGGGCTGGGCATGTTCAAAATTCCACATGCCAGAGCCCGCCAGGAAGCCCACACTGCACAGCGCTAATCACAGGCAGCGAGACATTTCCCGGTCCGCAGCTCCACAGATCAGGAAATGTCTCACTGGCTGTGATTATCACTGTGGAGTGTCGGCTTCCTGGCAGGATCGGGCATGTGGGATTTCAAACACACCCGAGCCCATCTCTATTGGTTGTAGACAGTTGAGCTCCCTGCAGGTTGCTTAGCAGTGGAGCCTTCTCTGACATGCTGATCGTGATGCAATCCAGGTGATGCTCCTAGTCAAATCCTAGTGTTAAATATCAGTGATTTTATTGATCAAAGCCCACACTTTACAGGCATAGAAGTGTAAAAAAGAAGGGGGTGGAGGCGCCAACTAAATTAGTCCTACTGTAATCATTAATGTAAGTATAGTATATATACTTACAGGTTCACTTGAAAATTATATCCATCGAGGATGGGGGTGTTCTGAGGTCTGTTGGTGCTGCTCTGCTGGCTCTGGCAAAGTTCCCCTCAGCCGTGAGGTGTAGGAGATGTCGATTTTCGTTTGCACAGGCTTCTCTGCGGTGTCACATGACAGGAAGCTCCATGCTAACCAGTCTGGAACGTGGAAGTGATGTCATACAGCAGGGCGGTCCTCCAAACATAGAGTGGAACGTTTCACAGGCTACGCGCTCGAAGCTCACAGCTCCTTCTACTGGCCTATTTGCTCTCTGGAGGAGAGCAGTTTAAATACATTGACAGGAAGTAGGAAGTCCGTGGCTGTGGAACCATAACAGCCAGCGGACCCACACTATGAAAAACAGTCTTTTGTAATTAAAAATGATTGTTTTAATGGGAATATAAAGATTAAAAACGTGGATCAAAAATCATTGCAATAAGAATAAAAAATGACAATGGAATAGTAAAAAAAACAAAAAAAACACACTGTACAAAAAAAGTGGTAAGGAAATAAAAAAAAATTATAATGAGCAATGGGACACTTTGTTTATAGATAAACATTTAAATCAGATATACGTAATACAACAGAAATGGGGGGGGGGGGGGAAGAAGGAGAAAAAAAAAAACGCACTGTACAAAAAAAGTGGTAAGAAAATAAAAAAATTATAGTAAGCAATGGGACACTTTGTTTATGGATAAAAAAAAATGTAATCAGATCTACGTAATACAACAAGAATGGGAATGGGGGGGGGGGGGATTGCTGAAGTGGGAGAAGGAAAGGGGCTTTATATATGTATAAAAGAAGCGGTGGATGAGGGCAAAATTGGTAAACTACAAAATTGTTTTTAGAAGATGAGTAATGGGTAGAAAATACAACTAAAAAATAAAAAGGAAATGAAAATATATTATATGCAAAAGATTTTATAGAAAAAATTGAGAGGGAACATTTAATTATATTGGGTGGTGTTTGTATATTTTGGACAGATAGTCACTTACTGTACATGTGACAGAGTACCGTCCCCAGACAGCAAGTGACCTGATGTCCATACAGTAGTTGGTCAATACAAAATCCTTTGCTGCAAAAAACACAGAGAGAAAACATTGGAATCATAAAGAAAGGAATAGGTAAAGAGGGGGGACTACCATAAGGAATGGGTCTCTATTTCCTCGTTGAGTCCCCCCGGCGAGAGAGTGTTTAATGAATATATCCAGTAGGTCTCCTGCTGACATAAGCGTTTGAAGCGTTCTGCAGC
This sequence comes from Rana muscosa, assembly GCA_029206835.1. Taxonomy (NCBI): domain Eukaryota; kingdom Metazoa; phylum Chordata; class Amphibia; order Anura; family Ranidae; genus Rana; species Rana muscosa. The sequence goes on along the minus strand of CM055124.1, from coordinate 3,509,930 downwards.
AGGAAGATCTCTGGGAATGGCCTCAATGACCCAGACTCTGAGGCCCACAGTGGATTTGCGATGTGTTTTCAAAAAATGAAGAGGGACACTGTGTTTGTCACAGCCCTTCTCAATGAAACGTCTATGTTCGCCAAAGCGTTGGCGCAGGGTGCGTATGGTCCTGCCCACATAAAAGGGGCCGCAAGGACATGTCAGACAGTACACCACGTACTCACTTGAACAATTGTAAAATTCCGTTTTAGTGTATGCTTTACCCTGGATAGTGAAGTTTTTTTGCCCATGCTCAACAAATTTACAGGTGAGACATAATTTTTTCTTACATTGATACATTCCCACTAATGGGATTAAGGGAATGTATGGGACAGAGGTGGGTGAAAAATTTCAGATTTTACTACGTGCTATTTTACTCTTTATGTTTTTTGCTTTACGGTAGGAAACCTTGGGTTGTTGGGTAAGGGAAGAGCCCAAAAAGGGATCTCTGAGCAGGATGGACCAATGTTTAGCCATGATGTAATCCATTTTTTTATGACTGTCATGAAATTGGGTGGTGAATCGTGTAGGTTGTAATTCATGTGTTGTTTTGGGTTTCGAGGGTGGTTTTGAGGCCTGTTGGAGGAAGGCTTCTTGAACCAAGGCAGGTGGGTATCCTTTGTCATGAAATTTTTCTAAAAGGAGTTTTCCTTGTGTATGGTAGTCTTCATCTTTGGTGCAATTATGTCGAATCTTATGGAATTGACTCCTGGGTATATTTTAGATCCACCTGGGATGATGACAGCTTTGGTAGTGGATATAAGAATTCCCGGCGGTGGGTTTGACAAAGTTGGTTGCATGTATTTGGGATTCACTATGGAAGAGTTCGAGGTCTAAAAAGGCTAGTTTGTCAGGGTCCTTAACATGTGTGAAAGAAAGCCCTAGGGAATTGTGATTGCAATGTTTAACAAAGGACTCTACACTCTCTGTTGTGCCATCCCAGATGATAACAAGATCATCAATATATCGTCCATAATAAAAGATTTGGGCAGCAAAGCGGTTGTTGTGTGAGATATGCTGTAATTACCAATAGCCCATAGTCAGGTTGGCGTAGATTGGGGCGAAATTAGCTCCCATAGCAGTACCTCGGGATTGTAAATAAAAGGTGTGATCAAACTCAAAGTAATTGTGTTCTAAACAAAATTGTGTGGCCTCCAGAATATAATGTGCCTGTCTAGGGTTAATGAGAGGGTCCTTAGAGAGGAAATGTTCTACTGCTCTTAGGCCTATAGCATGAGGAATGGAGGTGTATAGGGATGTAACATCCAAGGAGACCCACTGGTAGGTAGGCATAGAGCCCACATGGCTGCTGAACATACGGTTGATTATATATATATGTGGTTGTACTCTTGATGCTAATAAATACTGTGTTTATTAGATCTGACTGGGAGCATCACCTGGATCACATCCCTATCAGCATGTCAAAAGAGGTGGTTATACAGCATTACTGCTGCTAGGTGACCAGCTGGGGGCTCGGCTCTCTATAACCAATAGTGCCTTCCCCTGCATGCACCCATAGGGGCTGATTTACGAAACGCTTGCGCCATGAGTATCGGCGCATCTGCGCGCGCAATGGCTGTTTTGGTATTTACAAAACATTAGCGCCGGTATCGCAGCCCTATTTCCCATTTACTATAGTGTTCTCGGCGGACGGGAGGAGGTGCTCAGTGCGCCACTATGGAACTGGCGCACGGCATGTTAAAATCGAAATATAAAGAAGCTGGACGTGGCAATATAATGGGGGTGATGTGGGGTGATGTGAGGAAGTGTAGGGACACCTGCCCAAATAACTAATATGCCCAAAATAGAGTGAGAAAGTAACTTTTTCAGAACCAGCCCGCTGCGCCGGCAATTACGTTTAGAGCTGCGGGAGGTTTTTTTGAGCTCAGCGCGGGAATTTTACTTGTTCAAACGCGCCGGGACACTGCACCGGCAAAATCTTAGTAAATGTCAAGTCACGTAAACTAATTTGCATAAGTTGAACAGGCGCAGCTCTGAACTTCCCAGTGCGCCTGCAAAATGAAATTTCTAAAGGAAAAAAAAAAAGGCATTTAAAAGCACCCGCGGTTGTAATGAATTGTCGGCTCCCGGCAATATAGAGAAAAGTCATTGAAAGTCATTGATAAAAACAAAAAAAAAAAGTGTGGGGGTCCCCCCAAATTCCATTACCAGGCCCTTCAGGTCTGGAATGGATATTAAGGGGAACCCTGCCGCAAATAAAAAATAATAAAAATGCGTGCGGTTCCCCCAAATATCCATACCAGACCCTTCAGATCTGGAATGGATTTTAAGGGGAACTCCACCCCAAATTTAAAAAAAAAATGGCGTGGAGTACCCCCAAAAATCCACACCAGACCCTTATCCGAGCACGCAACCTGGCAGGCCGCAGGAATAGAGGGGGGGATGAGAGAGCGGCCCCCCTCCCTCCTGAACCGTACCAGGCCACATGCCCTCAACATGGGGAGGATGTCCCCATGTTGATGGGGACAAGGGCCTCATCCCCACAACCCTTGCCGGTGGTTGTGGGGGTCTGCGGGCGGGGGGGCTTATCGGAATCTGGAAGACCCCTTTATCAAAAGGGACCCCCAGATCCCGCCCCCCCCCCTGTGTGAAATGGTAAAGGGGTACAAATGTACCCCTACCATTTCACAAAGAAAGTGTAAAAAAATTTCAAAATGACAATAGCCGGTTTTTGACAAATCCTTTATTAATGTCTTCTCTTTTCTTCCATCTTATTCTTTCATCTTCTTCTTCCACCTTCTTCTTCCATCTTCTTCTGTTCTCCATTAGGGTTTCTTCCTCCATCTTGTTCTTCATCTTCCTTCTTCTTTCGGTGTTCTCGTCCGCATCTTGCTCCGGCTTCTTCTTCCCCTTCTTCGGCCGCTCCGTTTGAATTCGAGGTTCCCGCTGTGTGACGCTTCAGCTCTTCTCTTGGTCCGCTGCCACCCGGTGACCCCGCCCCCCTCTGACACCACGGGGAAAGTCCCCGTGAAATCCATGTGCGTCAGAGGGGGGCGGGGTCACCGGGTGGCAGCGGACCAAGAGGCGAACTGAAGCGTCACACAGCGGGGACCTCCAATTCAAACGGAGCGGCCGGAGAAAGAAGAAGGGAAGAAGAAGCCGGAGCAAGATGCAGACGAGAACACCGAAAGAAGAAGGAAGATGAAGGTAAAGAGGAAGAGGAAGAACAAGATGGAGGAAGAAACCCGAATGGAGAAAAGAAGTGGATGGAAGAAGTAGATGGAAGAAGAAGATGGAAGAAGATGGAAGAAGATGGAAGAAAAGAGAAGACATTAATAAAGGAATTGTCAAAAATCGGCTATTGTCATTTTTGAAATTTTTGACACTTTCTTTGTGAAATGGTAGGGGTACAATGTACCCCATTACCATTTCACACAGGGGGGGGGCGAGATCTGGGGGTCCCCTTTGTTAAAGGGGTCTTCCAGATTCCGATAAGCCCCCCGCCCGCAGACCCCCAAAACCACCGGCAAGGGTTGTGGGGATGAGGCCCTTGTCCCCATCAACATGGGGACATCCTCCCCATGTTGAGGGCATGTGGCCTGGTACGGTTCAGGAGGGAGGGGGGGCGCTCTCGTCCCCCCTCTTTTCCTGCGGCCTGCCAGGTTGCGTGCTCGGATAAGGGTCTGGTGTGTATTTTTGGTGGTACTCCACGCCATTTTTTTTTTATTTGGGGTGGAATTCCCCTTAAAATCCATACCAGATCTGAAGGGCCTGGTATTGATATTTGGGGAAACCGCACACATTTTTTTTTAATTTGCGGCATGGTTCCCCTTAATATCCATTCCAGACCTGAAGGGCCTGGTAATAGAATTTGGGGGACCCCCACGCATTTTTTTTTTTTTTCAAAGACTTTCAATGACTTATCTGTATTGACGGGAACCAGCAATTCATTACAGCCGTGAGTACTTTTTAATGACTATTATTTTACTTTAGAAATGTCATTTTGCTCTTGAACTGTTAGAAAAATGGAAAACATGCGCTACTTTACAGACATACTATAGACACCCCCCGGTATGATATTTAGGGCCAGTTCACGCTGGATGCAGTGCGTTTTTTTGATGCATAAAAAACGTAAAGAAAGTTGATCACATTAATGCCAATGGCATAGTTCACACCACTGCAGTCCGTTCCAGTGCGTTTCAGAAAAGAAAAAAAAAATGGTCATGCTGCATTTTTTAGGTACAGAACTGTACTGGACCGCAGTAAAACACATCAAAAAAGCAACGGAACGTACCAAAAACGCACTGGAATGCACCGGAACGCACCTAAATGCACCAAAGATGCACTGCAACACACTTGTCCTAAGTGATCAGTGAAAAGAGGGGGGAAAAAACAGTGGACTGCATCAAAAATGCACTGGAACGTGTTAAAAATGGGCATGCAGAAAAGCACCTGGAACGCATCCAGACTGCGTTTCTATGGTGTGAACTAGGGCCAGTTCACACCATAGAAACGCAATCCGGATGCGTTCCAGGTGCTTTTTTGCATGCACGTTTTTTGATGCGTTCCGGTGCATTTTTGGTACGTTTTTGATGCAGTCCAGTGCTTTTTTTTTCACCCCTCTTTTTTATTAACCATAGATAAGGACAAGTGTGTTCCAGTGCGTTTTTGGTGCATTTAGGTGTGTTCCTGTGCGTTCCAGTGCATTTATGATGCGTTTTGCTGCGTTCCAGTACAGTCCAGTGCAGGTAAAATGCAGCATGTTCTACTTTTTTGTGGAACTGGAACGCACTGGAACAAACACTGCCATTTAGAACCATATAACCAACTTTCCATGCATTTTTGATGCATAAAAAACGCAATGGACTGCATGTGGTGTGAAATGGCCCTTAAGACATTTGGCATATTTAAAGGCACTTCTCCTTGTTTTGTTTTTGGTGTTGTCCAAATTGGTGACATTGATATATGTCCCTTAGGGTGGGACCTGGGCCCCCATTTTAAGGCCAATAACTAGAAGATAAGCCAGCCAAGTGGGGACTAGCAAAATTAACAAGTCAGTTCCCATAGACTGCAATGGTATTTGTTGGTGGGGGGGGGGGGGGTGATTGTCCCGTCTCTAATTTTGTAGCATGCTGGATGATGTGCTTAATTTTAGACGGGGGGGGGGTTATTTTCTGCTAGCTGCATTTCTGAGCATGCCCAGCCAGTTAGATTTTTTTGGTGGTGCTTTTTGTGTGTGAACAGCACCTGGATATTTCTGGGCATGCTCAGAGAGTGTTTTTATGGGTTAGTAATTGAAGGACATCCTTAACAGGTGTAGCCACTTTGAATTTCAGTCTCTACATTGGGTGAACTTGCATTTTAGGTGTTTCATGGACTGTGCATGTGTTTTCAATTGCCTCATTAGCTCACAAATGTTATATAAAGCTCGCAGATAGCATCCTCTCCCTTGCCCTGAAAAGAGGCAAGTGTGTGTGCTTGTGTGTGGGGGGTAGGGATGAGCTTCGTGTTCGAGTCGAACATACGTTCGACTCGAACATTGGCTGTTCGATCGTTCGACGAAGATCGAACGATTTGGGCCGTTCGCGCCAAATTCGAGTGACGCGAACGGCCCACAATGCACTACGCCATCGCAGTGTCATCCAGGCGCTGTGATTGGCCAAGCATGCACTGTGACCCCGCATGCTTGGCCAATCACAGCGCCGGCAGCGAGGAGAGCAATGATTGGCCACAGGCAGGATGCCTGTGGCCAATTATTGCTGAGGGTGTTTAGTACACGCCCCACACTATAAAAGGCCGCCAGCACGGCGGCCTAGTGTAGTGTGTTCCGGAGCAGGGATAGAGTAGCATAGGCAGGGACAGTGACTGTTATTTCTTTCTTGCTTAACCTGGATTCCTTTAGTTTAGGGAAAGAGAAGGATAGGTAGGGAGAGTGTCAGTGTGTTTTGTGCTTCTGCTATAGTGTGCTTAAAAAAAACATTTATTCTAGGGACAGAAAACTCTAGGTAGGGACAGTGTCAGTTTCTTTCACTCTGCAAGTCCTTGTTTCCAGGGACCTGTAAGGACAGTGAGTTAATTGTCCTTGTGCTATATTGTGCTTAAAAAAAACATTTATTCTAGGGACAGAAAACTCTAGGTAGGGACAGTGTCAGTTTCTTTCACTCTGCAAGTCCTTGTTTCCAGGGACCTGTAAGGACAGTGAGTTAATTGTCCTTGTGCTATATTGTGATTAAAAAAAACATTTATTCTAGGGACAGAAAACTCTAGGTAGGGACAGTGTCAGTTTCTTTCACTCTGCAAGTCCTTGTTTCCAGGGACCTGTAAGGACAGTGAGTTAATTTTCCTTGTGCTATATTGTGATTAAAAAAAACATTTTTTCTAGGGACAGAAAACTGTAGGTAGGGAGAGTGTTTTTTTTCTTTCACTCTGCAAGTCCTTGTTTCCAGGGACCTGTAAGGACAGTGAGTTAATTGTCCTTGTGCTATATTGTGCTTAAAAAAAACATTTATTCTAGGGACAGAAAACTCTAGGTAGGGACAGTGTCAGTTTCTTTCACTCTGCAAGTCCTTGTTTCCAGGGACCTGTAAGGACAGTGAGTTAATTGTCCTTGTGCTATATTGTGATTAAAAAAAACATTTATTCTAGGGACAGAAAACTCTAGGTAGGGACAGTGTCAGTTTCTTTCACTCTGCAAGTCCTTGTTTCCAGGGACCTGTAAGGACAGTGAGTTAATTTTCCTTGTGCTATATTGTGATTAAAAAAAACATTTTTTCTAGGGACAGAAAACTGTAGGTAGGGAGAGTGTTTTTTTTCTTTCACTCTGCAAGTCCTTGTTTCCAGGGACCTGTAAGGACAGTGAGTTAATTGTCCTTGTGCTATATTGTGCTTAAAAAAAACATTTATTCTAGGGACAGAAAACTCTAGGTAGGGACAGTGTCAGTTTCTTTCACTCTGCAAGTCCTTGTTTCCAGGGACCTGTAAGGACAGTGAGTTAATTTTCCTTGTGCTATATTGTGATTAAAAAAAACATTTATTCTAGGGACAGAAAACTCTAGGTAGGGACAGTGTCAGTTTCTTTCACTCTGCAAGTCCTTGTTTCCAGGGACCTGTAAGGACAGTGAGTTAATTTTCCTTGTGCTATATTGTGATTAAAAAAAACATTTATTCTAGGGACAGAAAACTCTAGGTAGGGACAGTGTCAGTTTCTTTCACTCTGCAAGTCCTTGTTTCCAGGGACCTGTAAGGACAGTGAGTTAATTGTCCTTGTGCTATATTGTGCTTAAAAAAAACATTTTTTCTAGGGACAGAAAACTCTAGGTAGGGAGAGTGTTTTTTTTTTTTCACTCTGCAAGTCCTTGTTTCCAGGGACCTGTAAGGACAGTGAGTTAATTGTCCTTGTGCTATATTGTGCTTAAAAAAAACATTTATTCTAGGGAAAGAAAACTCTAGGTAGGGACAGTGTCAGTTTCTTTCACTCTGCAAGTCCTTGTTTCCAGGGACCTGTAAGGACAGTGAGTTAATTTTCCTTGTGCTATATTGTGATTAAAAAAAACATTTTTTCTAGGGACAGAAAACTGTAGGTAGGGAGAGTGTTTTTTTTCTTTCACTCTGCAAGTCCTTGTTTCCAGGGACCTGTAAGGACAGTGAGTTAATTGTCCTTGTGCTATATTGTGCTTAAAAAAAACATTTATTCTAGGGACAGAAAACTCTAGGTAGGGACAGTGTCAGTTTCTTTCACTCTGCAAGTCCTTGTTTCCAGGGACCTGTAAGGACAGTGAGTTAATTTTCCTTGTGCTATATTGTGATTAAAAAAAACATTTTTTCTAGGGACAGAAAACTGTAGGTAGGGAGAGTGTTTTTTTTCTTTCACTCTGCAAGTCCTTGTTTCCAGGGACCTGTAAGGACAGTGAGTTAATTTTCCTTGTGCTATATTGTGATTAAAAAAAACATTTTTTCTAGGGACAGAAAACTGTAGGTAGGGAGAGTGTTTTTTTTCTTTCACTCTGCAAGTCCTTGTTTCCAGGGACCTGTAAGGACAGTGAGTTAATTGTCCTTGTGCTATATTGTGCTTAAAAAAAACATTTATTCTAGGGACAGAAAACTCTAGGTAGGGACAGTGTCAGTTTCTTTCACTCTGCAAGTCCTTGTTTCCAGGGACCTGTAAGGACAGTGAGTTAATTTTCCTTGTGCTATATTGTGATTAAAAAAAACATTTTTTCTAGGGACAGAAAACTGTAGGTAGGGAGAGTGTTTTTTTTCTTTCACTCTGCAAGTCCTTGTTTCCAGGGACCTGTAAGGACAGTGAGTTAATTTTCCTTGTGCTATATTGTGATTAAAAAAAACATTTTTTCTAGGGACAGAAAACTGTAGGTAGGGAGAGTGTTTTTTTTCTTTCACTCTGCAAGTCCTTGTTTCCAGGGACCTGTAAGGACAGTGAGTTAATTGTCCTTGTGCTATATTGTGCTTAAAAAAAACATTTTTTCTAGGGACAGAAAACTGTAGGTAGGGAGAGTGTTTTTTTTTTTTCACTCTGCAAGTCCTTGTTTCCAGGGACCTGTAAGGACAGTGAGTTAATTGTCCTTGTGCTATATTGTGCTTAAAAAAAACATTTATTCTAGGGACAGAAAACTCTAGGTAGGGACAGTGTCAGTTTCTTTCACTCTGCAAGTCCTTGTTTCCAGGGACCTGTAAGGACAGCGAGTTAATTTTCCTTGTGCTATATTGTGATTAAAAAAAACATTTTTTCTAGGGACAGAAAACTGTAGGTAGGGAGAGTGTTTTTTTTCTTTCACTCTGCAAGTCCTTGTTTCCAGGGACCTGTAAGGACAGTGAGTTAATTGTCCTTGTGCTATATTGTGCTTAAAAAAAACATTTATTCTAGGGACAGAAAACTCTAGGTAGGGACAGTGTCAGTTTCTTTCACTCTGCAAGTCCTTGTTTCCAGGGACCTGTAAGGACAGTGAGTTAATTTTCCTTGTGCTATATTGTGATTAAAAAAAACATTTTTTCTAGGGACAGAAAACTGTAGGTAGGGAGAGTGTTTTTTTTCTTTCACTCTGCAAGTCCTTGTTTCCAGGGACCTGTAAGGACAGTGAGTTAATTTTCCTTGTGCTATATTGTGATTAAAAAAAACATTTTTTCTAGGGACAGAAAACTGTAGGTAGGGAGAGTGTTTTTTTTCTTTCACTCTGCAAGTCCTTGTTTCCAGGGACCTGTAAGGACAGTGAGTTAATTGTCCTTGTGCTATATTGTGCTTAAAAAAAACATTTATTCTAGGGACAGAAAACTCTAGGTAGGGACAGTGTCAGTTTCTTTCACTCTGCAAGTCCTTGTTTCCAGGGACCTGGAGAGACATTGAGTGAATTGTCCTTGTGCTATATTGTGATTAAAAAAAACATTTATTCTAGGGACAGAAAACTCTAGGTAGGGAGAGTGTCAGTTTCTTTCACTGTGAAAGTCCTTGTTTCAAGGGACAGAGAAGGACACCTGAAGGTAGCCCTTATTGCTTTTTTCCCATCTCCCTGCAGGCCATCTATTAGAATGTCTGGAAGGCAAACAAGGAGAGGCAGACAGTCAGGAGGCAATAAAAGAGGGCAAGCAGGCTCTGTGTCTGGGGGCAACAGTGCTGGTCGTGGACGCGGTGCATTGTCATCAGCACATGGCCATGGGACACGCTTGTCCTTCTTTTCGGCAGCTGGACATGTTGAGCCACATCATGCCGAAGACTTGGTAGAGTGGATGACCAAGCCCTCCTCCTCCTCCTCATCCTCTCTCACCCAGGCTCAGGGTACTGGAAAAGCAGCTGCCAAAGCGTCGTCTTCCCTGGTATCAATGTCAGACAAATCATCAGTCACTCCTTCCCTAGACCCACCATGTCCTCCTCCTGAGGAGTCCCCCGAACTGTTTCAGCACAGTGTTGGGTACATGCTCCAGGAGGATGCCCAGCGTTTCGAAGGGTCTGATGATGAAACCCAGCTAGAGGAAGGCAGTAGCGTGAGAGCAGACAGAGGGGATGCTCAAGAAGGACACCAATCTGGCAGTCATGTTCCAGCAGCTGCAGCATACTGCCAGATTGGCTCCAGTGATGAGGAGGGAGGGGATGATGAGGTCAATGACTCCACGTGGGTGCCTAATAGGAGAGAGGAGGAGGAGGAGGATGAGGAGGAGGCACATCTCCAACGAGGCAGGATGCCCTTTGGTGGCCAGCGTAAGGGCAGTACACCGACGGAATCACACCGCAGAGCTCCGCCTGTGCAGGGCGCTGCCTCTGCCCGTCATTCAAAAAGTTCTTTGGTGTGGGCCTTTTTTGAGGCTAGTGCATCAGATCGCACAGCTGCTGTTTGCAACATATGTCTCAAGCGTATATCGCGTGGCCAAAACATCAGCCGCTTGGGTACCACATGCCTGACCAGACATATGTTGACCTGCCATGCAGCTCGTTGGCAAGCCTACCTCAAAGACCCACACCAAAGAACCAAGCGGACCTCTCCTTGCACCGCATCAGCTGGGATCTCCAACCCCACTATAACTTCAGTCCTCTCTGAAACATGCACTGAGAGGAATGAAGGTGTAGAATTAGGTGTGTCACAGCCAAGTACTTGCGCCCACTCTGCTAGCAGTACACCGACGTCCGATTCTAGCAGGCAAATTTCCCTGCCCCAGCTGCTGGACCGTCGAAAGAAGTTCACTCCCAGCCATCCACATGCCCAGCGGTTGAATGCTAGCTTGGCTAAATTGCTAGCGCTTCAACTGCTGCCTTTTCAGTTGGTAGACTCGGCCCCCTTCCGTGAGTTTGTGCAATGTGCGGTTCCTCAGTGGCAGGTTCCCAAACGCCACTTTTTCTCACGGAAGGCTATTCCGGCTCTCTACCGGCATGTGGAAGGCAATGTCTTGGCCTCGCTGGACAGGGCGGTCAGCGGTAAGGTGCATATTACCGCTGACTCATGGTCCAGCAGGCATGGACAGGGACGTTACCTTTCTTTCACGGCCCATTGGGTCACTCTTTTGGCAGCTGGGAAGGATTCAGGACAAGGTGCAGTAGTGTTGGAGGTTGTCCCACCGCCACGCCTCCAAAATGCTACTACTGGTTGTGACACACCTCTCTCCTCCACCCCCTCCTCTTCTTCTTCCTCCATGGCCTCTTCCTGTGGTTTGTCCTATGAACCAGCGGTGCTCCGTAGCCGTTCACGGGGCTACGCAAGTACGCAGGCAAAAAGATGCCATGCCGTGCTTGCGCTGGTGTGTTTGGGGGACAGAAGCCACACTGGGGCAGAGGTCCTGTCTGCTCTGCAGGGCCAGGCCGAGAGGTGGTTGACGCCACGCCAGCTTAAGCCAGGAATGGTGGTTTGCGACAATGGCACCAACCTCCTCTCCGCCCTCCGACAGGGACAACTGACCCATGTGCCCTGTGTGGCTCACGTCCTTAACCTGGTGGTGCAGCGCTTCTTGGGCAGGTACCCGGGCTTACAGGATGTCCTGAGGCAGGCCAGGAAAGTCTGTGTGCATTTCCGCAGATCTTATAATGCCAGTGCTCGCCTGGCTGAGCTGCAAAAGGAGTTGAACCTGCCCAAGAACCGCCTTATATGTGACATGCCCACCAGGTGGAACTCAACGTTGGCCATGCTGCAGCGGCTGCACACGCAGCAGAGGGCCATCAATGAGTACCTGTGCGACTACGGCACCAGGACAGGGTCAGGGGAGCTTGGTTTTTTTTCTCCACGCCAGTGGGGCATGATCAGGGATGCATGCACTGTCCTGGCACCATTTGAGGAGGCCACGAGGATGGTGAGCAGTGACAGTGCATGCATCAGTGACACTGTACCTCTTGTCCACCTGTTGGAGCACACGCTGCGTGGAATAATGGACAGGGCACTTGAGGCAGAACAGAGGCAGGAAGAGGAGGACTTCCTTGCCTCTCAAGGCCCCCTTTACCCAGACAGTGTTCCTTCTGTCCCACCCATCGCACAGGAAGAGGAGGAGGAGGAGGAGGAGGAGGAGGAGGAGGATTGTGTCAGCATGGAGGTGGAGGCTGGCACTCAGCATCATCAGCAGCAGTCTTTTAGGGATGATTTACAGTCCCAAGAAACCAGTGGACTTGTACGTGGCTGGGAGGAGGTGGCTGCGGATCATGTCGTCCTTAGTGACCCAGAGGACTCCGGAGCGAATGCCTCAGCAAACCTACGCTGCATGGCCTCCCTGATCCTGCAAAGTCTGCGGAAGGATCCTCGTATTCTTCGGATCAAGGAGAGGGACCATTACTGGCTGGCCACTCTCCTTGATCCACGGTACAAGGGTAAGGTTGCGGACCTTATGTTACCGTCGCAGAGGGAGCAGAGGATGAGACAACTCCGGGAGGCCTTGCAGAAAGGTCTGTGCAACGCGTTCCCAGAGACTGGGAGGTTGCAAACTCCTGGTCCTGGACAACGAGTTGCTGAGGCTTCGGCCAGTCAAAGAAGGAGCGGTGGGGAAGGTGGCCGTCTGACCGATGCGTTCAGACAATTCTTTAGTCCGCAGCCCCAAAGTATGATCGGTTCCAGCAACCATCGCCAGCGTCTGATAAACATGGTGCAGGAATATCTAGGGGCAAGGTCAGACTTGGACACCTTCCCCACCGAAAATCCTCTGGCTTACTGGGTCTTGAGGATGGATCACTGGCCAGAGCTTGCACAGTATGCAATTGAGCTACTGGCCTGTCCTGCATCCAGCGTTCTTTCGGAACGCACATTCAGTGCTGCTGGAGGATTTGTCACGGATCACAGGGTGCGCCTGTCCACCGACTCGGTTGATCGACTGACTTTCATCAAGATGAACCAGTCTTGGATCACCACCAGCTACCACACACCTGATGCTGATATAACAGACTAATTGATTTTAAAATGTCACATCCCTTCAAGACTGATGCTGATGCTGAGTGCCTGTGCTGTTATGTTGACTGGCTATCCTCCTCCTCCGAGTCCTCAATGATACGATTGATGATGATAGCTTGGAAGATCATTTTTGTTTATGGGTGCCGCCACCAGTGCCTAACGCCCAATTTTTCAGCCCCTGTTTAACAGGGGCGTGTAATTACAATTTTTGAAGCAATACTTTGCAACAGGGCTCATTGCTGTGCTCCAAGTACAGTATCTGTGAGGAGTTGCAGTGTTGTGCCACCAGTGCCTAAGGCCCAATTTTTCAGCCCCTGTTTAACAGGGGCGTGTCATTACAATTTTTGAAGCAATACTTTGCAACAGGGCTCATTGCTGTGCTCCAAGTACAGTATCTGTGAAGGGTTGCAGTGTTGTGCCACCAGTGCCTAAGGCCCAATTTTTCAGCCCCTGTTCAACAGGGGCATGTAATTACAATTCTTGATCTAATAATTCACAGCAGGGCCCATTGCTGCACCCACCAAGAGTAACTGTCAGGGCTTACAGTGTTGTGGCACCAGCACCACCATCAAAGGCCCAATTTTTACTACCACTGTTCAACAATTATATGTAATTAAAATTCCTGATATAATAGTTGACAGCAGGGCGTTCCAGCACCAACCAAGAGTAACTGTGAGTGCTTACAGTGTTGTGCCAACACCAACAACTAAGGGGCCTATTTCTGCAGAGTATATACGGCAGGTCCCTACTTTCAAACATCCAACTTACAAACGACTCCTACTTGCAAACGCAAGAAGACAACAGGAAGTGAGAGGAAATCTACCACTAGGAAGGAAAATTCTCTCCTGTAAGAATAAATATGGGAGAAAGGTGTCTCCTCTGTACTGATGCTTTATCAGCAATCCTTGTTTCAAGAAAAACACCACATTTCAAAAACAGTTGTCATTAGGACGGAAAGTGAGGTGAAATGTTCTGAACAGGGGCACAGACAGCAAAACAAATGTTACAGGGGTGATAACCCTTACCTATGTTTTCCAAAAAGTTTAAAAATAGATTTTTGGTCTGGAGCTACACTTCAACAATGTACCTGTTCAAAATTACAAACAGATTCTACATAAGAACAAACCTACAGTCCCTGTCTTGTATGCACCGCCTGTATACGGCTGTTCTGAGTATATAGGGCCTTTTTTATTTTATGTGCGGGGTTCCCCTTAATATCCATACAAGACCCAAAGGGGCTGGTAATGGGCTGGGGTAGGGGGGGGGGTCATGGGGTAGCTATGCCATTTTTCTTAAAGATTTTCATCCATATTACCGGGACCAGACATTACATTAAAGCCGCAAGCAGTTTTAAATGGCTTTTTTTTCCTTTAGAAGTGTCATTTTGTGCAGGGACAGTTCTAAACACGGGAAACACGTGGCACTTCACAGGCATACTTTAGACACCCCCCAGGTACGATATTTAAAGGAATATTTGACTTTTTTTTTTTCACTTTATGCATCATTAAAATGACTGCTCCCGGAAAACGACCGTTTTTAAAACTTATTTTTGCATTGATACATGTCCCCTGGTGCAGAACCCGGGTTCCCAAACCCTTTTTAGGACAATAACATGCATAATAGTTTTTATAATTAGCACTTTAGAATTCGAACGTTCGCATCCATTGTATTTAATAGGGTTCTAATGTTCGTTCGAACTTTCGGTCCGTTCGCGGGTTCTGGTGCGAACCGAACCCGGGGGTGTTCGGCTCATCACTAGTGGGGGGCAAAAAGTACATTTTGGTGTCCTTATCGAGTTTGTAACACATGTATTTTATTTGTTATGTCTTTGCAAAACAGGTGTTTGTTTTAATTTTGTGGATTGTATTTTTTTGTGTGGGGGAAATGTTCCCCTGAAATAATTGCGCTGAGGTCACCGAGACTCGGGTGATGACAGATCCGAGTAAGGGGCGGATCCCTGCCCCTTACCATGTGATCATAAAAATGTGAAGTATACTGCGCTGTCTGAAATGAGAACAAATCACCCAATAATGAAGGTGAATCAACTTCTCTAATTAATAGGATGCTGCAACTTAAATGTGAGACACACACAATAAAATGGTACAGAAAAAGATAAAGCTGCGCAACACTTGAATAAGTTCCACCATCAAATGGTGACAAAAATAGTGTACACAGGGCTCAGTCTCTATTGTAGATGTTGACAACTAGATTTTAGTAGTCCCAACTGTTGCCAGACATTCGGACAAATAACAAAAAGAGCAAGGTTCTGTGTAAAAAAATTATTATAAAACTGAAAATTCTGAAAACAAAGGATGACCATGTAGTGCAGATGCAAATCTTCTCATTCAACTATTGGTGACTTCAAACACAGAACACCCTATGAAAAGTGCCGGATGCTTGATAGAGAGAGGTTCCACCACCACCACCAATTATTACTGCCGCTTACCAGAACAAATGATCCCTCCAGAGATCAATATAAACAGATGGCTATTCCCCTGCCAGGGTCTCTATTTCACGATCAGCTTTCCTCCAAGATTCCACGCCAATCCTCTCCATATGCCATGAATAAAAAGCACATATACACAGAGATGGCAAGCAGATTCCACGTTCAGTTAAAGGTGGATGTGGTTCAGCCGAGCCATACCAGACCTTGGCAAGTAAAGCGCCTGGATGGTCACAGCAATCCTCCTTGTAGACTGTTAGTAACGCTGCTGGATGATTATAGGTTAGGTGTCAGGACATCAGGGAATGATTGGCTCGTCCCGCTGATCGTTCCGTCTGTTATCCACCGCCCGATCGCCTTCACTCAGAGATCCCAAAGATGATACAGTGGTCTCATAAAAACAGATAGCAGCACCATAGCCTAATTCTGAAAAGTGATTTATTGATAAAAAATAAAAATAAAAAGTTTAAAATCGCATATGCTATGTGCATAGGTTGCAAGACTTGGATCCATACAAAAAATGTCCGCATGAACACCAGGTGATAAGAGATCGCATAGCGAAAACCCTATTTCCAGATGATGGCTGATTAAAGCCCCCTCTCGTCTTTCCAGAAGCCTAGCTGACCCTAAATAAACACTGTGTGCTTTATCCCTGACATGTGGAAAAAAAAAATCAAACTGACTTCTTCTGAGGTTGACAGCTGATCACGTGATGTAAACAAAAGCTGGGTAATGGTTTTTGTTTTCACCTTGTGCTGACAGAGTGAGCATAAAAAAAGGCAATCACCGGCTTATGTGCAAGGGACATCGGGCCCGAAGAGGCAGAGGCAATTCTGTGACAATCAGTAGCCCCTGCCAGTGCCACTTATCAATGCCCACCACTGGTGCCAATCAGTGGCACCTAGCAGTGCTGCCTATCAGTGCCCATCACTGCCAACTATCATTGCCACCTAGCAGTGCCACTTCTCAATGCCCACCAGTGTCAACTAGCAATGCCACCTCTCAGTGCCCACCCCTGCCACCTTATCGGTGCCCATCAGTGCAGCCCATCAGTGCAGTCTCATCAATGAAGGATAAAAATTACCTTTTTTCTAAATTGTCGAAATATTAACCACTTTCCTACCGCCCACCGTCAAATGACGTCCTTGGCTTTGTGCGGTGACATCTGAATGATGTCTGCAGTTGCAGGCATCATTCAGATATTCTTTTCAGCCGGCGATTCTGTGCACAATAAAAATGATCATAGCGGCAGTTCCACCGCTTGATCGTTCTTATAGGCGGCGGGAGGGGGCGTCCCCCCCTCCCTCCCGCCGCCATCCGGTGCTTCTCCAGGCTCTCCCGTGCCATCTGGGGCTTGGAGAACGAATTGGTCACCAGTCATCTCTATGACCGTCGGAGGCCAGGGCGCGACGTTATGACATCACGCCGGGTTCCCATATGTAAACAAAGCCGTGATCTCGGCTGTCAGCATGAGATCGGGAATTTTTTTGACCGATCTCATGCTTTCCAGCCTGGAGGAGAGATGTGGGGTCTTATTGACCCTGCATCTCTCCATAAAGAGGACCTGTCACAATAGATTCCTATTTCAAGGGATGTTTACATTCCTTTTGATAGGAATAAAAGTGAATAAAAAAACAAAAAAGTTAAAAGAAGAGTAAGAAATACAAAAAAGTAAAAAAAAAAATAAAAATAAAAAATAAATGCTCATGTCCCCGGTAGCGAACACACACGCAAGTCCCGCCCACATATGTAAACGCCGTTCAAACCACACATGTGCGGTATTGCTGTGTGCGTTAGAATGAGTGCAACAATTCTAGCACTAGACCTCCTCTGTAATGCCAAAATGGTAACGTGTAAAAATTTTGAAAGCATCGCCTAGGGAGATTTTTAAGTACTGAAGTTTGGTGTCATTCCATAAGTGTGCGCAATTTTAAAGCGTGACATGTTAGATATCTATTTACTCAGCATAAAAACATCTTTCACATTATCCCCAAAAATTGGGCTAACTTTACTGTTTTCTATTTTTTTTTAATTCATGAAACCCTTTTGTTTTTAAAAAGGCGTTTGAAAATTTATTGTGCAAATACAGAGCGAGCTAAAAATTTGCAATGACCGCCATTTTATTCCCTAGGGTGTCTGCTAAAAAAACATATATAATGTTTGAGGTTTTGAAGTAATTTTCAAGCTCTAAATGTATGATTTTTACATGAAGGAGAGAAGTGCCAGAATAGGCCCAGTGCTGAAGTGGTTAAAATATCCAATTTTTTTTTTTTTAGTCGGTCTTTTGTATTTATATAAAAAAAAAAAAAAAAAACGCAGAGGTGATCAAATAGCACCAAAAGAAAGCTCTATTTCTGTGCCAAAAAATAATACATTTTCATTGGGTTACAGTGTTGTATGAGCGCGCAATTGTCATTCAAAGTGCATCAGCGCTGAAATGTGAAAATTGGTCTGGGCAGGAAGGGGGTTTAAGTGGCCAGTGCGCAAGTGGTTAATATAAGGCTACATGCACACGGACGTTTTTCCAGCCGCTTGTTTGAGCGTTTTTTGCAGCTTAAAAACGTCTCTCCATGTTAGCCTATGGCCTCATGGCCACCATGGCGTTTTTGAGCTGTAAATGGCATAGGTGTTTTTAGGCCCCATGTACATGGGACGCTGGTGCAAAGTGTTCAGAACAAAGTTTGAAAGTGGCGTTTAGAAAGGCGCGCTTTACCACATTTGCGTCTATATGCGTTTAATTAGGAAACATCATAAGGAGCCGCCCTAAGCTCCAAAAACAGTATTATTTAAGGATTGCAGCTATTTTGTGAGACCAG
Organism: Rana muscosa; assembly: GCA_029206835.1. Taxonomy (NCBI): domain Eukaryota; kingdom Metazoa; phylum Chordata; class Amphibia; order Anura; family Ranidae; genus Rana; species Rana muscosa. The sequence continues at coordinate 3,491,814 of CM055124.1, read as the reverse complement.
AGTGAGTATCAGCAGCTGAGAGAGCAGCAGTGTAGTTGTATTTAGTGTGTCACTTGCCACATCACTTGCCACAAGTTGTGGATTGTCCACTTGCCACGTCACCTGCCCCAAGTTGTGGATTGTCCACAATGCAATGGAAGCAATTTCATAATTTTTTTGATATATATAGATATATATATCTATATATATATATATATATCTATATATATATATATATATCTATATATATATATAGATATATATATATATATATATATATATCACATTTTTTTTAATGGTTTTTCCTCATTTGCCATAATTTTTGCGTTTATCAATGTTAAAAAAGAGGTCACCTTTAAAAACGCTTCTAAACTAAAATGCGGCTAAACGCCGGTACCGCGTCTGAAACGTGGAAATCTTTGGCGTCTGAAGGCATTTTTAGGCTTTGTGAAAAACGATGTTAAAATCAACTGCAGATGTTTTTTTCCAGGCCAAAAACAGTGTTTTGGATGGAATAGAATTCAATGGACCCGGATCCAAAACATTGCCGGCTCAAAAAAAAAACACTAGAAAAAACAAACAGCGTGGGGTACCCCCCCAGGTCCATACCAGGCCCTTGGGTCTAGTATGGATTCAAAGGGACCCCCCCCTTACAAAATGGAAAAAAAATGGCGTGGGGGTCCCCTTAAAAATCCATACCAGACCCGCCAAACTTAAAAAAATAAATAGCGTGGGGGTCCCCCTAAAAATCCACACCAGACCCTTTATCCGAGCACGCAACCTGGCAGGCCGCAGGAAAAGAGGGGGGGACGGGAGAGCAGCCCCCCCTCCCTCCTGAACCGTACCAGGCCGCATGCCCTCAACATGGGGAGGATGTCCCCATGTTGATGGTGACAAAGGCCTCTTCCCGACAACCCTGGCCATTGGTTGTCGGGGTCTGCGGGAGGCTTATCGGAATCCAGGAGCCCCCTTTAATAAGGGGGACCCTAGATACCGGCCCCCCACCCTATGTGAATGAGTATGGGGTACATCGTACCCCTACCCATTCACCTGGTGGCAAAAAAAAGTCAATAAAAAACACAACAGGTTTTCAAAGTAATTTATTAGGCAGCTCCAGGGGTCTTGCTGCCGGGCGCCCCGCTATCTTCTTCCAGCTCTTTTGCTAGCGGGGTCCCGGTCTTCCCCGGGACTGTGACGTCATACGGGGCGGGGTCAGCGAGTGGCATCACCCGGTGACCACGCCCCATGCCAATATAAGTGGGTGCCGCTCCACGGGCAGAGCATTGTAGCGGCGGACAGCGACGAGGCAACATCGGACGGTGAGAAGAGGGAAGAAGACAACGAGGAAGCCCGGGACACCGCTAGCAAAAGAGCTGAAAGAAGATAGCGGGGCGCCCAGCAGAAAGACCCCCGAAGACGACGAGGAAGCCCGGGACCCCGCTAGCGAAAGAGCTGGAAGAAGATAGTGGGGCGGCCAGGGATGTCGGGAAGAGGCCCTTGTCCCCATCAACATGGGGGCAGGGTGCTTTGGGGTGGGGGGGCTGCAGGTTGCCCCCCTGCCCCAAAGCACCAAACCCCCCATGTTGAGGGCATGCGGCCTGGTACGGTTAAGGAGGGAGGGGGGGCAGCTCTCGTCCCCCCCCTCTTCCCCTGCGGCCTGCCAGGTTGCGTGCTCGGATAAGGGTCTGGTTTGGATTTTGGGGGAACCCCCACGCCGTTTTTCGGCTTAGGGGGTGCCCCTTAAAATTCATACCAGACCTAAGGGCCTGGTATGCTCCTGAAGGGGAACCCAATGCCGGTTTTTTCATTCAAATTTGGCGTGGAGTTCCCCTTCATGATTCATACCAAACACGGCACAGCGAGGCTGCCAAGAACCAACGCGATGCCATCACGCTGGAGACATTGTCGGCCAGCTAGTTGCCTCTAGGACATGACTTGAGTGGCTGCTTCACGCTCAGGTCGTGTCCAAGTTGCCTCGCAAAGTCGCGCTGTCCCTGTGTCAGCTGGCACACGAGTCGCCCCACGAGTCGGATCGGCTTCATCCGACTTCCCGGGCGACCTCTATTCAAATCAATGGGCTCCCATAGGGAACCATTCATTTTCAATAGAGTGCTGCTGACATTTTTATTTACTATAACAGTGCGCCGCTGGTTCCTGCGCCCAGTGAAGGAGTTATCCGGCGCAGCAATTAAGGTATCAACCGGCGCAGCGCACTGTTATTAGTAAATCACCCCCATAATGTCACCAGCACTAGGTCCTAATAGACTGCCGCCGCTGCCAAGGAGACAGATGCCAGACCAGCGCTGTCAATAGCAGGGACAGGACAGCTGGGGAACCCCACAGTGGCAGAACACCAGGGCCCGGTGGCAAGACAACCTTTGCAACCCTGATAGTTCTCCCACTACTTTGGACCCTTATATTTTTTTAATGTGCTGGTGACATATATCTCTTGTTTTCTGCCACAGTATAGTAGGAAGGGAGCTCACTGCAGAACATGTGAAAGGGCCCATTGTGGGATCGTAGTAAAGGGCCCCAGGAGATATATATATATATATATATATATATATATATATATAAATAATTGCATTTTATAGTTGCCCCCCCCTACTTTTATCCATGTCCCCCCATGTGCCCCCGCTAAATATGAAAGCTGGAGACGCCACTGACTGTAGGTACAGTTTTATGAACACTGCAGGCCTCGATTCACTAAAAGTTAATATGTTGCTCACTTTGCAAAGTGAGTTTTCACTTTAAAAAAATAACTTTCCCTTAGCTTTGTTAATTAGGAGAAGCGCTGTTGACTTCTATGGTCCAATCATGTGCAAGAAAAAATTTCCTTTGCACATGATTGGGTATACTTTACAAAGTTAGGTTGCACACATTCATTCAGCTAAGTGAAATTTCCCCCTCAACGTGAAAATTCACTTGGAAAATAAACAAGTCAAATAAACACCAATGAGTAAGATTTACTAAAGCGAGATGAAACAGTTTCTTTTTGCATGATTGGATATTTTAAGTTCACCTCACTTTACCACACCTTAGAAAATCAGGCAATGTAACTGTAGAAAGACAGAAAATGAAAAAAAAACACTTGCCTATTGCCAGTTGCTCAAACTTTGCCGCTAAATCTCTCATAGCCATCGACTCCTCTGCTTCGGACTCCAGGCGAGACAGTTCTATCAGCAGCTTAGAGGCAGCGAGTGCTGAGGAAACAGCTTCTGTACCCTTTGCAAATAACATATAAGAATTTTTTTTTTTTAACTGTACTAGAAGTACATGTGTCTTTTTTTACCAACCTATGCAACTTTATAGTAACTGTCCACATGAAATATCCCATCTTACAAAACAGGAATTGTGACTTACCTGTAAATTTCATATCTTAGAGTACAGTACAGGACCCTTATGCAAGCATGCAGCCCGGCAGTTCAGAAAAGGGAGAGGATGAGCAAGCGCGCCCCCCCTCCACTTAACCATACCAGGCTGCACACCCCTCAACATGGGGGGGTCCCCATATCCTGCCCCCCATGTAAATGAGTAGGAGTATTGTACCCCTACTCATTCACGAAAAAAGTGTCACAGAATAAAAAATAAATCCTTTATTAAAAACCCAAAAATAATATCCCCAAACGTAGATCCATTGTAAATCACGCTGCCCATCAAACCCCAAAAAAAAAGCAACGCTTCGCACTCGAAGGCTAACCGCCGATTGCCCGCTCCTCCGTCCGACAGTTCTTAAATAGGCAAGGTGCTGGGCCACCCAGCGGCATCGCCGGGTGGCCCCACCACATTATGTCACGCCTGGTGCATGCTGGGGTGGTGATCTCACAAGGGGGCGGGGCCACCAGGCGATGTCCCCGGGTGACTCTGGCCCTTACCTATTTAAGCATAGCTCCCAACTGTCCCTGATAGTCCCTCTGTCCCTCTCTCCTCCTCATTTGTCTCATTTTGGTCTGATCTATATAGTTGTATATAAAATGCACTATTTATCTTTCAAAAAGTGTTTCACAGTGCTAAACATTTCATCCAAGTTCTAAATTGCAGCATTAGTACATTTTCAAAAAAGCCAATATAAAGGAATAGTAGTGGTAAAAAAAAAAAAAAAAAAAAAAAAAGCACTTGCGGGTTTAACTAATCTTTTTTTTTTCAGGTCCAGCGATCTACATCGGGGGACATTCTATTTGGATTTTTAATAAAGGAATTCTCAAACTGTTTTTTTTTTCTATCTTTGTTTTTGGTGAAAGGATCTAGGGACCCCCTTGTTAAAGGTGGCTTTCAGATTCTTCAGCCCCCTGTCCGCAGACCCCCACAACCACAGCCAAGGGTTGTGGGGAAGAGGTCCTTGTCCCTATCAAAATGGGAACAAGGTGCTTTGGAGCAGGGGGGCCCCCCTTAATGTTGAGGACATGCAGCATGGTATGGTTCAGGAAGGGGGGGGGGCGCTTGCTTGTCCCCTACCTTCCTGAACTGCATACTCGGATCAGGGTCTGGTATGGATTGGGGGGACCCCACGCCATTTTTAAAAATTTTGGCATGGGTTTCCACTCCAAATCCATGCCAGACCCGAAGGGCCTGGTATGGATCTGGGGAGGGACTACGTGCCCATTTTTCACATACTTTTTGCTCAGCGTGGACCGAGAACTTAGCTATCAGCCATCATGTGATTGCTCAGTTCTCGGGTTTAGAGCCGATAGGGGACAGCTACAGCATAGAGGTGCTTATGTGTGTTTTTTTAAATCAACCCCTAGCTTCTCCTTCAAAAGAGTGCTTTTCAGAATCACCAGATTCTTAGCAAAGTCTACATGAAAAATGAAACTATGTAGCAAGTAGGCTTTACATCTCAAAGTTTAACCACAATGTTCTCACCATCTCCCAAAAGTAAGTGGCCATTTCATCTCGATTCTGCAATATGGCCCAAATAAAGAGATCAATCCATGGGGACGTTGACTTCATACTGTAATACTTTTGTTCTCCACTGAATTGATTCTGTGGAAAATAGGTAAAGTCAGAATAACACCATAAAATATAAAAATTAAATAAAAAATGGGGTATTTTGTTTCAGTGACAAAAACAATAACCCCATGTGAAGACTGATCCCCAAATCTCCCAATTTAAGCTTATATGGCTTTCCCTTTACTATAACCAGTCTTGTATCTCTCAGACTTGAGAATACTAGAGCAGGATCAGCCGCATTTAGTATGAACAGCAGGAATGGGACAGAACCGTTATCAGATTTCTACTGCACATCAGTAATGCCTTGAATTTCTTAAAGTGAACTTTCCTATGGTGCCAGTGTTCTATGCACTTCCCAAAGTCCACAATTCTGGACAACCCTCCCGGTCATCCAACTATTTCAGGAGTGGGCTCACTTACTGAGTATATTGATAAGCTTCTGCAGCTAAAAAGGGATGGGGTATCTCCGCACAAAGAAAATCAAACCATACACAGTAGACAGAACTGCTGCCTCTACTTATTGCTACCTCCTAGGTAGGTGGAGCAAGAAATATGAAGAAGGTATGGGGGGTATAGATATGGCGCTGTTCTGATGAAAATTGGTTGATGAATCAGCCTGATGTGTGATATTAAAAATATGAAATATATGTGATATTAAAAATAATAAAACAATTAAATAAGTTTGGCTCTGCCGGGTGTTTGCTTTCCGGGCAATAGGTGATAGTGGTAAAGGTGATTATTTGAGACGTGTGCAATTTAGAAGTGTTACTTCAAAAATTGATAAAATTAATAGTGAAAATTGGTTGGTGATTTTTGATGGCGTCTCGGCCGGGCGTTTGTTATAAAAAATATATAAAATGTGTCTACAATCAGGTTTTAGAGTGTTATCTGTGCCTTATAAGAGGAGCACTCTGAATACATTGAAAGAAAAGGATGAAATTGGTAAGTAAAAGACCGGTTTTAGGAGTGGCTCGGCCGGGTGTTTGCTAGTTTATGAAAGGATTCTTTGAGGTTTTGTTAAAACCCGCTTTAATGGTATTTAAGTTAGTGTAGTGCTTTGTGATGTTAAAAAAGGGTTTTAATGTCAGTGGGGCAATGGTACCTCAGCCGGGTGTTTGCGACACCTTGCTCTAGCTGGTATGATGTATTTAATTAATTTGATGTATTAAATTAATTAAGGCAATCCTTGGCAGATACACATGAAAAATAAATAAATATATAGATACTCGTGAAAAAAAAGGAGGATTATATAGAAATGAAAAATATAAAATATCTATAAGTCCATATATTGGCGACAGTGAAAATTGGTGACTTTTCTGCTGCTGTGCTTGTTCTAGATGATTTTCTTGTGAAATGTGATATCCGTGAACATTAAAACATTGCACTCACCAGATCCTTCATACCCTCCGGGGGTATGGTGCAGTCACAGTATGTAGCCATTGAGGGAGTAAAATAGAGCCAGATTATTCACCAATTACATAAGGCGTACTGCACTCATGAAGACAGGGCCTAAACCTCCGGATGGAAATGAGGGGCATACTGCACTCATGAAGACAGGGCCTAAACCTCCGGATGGAAATGAGGGGCGTACTGCACTCATGAAGACAGGGCCTAAACCTCCGGATGGAAATGAGGGGCGTACTGCACTCATGAAGACAGGGCCCTAAACCTCCGGATGGAAATGAGGGGCGTACTGCACTCATGAAGACAGGGCCTAAACCTCCGGATGGAAATGAGGGGCGTACTGCACTCATGAAGACAGGGCCTAAACCTCCGGATGGAAATGAGGGGCGTACTGCACTCATGAAGACAGGGCCTAAACCTCCGGATGGAAATGAGGGGCGTACTGCACTCATGAAGACAGGGCCTAAACCTCCGGATGGAAATGAGGGGCGTACTGCACTCATGAAGACAGGGCCTAAACCTCCGGATGGAAATGAGGGGCGTACTGCACTCATGAAGACAGGGCCTAAACCTCCGGATGGAAATGAGGGGCGTACTGCACTCATGAAGACAGGGCCTAAACCTCCGGATGGAAATGAGGGGCGTACTGCACTCATGAAGACAGGGCCTAAACCTCTGGATGGAAATGAGGGGCAGGGCTCTCGCTGATCCCTCATTTCCATCCGGAGGTTTAGGCCCTGTCTTCATGAGTGCAGTACGCCTTATGTAATTGGTGAATAATCTGGCTCTATTTTACTCCCTCAATGGCTACATACTGTGACTGCACCATACCCCCGGAGGGTATGAAGGATCTGGTGAGTGCAATGTTTTAATGTTCACGGATATCACATTTCACAAGAAAATCGTCTAGAACAAGCACAGCAGCAGAAAAGTCACCAATTTTCACTGTCACCAATATATGGACTTATAGATATTTTATATTTTTCATTTCTATATAATCCTCCTTTTTTTTCACGAGTATCTATATATTTATTTATTTATTTTTCATGTGTATCTGCCAAGGATTGCCTTAATTAATTTAATACATCAAATTAATTAAATACATCATACCAGCTAGAGCAAGGTGTCGCAAACACCCGGCTGAGGTACCATTGCCCCACTGACATTAAAACCCTTTTTAACATCACGAAGCACTACACTAACTTAAATACCATTAAAGCGGGTTTTAACAAAACCTCAAAGAATCCTTTCATAAACTAGCAAACACCCGGCCGAGCCACTCCTAAAACCGGTCTTTTACTTACCAATTTCATCTATTTCTTTCAATGTATTCAGAGTGCTCCTCTTATAAGGCACAGATAACACTCTAAAACCTCATTGTAGACACATTTTATATATTTTTTATAACAAACGCCCGGCCGAGACGCCATCAAAAATCACCAACAAATTTTCACTATCAATTTTATCAATTTTTGAAGTAACACTTCTAAACTGCACACGTCTCAAATAATCACCTTTACTACTATCACCTATTGCCCGGAAAGCAAACACCCGGCAGAGCCAAACTTATTTAATTGTTTTATTATTTTTAATATCGCATATATTTCATATTTTTAATATCACACATCAGGCTGATTCATCAACCAATTTTCATCAGAACAGCGCCATATCTACACCCCCCCCCCCCCCCATACCTTCTTCAAGCTTCTGCAGCTGTTTGTATAGGAACAGTTCTCATTGGTAAAGGACACCTCACATCTACTTACATTACTACATGACATGACGCTACCCAAAGACACACTTGGTGATGCTAGACAGATACTTTGTATTCCATGATAGGGGCCTACAAACAATACGATCTTGGACAGTAGACCATTTGATAAAAGGGACCATAACAAGCTAGTTGTGGAATTATTGGAGTTCCTTCTAAACAACATTTCAGTTTAACTGCAGGTACTCTTTGTCAGGCCCAATGCACGGTCGTTGGCACCAAGTGTGCCCCGGTGTATGCCAATATCTACCTGGGAGACTGGAAGAATTGGCTCTTTGATGGAGGGGGGACGTCGTCGGTGTGCCTGTTCAGGATTCTATCCTAGTACAGGTACATAGACAACGTCCTCATCTTCTGGTCTGGAACCGAGGAAGAGTTAAAATCCTTTGTGGGGACCCCAAGTAACAATCCCTACAATCAAATTTTCACGTGTGATTTCCATACAGAAAGCTTTACATTTTTGGATTTGACAATTACCCTAAATGAAGATGGCTGTATCAAAACTAAACTATACAGGAAAGCAACTGCAGCCAAAAGTTTATTACACGCTAAAAGCTCTTATCCCAAGACATTAAATCAAAAATATACCAGTTGGACAATATTTAAGGGCCTGCCGTAACTGCACAGACGAGCATGATTTTGAACAGGAAGCTAAAGTCCTGAGGAAGAGGTTCCATTCACAGGACTACAATAAGAAGTGGCTTACCAAGGCCTATAATAGAGCAACAGACATTGAAAGAGACTCCCTCACTTTTGAAAGGAAAGGAGGAACAAACTAAGGAGTAAGACTCTACAAGGTTAAGTCTACATTGCACACAGAAGGTAGACAAAGTCAGAGACATTTGTTCGGCACATTGGAGGATAAGGAAGAATACTTCGGTTAGCAGGTTTATGTCAAGAGATCCTCAGCTGTTATACAGGAGAGCTCGCTCATTGAATGACCTACTGGTACACAGCAATATCTCTTTAAAACCACCTTGTTATTCTACAAAGAATGGGTATGACCCGATGTGGGAGCTGTGAGTTTTGCCTGTACTTGATAGAGGGCGATTCCTTACAGCTACCCACAGGGGGATTTTTTAAATGTAGACAAAAGGCAAATTGCGGTACTATGGGGGTAGTGCATGTCATTGTGTGCTCCTGTAGCTCATTCAACGTGGAAAAGATCATCAGACCTGTGCAAAAGCGGTTCCAGAAGCACATCTATGATATTGAGACCCATCACCTAAAGGCCCCATTAGCTAGACATGTGTGTCTGCAGCACAACAGGAACGCTCGCTGTCTCAAATGTTGGTCTTGGAGGTGATCCCTCAATACAAAAGGGGGGTGATTTTTATCAATTTCTCCAACATGAAGCCCGTTGGATTTTGGATTTGGAGGCCACAAAGCCCCCAGCTTAAACGGCAGCCTGAGTTTTGTTCCCTTCTTGAGATGAATATGGGACATCATTTTTACATATATCCTGGGAGATATTGTGGATAAATGACTGTCCCATTTTAAGTAATCCAAGATATATTTTCTCAGTCATCCTGTGCCAGAATGGCACAGGGTGACTTAGACATAAGAGGTGCATGGGGAGCTGAAACAATGGTTTCCCAACCCCTGGGACTACACCGACTGACGTTCATGAAGGTAAACCTTTTCAACTCTGGATACAGTTATGCTTATCTTTTCATTCTGATTCTCTTATCATATGACAATGAAAGTGTCCCATTTGAAGGCATGAATTGCCCCTTTGGGAACATTGCTATTGACAAGCTTAATATACTACTTTTTCCAGTCTGCTCTCACTATCATGCTCTTTCCTGAACTTACCTTTTATATTATGAATCATTCCCCAATATACATTGTAGTTGTTTTCAGCTTGGCTGGAGTTATTACTCCCTTTCTGAGCTACTGACCTGTTTAGTCCCAGGATTCAAGCCATTCCCACCCTAGCCTCTAAGTGTATACAATAATTTTTCAATTTTTGGATGTATTTTTTTTAGTTTAGACTCCTAAGAGGCAGACTGCCTCTATTGTTGGCAGTGGATCTCCTTGGGATATATATGTGTGTATATATATATATATATATTTGTACACCTTTATATGTACACATTTTTTCTACCATATCTGTATATTTCCAATTATAGATACTGCCAAGTTTTGGCCACCTTTCTTCCCCCTGTGATCATTTGATGTGCACCTTGGCTTGGGCCGGGTACTGCCGTGTGGGACGTGACCATTTGGACTGGCTAGAGAGGGGAGAGGTAAGGGCCTGGACTTTTGGGAATGTGAACAGCGCATGCATAAAATTTAGATTAATTACACTGTATTTGATGTATATAGTTGTTGTTCAAAATTATTACTATATATTATGAGACATATGTATTTTGTTTTTCTGTATTCTGTAGAAGGTGTGCATCACCATATTGGACAGTTCTCCCTTTGAAGAAGCCCGAATCAGGGGCGAAACATGTCGGAAACATATTCCATCCAACTGTCCATTTGAACTGTATTGTTTGTACTACCATTCTCCATATTCTTACTGTTTATTTTTATTTTGGTGTTCAAAAAAAAAAATATTTGATCATAATTTACTTGATATATTGTATTCTTGCACCGCAAAAAAAATCCCATCCTTTTTGCCATTGTCCAACTTGGTCTTTTCACAGTATGTGTGTTGTTGTATCAGTAGTACCGCATTTTTATGACAATTTTTCATCAGTTTTTGATACTAATTAATTTCTGATACAGTGAGGTGGGTTTACAATTTTTGATAAGGGATGGTTGAGCATAATCAGGTTTTTTTATCCAGTTTGAGCGTCATATGTGTTCCTGACCGTTAGCTCCCTACCCATTCCTTTTTCTTCTCCTAATGATATAAACCCACAGGGGAACTTTTTGAATTTACATAAGGTGCATTAGGTAGTATCTTGAGAGTCAATTTTAGTGTCTGAAAAATGCCTTTTAGCATGTCAGTTGGGTTTTGGTTGCTGTCTGTATTGGGGAAATTTCCTCTTAATTCTTGTCCTGGTGGCATGCTTTGTGTCAGGGTGTGACAAGGTTGTGTGGGAACAGAAATGAAAGCGGATATAAATCCAATAAATATTAAACCCAAAATCAAAAATGTAATATATTGCAGCTTACCAATCCATAGATGTGTTGGCTGCATTAGTTGCATCTTTAGGCTTTTTTTCCCCCCGTCTCCACCTGGTGATATGGTCAGTAACATACTCCCTATATTGGGGTACCCCACTTTGGATGAAGGAGCAACAGACCCATTTGGACAGCAACATTGTCAGTATGGTGGGAGGGGAGTTTTAGAAGCACTAGCAGATTGAAGCCAAACTCCAGCTAGCACATTTTAAGCAGTTACAGTGACAGTTTTGTTCCCTTTTGGGATAAAAGTTTTACATAAATAAATAAAAGCTGATCATTGTAATCATATCTGTCAGTATTAAATGGTTTGTCGTAACCCTCTAACTGCTACAGCAAGACAGCTTGTTCTGTTGAAAAAACAACAGACTTACGGGCAGGATCACCAGGTGAAAATAAAGATAACCAAGACTAAAAAAAATAATAATAATACAGCCATCACTTCTAAGAATTTGTAAACTGCAATATAATAAATGTTTGTTTTTGAGTTTAATACCACTTTAAGGGAAATCTACACATTGGGAACAGCACTAACAACCTGACAGAGGTTTTATTCTTTCTCAACAATATCCAAAAAATGTAAAAAGAAAAAATAACTTTAAAAAATTTACATTTTATGAAATAGCATTTCTATATCCACCTTTTCATTACTTTTTCATGTCACACAATCCTGCAAAGGCAGGCTGTGCTCATCAGTGTAGATGTCTGTGGGGGACATTTATTAATGTATATGCATCATTTTTCTACAGGTCAATGTGCATTTCTGTCCCACAATCAAATCCCATGTGCAGTGGTTTTTTTCACAGCTATCTCACAAGAGTACACCCCTCACATTTTTGTAATTATTTTATTCTATCTTTTCATGTGACAACTCTGAAGAAATGACACTTTGCTACAATGTAAAGTAGTGAGTGTACAGCTTGTATAACAGTGTGAATTTGCTGTCCCCTCAAAATAACTCAAAACAGCCATTAATGTCTAAACCGCTGGCAGCAAAAGTGAATACAACCCTAAGGAAAAATGTCCAAATTGGGCCCAAAGTGTCAATATTCTGTGTGCGGCCACTGTTATTTTCCAGCACTGCCTTAACCCTCTTGGGCATGGAGTTCTCCAGAGCTTTACAGGTTGCCACTGGAGTCCTCTTCCACTGCTCCATCACGGAGCTGGTGGATGTTAGAAACCTTGCGCTCCTCCACCTTTCGTTTGAGGATGCCCCATAGATGCTCAATAGGGTTTAGGTCTGGAGACATGCTTAGCCAGTCCATCACCTTTACCCTCAGCTTCTTTAGCAAGGCAGTGGTCATCTTGGAGGTGTGTTTGGGGTCGTTATGTTGGAATACTGCCCTGTGGCCCAGTCTCCGAAGGGAGGGGATCATGCTCTGCTTCAGTATGTCACAGTACATGTTGGCATTCATGGTTCCCTCAATGATCTGTAGCTCCCCAGTGCCATCAGCACTAATGCAGCCCCAGACCATGACACTTCCATGCTTGACTGTAGGCAAAACACACTTGTCTTTGTACTCCTCACCTGGTTGCCGCCACACACGCTGGACACCATCTGAACCAAATACGTTTATCTTGGTCTCATCAGACCACAGGACATGGTTCCAGTAATCCATGTCCTTAGTCTGCTTGTCTTCAGAAAACTGTTTGCGGGCTTTCTTGTGCATCATCTTTAGAAGAGGCTTCCTTCTGGGATGATAGCCATGCAGACCATTTTGATGCAGTGTGCGGAGTATGGTCTGAGCACTGACATGCTGACCGCCCACCCCTTCAACCACTGCAGCAATACTGGCAGCACTCATATGTCCATTTCCCAAAGGCAACCTCTGGATATGACCTTGAGCAGGTGCACTCAACTTCTTTGGTCGACCATGAAGAGGCCTGTTCTAAGTAGAACCTGTCCTGTTAAACCGCTGTATGGTCTTGGCCACCGTGCTGCGGCTCAGTTTCAGGGTCTCGGCAAACTTCTTATAGCCTAGGCCACCTTTATGTAGAGCAACAATTCTTTTTTTCAGATCCTTAGAGAGTTCTTTGCCATGAGGTGCCATGTTACGCTTCCGGTGACCAGTATGAGAGAGAGAGAGCGATAACACCAACATTTAACACACCTTCTCCCCATTCACACCTGAGACCTTGTAACACTAATGGGTCACATGACACCCATTTTGGAAATTTTCACTTAGGGGTGTACTCCCTTTTGTTGCCAGCGGTTTAGACAATAATGGCTGTGTGTTGGGTTATTTTGAGGGGACAGCGAATGTACACTGTTATACAAGCTGTACATGCACTACTTTACATTGTAGCAAAGTGTAACTTCTTCAGTGTTGTCACATGAAAAAATATAATAAAATATTTACAAAAATGTAAGGGGTGTACTCACTTTTGTGAGATACTGTATGTGTGACAGACTTTTGAATACAGAAAAAAACATTTTAATTTTATACCCCATCCACAGCAGAGCGATTTAACAATGCACATTTGAGTTGATTTACTAAAACCGAAGAATAAAAAATCTGGTGCAGCTTTGCATGGTAGCCATTTAGCTTCTAACTTCAACTTGTTCAATCAAGCTTTGACAAAAAAAATAAAAAACTGGAAGCCGATTGGTTTCTGTGCGGAGCTGCACCAGATTTTGCACTCTCCAGCTTTCGTAAATCAATACCATTGTGTATTTATGCATTGCTTTTGGTTCATGTGTTAAACTAATGGTTGTTAGTGGGATTTTTTTATTTCAGGTACTTGTATAGTGCCGCCGCTTTACAAATATACATTCACATCAGTCCCTGCCTTCAAGGAGCTTACAATCTAGGGTCCCTAACTCACATTCTTACATATACTAGGGCCAATTTAGACAGAAGCCAATTAACCTACGAGCATGTCTTTGGAGTGTGGGAAAAAAACAAGATTACCCGGAGGAAACCCACTCAGGCACGGGAAGAACATGCAAACTCCAGGCAGGTAGCACTGTGGTTGGGATTCAAACCAACGACCCGGCCCCAGCGTTGCTAGGCAAAAGTGCTAACCACTTACCCACCACTGTGCTAAAAATGGATCATTTGGGGTCCCTAGAATGGCTCCTTGAATGACTCCTAGTCAGGATATGTAGCCTACGGGAGTTCTTGGACTGGCTCATGTGCGTTTTTTTGCAAGGTTCCCAGCATATGTATAGAGAGGACCAGGCCCAGACTAAATAGGCCCTGGCATTTTAAACTGTGCAGTCTACTCTAAAATGCCAGGGGGGTGGGTTGGGGAGTTAAAAAAGAAGAAGAATCATTGGGTGGATGGAGTGGGAAATACACACACACCCAACCCTCCACATAAATACAGCCCCCCGCTCCCTTGCATTTCTATGCACACAAACACTCATATCCATATTATCGATCCGATAAAAACAGACGGATGAGGATCCAAAACACTTTTTTGGTTAAACTAGATGTCTTTTTTCAACCTATGTAACTATGTCTGGTGGAGCGGATGACAGTCAGATGTAAACAGGGGGTCCGTTTACATCTGACTGCCCCATAGAGAACAGGCTGTGTCCATGTCCCCTCTACATAAGCGTAGCGGACACAGACCTGCCATCTTCATGCTCAGCGGGGATCAGCGGACAGATCCCCACCTAGTCCGCCCATGTGAAAGGGCCCTAAAATAGGAAAAGGCAGAACGTTGGTTCAATTGCAAAACCCTCAGAATCAATTATTTTGTCTGTGATCATCTTCCCCTTCCCCCTATTCCATCACACCTTCTAACCACAAGGCCAGCCATGGAAACAGAAAGAAATAGTGGCAACCTGGTCTTAAAGGGAACCCATTTACTGGTGAAATTTTCATAAGGTGTTATACAATACCTGTGATAGCGTGCAGCAGCTGCAGCATTAGCCATTCATGTGCTGGGTGTACACACAGTCTGGACAAAAAAAATCTTATGAAGATTTCACCAGTAAATGGATTCCCTTTAACTCCATACTTTGATTCCATAGCTGGCCTTGTGGTAGGAAGGTGCAATAGGAAGGGGGACGATGATCACAGACAAAATGATCATTGATTAATCTGATCTGAAGGTTTCATATACCCAGCCTCATAGAATCTTCACTCCTCATGGGGACTGGGGACTGTTAAAATTTGGGATTCCAATATACTCCACAGTACACGGAGATCGGGATGGGAAGCTCGGGTGTTTGCAGCGGGAGCAGAGAACTGGCACTCTGTGTGTAAGCTGTTGGTAATGGTAACCTGTGAGTGACTACCAGTTTTCACAGTGCCCGGGGACTTATCGCTGTCAACAGACACATGGACACGGATTAAAAGACTAAGGACTAAGCCACCTTACCCTGTGCAGCTTTCCAGCTCTGGACTGTTAGACGCCGCCCCCACCCTGGACAAAGCCGACGATCTGTCCTGTCTCCCTCTATGGGACAGGGTCCATGGGAAACTCTGCAGCTCAGTAAACCCAGAGTCCAACTCAAGACTGCATGATTGCGTGTGAAGGCGGCAGGCATCTAGCCACCAACTCCAGAATAATGCAGACCGCTGGTTGTAGGGGCTGCAACCACCACTCATGAGACCCCCTACTGCCAGCCAAGGTAGTAATTGCGGCATCCTCCTCTGCTGTCCCTCTAAGTATCTGACATCGCTGTACTCTGTCACTTCCCATCTGCAAGTGGCAGTCACCACAGAGAAACGGCAAGCCCGTGAAACCCCTCTGTCTGCTATACCAGCCCTGGGCTGGCCCGGCCCACCGGACAAATGTCCACTGTTCCCGATGGCCAGTCCAGGCCTCAACAGGACTCCCGCACTGATTCCTGGCGGAGATCAGAGTTTGCATCCGGTCTGAACTCTGGTTTGAGCGTTGTGCGGTTTTCCATCCTGGGCTCTAGGCAAGTCTACAGAGAGCCTAATGCACTGAAATAGCACTGCCACAAGTGCGGGCACATTTATATGTTGGCTGTCTATATTGCAACAGGTTTTAATTATGACAGGCCAACATTAGAAATGTGCTGCTGATTGCAACCAATTTCTACTAGTGGCTCTATTGTGGTTGCAGTGAATGTGACTACCTTGATAAATGTCCCCCTCTGTGTCAACAAAAAGCAATTTTACAATGTGATTATGCAACCTCAGTACAACTATATTTACCAAAAACTACTACTGTATGTAGTGAAAGGGTTTAGCTAAACAAAAGGGATGAGCTTCGAGTTCGAGTCAAACTCATGTTCGACTCGAACATCGGCTGTTCGACCGTTCCTCGAATTTCGTACAATATGGGCCGTTCAAGGGCAAATTCGAGTGGTGCGTCACGGCCCATAGTTAGTGTACTGTGTCCTTTGCACAGTGTGCACCCAAAGCTACCTGAATACAATTGCTGGTGTTCTCTTACTAATAATACTACTACAGGCAGGCAGTTGATTCTGCTAGCTACAGTATAATCAGTATACACATCCCAGCTTTGTGCAGCTACATCTTACTGCAGGCCATTAGTATGTCTGGAAGGACAACAAGGAGAGGCAGACAGTCACGAGCCAATAAAAGAGGGCAAGCAGGCTCTGTGTCTAGAGGCAACAGTGCTGGTCGTGGACACGGTGCATCCTCATCAGCACATGGCCGTGGGACACGCTTGTCCTTTTTTTCGGCAGCTGGCTGTGTTAAGCCGCAACATGCCGAAGACTTGGTAGAGTGGATAACCAAGCCGTCCTCATCCTCCTCATCCTCTCTCACCCAGGCTCAGGGTACTTTGTCTGGCAAAGCAGCTGCCAAAGCGGCCTCTTCCCTCGGCTCAATGGCATCAGTCACTCCTTCCCTAGCCCCACCATGTCCTCCTGAGGAGTCCCCCGAACTGTTTGACCACAGTGTACATGCTGCAGGAGGATGCACAGTGTTTTGAAGGCTCCGATGATGGTACCCAGCTAGAGGAAGGCAGTAACGTGAGCCCAGAGAGAGGGGGTGCCCAAGAAGGACAGAAATCTGGCAGTCATGTTCCCCCAGCTGCAGCATACTGCCAGGTTTGCTACAGTGATGAGGAGGGAGGGGATGATGAGGTCACGGACTCTACGTGGGTGCCTGATAGGAGAGAGGAGGAAGAGGAGGAGGCACATCTCCGAGGCAGGATGCCCTCCAGGGGCCAGCTTAAGGGCAGCACACCGTCAGCATCACACCGTAGAGCTCCGCATGTGCAGGGCGCTGCTGTCTCTGCGCGTTATTCCAAAAGTTCTTTGGTGTGGGCCTTTTTTGAGACGAGTGCATCAGATCGCAGTGCTGCCATAAGCAACATATGTCTCAGGCGTATCTCGCGTGGCCAAAACATCACCCGCTTGGGCACCACATGCTTGATCAGACATATGTCGACCTGCCATGCAGTTCGTTGGCAAGCATACCTAAAAGACCCACACCAAAGAACAAAGCGGACCTCTCCTTGCTCCTCATCAGCTGGGATCTCCAACCCCACTATACCTTCAGTCCTCTCTGATACCTGCACTGAGAGGAATAAAGGTGTAGAATTAGGTGTGTCACAGCCAAGTACTTGCGGGCAATCTGCTATCGGTACACCAACGTCAGATTGTACCAGCCAAAATTCCCTGCCCCAGCTGTTGCACTGCCGAAAGAAGTTCCCTCCCAGCCATCCACATGCCCAGTGGTTGAATGCTGGCTTGGCTAAATTGCTAGCAGTTCAACTGCTTCCTTTTCAATTGGTAGACTCTGCCCCCTTCCGTGAGTTTGTGGAATGTGGGGTTTCTCAGTGGCAGGTTCCCAAACGCCACTTTTTCTCACGGAAGGCGATTCCGGCTCTCTACCGGCATGTGGAAGGCAATGTCTTGGCCTCGCTAGACAGGGCGGTCAGGTGCATATTCACGCTGACTCATGGTCCAGCAGGCATGGGCAGGGACGTTACCCATCTTTCACGGCGCATTGGGTGACTCTGCAGTGACAGTACATGCATCAGTGACACTGTCCCTCTTGTCCACCTGTTGGGGCACACGATGCATGGAATAATGGACAGGACACTTGAGGCAGAACAGAGGGAGGAAGAGGAAGACTTCCTTACCTCTCAAGGTCCCCTTTATCCAGACAGTGTTCCTGGTGGCCCGCCTATCACACAGGAGGAGGAGGATTGTGTTAGCATGGAGGTGGAGCCTAGCACTCAGCATCAGCAGCAGTCTTTAAGGGATCAATTAGAGTCCCCAGAAACCCATGGACTTGTACGTGGCTGGGAGGAGATGGCTGCTTATGTCGTCCTGAGTGACCCAGAGGACTCCGGACCGAATGCCTCAGCAAACCTACGCTGCATGGCCTCCCTGATCCTGCAGAGCCTGCGGAAGGATCCTCGTATTCGTGTGATCAAGGAGAGGGATCATTACTGGCTGGCAACCCTCCTTGATCCACGGTACAAGGGTAAGGTTGCGGACCTTATCTTGCCATCGCAGAGGGAGCAGAGAATGAAACATCTTCGGGATGCCTTGCAGAAAGGTCTGTGCAACGCGTTCCCAGAGACTGGGAGGTTACACAATCCTGGTCCTGGACAACGTGTTGCTGAGGCTTCGGTCAGTCAAAGACGGAGCGATGGAGAAGTTGGCCGTCTGACCGATGCGTTCAGACAGTTTTTTAGCCTGCAGCCCCAAAGGTATGATCGGTTCCAGCAACCATCGCCAGCGTCTGGTTTACATGGTGCAGGAATACCTAGGGCAGGGGTCTCCAAACTTTTCAATACGGGGGCCACATTGTAGATTTTACAAGTATTCGGGGGCCGAAAAAAATCAGTTATGTACAAATGAATGAATCGTCATTCCCATCATCAGTGTCCCCAGCAGAGTTTTCCCCATTATCAGTGTCCCCAGCAGAGTTTTCCCCATTATCAGTGTCCCCGGCAGAGTTTTCGCCATCGGTGTCCCCAGCAGAGTTTTCCCCATCGGTGTCCCCAGCAGAGTTTTCCCCATTGGTGTCCCCAGCAGAATTTTCCCCATCGGTGTCCCCAGCAGAATTTTCCCCATCAGTGTCCCCAGCAGAATTTTCCCCCCCATCGGTGTCCCCAGCAGAATTTTCCCCATCGGTGTCCCCAGCAGAATTTTCCCCATCGGTGTCCCCAGCAGAATTTTCCCCTATCGGTGTCCCCAGCAAATTTTTCCTTATCGGTGTCCCCAGCAAATTTTTCCTTATCGGTGTCCCCAGCAAAGTTTTTCCCATCGGTGTCCCCAGGGTTCAGGGGTGAGCTATGTACAGGGTTCAGGGGTGAGCTATGTACAGAGTGCAGGGTTAAGGGGTGCGCTACATGCAGAGGGTGAGGTGGGTGCAGAGGGTGAGGTGGGTGCGGAGGGTGAGGTGGTGCAGGGTGCAGAGGGTGAGGTTGGTGCAGGGTGCAGAGGGTGGATGCAGGGTGCAGAGGGTGAGGTGGGCGCAGGGTGCAGAGGGAGGGTGCAGTAGCAGAGGGTGAGGTAGAGGGAGGGTGCAGAGGGAGGGTACAGGGTGCAGAGGGTGAGGTGGGTGCAGGGTGCAGAGGGAGGGTGCAGAGGGTGAGGTGGGCGCAGGGTGCAGAGGGAGGGTGCAGAAGGTGTGTGCAGGGTGCAGAGGGTGAGGTGGGTACAGGGTGCAGAGGGTGGGTGCAGGGTGCAGAGGGTGAGGTGGGTACAGGGTGCAGAGGGTGAGGTGGGCGCAGGGTGCAGAGGGTGAGGTGGGCGCAGGGTGCAGAGGGTGGGAGCAGGGTGCAGAGGGAGAGGTGGGTACAGGGTGCAGAGGGAGGGTGCAAAGGGTGGGTGCAGAGGGTGAGGTGGGTACAGGGTGCAGAGGGTGAGGTGGGCACAGGGTGCAGAGGGAGGGTGCAGGGTGCAGAGGGTGAGATGGGTGCAGCGTGCACGGCTCCCCCCCCCCCAGCCCCCATTCCAGTACAGTCAGAGCTCCACACTCCACTCCACTCCAAGGCAAGATTCTCCTCCCACAAAGCTTCCCCTCCCCCCCCCCCCCATTCCAGCCAAAGTTTTCCTTATTTTACTCACAGCATTTTGTCCTCTGATCTCCGTGCAGCAGTTCCACAGGCAGCTTCCTGTTTGCAGATTCCCCGCCCCCTTCCTCCTCTGCTCTGACTCCGAGGGCTCTCATAGAGCGTGTGTACACAAGGATGATCAGAGCGGCTGCGGGGAGAGGAGCGCACTGTCACTTGGAAATACACAAGCAGAGCTTGTGTATTTCCAAGTGACAGTAGCACGCAGCCAGCATGCGACCAGCACCGGAGGTGGCCGAACTCCAGCGGTCAGCACGGGGCGGGCAGCGCAGGGCCAAAGACGGCAATGTGGCAGAGCCTGGGAAAGCTGCGGGCCGGACAAATCAAACCCGCGGGCCGGATGTGGCCCGCGGGCCGGGGTTTGGAGACCCCTGACCTAGGGCAAGATCAGACTTGGACACCTTTCCCACCGAAAATCCTCTGGGTTACTGGGTCTTGAGGATGGATCACTGGCCAGAGCTTTCACAGTATGCAATTGAGCTACTGGCCTATCCTGCATCCAGCGTTCTTTCAGAATGCACATTCGGTGCTGCTGTAGGCTTTATAACCGATCACAGGGTGCGCCTGTCTACCGAATCGGTCGATCGGCTGACCTTCATAAAAATGAATCAGTCTTGGATCACCAGCACCTGATGCTGATGTAACCGAATATATATTTTTTTGAATCGGAGATCCCTTCAAGACTGCCTATGCTGATGCTGAGTGACTATCCTCTTCCTCCTCAATGTTCATGCTGATATCTTGTAAGAACATTTTTGGTTCTGGGCACCGCCACCGGTGGCTAAGGCCCAATTTTTCAGCCCCTGTTTAACAGGGGCGTTTAATTAAAATTTTTGATGCAATAATTTGCAGCAGGGCTTATCCCTGCGCTCCAACTATAGTATCTGTGAGGGGTTGATGTGTTGTGGCACCAGTGCCTAAGGCCCAATTTTTCTGCCCCTGTTCAACAGGGGCATGTAATTACAATTCTTGATCTAATATTCACAGCAGGGCCCGTTCCAGCGCCCACCAAGAGTAACTATGAGCACTTACAGTGTTGTGGCACCAGCACCACCACCAAAGGCCCAATTTTTCTGCCACTGTTCAACAATGGCATGTAATTACAATTCTTTATATAATAGTTCACAGCAGGGCGTTCCAGCGCCCACTAAGAGTAACTGTGAGGGCTTACAGTGTTGTGGCAACACCAACACCTAAGGCCCAAATTTCTGCAGAGTACATAGGGCAGGCCCCTACTTTCAAACATCCGACTTACAAACGACTCCTACTTACAAACGGAGGGAGACAACAGGAAGTGAGTGGAAATCTACCCCTAGGAAGGTAAATTATCTCCTGTAGGAGTTAATATGGGAAAAAAAGGGGCTCCTCTCCACCAATCCTTGTTTCCCTAAAACCCCCAAATTTTCAAAATCCAATTGTTATTGGGACAGAAAGTGAGGTGACATCTTCTGAACAGGTGCACAGACAGCAAAACAAATGTTACAGGGGTGATAACCCTTCCCTATGTTTTCCAAAAAGCTTAAAAATAGATACACTTTAACCACTTGCTTACTGGGCACATACACCCTCTTCCTGCCCAGGCAAAATTTCAGCTTTCGGCACTTTCACGCTTTGAATGAAAATTGCGCGGTCGTACGATGTGGCTTCCAAACAAAATTGGCGTCCTTTATTTCTCACAAATAGAGCTTTCTTTTGGTGGTATTTGATCACCTCTGCGGTTTTTATTTTTTGCGCAATAAACAAAAAAAGAGCAACAATTTTGAAAAAAAACACAATATTTTTTTACTTTTTGCTATAATAAATATCCCAATTTTTTTTTTTTAAAACTATTTTTTTTCTCAGTTTAGGCCGATACGTATTCTACATATTTTTGTTAAAAAAAAAAAAAGCGTATAGTGATTGGTTTGCGCAAAAGTTATAGTGCCAACAAAATAGGGGATAGAATTATGACATTTTTTTACTAGTAATGGCGGTTATCTGCGATTTTTATCAGGACTACGATATTACGGTGGACATATCGGACACTTGACACATTTTTGGGACCATTCACATTTATACAGCGAACAGTGCTATAAATATGCACTGATTACTGTATAAATGTGACTGGCAGGGAAGTGCTTAACACTAGGGGGCGAGGAAGGGGTTAAATGTGTTCCCTAGGAGTGATTCTTACTGTGGGGGGAGGGGACTGACTGGGGGAGGTGACCGATGGTTGTCCCTATGTACAAGGGACACACCATCAGTCTCCTCTCCCTGCCAGGACGTAGATATGTGTGTTGGCTGTGTAACGGCGGATCGCGGGTATGTGACAGACATCGCGGCCGCCAGGCACGCGCATCAGCACCTCAGTGATGCGGCGGGCACACGCCGCAGGCAACGCTCGCGCGCCCACCAGTGGCCAGAGGAGCCGAGGCCGTTGATAGATGGCCTCCCAGACCTGAAGAGCCACCTTGCGGCCGTCATTTGACAATGGCCCGGGCTCCAACAGGTTAAAAATGTACCAGTTCAAAATTACAAACAGATTCTACTTAAGAACAAACCTACAGTCCCTGTCTTGTTTGCACCGCCTGTATACTGCTGTACGGAGTATATAGGGCCTGGGGGCCCCACGCATTTCCTTTTTTTTATTTGGGTGCGGGGTTCCCCTTAATATCCATACAAGACCCAAATGGGCTGGGGAGGGGAGGGGTACCCATGCCGATTTTCTCAATGATTTTCATCCATATTGCCGGGACCACACATTACATTAAAGCCGCAAGCCGTTTTAAATGACTTTTTTTTCTTTAGAAATGTCATTTTGTGCAGGGACAGTTCTAAACACGAGAAACACGTGCTACTTCACAGGCATACTATAGACACCCCCCAGATACGATATTTAAAGGAATATTTAAAAAAAAATTCACTTTAACCACTTAAGGACCGCCGCTCGACGATGTACGTTGACAGAATGGCACGGACAGGCACAAGGGCGTACACAGGTATGTCCCCTTTAAGAACCTGTCCGTGGGTCGGTCGCGCGCACGCCGCCGGCGCGCACGCGACCCGGTCCGAAGTTCCATGACCGCGCCCGCGGGACCTGCAGACCCGATCGCGTCACAGAGCTGAAGAACGGGGAGAGGTAAGTGTAGACAAACCCTTCCCCGTTCTTCCTAGTGGCAGTGTAACCGATTGTCTGTTCCCTGTTATAGGGAACGACGATCAGTGATGTCACACGCCAAGCCATGCCCCCCTTCAGTTAGAATCACTCATTAGGTCACACTTAACACCTACATCGCCACCTAGAGGTTAAGCCCTTCACTGCAAGTGTCATTTTCACAGTAAGCAGTGCATTTTTATAGCACCGCTCGCTGTAAAAATGACAATGGTCCCAAAAATGTGTCAAAAGTGTCCAATGTGTCCGCCATAATGTCGCAGTCACGATAAAAATCGCTGATCGCTGCCATTACTAGTAAAAAAAAAAAAAATATTAATAAAAATGCTATAAAACTACCCCCTATTTTGTAGATACTATAACTTTTGTGCAATCCAAACGCTTATTGCGATTTTTTTTTACCAAAAATATGTATTAGAATACGTATCGGCCTAAACTGAGGAAAAAATTATTATTTTTTTTATATATTTTTGGGGGATATTTATTTTAGCAAAAAGTAAAAAATATGTAATTTCTTTCAAAATTGACGCTCTATTTTTGTTTATAGCGCAAAAAATAAAAACCGCAGAGGTGATCAAATACCACCAAAAGAAAGCTCTGTTTGTGGAAAAAAAAAGGACGGCAATTTTTTTTGGGAGCCACGTCGCATGACCGTGCAATTGTCAGTTAAAGCAACGCAGTGCCGAATCGCAAAAAGGTGCCTTGTCTTTAACCAACCAAAATGGTCCGGGGCTGAAGTGGTTAAGCATCATTAAAATCACTGCTCCCGAAAAAAATTCCCTTTTAAAACTTTTTTTTGCATTGATACATGTCCCCTGGGGTAGGACCTGGGTCCCCAAACCCTTTTTAGGACAATAACTTGCATTTAAAATTAGCACTGATTCCGAACGTTCGAGTGCCATAGACTTTAACGGGGTTCGATAGATTGCGCAAACTTTTGGTTCGTTCGCAGGTTCTGTTGCGAACCAAACCGAGGGGTGTTCGGCTCATCCCAACTAAACAAGACAATCAGTTAAAAAGACAATCAGGTAGGCCCTCACACTACTTAGTTGTTGGTAAATCTACAGGCATTATACGATTAAAATTTTACCATATGGGAGAAGTTTTACAATGTGAGCATCTACAGGGGTAGTTACACAGAAACATGGCCTTACGCGCCCTATAAAGTGCAGTAGAATGTTTTGGAACAACAAAAAAATATAGAAATATAAAAATTTACTGCTGTGTTTCTCCTGTTCACAGAGTTCTTGACGTTGCCCAGGACATGTGTGTAGAAGGGAGCACAAACATCACCCATTAACTCTCGCAGAACCTTGGCCGCTTCATAGAGCTTGAAGTCATGTCCTTTCCCACCAGTATCCACGGGTAGGTACTCCTGATGATGATTGCCTTTATTGGACTCTCTGCGCTCCTCATGTTTGCGTTGAAGTAACTGGAAAAGTACAGTGTTATCCAGCACGGAGCTATACAACTCTTCCAGTTGACCATAGGTCAGGTAGTCCACAATGTTCATGCCATTGTCCACAAAGAGCTTTACAAAGCTGGGTTTATCACTGATCAGAGCATCTGTCATTGTGTCCTCAAGATCGCATGCCTAAACAGAAGATGGCACAGAGTGATCACATGCTTTGAAAAATTAAGTGCAAAAATCACAACATCATCATAATACGTTTGTATTTTAATAATTTTTTTTATCTCTAGGAAAACAACTAAAGACACAATGAAAATACATATATGAAAACTGTTTTAGGCCTCGTACACATGGGTGGCTGGAAAGAGGTATAACAGGCGGCTGAGCCATAGGGGTTGATTTACTAAAGGCACTTGCTGTAGATCTGAGGGAAATCTCTGAAATGAGGAGACGTTCTGCTGATTTTATCATCCAATCATGTGCAAGCTAAAATGTTTATTTTCCTTGCATGTCCCCCTCAGATCTACAGCGACTGCGCTACCAACTGCACTTTTAAGTGCACTTGTAGTGCAAAGTAGATTTGACTTTAGTAAATAACCCCCCACCCCTTTCTGACCAGCTGTAATGCTTTGCTTAGTTGCACAAATTATAACCACTGTCTCCATCGGGTGCAAAACCACTGCCAAACACAATCTATTCAAGTGAATGGGGCCACACTGCAACTGCATGTAATGCATATGGTTGCAGCACAGTGGTACAGGTCTTTCAGAGTTTAAATAGGCAGACATAAAAGGTAACATATCAATTCCAGCAGCCTGAAATGTGATCCAATTTGAGCCATCCAAAGGATCTGTGATCCAAGCACACCTGGCAGAAAACTCTTTCTTTCTATAAAACACAGCCTGTTAGAAAACAAAGTAGCAGCACAACATTGGTGAGAGCATGCATGTACTCCTTTATTGAGAATGGGGAAGGAAAGGGAGTAGCCATATAGGCTCCCCTTTCCTCATGGGGTCACTGTAACTGCAAGGTTAATACATAAGTTTCTAAGAAGGTTTAGCTACAGGGCTAGAGAGTCAATAGTTTAAAAAAAAAAAAAAACCCCAGTCAGTAGATTTGATTAAGCTCAGGTGTGTTAGAGAGTTCTGGAAATCTGAGAATCAGTAAGGGATTGGTTAGTGAAATCAGGTGTTAGATCAGGAAAATTCTAGAAGCTGGTTTCTGGTCCATTTAAGGAGCAGTTCCAGGCAGGTTAGTGGTGCGATACCAGAAGATTCCAGCAGGAGGAGCTCACGTATCGTCATGGAAGCCCTGATTCGTCAACTGATCGAAAAAGCCGAGGCTGCGGGAGGGGAAGAATGGATTCTACAGTGTCTTGCCTCACCTTCATATCCTGATCCCGAAGCAAGCAGCGCGGAGGACCGATCAGCTGGGCAAACGAACAGCGCGGCGGGACCACACCAACAGCCATGCCCTGGAGCGGAGGGAGCGGTCGCGGGATTCCCCCATCATACAGCGGCGGGGACGGATGACGCCGCAGAAGAAGAAGAGGAGGCTGGTCGGAGGTCAAGCAAGAGAAGACGCCCATTGAGGAGGAGCGCAAGCCCGGATCAACCCGCTTCTGCCCATGGCAGCCAAACTTTTTCTTCTCTCCCTTATAGGAGCCGGCGCACATGCGCAATGACAGAGCCCGGAGAGAGGGGACAAAGCACGCTGGGGACAACAACAGCAACAGGAGACGTACGCCAGCAGCCCGCCCGTGGTCGGCAGGGGGCTCGCAAGGGCGGAAAGGGAGGACAGAGAGCTGCATGTGTGACCACACAGCCTGAAATCCAACAAGCCGACAGAATCCTTGTGCGGTGTGCATCGCCGGTGTCATCCCCTGGAGTGATCCCTGCTCAGGGGGCAGTTGGTGAGTCAAACACAGCACATCAATTATCTATATTAGCTAAATCCTTAGAACGATTGTTAACTGTAATGCAGGCACAGGCTACAAATCAGCAGGTTCCCAGAGATAACAGTGCAGGGGTTTGGCCAGCTTGTACAGCTGAGCCCATGTGTATATCTAAGTTAGCCAGTGCATCTAATAACAGTAATGTAGAAGCAGTAAGAGGGGTGCAAGTCACAGGGCAAAAAGAGTGCATGCCTTGTTTTCTGTCCCCGCTGGGGTTTCACTTAGCCTCTACAGTAAAGGAAAAGATTTGGAGGGGGGAATATATTGATCTCAGTTCAATTCCTCCCCCTTCAAAAGAAGGTTTGATAAAAAAGATGATAGGACAGATGAGGAGCGTCGCAAAGCTCTCATTAAGTCCTTTTATGGGTGGTTACAATCATTTATAATATACGCTAGTGTGCTTTGTGAAAAATCCCCTGAATTAAGCCCCCTTTTATTTCAACACATTGATATCGTTTTAGAAGCCTACAGGAGTTTCAGTGGCTTGTCATGGTTGCTATACGATGAAGCATTTAGGCAGAAGCTAGCGGTGCAGCCATCTCTAAAATGGGGTTCAAAAGATGTTGGCCTATGGCTCAATTTATTTCTGCCTCAAAAACAATCAATTTTTCGCTCAGCTGCGGCTGCAGGGCCCCAGGTATCATCTAATGTAAATTATAAGAAGGGTGTGTGCTTTGCTTACAATGATGCGCATTGAAAATGGATGGAGTCTTGTAAATACAAGCACGAATGCGCTTTTTGTGCTGGGAATCACCCAGTTTCCAAATGTTTTCGGAAATTACAAGCAAATGCAAAGGAAGGTATTTCCAAAAGCAGCAACACCAGTGATGCTCTCAAGCATGCTGCCATGGCTGCTTCTCTATCCAAACCAGCAGATAGCTTCATTGCTAATTAGCGGGTTCACAGTGGGTTTCCAGTTACCTAGTTTTCAAGGTAAAGGTTGTACAGTAGTGGAAAATCTGAGATCTGTTAATGAGGCACCTTTAATAGTAAAAATAAAATTGCTAAAAGAGGTCGCGTCAGGAAGGATGGAGGGTCCGTTTGACCATCCCCCCTTTTTGGATTTCAGGATTTCCCCTTTGGGTTTGGTACCTAAGAAAGAGCCAAATGAGTTTCGTTTAATACACCATTTATCATTTCCTTTTGGCAGTTCTTTGAATGATCAAATCAACACTGAGGCTATATCAGTGTCTTATTCATCTTTTGATTTAGCAATTGAGAAGATACGGTTGCTAGGGAAAAATGCTTTGATGGCAAAGGCAGATATTCGATCAGCCTTTCGGCTTCTTCCTTTGCACCCAGATTGTTTCAACTCACTCGGTATATGTTTTGACAATAAATTTTACTTTGACAAAGCATTGCCGATGGGCTGCTCAATTTCTTGTTTTTACTTTGAAGCTTTCTCAACATTTATAGAATGGGTGGTAAGTATGGTATCACATTCCACCTTTATTATTCATTATTTGGATGACTTTTTATTTTTAGGCCCGGAAGGTTCAGAGGACTGCGGTCAGCTATTATCTTCATTCAAATTAGTATGCCAACATTTTGGGATACCATTGGCGGAAGATAAAACTGTTTTTCCTACAACATGTATTGATTTTTTGGGTATAACACTGGATTCGGTCACCATGGAATTTCGGTTGCCTGGTGAAAAAATCGGCAAATTATCCCAATCTTTGCATTTTTTCTTGGGTAGAAAAAAGGTGACATTGAAAGAAATGCAGTCCCTTTTGGGGCAATTGGCATTTGCCACTAGGGTTCTTCCCATGGGTAGGGTTTTTTCCAAAAGATTGTATGCTGCCATTTCAGGATTAAAGAACCCGTTGGCCCATATCAGGCTATCTTTAGAGATCAAGCAGGACTTGATGGTCTGGTTGCAATTTCTGGAGCAATTTAATGGGAAAACCATGTGGCAGCATGATTTTGTGCTGGACAAGGATTTTCACCTTGAAACAGATGCAGCTGGCTCGGTTGGCTTTGGGGCGGTTTGGAGAAACCATTGGTGCGCTGCTGGGTGGCCTCACAGGTGGGTCATCAATGGGTTCTGCAGAAATATAGTATTATTAGAGCTATTCCCAGTGGTAGTGGCATTGGAAATATGGGGCAGTTTATTCGCCAATAGAAGGTTGCTGGTGAGCACTGACAACAAGGGAGTAGCCTTTGCAGTTAACAGTTTGTCATCTAAATCTCCTCCCGTGGTTTCTTATTTAAGATATTTGGTTTTTCTGTGTTTAAAATGGAACATATGGTTAAAAGCGAAATACGTCCCAGGAAAGAATAACGTCGTTGCTGACGCTCTTTCTCGCCTGCAGATGGACCGGTTTTTCAAGCTGCTGCCAGAAGCGGATCCAGTGGGGGTAATCTTCCCTTCCCGTTTATGGGAGATAGCATAATTTTCCAAAACATCCAGGACTCTGTGGCGGCTTCTACCTGGAAGAGCTACAGTTCTTCATGGTTATTGTGGTCAATCTTTTTAGCATCGATGAGTCTGTCTTTATCTAATCATTCGGAGGACCTAGTACTTCTGTTTCTACAATCATTAATGTTGAAACAGTATTCTTGGTCTCACATTAGTAAGACATTATCAGGGGTGTCATTTTTTCTGCGCCTTTATAATCTGCCGGCTTGTCACAGTTTTTTCTCGGTGCGGCAGGTGCTAAAGGGATACAGGAAGAATAATTTTAGAAAGGATATGAGGTCCCCAATTACCCCGGCTATATTAGCACGGATTTGTGGGATAACTTCAGAAGTATGCTTTTCTGCTTATGAAGCGGTCCTTTTTAAATCAGTGTTTACGCTCGCATTCTTCGGTGCGTTTCGGATTTCTGAGATCCTTCCTGCATCAAAGAGAAGTAACATAGGCATGTTATTATCTAATTTGTTTATGGGTTCAGATAATATAAAGTTATTTATAGCTACAAGTAAGACGGATGCGGTTGGTGTTGGTAATTGGGTGGCTTTAAAGAGGTATAGTGTTGAGAATATCTGCCCAGTAAGGACCCTTCAGGCTTACATGGCAGTTCGCCCGCCCAGTTCAGGGTTTTTGTTCATTCACAAGGATGGTTTACCAGTAACAGTTTACCAGTTTTCATCAGTATTGAAGAAATGTTTAGCAAGACTTCAGTTGAGCAACACTAAAATAACGACTCACTCGTTTCGAATAGGAGCAGCCACAGAGGCTGCCAGGATTGGTCTAGAGGAGAGTACAATTAAGAAGATTGGTAGATGGAGGTCAGATTGTTACAAATTATACATTCGTCCATATTAATTAATTATTTTATTTCAGGTCCCCTACATACAGTCTGGATTATAGGGCATTCTTTTATTTTTTGGGCACAGAAGAGAGCTGCTGATAGAATATATTCGGAGAATTTGGGCCTGGACCCTGCAGCCTTCCGGATTCATTGGTATGGTCGTAGGGGAATGATGTGGGAGGATTTGTTGTTTGAATTAAGTAGGCTATACGCTTTACATGAGGCTCCAGATATAATAATTATACATGTTGGTGGTAATGACATTGGGAAGTTAAAGACATTTGATCTGATTACCGATATGAAGGATACATTTAAGTTTTTACGTTTAGCCTCTCCAAATACGGTGTTTGGGTTCTCAGAGATAATTCCACGTCTGAGGTGGTTGGAATCCGCAGTTTTCAAGCCACTAGAGAAGGTCCGCAAGCGGATAAATAGAGCCATGGCGAAGTTTCTGAGCGATGGTATGGGTTTTTCATTCCGGCACCATGAGCTGGAGGGCGGTTTACAGGGTCTATATAGGGATGACGGGGTGCATCTATCGCCCATAGGTCTAGATATCTTAAACACAAATTTGCAAACATGCATAGAGTTGGCCGCGGTTTGGGGGGTTGGGGACGGGAGGGGTGCTGCAAGCCCCCCTCCCGTCGGTTGGGAGAATTAAGGAAAGTCAAGTTCAAGTAATAATCAGCTCGAGTCTCAGTGGCTGGGTTGAGTACGGGTATTGATAAACACTTGGTTGGAAAGTATGTTTTAAAAGTTAAAATTGGTGGATTATGGATTTATGTTTTGAAAACCAGTGAATCAGGCCGTGGCCAATAATTATCCAAAAAAATAAATAAAATAATAATAATATATATAAAAATAAAAAATGTTACATGGAGATTAATAAAATTGGTTGTTTAAGTTATAACTTGCTCTGGTGTTTTTTGTGCTCTATGCATGTTTGCGGGGTGTGCATGATGCATGTGATCCCATGGGGAAGGAAAGGGAGTAGCCATATAGGCTCCCCTTTCCTCATGGGGTCACTGTAACTGCAAGGTTAATACATAAGTTTCTAAGAAGGATTAGCTACAGGGCTAGAGAGTCAATAGTTTAAAAAAAAAAAAAAAAAAAAACCCCAGTCAGTAGATTTGATTAAGCTCAGGTGTGTTAGAGAGTTCTGGAAATCTGAGAATCAGTAAGGGATTGGTTAGTGAAATCAGGTGTTAGATCAGGAAAATTCTAGAAGCTGGTTTCTGGTCCATTTAAGGAGCAGTTCCAGGCAGGTTAGTGGTGCGATACCAGAAGATTCCAGCAGGAGGAGCTCCCCACCCTACCCCCCCCCCCCATCTTTTTCCCGTCGCGGCCAATTCATGTGGTAGGCTCCCTCTGGTGAATTGCCAGAGGGGAGAATTAAGGAAAGTCAAGTTCAAGTAATAATCAGCTCGAGTCTCAGTGGCTGGGTTGAGTACGGGTATTGATAAACACTTGGTTGGAAAGTATGTTTTAAAAGTTAAAATTGGTGGATTATGGATTTATGTTTTGAAAACCAGTGAATCAGGCCGTGGCCAATAATTATCCAAAAAAATAAATAAAATAATAATAATATATATAAAAATAAAAAATGTTACATGGAGATTAATAAAATTGGTTGTTTAAGTTATAACTTGCTCTGGTGTTTTTTGTGCTCTATGCATGTTTGCGGGGGTGTGCATGATGCATGTGATCCCATAGCACTGTGAAATGCAGCAAAGCCTGAGCGGCTTACTGTTCTGTCCCCTCGATCTCCCTGTCCAAGTTCACATCTATGCAACAGTGATGTATGCATTTTCAAGTGCATTTTGCGTTTTTAAACCCTAATTTTTTTATGCAGTTTTCATGCATTTTGCGTTTTTTTCTCCTCTTTAAAACACTGTAAACACACTGTATATAGCTGGTTGCTAAGAAGGGCGCCACAACCTTAACAGCTGAATGTAAAAAAAATATATATAAAATATTTGCGTAAAAATAAACAAATAAACAGCGTGGGGTCCCTCCAGGTCTATACCAGGCCCTTTGGGTCAAGTATGGATTTGGAGAGAACCCCCCAGCCCCCACCAATTTTTTTTTTAAATGGCGTGGGGTCCCCCACCCCCAAAATCCATACCAGGCCCTTATCTGAGCATGCTGCCCGTCAGGTCAGGAAAGGGAGGGGACGAGCGAGTGCCACCCCCTACTGAACCATACCAGGCCGCATGCCCACAACAGGGGGGTGATGGGTTCTTTCCATATGTTGATGGGGACAAGGGCCTCTTCCCGACAACCCTGGCTTGTGGTTGTCGTGGTCTGCGGGTGGGGTTATCGAAATCTGGAAGCCCCTAGATTTTGCCCCCCATGTACACCTACCCATTCACCTCAAAAAGCAGTGAAATGTAAGACAAAAAAACGAAAAACTAAGAACCGGTTATTAAAAAATAGCTCTGAGCTGTCTTCTTACCGAGCCACTCTTCTTCTGTGGCTGTCTTTCTCCATTGTGTTGTCGCCCGCTGTGTGGCAACTTATATAGCCATGGGGCGTGGCCATCCGGCGACATCACTTGGAGAGCCCGCCGCTTGTGATGTCTAAACAAGACAACTAATGCAGCTACCACATTTAAAGGGGTTGTAAACCCTCCTGTTTTTTCACCTTAATGCATCCTATTGGCTCCCGCTGATAGCAGTGCAGCCATTGGCTCCCGCTGCTGTCAATCAAATCCAATGACGCGGGCACCGGGGGGCGGGGCCGAGTCATACATTCGTCGGCTATGGACGGCAAATTAATGACTCGGAAGTGCGCCCGCAAGGTAACCCTCCGGGGGGAGTGTTCCTCCTATGGGGTTATCTGATGCGACGAGGAGCCGCTGTGGGCCCCCAGAAGATGGCGTTCGGGGCCACTCTGTGCAAAACATATAACATATCGAACCTTTACAATCACTTTAAGGATTGGTGAGCTGTAATATATAACATTTTTGTTTTTGGGTTTAATTCCACTAATTTTATGGCTCATACAGTATACAGGATATTTTAATTCTTACTATAGAATCTTAATCAGTAGTTACCAGATGAGGATGTTTTAGCCTCAGTAGTGTCAGAACTGTGATCATTTAGACCCCTTCCACACTGGGGCTGTTTTCAGGCACTTTAGCGCTGGGAATAGCCTCTGCTAGGTGCCTGAAAACCGCCTCCCATTAATTCCAGTGTCACTTTTCACACTCGGGCGGTGCGCTTGTGGGAAGTTATGAAAAAAGTCCTGCAAGCAAAATCTTTGGGGATGTTTAGGAGCGCTCCCAAAACACCCTGCCCATTGGAATGAATGGGCAGTGCTTCGGAAGCACCGCAACACAGGAGTTTTTAACCCCTTCTTTAGGTTTAAAAGCTCCCTGCTAGCGGCCAAAAGGCGCTGCTTAAACAGTGCTAAAGCACCGCTAATACGAGCGGCTCTTAAGCTCCAACGTACGTGTTGTAAGAGCTGTAACTTCCAAATTGTTTTTATGCCAGACAGGGCCGGATTAACATAGGGGCTATTGGAGCTGCAGCTCCAGGCCCCTTACCATAAGATAGGCCCATTTGCCCAAAAAAAAAAAAAAAAAAAAAAATCGATAGACTTCAAGGGTTGTAGCTCGGCGACCAGTAGTCACAGAGACCCCAAATTTGGGGCTCCTATAATTTATGGTTCAGATATGGGGCTGCTTGCACAGCCTACAAGAAGCTGCATACAGAGCGGCCAGTTTAAATACAAGCTGACACACTACAGCAGACAATAATTATTTGTATATTACTTACAGTAAATAACCCCTCGTCCACCAAGGCCAATTCTGACACTTCTCTTCTACATGTAAAAAATCATCTTTTTTTTGCTAGAAAACTACCCAGAACCCTCAAACATTATATACAAGTCATGGCCGAAATTGTTGGCACCCCAGAAATTTTTCCAGAAAATCAAGTATTTCTCACAGAAAAGTATTGCAGTAACACATGTTTTGCTATTGTGAGGGGGTTAGCTCGGCAGCGGGTGTGTGTGACCCCCGGGATGGGCTCCCCACACAAAACAGGCCCAGCAAACGGAGGTTGTGGTTTTCAAAATCAAAAAGGTGCGGTTTATTTTCTATTTACAGTGACAAAACACAGCAAAGCAAAAGAAACATAACCAAAATAAATCCTGGTCAAGTTGACCTCTGACTAAACATACAGGTTTCCTAACTAACAACTGGGATCAGCCTAGTGCTGTCCTAGTCCCTAAGTCCCTGGTTTTAAATGTCCAAGCAAATAGCCAAACAGGCTTTGTCTCACCGCACAGGGGTTCACTCTCCCTAGACAGTCCACACAGGTCTGGTTCCAGGCATGAGCTAACATCTAATGAAGCTGGGAGTTCTTATAGAGGCCTAAATGAGCTGACAAGCTTCAGCTGGTCTCATCAACTCCCTGTTTGCACGACGCCCAGCCCTCTCCCTAGAGGTACGAGTCATCCATGAGCCCACTAGCCTTATACAACTCTCCACCTAGTTGTATAAGCCGGCGTAAAGCCTGAATCTGGGCGAAATATATCTACCCCCCTGGATGCAACCAGGTGACTTTACCTTCCTGCTGTCACATACCCCCCCCTCTTGTTTTAACCTCGGGGTTGGAACACCAGCAATCAGGCATTCATGTACTCGAGACAAAGCATCCACATTCCCCATTTGAACGCCAGGGCGATGCTTTACTGTGAAGTTGAATTCCTGGAGGGCCAGGAACCACCTATTCACTCTTCTATTTGTTTCCTTGTTTTGAGCCATCCACTTTAACGGAGCGTGATCCGTAACCATGTCAAAGTGCCTACCTAGCAGGTAGTACCGAAGGGAATCTAGAGCCCACTTCACCGCTAAACACTCCTTTTCAACGGTGGCGTAATTTACCTCATGGGACTTCAACTTCCTGCTGAGGTAAATGACTGGGTGCTCTTCCCCGTTCCAGACCTGGGACAATACTGCTCCTAACCCCACATCTGACGCATCACTTTGTACGACAAAGTCTTTAGAGAAGTCGGGTGAGTACAACACTGGCTGGCTACATAAGGCTTGTTTCAAGAATTGGAATGCTGCCTCAGCCTCGGGGGTCCATTTAATCATGACCGACCCTTTCCCCTTCGTCAGGTTGGTTAGGGGCACAGCCTTAGAAGCAAAGTGGGGAATGAATCGCCGATAATACCCAGCGATTCCCAGAAAGGCTCGTACCTGCTTCTTGCTGTTGGGACGTGGCCAACTCTGGATGGCCTCGACTTTGTTGAGTTGGGGTTTTATTACTCCCCTCCCAATGGTGTACCCAAGATATTTGGCCTCCTCCTGCCCAATGGTACACTTCTTGGGGTTAGCCGTAAACCCCGCTTCCCGAACAGAGTCCAGGACTGCTTGCACTTTTGGCAGATGTGAGGCCCAATCTGTGCTATGGACAATTACGTCATCCAGGTAAGCCGCAGCATACTTCCGATGGGGCCTCAGCATCTGGTCCATTTTCCGCTGGAACGTGGCCGGCGCATTCTGTAACCCGAACGGCATTCTTTTATATTGGAACGCCCCGTCTGGGGTTACAAATGCGGTTTTCTCTTTGGCCGACTTGGCCAGGGGGATTTGCCAATACCCTTTTGTGAGGTCAAGAGTCGTCATGTATCGGGCTGTTCCCAGCCGGTCGATCAACTCATCTATACGTGGCATGGGGTAGGTGTCAAATTTTGTAACTTTGTTCAACTGACGAAAATCGTTACAAAATCGCCAGCTCCCATCCGGTTTAGGCACCAACACGATGGGACTAGACCAATCACTTTGGGACTCCTCTATCACCCCTAAGTTCAGCATTTTCTGTACTTCCTCCCGTATTGCCTCCCGTCGAGCCTCTGGGATCCGATAGGGTTTTAACTTCACCCTTTCACCGGGCGGGGTAATGATGTCATGCTCTACCCCAGATGTTTGTCCCGGCAGCTCAGAGAATACCTCCTTGTTGCGAAGCACAAACTCCTTAACCTCCTGTTGTTGGGGTTGTGACAAGGTGGCTGCTATTCCAACCTCAGGAATCACGCAACCAGTTTGAGCTGGTGACCAAGTGTCTGCGACTAGGGACTCTCTATCCCTCCAGGCTTTCAACAGATTAACGTGATAGATCTGTTCGGGCTTTCGCCTTCCTGGTTGTCTGACCTTGTAATTCACTTCGCTCACTTTTTCCATTATCTCGTAGGGGCCTTGCCATTTGGCAAGGAATTTACTTTCAACCGTAGGGACAAGTACCAATATCCTATCCCCCGGGGAAAAGGTACGGGTCTTGGCTCCACGGTTGTACACTCTCTGCTGTGCCAACTGCGCTTGGGCCAAATGTTCCTTCACGATGGGCATTACCTGTGCAATTCGATCTTGCATCAGGGCGACATGCTCAATCACACTCCTGTGGGGAGAACTCTCACTTTCCCAAGTTTCCTTGGCAATATCCAACAGCCCTCTTGGGTGTCTCCCATACAGTAACTCAAAGGGGGAGAATCCCGTAGAGGATTGGGGCACCTCCCTAATAGCAAACATCAAATAAGGAAGTAAACAGTCCCAATCCTTTCCATCTCTATCCACCACTTTCTTCAACATTTGTTTTAGGGTTTTGTTGAATCTTTCAACCAGCCCATCGGTTTGGGGGTGATACACAGACGTACGCAATTGCGTCACTTTGAACAATTTACACAGCTCTTTCATAACCCGGGACATAAAGGGTGTACCTTGGTCCGTAAGCAGTTCTTTACAAATACCCACCCGGCTAAAAACAAGAGATAGCTCTTTGGCTATGGTTTTGGCCGAGGTATTTCGGAGAGGTATCGCTTCTGGATAACGGGTGGCATAGTCCATTATAACTAATATGTACTGGTGCCCCCTAGCGGACTTGATTATAGGACCTACCAAATCCATGGCGATCCTCTCAAACGGGACCTCAATGATGGGTAGAGGGACCAGCGGGCTACGGAAATGTGGCATCGGGGCCAACCTCTGACACACAGGGCAGGAGGAACAATAATTTTCTACGTCCTTCATCACCCCCGGCCAATAGAATCTCTGTAATACCCTCTCGGGTTTTCTCTGTCCCCAGATGACCTCCAAGAATGTGCCCATGGGCCAACTCCAACACCAACTTCCTGTAAGGTTTGGGCACCACAAGCTGCTCAACGGTTTCTTCTGCCCTTTTTGCCACCCGATACAGTAGGTCCTTCTCTACGCTGAAGTATGGGTAAGTGCAGGTATTATCTGGGTTCACTAACTCGCCATCTATTTTCACTACGTTTTCCCGTGCCTTTATTAGGGCGGGGTCTTTCAACTGTTCTGTGGCAAAGTTTTCCCTGTGAACCTCAAGATCAGAAAACTCCACAGACGGTAGGTTTTCGTCTGAGGAGGTGGGCTCCTCTCCAGTTTCTTGAGTCTCCCCTGCCAATACTGATAAGGGAAATTCCGGAGAGTCCTCACCACTCTCAGGGGAGTTCTGGCTATCACATTCCTGGTACATAGGGGCACCAGTGAGGGGCTCAGGATCATCCCACAGTTCCCAGAACTTCAGAAAATCCCTTCCCACAATGGCGTCATGCGGTAACTGAGATACTAAGCCCACTGGATGAGAGAGGGTACCTTTGGGGGTCTCGAAACACACTGTAGTCACTGGATACTCTCGGGTGTCCCCATGCACACAAATAACAGCTACCTTGCTATTCCCAGAGACCTCTGTTTTAACTAACTCAGCCTTTATCAGGGTCACAAGGCTACCTGAATCCAGCAATACCACAACATTTCTACCATTAACACACATTTTGCATAAATGTTTCTCAGTTCCTCGAATGGCAGTGCATGCGACTGTCGCACACAGCGACTGACGTCTGCCCGTCAGAAAGTCACACTGCATGGGTTCCTCCACAACCGGGCAATTGGCTGCAATATGTCCCGCTTGCCGGCAGCGGTAGCAAACGATCCTTCTTGCCGCCTCTTGAGCCGCTGATTTCCCAGGCTGTTCTCGCCAAACTTGGGGTAGAGCTCCCACCCTCTCACTCTCTCCACCCTCACCCCTTGGAATCCTCTTATCCGCCCCTGGGGATGGTCTGGTCTTAGGGTGGAAAGTCCGAGTGTCTCTGGAAGAGGCCGTCAGGTTCTCTGTAGCCAAGTATTTCTCCACACGATCCACAAGACCATCGGCCGTCTCTGGGTCTCCATGGCTTACCCACTTTTGGATGGCAGTAGGAAGAGCTCTCAAAAACCGATCCATTACAACACGTTCCACAATCTTTGGTGCGGACAAAGTCTCTGGCTGTAGCCACTTTCTGCTCAGGTGAATGAGATCATACATTTGAGACC
Organism: Rana muscosa; assembly: GCA_029206835.1. Classification (NCBI taxonomy): domain Eukaryota; kingdom Metazoa; phylum Chordata; class Amphibia; order Anura; family Ranidae; genus Rana; species Rana muscosa. The sequence continues at coordinate 3,453,473 of CM055124.1, read as the reverse complement.
TGGGGGGTTTTCCAAGCTGGAAAGTCCAGTTATGCACACGCTGAGCCCGGACAGCCTGGGTGACACCCAGCCTTGCCAAAATTTCAGCTTTTAGCATCACATAGTCTTTTGCTTGGTTAGGCTCTAGGTCATAGTAAGCTTTCTGCGATTCACCAGTTAACAGAGGAGCCACCAGTCCAGCCCACTGCTCCTCAGGCCACTTTTCTCTTTCAGCGGTCCTTTCAAATGTGGTCAAAAATACCTCTGGATCATCCTCTCCAGTCATTTTTGTCAATAAACGACTCACCCCAAAGGACGCGGTATTAGTGGGACGGCTTTCCTCACTGGTCTGCGGACGTTGCTGCATTACTGCTTCCATTTGTTGTAGTCTCTGCTCTTGCTTCTGTAACAGGTCTATGAAGCGGGCCTCAGATTGCTGCTGGGCTTGTTGCTGAGCTTCCAGACTCTGTTGGTGAGCTTGCTGCTGGGCTGCAAGGCTCTGTTGATGAGCTTGCTGCTGGGCTGCAAGGCTCCTTTGCAAACCTGCATTTGTCTGCTGTTGATTGGCATTTGCTAGAGCCAGCTGTTTCAGTATCTCCTCCATGCTGGCTTAAAAAAAAACTGCCACTGGTTCTCCACCAACTGTGAGGGGGTTAGCTCGGCAGCGGGTGTGTGTGACCCCCGGGATGGGCTCCCCACACAAAACAGGCCCAGCAAACGGAGGTTGTGGTTTTCAAAATCAAAAAGGTGCGGTTTATTTTCTATTTACAGTGACAAAACACAGCAAAGCAAAAGAAACATAACCAAAATAAATCCTGGTCAAGTTGACCTCTGACTAAACATACAGGTTTCCTAACTAACAACTGGGATCAGCCTAGTGCTGTCCTAGTCCCTAAGTCCCTGGTTTTAAATGTCCAAGCAAATAGCCACACAGGCTTTGTCTCACCGCACAGGGGTTCACTCTCCCTAGACAGTCCACACAGGTCTGGTTCCAGGCATGAGCTAACATCTAATGAAGCTGGGAGTTCTTATAGAGGCCTAAATGAGCTGACAAGCTTCAGCTGGTCTCATCAACTCCCTGTCTGCACGACGCCCAGCCCTCTCCCTAGAGGTATGAGTCATCCATGAGCCCACTAGCCTTATACAACTCTCCACCTAGTTGTATAAGTCGGCGTAAAGCCTGAATCTGGGCGAAATATATCTACCCCCCTGGATGCAACCAGGTGACTTTACCTTCCTGCTGTCACACTATACACATGTTTATTCCCTTTGTGTGTATTGGAACAAAACAAAAAAAAGGGAGGGAAAAAAAAGCAAATTGGACATAATGTCACACAAAACTCCAAAAATGGGCTGGTCAAAATTCTTGGCACCCTTTCAAAATTGTGGATAAATAAGATTGTTTCAAGCCTGTGATGCTCCTTTAAACTCTCCTGGGGCAAGTAACAGGTGTGGGCAATATAAAAATCACACCTGAAAGCAGATAAAAAAGGAGAGAAGTTCACTTAGTCTTTGCATTGTGTGTCTGTGTGTGCCACACTAAGCATGGACAACAGAAAGAGAAAAAGAGAACTGTCTGAGGACTTGAGAACCAAAATTGTGGAAAAATATCAACAATCTCAAGGTTACAAGTCCATCTCCAGAGATCTAGATTTGCCTTTGTCCACAGTGCGCAACATTATCAAGAAGTTTGCAACCCATGGCACTGTAGCTAATCTCTCTGGGCGTGGAGGGAAGAGAAAAATTTATGAAAGGTTGCAACGCAGGCTAGTCCGGATGGTGAATAAGCAGCCCTAAACAAGTTCCAAAGAAATTCAAGCTGTCCTGCAGGCTCAGGGAGCATCAGTGTCAGCGCCAACTATCCGTCGACATTTAAATGAAATGAAATGCTATGGCAGGAGACCCAGGAGGACCCCACTGCTGACACAGACATAAAAAAGCAAGACTACAGTTTGCCAAAATGTACTTGAGTAAGCCAAAATCCTTCTGGGAAAACGTTTTGTGGACAGATGAGACCAAGATAGAGATTTTTGGTAAAGCACATCATTCTACTGTTTACCGAAAACGGAATGAGGTCTACAAAGAAAAGAACACAGTACCTACAGTGAAATATGGTGGAGGTTCAATGATGTTTTGGGGTTGTTTTGCTGCCTCCGGCACTGGGTGCCTTGAATGTGTGCAAGGCATCATGAAATCTGAAGATTACCAAAGGATTTTGGGTCATACTGTACAGCCCAGTGTCAGAAAGCTGGGTTTGCCTCCGAGATCTTGGGTCTTCCAGCAGGACAATGACCCCAAACATACGTCAAAAAGCACCCAGAAATGGATGGCAACAAAGCGCTGGAGAGTTCCAAAGTGGCAGCAATGAGTCCAGATCTAAATCCCATTGAACACCTGTGGAGAGATCTTACAATTCCAATAAGAGAGACCTGGAGCAGTTTGCAAAGGAAGAGTGGTCCAAAATTCCGGGTGAGAGGTATAAGAAGCTTATCGATGGTTATAGGAAGCGACTGATTTCAGTTATTTTTTCCAAAGGGTGTGCAACCAAATATTAAGTTAAGGGTGCCAAGAATTTTGACCAGCCCTATTTTGGAGTTTTGTGTGACATTATGTCCAATTTGCTTTTTTTCCCTCTTTTTGTTTTGTTCCAATACACACAAAGGGAATAAACATGTGTATAGCAAAACATGTGTTACTGCAATACTTTTCTGTGAGAAATACTTGATTTTCTGGAAAAATTTCTGGGGTGCCAACAATTTCGGCCATGACTGTATATTGTTTTAGCAGAAACCATAGGGAATAAAATGGCTGTCGTTGCAACTTTTTATGTTACACAGTATTTGCGCAGCAATTTTTCAAACGTGTTTTTAAGAAACGGTTTCATGCATGAAAAAAAAACAAGAAACACAAAAGTTAGCCCGATTTCTTACAGGTTACACGTTTAGAGTTACAGAGGAGGTCTAGTGCTAGAATTATTGCTCTCGCTCTAACATTTGCGGCGTATGTAACCTGTGTGTATCTGTCTCTGATACTAGCCAGTGCCTCACCAACCACTGACCTCACCGCACGTTCCTGACCCAAATCTTTAAAATACATTTGGACAGGGCTGTACGAATGCCGTAGCTGTGATGCTTTACTTCACAGCTGCAACTTTTTTTTTGTCATTTCTTTAACTGCAGCATCTTTAACAGAATTTGTCAGGCAACACCGCCTGTCAAACTCGCCTATTGATTTCAATGGGGCCACTCTGCAACTGCAAGCCAAACTCGCTCGCAGTAGCAGCATAGTCCAACAATGTAAAACTACCATTCAACAATGTAAAAAAAATAAAATAAAACAGTGCAGTAGCACCTCATGAACGCCTGTCAGCTGCTGCTTTACCACTCATTGAAAAGCAATCCACCACAGATCACTTTTCAGAGGGCAGTAAAAATTACCGCAAATGTGAAAGAAACTTGAAACACATCAATTTCACACTCACCACCAACCAGGTCACTCCCCAGCGACTTCCCATGTTAGCCACCTCCCTTCAACCTATATCACGGGTGACCATTTCCCAACATGATACATGACAGACCCTACTCCAAGCGATATCACTTCCAGTTTGTCCCACCACCAGCTGATTGATATCCCTCCATGACCACCTCACACCCCCCTGCTGACAGACCTCTCTCCCCAGCCTGTCCCCACACACCTGCTGACCTGTTGATGGTGGAATCACTTCCACAGTGTTATTGTGTCTCCTTTACATAGTGCCCACTGTCATACCCTCTACACTCCTCTCCAATACATAGTGCCCACTGTCATTCCCTCCACATTTCTCTTCTATACATAGTGCCCACTATCATACCCTCCACACTCATCTCCTGTACATACTGCCCACTTTCATAAACACCTCTATTGTACATAGTGTCGGCTGTTCTACCCTCCACACTCCTATCCTGTGCATACTGCCCACTATACCCTCCACACTCCTCTCCTGTACATACTGCCCCCATCCTATCCTCCACACTCCTCTCCTGTACATACTGTAACCCAACCTTACCCTCCACACTCCTCTCCTGTACATACTGCCAACTATCTTTCTCTCCACACTCCTCTCCTGTACATGCTGCCCACTGTCATACCCTCCACTAGGGATGAGCCGGAGACCCCCCCCCCCCCTGGTTCGGTTCGCACCAGAACATGTGAACAGGCAAAAAATTTGTTCGAACACGCGAACACCGTTCAAGTCTATGGGACACGAACATGAAAAATCGAAAAAGTGCTAATTTTAAAGGTTAATATGCAAGTTGTCATAAAAAGTGTGTGGGGACCCGGGTCCTGCCCCAGGGGACATGTATCAATGCAAAAAAAAGTTTTAAAAAGGGCTGTTTTTTCGGGAGCAGTGATTTTAACCACTAAAGCCGCGGACCATTTTGTTGCTAAAGGACCAGGCCCATTTTTGCGATTCGGCACTGCATCGCTTTAACTGACAATTTCGCGGTCATGCGACTTGGCTCCCAAACAAAATTGACGTCCTTTTTTTCCCCACAAATGGAGCTTTCTTTTGGTGGTATTTGATCACCTCTGCAGTTTTTATTTTTTGCGCTATAAACAGAAATAGAGCGACAATTTTGAAAAAAATTCAACATTTTAAATTTTTTGCTATAATAAATACCCCCCAAAAATATATAAAAAAATATGTTTTTTCCTTAGTTTAGGCTAAGTATTCTCCTACATATTTTTGCAAAAAAAAAAATTGCAATAAGCGCAAAAAATTGCAATAATGGCGGCGATCAGCGATTTTTATCGTGACTGCGACATTATGGCGGACACATCGGACACTTTTGACACTATTTTGGGACCATTGTAATTTTTACAGCGACCAGTGCTATAATGGCAGTGAAGGGGTTAACCTGTAGGGGGCGCTGAAGGGGTTAAGTGTGACCTAATGAGTGATTCTTACTGTGTGGGGGTGTGGCTTGGCGTTTGACGTCACTGATCATCGTTCTCTATGACAGGGAACAGACAATCAGTGACAGTCTCACTAGGAAGCACTGGGAGAGGTTTGTTTACACTGAACTCTGCCCGTTCTTCAGCTCTGTGACCCGATTGCGGGACACCGGCGACGATCGAGTCTCCGGGTCCCGCAGGCACGGTCACGGAGTACCCAACAGGGTCGCGAGCGCGACGCCGGTGGCGGCGCGCGCGCGACCTACGGCCGCGCACATTAAAGGGGACGTACATGTACGCCAATGTGCCCAGCCGTGTATATCGTCGTGCGGCGGTCGGCAAGCGGTTAATAATGCTTAAAGTGAAACAATAAAAGTGAAATATTCCTTTAAATTTTGTACCTGGGGGGTGTGTATAGTATGCCTGTAAAGTAGCGCAGGTTTCCCGTGCTTAGAACTGTCCCTGCACAAAATGTAATTTCTAAAAGAAAAAAAAGTAATTTAAAACTACTCGTGGTTATTCATGAATTGTCGGGTCTCGGCAATACAGATAAAAAGTCAGGCCCTTTGGGTCTGGTATGAATATTAAGGGGAACCCCGAACCAAAAAAAAAAAAAAAGTGTGGGGGTCCCCCCAAATTCCATATCAGGCCCTTCAGGTCTGGTATGGATATTAAGGGGAACCCCGCACCAGAATAAAAAAAAAAAAGGCGTGGCCCCCCCCCCCAAAAAAAAATCCATACCAGACCCTTATCCAAGCACGCAACCTGGCAGGTTGCAGGAAAATAGGGGGGCAAGAGAGCGGCCCCCACCTCCTGAACCGTACCAGGCCACATGCCTTCAACATGGGGGGTCTGCGGGCGAGGGGCTTATCGGAATATGGAAGCCCCTTTAACAAAGAGGACCTCCAGATTCCGGCCCCCCACCCATGTGAATTGGTAACGGGGTACATTGTACCCCTACCATTTCACAAAAGAAATTGTCAAAAATGTTAAAAACCACACAGACACAGTTGTGAAAAGTCCTTTATTAAAAATAAAAAAAGCCATTCCAGTGTTGTAATGCAGTCTGTCCAGCGATGATCCATGAATCTCCAGCGATGCAAGTCTCCAGCGAAGAACGACGCACATCTTCCCTGCACCGGAGCCTCCCGGCTAATGACGCGCAAGCAGTGTTGGACAGTAGGGATGAGCCGAACACCCCCCGGTTCGGTTCGCACCAGAACCTGCGAACGGACCGAAAGTTCGCGCGAACGTTAGAACCCTATTAAATACAATGGACGCGAACGTTCGAAATCTAAAGTGCTAATTATAACGACTAATATGCATGTTATTGTCCTAAAAAGGGTTTGGGGACCCGGGTTCTGCCCCAGGGGACATGTATCAATGCAAAACGAAGTTTTAAAAACGTCCGTTTTTCGGGAGCAGTCATTTTAATGATGCATAAAGTGAAAAAAAAAAGTGAAATGTTCCTTTAAATATCGTACCTGGGGGGTGCCTAAAGTATGCCTGTGAAGTGGCATGTGTTTCCCATGTTTATAACTGTCCCTGCACAAAATGACATTTCTAAAAAGGAAAAAAAGTCATTTAAAACTGTTTGCGGCTTTAATGTAATGTGTGGTCCCGGCAATATGGATGAAAATCATTGAGAAAATCGGGATGGGTACCCCTCCCCTCCCCAGCCCATTTGGGTCTTGTATGGATATTAAGGGGAACCCCGCACCCAAATAAAAAATAAAAAAAAGGAGGAAAGGCGTGGGGCCCCCAGGCCCTATATACTCTGTACAGCAGTATACAGGCGGTGCAAACAAGACAGGGACTGTAGGTTTGTTCTTAAGTAGAATCTGTTTGTAATTTTGAACTGGTACATTTTTAACCGGTTGGAGCCCGGGCCATTGTCAAATGACGGCTGCAAGGTGGCTCTTCAGGTCCGGAGGGCCGTCTATCGATGGCCTCGGCTCCTCTGGCCACTGGTGGGCGCGGGAGCGTTGCCAGAAAAAGGAAAAAAAGCCATTTAAATCTGCTTGCGGCTTTAATGTCATTTCTTGTCCTGGCAATATGGATGAAAATCTTTGAGAAAAAAGGCATGGCTACCCCATCACCCCCCCACCTCAGCCCATTACCAGCCCCTTTGGGTCTTGTATGGATATTAAGGGGAACCCCGCACCCAAAATAAAAAAAGGCCCTATATACTCTGAACAGCAGTATACAGGCGGTGCAAAAAGGACAGGGAACTGTAGGTTTGTTGTTAAGTAGAATCTGTTTGTAATTTTGAACAGGTACATTGTTTCAGTGTAGCTCCAGACAAAAAAATCTATTTTTAAGCTTTTTGGAAAACATAGGGAAGGGTTATCACCCCTGTAACATTTGTTTTGCTATCTGTGCACCTGTTCAGAACATTTCACCTCACTTTCCGTCCCAATGACAACTGTTTTTGAAAAGTGGGGTTTTTATTGAAACAAGGATTGGTGATAAAGCATCAGTAGAGAGGAGACACCTTTTTCATATATTAACTCTTACAGGAGAGAATTTCCCTTCCTAGGGGTAGATTTCCTCTCACTTCCTGTTGTCTCCTTCCGTTTGCAAGTAGGAGTCGTTTCTAAGTTGGATGTTTGAAAGTAGGGGCCTGCCGTATATACTCTGCTGAAATTTGCCCCTTACATGTTGGTGTTGCCACAACACTGAGCCCTCACAGTTACTCTTGGTGGGCGCTGGAACGCCCTGCTGTGAACTATTATATCAGGAATTGTAATTACATGCCCCTGTTGAACAGTGGTAGGAAAAATTGGGCCTTTGGTGGTGGTGCTACAACACTGTCAGCCCTCACAGTTACTCTTGGTGGGCGCATGAATGGGTCCTACTGTAAATTATTAGATCAAGAATTGTAAATGCATGCCCCTGTTCAAGAGGGGCAGAAAAATTGGGCCTTTGGTGGTGGTGGTGTTGCCACAACACTGTAAGCCTTCACAGTTACTCTTGGTGGACGCAGGAATGGGCCCTGCTGGGATTTATTAGATCAAGAATTGTAATTACATGCCCCTGTTGAACAGGGGCCGAAAAATTGGGCCTTAGGCACTGGTGCCACAACACTGCAACCCCTCACAGATACTGTACTTGGAGCACAGCAATGAGCCCTGTTGCAAAGTATTGCATCAAAGATTTTAATTACACACCCCTGTTAAACAGGGGCTGAAAAATTGGGCCTTAGGCACTGGTGGCAGCACCCAGAAACAAAAATGTTCTTCCAAGCTATCATCAGAAATCGGATCATTGAGGAGGAGGAGGATAGTCAGTCAACATAACAGGACAGTCACTCAGCATCAGCATAGGCAGTCTTGAAGGGATGTGACATTTCAAAATAAATTATTCTGTTACATCAGCTTCAGGTGCTTGGTAGCTGGTGGTGATCCAAGACTGGTTCATCTTTATGAAGGTCAGTCGATCAACCGAGTCGGTGGACTGCGCATCCTGTGATCCTTGACAAAGCCTCCAGCAGCACTGAATGTGCGTTCCGAAAGAACGCTGGATGCAGGACAGGCCAGTAGCTCAATTGCATACTGTGCAAGCTCTGGCCAGTGATCCATCCTCAAGACCCAGTAAGCCAGAGGATTTTCGGTGGGAAAGGTGTCCAAGTCTGACCTTGCCCCTAGGTATTCCTGCACCATGTATATCAGACGCTGGCGATGGTTGCTGGAACCGATCATACCTTGGGGCTGCGGACTAAAAAATTGTCTGAACGCATCGGTCAGACGGCCACCTTCCCCACCGCTCCTTCTGCTACTGACCGAAGCCTCAGCAACTCGTTGTCCAGGACCAGGAGTTTGTAACCTCCCAGTCTCTGGGAACGCGTGGCACAGACCTTTCTGCAAGGCCTCCCGGAGATGTCTCATCCTCTGCTCCCTCTGCGACGGTAAGATAAGGTCTGCAACCTTACCCTTGTACCATGGATCAAGGAGAGTGGCCAGCCAGTAATGGTCCCTCTCCTTGATCCGAAGAATACGAGGATCCTTCCGCAGACTTTGCAGGATCAGGGAGGCCATGCAGCGTAGGTTAGCTGAGGCATTCGGTCCGGAGTCCTCTGGGTCACTAAGGATGACATGATCCGCAGCCACCTCCTCCCAGCCACGTACAAGTCCACGGGTTTCTTGGGACTGTAAATCATCCCTAAAAGACTGCTGCTGTTGATGCTGAGTGCCAGGCTCCACATCCATGCTGACACAATCCTCCTCCTCCTCTTCCTGTGCGATGGGTGGGACAGAAGGAACACTGTCTGGGTAAAAGGGGCCTTGAGAGGCAAGGAAGTCGTCCTCTTCCTGCCTCTGTTCTGCCTCAAGTGCCCTGTCCATTATTCCATGCAGCGTATGCTCCAACAGGTGGACAAGAGGTACAGTGTCACTGATGCATGCAGTGTTACTGCTCACCATCCTCGTGGCCTCCTCAAATGGTGCCAGGACAGTGCATGCATCCCTGATCATGCCCCACTGGCGTGGTGAAAAAAAACAGAGCTCCCATGACCCTGTCCTGGTGCCGTAGTCGCAGCAGAGGGCCATCAATGAGTACCTGTGCGTGTGCAGCCGCTGCAGCATGGCTAACGTTGAGTTCCACCTGGTAGGCATGTCACATATAAGGCGGTTCTTGGGCAGGTTCAACTCCTTTTGCAGCTCAGCCAGCCGAGCACTGGCATTATATGATCTGCGGAAATGCACACAGACTTTCCTGGCCTGCCTCAGGACATCCTGTAAGCCCGGGTACCTGCCCAAGAACCGCTGCACCACCAGGTTAAGGACTTGAGCCACACAGGGCACATGGGTCAGTTGTCCCTGTCGGAGGGCGGAGAGGAGGTTGGTGCCATTGTCGCAAACCACCATTCCTGGTTTAAGCTGGCGTGGCGTCAACCACCTCTCGGCCTGCCCCTGCAGAGCTGACAGAACCTCTGCCCCAGTGTGGCTCCTGTCCCCCAAACCCACCAGCACGGCATGGCATCTTTTTGCCTGCGTACTTGCATAGCCCCTTGAACGCCTACGTAGCACCGCTGGTTCAGAGGACAAAGCACAGGAACAGGCCATGGAGGAAGAAGAAGAGGAGGGGGTGGAGGAGAGAGGTGTGTCACAACCAGTAGTAGCATTTTGGAGGCGTGGCAGCGGAACAACCTCCAACACTACTGCACCTTGTCCTGCATCCTTCCCAGCTGCCAAAAGAGTGACCCAATGGGCCGTGAAAAAAAAATTAACGTCCCTGTCCATGCCTGCTGGACCATGAGTCAGCGGTAATATGCACCTTACCGCTGACTGCCCTGTCCAGTGAGGCATGGACATTGACTTCCACGTGCCGGTAGAGAGCCGGAATCGCCTTCCGTGAGAAAAAGTGGCATTTGGGAACCTGCCACTAAGGAACCGCACATTGCACAAACTCACGGAAGGGGGCCGAGTCTACCAACTAAAAAGGCAGCAGTTGAAGTGCTAGCAATTTAGCCAAGCTAGCATTCAACCGCTGGGCATGTGGATGGCTGGGAGTGAACTTCTTTCAACGGTCCAGCAGCTGGGGCAGGGAAATTTGCCTGCTACAATCGGACGTCGGTGTACTGCTAGCAGAGTGCCCGCAAGTACTTGGCTGTGACACCTAATTCTACACCTTCATTCCTCTCAGTGCAGGTTTCAGAGAGGACTGAAGGTATAGTGGGGTTGGAGATCCCAGCTGATGAGGAGCAAGGAGAGGTCCGCTTTGTTCTTTGGTGTGGGTCTTTAAGGTACGCTTGCCAACGAGCTGCATGGCAGGTCAACATATGTCTGGTCAAGCATGTGGTGCCCAAGCGGCTGATGTTTTGGCCATGCGAGATACGCTTGAGACATATGTTGCAAATAGCAGCGGTGCGATCTGATGCACTCGACTCAAAAAAAGGCCCACACCAAAGAACTTTTGAAATAACGGGCAGAGGCAGCGTCCTGCACAGGCGGAGCTCTGCGGTGTGATTCAGTAGGTGTGCTGCCCTTACGCTGGCCCCCGGAGGGCATCCTGCCTCGTTGGAGATGTGCCTCCTCCTCATCCTCATCCTCCTCTCTCCTATCAGGCACCCACGTGGAGTCAGTGACCTCATCATCCCCTCCCTCCTCATCACTGGAGCCAATCTGGCAGTATGCTGCAGCTGCTGGAACATGATTGACAGATTGCTGTCCTTCTTGAGCATCCCCTCTCTCTGCGCTCACGCTACTGCCTTCCTCTAGCTGGGTATCATCATCAGACCCTTCAAAACGCTGGGCATCTTCCTGGAGCATGTACCCAACACTGTGCTCAAACAGTTCGGGGGACTCCTCAGGAGGACATGGTGGGTCTAGGGAAGGAGTGACTGATGACATTGATACGAGGGAAGAGGACGCTTTGGCAGCTGCTTTGCCAGTACCCTGAGCCTGGGTGAGAGAGGATGAGGAGGGCTTGGTCATCCACTCTACCAAGTCTTCGGCATGATGCGGCTCAACACGTCCAGCTGCCGAAAATAAGGACAAGCGTGTCCCATGGCCACGTGCTGATGACAATGCACCGCGTCCACGACCAGCACTGTTGCCCCCAGACACAGAGCCTGCTTGCCCTCTTTTATTGGCTCGTGACTGTCTGCCTCTCTTTGTTGGCCTTCCAGACATTCTAATGGCCTGCAGGGAGATGGTAAAACCAGCAATACGGGGTAGCTTCAGGTGTATACTGTGCAGGAGGCACCTACACCCACTGTAACTGCTTGCAGATGCCTGTCTGTGTTACAGAACAGAACACCACGACGAGCAATAAGGGGTAGCTTCAGGTGTATACTGTGCAGGAGGTTTAGCGAAGAATATCACTGACACCCTCCCTGCCTATCCTTCTCTGTCCCTGCACGCCAACACACTGTAAATGCACAAGGTTTCAAAGGATTTTAAAAACACTGTCCCTGCCTATCAAGCTCTTTCCCTGCACGCCGGAACACACTACACAAGGCCGCTGCGCTGGCGGCCTTTTATAGTGTGGGGCGTGTACTAAAGCCCCCTGAGCTATGATTGGCCACAGGCATCCTGCCTGTGGCCAATTATGGCTCTCCTCGCTGCCGGCGCTGTGATTGGTCAAGCATGCGGGGTCATAGTGCATGCTTGGCCAATCATCAGCCAGCAATGCACTGCGATGCCACAGTGAATTATGGGCCATGACCCGCCACTCGGATTTTTGCGCGAAAGGCCCATAACGTTCGATCTTCGAACGATCGAACAGCCGATGTTCGAGTCGAACGTGTGTTCGACTCGAACACGAAGCTCATCCCCTATTGGACAGTTCTTCGCTGGACAGACTGCATTACAAGGCTGGAATGGCTTTTTTTTTTTTTTTTTTTTTTAATAAAGGACTTTTCACAACTGTCTGTGGTTTTTAACATTTTTGACACTTTCTTTTGTGAAATGGTAGGGGTACAATGTACCCCTTACCAATTCACATAGGGGGGGCAGAATCTGGGTGTCCCCTTTGTTAAAGGGGGCTTCCAGATTCTGATAAGCCCCTCGCCCGCATACCCCCACAACCACCGGGCAAGGGTTGTGGGGATGAGGCCCTTGTCCCCATCAACATGGGGACATCCTGCGGCCTGCCAGGTTCCGTGCTCGAATAAGGGTCTGGTATGGATTTTTGGGGGGACCCCAGACCTGAAGGGCCTAATATGGAATTTGGGGGGGCCCCACGCTTTTTTTTTGGTTCAGTGTTCCCCTTAATATTCATACCAGACCCAAAGGGCCTGGTAATGGACTGTGGGGGGGACCCCTGCCGTTCTTTTCAATGACTTTGATCTGTATTGCCGGGACCTGACAATTCATGAATAGCCGCAAATGAAATTTTGTGCAGGGACAGTTCTAAGCACGGGAAACCTGCACTACTTTACAGGCATACTATACACACACAATCAAAACAAAAACCAGTGCAAAACTCAAACTATATCAATAATGAATGAATAATGTGATTATACATAACCAAAATCATTGCAGTGATAATATGATGATAAATATTAGTTATGACAACTTAAATATTTATAAATAAGTCCAAGAAAGAAAAAACGTTCATCAACTTGAAAGTGAAGTGAAGATCAATCCAGAAAGAAAAGAAGTGTTCATGTCACGGGCCGGGCAGGCGACTATAGAGGAGGCAGGAGGTGGATCCACTGTACCAGAGAGGGGATGGTACGAATCACACCGAGGGACCGGTTCTAAGCAGCTACCGGTTTTCACCAGAGCCCGCCGCAAGGCAGGATGGACTTGCTGCGGCGGTAGCAACCAGGTCGTGTCCCCCAGTAGCGACTCCACCTCTCTGGCGGCTGAGGCTGGTGCGGTACAAAAGGACTAGGCAGAGGCAAGGTCAGACGTAGCAAAGGTCAGGGCAGGCGGCAATGGTTCGTGGTCAGAGACAAAGGCAGAAGGTCAGGTACACAGGCAAGGTAAACTCAAAATACTTCCGCAAGGTACTAGGACAACAAGATCCGGCAAGGACAGGAAGGGGAAGTGGGTTTAAATAGGTTTTGGGTAGTGGAACCGTAATTGGACCGGGCACCAATCAATGGTGCACTGGCCCTTTAAATTTTAGAAGACCGGCGCGCGCGCGCCCTAGAACACAGCGGGGCCGCGCGCGCCGGGAGGAAGCAGGAAGAGGAAGGTAAGTGGAGAGGAGAGCGGAGCAGCGCCCACGGCCAGGGGGGCTGGCCGGAGCGCCGCAGAGGGGACGACGCCGTGAGTGCTCCGGGCTGGATGGGACACCCGGAGCACTCGGCGTTACAGTTCATTTGTGATAGAAACTTGCAGCTCAAATATGGAATGCTGTGAAAAACCGCCACCAAGAGTGAGTTGAAGGAGGCTTACCGGAAATCTCAGACTAGGAAAGGCATACGCCAACCAAGTCGAGAAAGGCTTTGGGGGTTAACAAACCCAATGTGGATAATCTGGAGTCTGAGGGGCTTTGTTATTCCACTTCAGTCAAACAGGACATCCAGTGTGTTGATCTAGTATTCATAAACGTATACAAAAGGCTTGGTATCCATATTTTGTACGTATGAAAGTGAAAAACAAACTCACATAGCGTGATACCGTATGGAAATGTTTTTAATGTAAAAAAGGGATAACAATAAAACACTCACATTTAAGATGGTTAAAAAGGCATGAATTCAGGAACAAGAGCGATACGTGTAGACAGGTCCACCCGACTAGTTTTGACTAATCAGTCATCATCTGGGGTATGGACTCTGTCCTCCACGCATCGCACTAAATAGACAAAATGACCTCTATGATCCCGGAAGTGGACCACCATTACATCACTTCCGGTTCTTTATTCAAGAAAAATTGGTTTAGAATTTATTTGAAGTTGATGTTACTTGTGTGGTCAGTGAGTGATTGGGCTATTATATGTACTACAGTATTAAAATAATGTCAATGGCTGAATGTGTACATAAAAGCGGCGTGTCACATAACCTGACACGGCCGCGTATATATCCAAGCCTCGCTATGGGACCGCTACGTCAGATCCTGCTGCAGCGTCCTAAATGCGATCCAGAGCGGCATCCAAGCCTCGCTATGAAAACGAGGCCTGGACGTAGCGCCGCAACGTCACGTCCGCCGTGTGTCACATGACGCAGCCAGGAAAACGCACCATCCACGTCTCGTTATGAAAACAAGGCGTGATTCCGGCGCGACGTAAAGCCGCGCCTCCAAGATAACAAACAGCGCTGGTACATTGGATTGTAAAGGCTCGAATCACAGCCACTAGCTTACCTTATCTCACACAAAAAGAGATTGTATACACTCACACTTAGACAAACCTCCTGACTTTCTAAATTAATAGCGGTCAGGGGGATATATATGTCGCCTACAGATTACTGAAAAAATTATTGCAACTTGCAAGTAAACAGACGTGTATAAAGAGGGTATACCAATCTTTCTCAAAGCATATTGCAATGTAAACTCTTGCCACACAAGTACATCATAACAAATGATCAATGCATATATGATTATGCCTCAAATATATTGATAAAAAACACACCACTTATTGCTTTGTCTACAGCAGTGTTGGCGGCTGTTTTTGTTTCTTGGTTCACTATTTATCTCAGCGCAGTATATCCTCCCCACTTTTACACTATTTATTCACTAGATTTTTATATTGCTGCAGAGATAGCCTTTTTTCTTTCCATTGTTTGCTATTCAATCACATTGAGTATACAAATATGGATGTTTTTGATTACCGTGCATCACGTACAGTTAATACCGAGGGTGTATTTGTTGTTACAGGCAATGACACCGAAATTGGGGGTCTATTCCTGAGACTTAAAAACATCATGGTGTCAGAACTACATCTCCAATGGGACCTTGTCTTTCTGGAACAATATGTTTCAGAGAACATGGTCCCTCGGAGTCTTAGATGGGATATTCATCCACAACAAGGGGAAGTAGACCTTGAATCCTGGTTCAAATACTTCAATGAGGCTGGGACCAAATTTCTCAATTTTCTCATCACTAGGAAGAGAAATCGTCTTTTAGATCTAGACCGAGAAATTAAAGAACTTAAAGATGAACTTCTTGTATATAAAAATACAGTTGAATACAATACTTTGTCATCCAATCTTCAGGCCCATCTCATTAAAGAGGATAGGGACCAGAGAAATAAAAAACACAAAAAGTACTCACGGGATATTGGAGATTATAAGTCTGGGAAAGTGTACAGTTGGCAAAAACCTTCCGCACCTGAACAAGCTATGGAGGTTAACCCCTCTGGCTCTATAGCGGTGGCCCCTCCAACAGAACACTATAGCCAACCAAAACCGTCTATGAACAGAAATTTACAGCCCAGTGATCAAACACAAGGAGGTAGATCACAAAATGCCCATACCCCTAAGAATACACAGAGAGGGAGAGGACATAGTTCAAATAGACGGGGTGGGAGAGGACATAGAGGTAATCACTCCAATTATGAGAATAAACAATACTATGAGAGAGATAGGTCATACCAAGGGGGATCTCCACCCAGATTTTATGACCATCCCCAAAACTCCCATCAGAGCTACCCAACTACATCTACTTATAACAGATACTCTCCTCTTCAGGACTATCAAGATGATAGAGTATACCCATATCCCGTTGCGGAATTTGCCCGACCCCATATGGATATCAACAATCCAATCCCAATCCTCGTCCCACTCAGGGTTTTCAGGAGGACCCCCTAAGAAGAAAAAGGGGTCCAGAAACGAGAGGGACCAGAGGAGGGAGGAGATTACAAAAGGCGGAAAGAGAAGTCGAACATGACCTGTCAAGGCATGTTCAACTTGAGCAGTATCACATTATCACAAGAAAAAAAGATGGTTTTGGATAGGGGCCTTAAATTTGCCCCTCCACGTAAGCTTAATACGTTTAACACCTTTGTGGATATACATAAGTATATTAGGAAAATTAACATCCAACGCTACATTACTTATAACCCCACCAGAAATGTAGCAAGGGCAGCTACTTCAGGCACTGTCCATTCGGGTTTAGCTAACCCCTCACTTTTTAATCCTCCCAATCAGCTGGCCCCAGCATTAAACATGTTTAGGGATTTGGTCATTCAGGATTTGGCCAAGTTACCCCCAAAAAAAATTACTAACAATCCGCTACCCAGTATGGGCCTCAAAACCCTACGTGACAATAAAGATCTCGTCATACGCCCCGCCGACAAAGGCGGAGGCATAGTTTTGTTAGATAAAGCCAGCTATATGGAAGAGTTGTACAAAATTTTGAGCGATTAAGACACCTACAAAGAAATATCAAATAACCCAACTTTTAAATATAAGAAAAAGCTGACCAATCTCATCACTAGAGGTTTTGATTCGAAAATTTTAAACCATAAAGAGAAGTCGTATCTTGTCCCTTTAGCCCCCAGAATTCCGATTTATATATTATTTGCCTAAAATCCATAAGGATTCGCTCCATCCCCCTGGGCATCCCATTATTAGTGGGATAGATTCGATTACATCCCAGATAGGGAGATACATAGATTCCTTTTTGCAACCCTCTGTTAGAGCAATGCCATCATACCTTAAGGATACTAAGGATGTTATCAAACGCCTTATGTCAACATCCTTTGAGGGCGAACTTACCATGGCTACGGCAGACGTGGCATCTCTGTACACCTGCATCCCTCATCATAGGGGTATGGAGGCTGCTCAACAATTCTTAAACAGAGACCTCACGTTAGCTGCACCTCAGGTAAATTTCATTATGGAATTGTTGGAATTCGCAATTCAACAACTATTTTTGGTTCGATGGGCATTATTATCTCCAACAGAAAGGAGTTGCGATGGGAGCGAAATTTGCGCCAAGTTTGGCCAATTTGTTTATGGCCAAATGGGAGGAGGATGTCGTCTATGCCCTGCAAAACCCTCAGCTCTTGCTCTGGGCCAGGTACATTGACGACATCCTCCTCCTTTGGACTGGCACCTCCCAAACACTGGAGAATTTCTTCTCAGTGTTAAACGATAATGATAGAGGTATCATCCTCACATACGAATCCAGTCAGTCCACGATTCATTTTTTTGGATTTACAAATTGAAAGATCAGGACAGCAGTTTAAGTTCAGTACATATTTCAAATCTACTGACCGAAATGGATTTATACCCACGAACAGTTGTCATCACAAGTCGTGGCTTAAAATCGGTCCCTAAAAGTCAATTCCTGTGACTTCGCAGGAACTGTACAAAAAATTATACTTTTGTGGCACAAGCAAACGTACTAAAGAAAAGATTTCTGGAAAAAGGGTATAACCAAGAAGACCTTGAGTGATCTGAGGAAAGTGTTGGACACAGAAAGATCCACATTACTTGAGGATAGACCACTGTGACAGCAGGAAGGTAAAGTCACCTGGTTGCATCCAGGGGGGTAGATATATTTCGCCCAGATTCAGGCTTTACGCCGACTTATACAACTAGGTGGAGAGTTGTATAAGCCCAGCTGAGGCTAGTGGGCTCATGGATGACTCATACCTCTAGGGAGAGTGTGGGGCGTCGTGCAGACAGGGAGTTGATGAGACCAGCTGAAGCTTGTCAGCTCATTCAGGCCTCTATAAGAACTCCCAGCTTCATTAGATGTTTGCTCATGCCTGGACCCAGACCTGTGTGGACTGTCTAGGGAGAGTGAACCCCTGTGCGGTGAGACAAAGCCGGTGTGGCTATTTGCTTGGACATTTAAAACCAGGGACTTAGGGACTAGGACAGCACTAGGCTGATCCCAGTTGTTAGTTAGGAAACCTGTATGTTTAGTCAGAGGTCAAGTTGACCAGGATTTATTTTGTTTATGTTTCTTTTTCTTTGCTGTGTTTTGTCACTGTAAATAGAAAATAAACCGCACCTTTTTGATTTTGAAAACCACAACCTCCGTTTGCTGGGCCTGTTCTTGTGTGGGGAGCCCATCTCGGGGGTCACACACACCGGCTGCCGAGCTAACCCCCTCACAGTTGGTGGAGAACCAGTGGCAGTTTTTTTTTTAAGCCAGCATGGAGGAGATACTGAATCAGCTGGCTCTAGCAAATGCCAATCAACAGCAGACAAATGCAGGTTTGCAAAAGAACTTCGCAGCCCAGCAACAAGCTCATCAACAGAGCCTTGCAGCCCAGCAGCAGACAAACGCAACTTTGCAACAGAGTCTGGAGGCTCAGCAACAAGCCCAGCAGCAATCTGAGGCCCGCTTCATAGACCTGTTGCAGAAGCAAGAGCAGAGACTACAACAACAGATGGAAGCAGTAATGCAGCAACGTCCGCAGACCAGTGAGGAAAGCCGTCCCACTAATACCGCGTCCTTTGGGGTGAGTCGTTTGACAAAAATGACTGGAGAGGATGATCCAGAGGTATTTTTGACCACATTTGAAAGGACCGCTGAAAGAGAAAAGTGGCCTGAGGAGCAGTGGGCTGGACTGGTGGCTCCTCTGTTAACTGGTGAATCGCAGAAAGCTTACTATGACCTAGAGCCTAACCAAGCAAAAGACTATGTGATGCTAAAAGCTGAAATATTGGCAAGGCTGGGTGTCACCCAGGCTGTCCGGGCTCAGCGTGTGCATAACTGGACTTTCCAGCTTGGAAAACCCCCCAGGTCTCAAATGTATGATCTCATTCACCTGAGCAGAAAGTGGCTACAGCCAGAGACTTTGTCCGCACCAAAGATTGTGGAACGTGTTGTAATGGATCGGTTTTTGAGAGCTCTTCCTACTGCCATCCAAAAGTGGGTAAGCCATGGAGACCCAGAGACGGCCGATGGTCTTGTGGATCGTGTGGAGAAATACTTGGCTACAGAGAACCTGACGGCCTCTTCCAGAGACACTCGGACTTTCCACCCTAAGACCAGACCATCCCCAGGGGCGGATAAGAGGATTCCAAGGGGTGAGGGTGGAGAGAGTGAGAGGGTGGGAGCTCTACCCCAAGTTTGGCGAGAACAGCCTGGGAAATCAGCGGCTCAAGAGGCGGCAAGAAGGATCGTTTGCTACCGCTGCCGGCAAGCGGGACATATTGCAGCCAATTGCCCGGTTGTGGAGGAACCCATGCAGTGTGACTTTCTGACGGGCAGACGTCAGTCGCTGTGTGCGACAGTCGCATGCACTGCCATTCGAGGAACTGAGAAACATTTATGCAAAATGTATGTTAATGGTAGAAATGTTGTGGTATTGCTGGATTCAGGTAGCCTTGTGACCCTGATAAAGGCTGAGTTAGTTAAAACAGAGGTCTCTGGGAATAACAAGGTAGCTGTTATTTGTGTGCATGGGGACACCCAAGAGTATCCAGTGACTACAGTGTGTTTCGAGACCCCCCAAAGGTACCCTCTCTCATCCAGTGGGCTTAGTATCTCAGTTACCGCATGACGCCATTGTGGGAAGGGATTTTCCGAAGTTCTGGGAACTGTGGGATGATCCTGAGCCCCCCACTGGTGCCCCTATGTACCAGGAATGTGATAGCCAGAACTCCCCTGAGAGTGGTGAGGACTCTCCGGAATTTCCCTTATCAGTATTGGCAGGGGAGACTCAAGAAACTGGAGAGGAGCCCACCTCCTCAGACGAAAACCTACCGTCTGTGGAGTTTTATGATCTTGAGGTTCACAGGGAAAACTTTGCCACAGAACAGTTGAAAGACCCCGCCCTAATAAAGGCACGGGAAAACGTAGTGAAAATAGATGGCGAGTTAGTGAACCCAGATAATACCTGCACTTACCCATACTTCAGCGTAGAGAAGGACCTACTGTATCGGGTGGCAAAAAGGGCAGAAGAAACCGTTGAGCAGCTTGTGGTGCCCAAACCTTACAGGAAGTTGGTGTTGGAGTTGGCCCATGGGCACATTCTTGGAGGTCATCTGGGGACAGAGAAAACCCGAGAGAGGGTATTACAGAGATTCTATTGGCCGGGGGTGATGAAGGACATAGAAAATTATTGTTCCTCCTGCCCTGTGTGTCAGAGGTCGGCCCCGATGCCACATTTCCGTAGCCCGCTGGTCCCTCTACCCATCATTGAGGTCCCGTTTGAGAGGATCGCCATGGATTTGGTAGGTCCTATAATCAAGTCCGCTAGGGGGCACCAGTACATATTAGTTATAATGGACTATGCCACCCGTTATCCAGAAGCGATCCCTCTCCGAAATACCTCGGCCAAAACCATAGCCAAAGAGCTATCTCTTGTGTTTAGCCGGGTGGGTATTTGTAAAGAACTGCTTACGGACCAAGGTACACCCTTTATGTCCCGGGTTATGAAGGAGCTGTGTAAATTGTTCAAAGTGACGCAATTACGTACATCTGTGTATCACCCCCAAACCGATGGGCTGGTTGAAAGATTCAACAAAACCCTAAAACAAATGTTGAAGAAAGTGGTGGATAGAGATGGAAAGGATTGGGACTGTCTACTTCCTTATCTGATGTTTTCTATTAGGGAGGTGCCCCAATCCTCTACGGGATTCTCCCCCTTTGAGTTACTGTATGGGAGACACCCAAGAGGGCTGTTGGATATTGCCAAGGAAACTTGGGAAAGTGAGAGTTCTCCCCACAGGAGTGTGATTGAGCATGTCGCCCTGATGCAAGACCGAATTGCACAGGTAATGCCCATCGTGAAGGAACATTTGGCCCAAGCGCAGTTAGCACAGCAGAGAGTGTACAACCGTGGAGCCAAGACCCGTACCTTTTCCCCGGGGGATAGGATACTGGTACTTGTCCCTACGGTTGAAAGTAAATTCCTTGCCAAATGGCAAGGCCCCTACGAGATAATGGAAAAAGTGAGCGAAGTGAATTACAAGGTCAGACAACCAGGAAGGCGAAAGCCCGAACAGATCTATCACGTTAATCTGTTGAAAGCCTGGAGGGATAGAGAGTCCCTAGTCGCAGACACTTGGTCACCAGCTCAAACTGGTTGCGTGATTCCTGAGGTTGGAATAGCAGCCACCTTGTCACAACCCCAACAACAGGAGGTTAAGGAGTTTGTGCTTCGCAACAAGGAGGTATTCTCTGAGCTGCCGGGACAAACATCTGGGGTAGAGCATGACATCATTACCCCGCCCGGTGAAAGGGTGAAGTTAAAACCCTATCGGATCCCAGAGGCCCGACGGGAGGCAATACGGGAGGAAGTACAGAAAATGCTGAACTTAGGGGTGATAGAGGAGTCCCAAAGTGATTGGTCTAGTCCCATTGTGTTGGTGCCTAAACCGGATGGGAGCTGGCGATTTTGTAACGATTTTCGTCAGTTGAACAAAGTTACAAAATTTGACACCTACCCCATGCCACGTATAGATGAGTTGATCGACCGGCTGGGAACAGCCCGATACATGACGACTCTTGACCTCACAAAAGGGTATTGGCAAATCCCCCTGGCCAAGTCGGCCAAAGAGAAAACCGCATTTGTAACCCCAGACGGGGCGTTCCAATATAAAAGAATGCCGTTCGGGTTACAGAATGCGCCGGCCACATTCCAGCGGAAAATGGACCAGATGCTGAGGCCCCATCGGAAGTATGCTGCGGCTTACCTGGATGACGTAATTGTCCATAGCACAGATTGGGCCTCACATCTGCCAAAAGTGCAAGCAGTCCTGGACTCTGTTCGGGAAGCGGGGTTTACGGCTAACCCCAAGAAGTGTACCATTGGGCAGGAGGAGGCCAAATATCTTGGGTACACCATTGGGAGGGGAGTAATAAAACCCCAACTCAACAAAGTCGAGGCCATCCAGAGTTGGCCACGTCCCAACAGCAAGAAGCAGGTACGAGCCTTTCTGGGAATCGCTGGGTATTATCGGCGATTCATTCCCCACTTTGCTTCTAAGGCTGTGCCCCTAACCAACCTGACGAAGGGGAAAGGGTCGGTCATGATTAAATGGACCCCCGAGGCTGAGGCAGCATTCCAATTCTTGAAACAAGCCTTATGTAGCCAGCCAGTGTTGTACTCACCCGACTTCTCTAAAGACTTTGTCGTACAAAGTGATGCGTCAGATGTGGGGTTAGGAGCAGTATTGTCCCAGGTCTGGAACGGGGAAGAGCACCCAGTCATTTACCTTAGCAGGAAGTTGAAGTCCCATGAGGTAAATTACGCCACCGTTGAAAAGGAGTGTTTAGCAGTGAAGTGGGCTCTAGATTCCCTTCGGTACTACCTGCTAGGTAGGCACTTTGACTTGGTTACGGATCACGCTCCGTTAAAGTGGATGGCTCAAAACAAGGAAACAAATAGAAGAGTGAATAGGTGGTTCCTGGCCCTCCAGGAATTCAACTTCACAGTAAAGCATCGCCCTGGCGTTCAAATGGGGAATGTGGATGCTTTGTCTCGAGTACATGAATGCCTGATTGCTGGTGTTCCAACCCCGAGGTTAAAACAAGAGGGGGGGGGGTATGTGACAGCAGGAAGGTAAAGTCACCTGGTTGCATCCAGGGGGGTAGATATATTTCGCCCAGATTCAGGCTTTACGCCGACTTATACAACTAGGTGGAGAGTTGTATAAGCCCAGCTGAGGCTAGTGGGCTCATGGATGACTCATACCTCTAGGGAGAGTGTGGGGCGTCGTGCAGACAGGGAGTTGATGAGACCAGCTGAAGCTTGTCAGCTCATTCAGGCCTCTATAAGAACTCCCAGCTTCATTAGATGTTTGCTCATGCCTGGACCCAGACCTGTGTGGACTGTCTAGGGAGAGTGAACCCCTGTGCGGTGAGACAAAGCCTGTGTGGCTATTTGCTTGGACATTTAAAACCAGGGACTTAGGGACTAGGACAGCACTAGGCTGATCCCAGTTGTTAGTTAGGAAACCTGTATGTTTAGTCAGAGGTCAAGTTGACCAGGATTTATTTTGTTTATGTTTCTTTTTCTTTGCTGTGTTTTGTCACTGTAAATAGAAAATAAACCGCACCTTTTTGATTTTGAAAACCACAACCTCCGTTTGCTGGGCCTGTTCTTGTGTGGGGAGCCCATCTCGGGGGTCACACACACCCGCTGCCGAGCTAACCCCCTCACACCACCTAAAGAGGGAAACAATACTTTCAAATGGTCTTTTCTCACTACTTTTTCCACTCAACATAGGCAGATTAAAGCCATTTTTGAACAACACTGGGGGATATTGAGAAATGATAGAATATTGGGCCCATTAATTCCTGAAAGACCTAAGGTAATATACAAAGGAGTACCCTCTCTCCAAAACAAGATTGCACCCAATATTATAAATCCCCCTATCAAACCCTCCTTTTTCCATAATTGGACAGGTTATTACCCCTGTAAAAAATGTGTTGTTTGCCAATATAATACATGTGGTAGAAAGTCTACAAAAGAGTCTAAATCCTCAGTGACCAACAGAGTTTACCCTATCAAACAGTTTTGTACATGCGCCACAACTCATGTCGTATATTTGCTGACCTGTCCATGCGGCAAACAGTATGTGGGTAGAACTATAAGAACGTTTTCAGCTAGAGTGTCTGAACACATTAGCAAGATAAAACTTGGGAGTATAAAACACACTGTCCCCAGACACTATCGTCAGCACCATGCCCGAAATCCTAGCGGCACTCAATTTTTGGTCATTGACCGCTTTGCGGCTCCATGGAGGGGAGGAGCCACTACTAGGAGTATCTAGGTTAGAAACGTTCTGGATATATGAGTTTCAGACCCACCACCCACAAGGAATGAATATAGAGTGGGACATTAATTCTTTTATTAATATGTCTTGAGTGACATTTAATATGGTGCGACTTCTCTCGAACATTTAAATTTCTATTGTCATTTTAATTTCCAACGTTAACGTAATTTAAAATTTATAGCAACATGTATGTATGTACAACTTTATGTCTACATATACGTTTTTAATACTTTAATACATATAATATTTTTTATTTTTATTTTAATTTTTATCAATATATTTGAGGCATAATCATATATGCATTGATCATTTGTTATGATGTACTTGTGTGGCAAGAGTTTACATTGCAATATGCTTTAAGAAAGATTGGTATACCCTCTTTATACACGTCTGTTTACTTGCAAGTTGCAATGATTTTTTCAGTAATCTGTAGGCGACATATATATCCCCCTGACCGCTATTAATTTAGAAAGTCAGGAGGTTTGTCTAAGTGTGAGTGTATACAATCTCTTTTTGTGTGAGATAAGGTAAGCTAGTGGCTGTGATTCGAGCCTTTACAATCCAATGTACCAGCGCTGTTTGTTATCTTGGAGGCGCGGCTTTACGTCGCGCCGGAATCACGCCTTGTTTTCATAACGAGACGTGGATGGTGCGTTTTCCTGGCTGCGTCATGTGACACACGGCGGACGTGACGTTGCGGCGCTACGTCCAGGCCTCTTTTTCATAGCGCGACTTGGGGCAACTCAGGGAGACCTGAAGTCTCGTCCGGAGTCGCCCCTGTGTGAACCGGGTCTTAGGAAAATAGCCCATTATCCCAGGTTGTAACGCAAAGGTTTTGAACACTTAGTAAAATAAACAAAATGAGGAGCTCTTGTTTCAAGGGAGCCTGAAAACCTGAATTAGTATTTCAGAATAAGCTACGAAATTATAGGGCGTATTCGAAATTCCTGTTGTATTGTATATCTAAAATATTGTTTCCTTTATATATCTTAACAATGTATCTGTATTAGCAATCCATATATAAACCCACTTAATACACACACACATATATATATATATATATACTGGTATAGCAAGGGTTATAAATGTAGATCCTATGTTGGTGTGAAAGCATTAGGAAATAGCTTAGTTAATAGTTACATTCCAATGATCTCACTTTCTTAGGAATTCAACTAATGGTCTCAGCTAAGATGGGTAAACATTCCCAGTCAATAAATTTGTAAGAAATGCCAGGCTGTCTGAAACCAATTGACAATTCTATGACACTCAGACAATTGTGTCTTTCTAAGCCTTGGTCAAATGGGGTCAAAAATTTTATTAGGCCTCGTGACCATAACATTAGGAGTCATTCCTTATACAAGACTGCCCCTACAGGTTAAAATAGATATTACTCAAGATGGCCGCATACATGTGTAGCGCCCTCCTCACTCCCCTCGTCTTCAGCTTGTCTTTTCTCTTGTCTAGGGGTACCTTAGGGGGGAAGGGAGCGGGGACACCACGCCTGGCCTTCACCACAGGTGTCAGTGTGGTATAAGCAAAGTTCTTTTGCCTTCGGGTTAGTACTGTGCACCTGGAGCCTCCACCGAGAGTTACCTTGAACAATGTCTGTCAGGAAATGAGCCCCACACCATTAAAGTTCAACACTCCTTTATTCTTCTTGAAAGAACACAATCAGTTGAACTCCCTTGTAGAAACAGAACAGGAAAGGAGGTGTGGATGTGAATAGGCCCAGACACAATGTAGTTCTCCACTTTCCTCCCTGAAAGTGGGTTGCGGTCTCCGAGCGAGGGGGAATTTCCTTCCAGGCGGTCTCCGACAAGAGGCTCACCCGTCACTGGCAATCTGCTGCACCAGGTCTTCGAGTGAGGAGCTCCCCCCGTTCCATTACGCCTTCCGGATTCGGGTTCCCAACCCCTGGGTTCCCTAGGATCTCCTTCCCTCGCGGAACTCAGTGTTGGGCACTGAGCTCCAGACCTCCATTCGAGCACCTCACCCCAGGCCAAAGGTGCCTGGGATGGAACACGGCCTCCGGCTGTCCTCTAGGCCTAGGCCCGCCTAGAGAACCGACACAAACCACCGCCCACAGGCTGACGGTGCCTGGGACTCGACCCCGTGACAAAGATGGCCGGCCCTTAATACCCTCTCCCGGCAAGCACGGCGGGTTCCCCGCCCCACCATACCACTGCCGAGGGAGGACAAAAAGGAGGCACGACACACTGCAATGATTCATCCCCAGCCCAGGGCAACAGCGCCACCTGCTGGGCTGCAGGTTATTACACATCACTGATGTCTCTGCCAAGTTCAAATTACACCCGGGAAAATACATACCCGCTACACTTGGTTGCTATGGCAACCCATCAAAACACATTGACACTTGACATCATCAATTACCTAGTAATGAGATACACACCCACTTTTTGGAGTAATATAAAAGTAGCAGCTGATATAGCAGGAGAAAAAAAAGGGAACTCTATCTCTGGAGATCTCTCACTCTATCTCGGAGGACTGTCTCTCTGAAAGGATCTCTGAAGGAACACCTCGCTATCTCTCTCGGGAGACTGAAGCTGGAATGAGGAGATCTTGAACGCAAACATGTAGCAATGTCCTGTTGGACTCATAATGGAAGCTTCTCAAACAGACAGAACCTGGTAATGTATTATTTTGTTTATTTACCTGTTTGGTAATGGAATAGTTTTTGCATACACATTAACTAAAGCCATTTAAATATATATAGCCTAGTGTGAGTTGTATTATTTGTAACTGCAGTATGAAATAATTATATTCCAAATATTAAGAGACATATACAAATTTGGATGTCTTTATAAAGCTAGAGCTAAGTTTGTACAATGGTTTTATTATGATATATGTGTAAAATAGATTCAAAATTTAAAATAAGCCTTGATTTTATTGTCAAGCTGTATGCATAATATAACATTTTGTTTATGCATTTAAGAGGGTAAGGCCCGGATCTCACCGGGGCGGCACGACTTCGGGGGCGACTCGGGGGCGCGATCTCAAGACGACTTGAGCCGCCCGCCTGAGGCGATTTGCATAATGAATTCTGTATAGAAGTCAATCTAAGTCACCCTGAGTCGCCCCCAAAAGTAGTACAGGAACCTTTTTCTAAGTCGGAGCGACTCAGGTTGCTCCTATCAGAACGGTTCCATAGTACAGAGCGGGACACGACTCCTCAGGCGACCGTGTCGCCCCTATGTGAACCGGGCCTAAGAGAAGGTCTGTTTGTTTTTGAGAAGAGATAACATAATGTAAACAAGAGTATTTACATAAAGCCGTGGAAGTCACGGAAGACATTTCAAGAGGTATCAAGTTTTAAATGTACAAGTATTATTTAAGTACAAGAACTGTGAATATACCTTGTCATATATAGTTTGCATAGAAATGTATGTGAATATAATCTGAACATTAATCACCATTTATCTCTGATTGTAGAAGTATATCATTCATTTGTTTTATCCCAAATTATACCTGATTAAAATTTTGCAATGTATTTTAGTTAATAAATATATAATATTTTAAGCAATATTAATTTGTGTTACTTGTTTTCAAACTAGCACGGATAAAAAGAACTTTGGATTTCTTGTATGATATTGTAGGAGTTGGAAATCTCCCAAATCATAGATTTGCATATTTCCATAAATACAATAATATTTTAATATTTCAGTATAAACATTCTGACATTCCGATTACAGGGAGCAGACGATCAGTGTCCTGTCACTAGGCAGAACAGGGAGATGCTTGTTTACACAGGCATCCCCTGTTCTGGAGCTCCGTGACACACGATCGCGGGACACCGGCAGACAGAGTCCGCGGGTCCCGTGGGCATGATCACGGAGCTCGCGGCAGGGGCCCACGCAGTGGCAAATTTAAAGGGATGTATATATACGCCCATTTGCTTGTCGGTGCCATTCTGCCGACGTAAATGTTCGTGCGACGGTCGGCAAGGGTTTAAAAAAAATAAAAAAACACAATATATAACTGGATATTAACAATTAGGAGTAATTCCACCAGGGCTAGTTTAGCCATGGAATATCAAATTGCCTCCTCTGGGATCTGGAAGGATTTTTTTATCCCCACTGGAGCAAAGTGGATCATGCTTTATTGTTTTTTTATTTTGTGTCCCTTCCTCTGGATTAACTGTGTGTATAGGATTTTGTAAATGGAGGTTTTCTATTTATTTGCTTATTTCTATTTGTTGCATTAGATAAACTTGTGTCTTTTTTCAACCTTTTCCCCATTTGCTTCATGATAAAACTTATTTAATTCCTACAGGTTGAATATCAAATGGGATTTCTGTGCTGCTAGGAACTGGAAAGCAGATCCTTGCCTTTCTATGCCAGAGCTTGTGGGCTATACAGCTTCAGATCTGGCTGGAGGTAAAGCACTGAGGGAAAACCTAGGAAAGCAGCAGTGCGATATCACTAGCACTCCTCTGGAATGTACTGCTAGCTGAATCAGATTCTTGCTGCTTATGGATAGTTCCATATTACAGAATGTGTGGCATTAGGACTGCCATACCACAATGTGGAGCGCACTTGGACACATGCACTTCAGTACAACAGTAGAAATTAAATACACGCGTAGCCAACAGACAGTGCTGATGAGTAATGCTTCCTGAATTGAATCTCCATCCTGTGCAGTGAGTGCATGCCGCCAAGCCCCTGCCAGGATCCATGTGCAATGCATTGAACAAAGCATGGAAGTTAGATACCATTGTCTTCGTAACAAAATTAAACATCTTTTCAAATAGGAAAAATGCTAAATTGTCCACTACATAACACTTTTACATTCATGCTGGTAGCCAAGACAAAATCAATTACATAATTATTGATAACTCGTCTTACCCGCCACTGTATTTCTCCATGAAACAGCTCTGTTTTTGCAATGTCCTCCCTGTTCCAGGCCACCGCTAATTTCAGTTCATCCAGATATTCAGTGGCATCGCTGGAATGCTTCTTGCAAGCTGTGCAGAATTTAGAAAAATCAACAGAAATCCTCAATTTTTAAAGGCCAAAACCAGCAAAGATAGTATGATATTCTACCATATAATATGTTTTAGGGACTACAAATCTGAATGATCCAGTACAATATAAAATACTTTAGCACTATATGATTACCTTTAACCAAGGCTTTCAAGATAACAGTCTCAAAATCCTCTGTCCCATCTGTGTTTGAGTAGACTGTGACCAATTCACGGTTCTCTACTATCCTTTCAACCTAGATTTGGCAAAGCACATTATACTTTAAGGCAGACATACAGACAAAATAATACTCTCAAATAAATACATTAAAAATTATACTACTATATGGTAAACAGAGTTGTAGTAAGTTTGGATTGTGATTAAACACTAAGAAAGTGTGAAACTAGTCAGCTCTATACCAGAATTTTGTGACTTGCTGTGCTGTATTTGGATTTTTGAAGATTTTACATAATAAAGGCTTTTTATTGGAGTGCTGCTGTCCAGAAGACTTGATCTTTTGTTTTGCCCAAGTTTGTATTGTGATCGCTATTACTTTCTTGTGATAAGGCTGGTAGACATGCATGCATGCTTCACTGGATCAACTAGTTTACACAACAGTCAAAGAAATGTCATCTCACATCTATGGCACACATTTAATTGACAGTCAGCTAAATTTGACATTTAAAGGAAGTTTCTGCAGGTACAGGTACCCTTGTTTTCCTAATTGCCACGCTTAATTAAAATAATTAATAGAGACAAGAAGGAACTGCACATTACATATGAAACCTCACTGTATTTGGGAAATGGAAGAAAATACTGCGCTAAACCAATCCTAACTGTACGTAGCTGCTAACACTCCAACAAAGTCAAAACGAATGATATACAAATATAGTGTAGCGCTAAAATTTGACAAAAAAGTGTAATCAAATATACACTGGAACAAATAATAAGCACAAAACAGTGATGTATAGTTAAGTGCTAATAATAACTGGAGGGGGCACAAGACCACATAGTCCCTAAATCAATGGTGAAAGTGATAGGCAACACATGAAACAAAATAAAATAAAGTCCACTCTGGAGCAAAATTAAAGTGGTATGATCACTAAGTGAATAGTGAGCCGTAGGATCAACATGGGTAATAATAAAGTCCGCTTCATGATGTAGCTTGAAATCATATGATCAGCACATAGTGAACTGTTGAGATACCCGTAGTCCCATCAAATCTTCCAAAGAGAAAAAAGATGGATACTCTTACCAGATATGGTGGACACACATACCAGTGGCAGTGGGTCAATCAGGCTCAGAACAACCGATTCTTTAGGCTCCAAGACTGTGCAGGGGAAAACCATTTTTGGACCAGGTGAGAGGTCAATCCAGCGAATGGTTGCAGGTGGAGATGTTCTCATCAATAGAGATGGCCTTGTGGTTCGCCACGCGGTCGGTTCGCGGCGAACTTTGCGCGTTCGCTATTCGCCAAACCGGCGGACATATGGCGCTGATCGCGGCCGCCATATTCTTTTACATTGTGGAGAACTTTGACCCATGACACATCCATCATGTGGTACAGGACAGCCAATTGAGAAATTTCAGCACATGGACATACCCCCCTACCTTATAAATAGACCTGATCTGGCTGCCATTTTACATTGTCTTTTGTCAGTGTAGGGAAAGGTTGCTGTGGGACAGACTGTATCACTAGCTATTAGGTCCACAAAAGTCCTTTTAATGACTGGTATAGGTGTACTATTGTTTGGTGTGCAGTATATAGGGTTGTAATACACTTATAATATACTTTCAAATATAGAAAGCATATAATAGTGCATCATTGTGACTGCAGTGCTGAGCGATTCTGCAGCTGTCTTTTGTCAGTGTAGGGTGGGAGAGGTTGCTGTGCTGTGCATCAGCGACAGACTGTAATCACTAGCTATTAGGTCCACAAAAGTCATTTTAAGGACTGGTATAGGTGTACTATTTGGTGTGCAGTATATAGGGGTGTAATACATGCATAAAATACTACCAAATATAGAAATCATATTATAGTTCATTTCAATTGTGCAGCATTGTGACTGCATTGCTGAGCGGTTCTGCAGCTCTTTTGTCAGTGTAGGGAGAGGTTGCTGACGTGTCGCAGGGGCAGACTAGCGTCAAAAATCGCTAATAAAAAGGTCCAGACAAAGGCCTTTTAAGGACTGCTATAGGTCTACTATTTGGTGTGCAGTATATAGGGGTGTAATACACGCATAAAATACTATCAAATATAGAAAGCATATTATAGTGCATTTCTACTGTGCAGCATTGTGACTGCTGAGCGGTTCTGCAGAGATACTACAAAGAGTGACAAACGCAATTAGAAACAAGTATTATAACTGATGTGATAGACCAGTGGCCCCCCAAAACACCAGATTGAAGCGGGGTGTTCTATACCTTCTTCCACATATACTGCACTTCTCTAGAGACTTTTGTCACAGGGTCATTTAAAAAAATGACAGGCAGAGGAAGAGGCAGGCCCTTCCGCAGGGGTGGTAGGGGTAGGGCAGGAGCACCAGGCCAGAGCCAAAGTGGGAAGTTGCAGAAGGTGCGTTCGATTACGTCAAAGGACGCACCAGACTTGGTTGAGTGGCTCACTCAGCCTTACTCTTCTGCACCCTCCTCATCCTCTCTATCTGCACCCTCTTCACTCTCTGCTGTGTGCACCCCTAAAGACACTACCACCAACATCACCACCACCATAAACCCTCCGCTTGAGTCACTGGAATTATTTTCCGATCCATCACAAGACATTTTTGATGCGCAGGAATTCTTGGTATTTGATCAGGAAGAGGAGGTAGCAACAACCG
The DNA here is from genome assembly GCA_029206835.1 of Rana muscosa. NCBI lineage: Eukaryota > Metazoa > Chordata > Amphibia > Anura > Ranidae > Rana > Rana muscosa. Next base: position 3,421,665 of record CM055124.1, on the reverse strand, counting down.
CCACTCAGTCTGACGACAGTACCCAGATCAGCCCAAGAAGGTTGGTCCCCGCTGTTGCTGCCTACTCCGAGATCTCTAATGTTAGTGGTGGGGAAGGTGACGTAGATGACGTGTCTATGGACACACATGGGTGCCCACAAAAGAGGACCAGGAGGGGAGTTCAGAGGGAGAGATGGACCAGCAGATAGGGAGGAGAGGCAGGCGGAACTTACATTGCACAGGAGGGACAAACAAGACTGCTAATGTATCAGGACTCAGAGCGAGCCATCAACCATGTACGGTGACATCTGGCGCTCCCAGGACGCCGGCACATGGCTCCGCAGTGTGGGCTTTTTTTAACGTGTCCGCTGCTGACAATAGTGTTGCCATCTGCAGCCTTTGTAGTCGCGGTAAGCCCAACACTCACCTAGGGACGACCGCCTTAAGAAGGCACATGGACTCCCATCACTGAGCCCAGTGGGAGCAACGTCATCAGAACCCACAAAGCCACACTCCAGGCTCTCACCGTTCAGCCTCTTCTACTTCTCCTTTTCCTTCTCTCTCCTCACAATTGTCCTCCACTCCACCTTCCATCATGCCGTCCTCAAGTTTTTCTGGAAAAAGGCAGGCTTCTGTGGGCCAAATGTCCGAGCGTAAAAAAATGACGCCGGATAACCCTCTTGCCCAACGGTTGAGCGCTGGCTTGTCAGAACTGATAGCCCGCCAACTACTGCCATATAAACTGGTGGACTTGGAGGCCTTTGGAAAATTTGTGGCCATTGGAACGCCACAATGGGAGGTCCCAGGAAGGAAATATTTCTCACAGACGGGCATCCCAGAGTTATATGGCCATGTTCAGCGGCAAGTGAATGTATCTCTGGCACACAGTGTCGGTGCCAAGATACATCTGACCACAGACACGTGGTCTAGCAAACATGGGCAGGGAAGGTATATAACTTTTAATGCCCACTGGGTGAACCTTATGACGGCCGTCAAGCGTGACACCCGTGTAGATTTGGTTTTACCGCCACGGATTGCATGCAGGTCTGCCACCTCTTCTACTCCTACTCCATCCTCCCTCTCCTCCTCGGCTGACACCTCCTTTTCCGCTGCTACCGTCTCTTCCGCTGCGCCGCCTAAGATACCCAGAACCTATTGGACATGCCAGGTGAGACGTTGCCATGCTGTGCTGCCTCTGTTGTGCCTGGAAGCCAAGAGCCACACTGGCCCTGCACTCCTTTCAGCTTTGCGTTCACAGGCAGATCAGTGGCTAACACCACTCAATTTGACAGTTGGTAAAGTGGTGTGCGACAATGGTGCCAATCTGCTGAGCGTGTTGAAACAGGGCAAAAATCAAACGTGCCATGCATGGCACACGTCTTCAACTTGGTCGTGCATCGATTCGTTGTCAAATACCCTAGGGTCCAGGGTGTCTTGCAGCAGGCAAGGAAAATCTCGGCCCATTTCAGAAGATCTTACACGGCCATGGCTCGCCTTGCTGACATTCAGCGGCGACACAATCTGCCGGTCAGACGTCTTATTTGTGACTGCCCGACGCGATGGAACTCAACCTTGTATATGCTTGATAACTGCACCTTTCTGCTGGAGCAGCCCAATGACTACCTGTACGAACTCTGTGGCAGAACAGGTTCTGGGGAGCTTGGTTTTTTTCACTGCGTCAGTGGCTGCTCATGCGCGACGCATGAAGACTTTTGTGCCCATTTGATGTGATCACCAAACTGGTCAGTAGCAGCCATGGCACCATCAGTGACATCGTACCTTACGCCTTCTTTATGGAGCGTGCATTGCGACGTGTCATTGATCAAGCCATCGAGGAGCAGGAAGATGAGGAAGTCACAATGCTGGATGAATTCCTAGGGGGGGCTACTCTGAGACAAGTCAACAGGAGTTTGAAGAGGGGTCAGAGGAGGATGGTGCCGGGGCGGATGAGGAGGAGCAAGAAGAGCATGCTTTAGGGAAAGGTGGAATAAACCCAAAAGGGCGTACCGTATATACTCAAGTATAAGCCGACCCAAGTATAAGCCGAGGTACCTAATGTTACCACAAAAAACTGGGAAAACTTACTGACTCGAGTATAAGCCGAGGGTCAACAATGGCTCACTGTGCCCTAGCTCACTGTGCCCTAGCTCACTGTTTAAATTTAACATTGTAAATAGTACCTGAAAAAAAAGTTGAGGCTGCGGCGTCCATCGTTTAAATCTCGCGGTCTCTTCCTGGTTCCTTCCGTGATAGGCGATTCTCAGCAGACACTCTCCGCCTATCACGAACGTTCTCTCATCCTCAGTTTCCCAGCAGACGTCTGTGATTGGCGGAACACCGAACACAGTGTCTGCTGGGATGGGTGAGAATGAGAGAACGTTCGTGATAGCCGGAGAGTGTCTGCTGAGAATCGCCCATCACGGAAGGGACCAGGAAGAGACCGCGAGATTTAAACGATGGACGCCGCAGCCTCTCAACTTTTTTTCAGGTACTATTTACAATGTTAAATTTCGCTGACTCGAGTATAAGCCGAGGGGGGGACTTTCAGCCCAAAAAAAGGGCTGAAAATCTCGGCTTATACTCAAGTATATACGGTAAGTACCCCCCGGTACAGTGGGACTTTTAAGGGCAAACAAAGAGAACAATTTTTATAAAAATATACATCATTTATTGGAAAAAGTTTTTCTTAGGTAAAAATATGCAAATATCAAATGTGTGTTTAGCACATTGATAAGGTTACACAACATACATAGATTACAAAAAATAGGGAACATTCAGACATTTTTATACAGTTTCCGAACAAGAAAATCAACTCCCTTAGCCTAACATGTTTCAGGAGGCTCTTGGTAGGAGAGAATACAACTGTGTTCTGAGAATGAAATAGAGAGACAAAGCTCAGAAATAATTCCAAAGATTAACATTATAACAAGCACAAAACATATCCAATATACATACCACGCACAAAAATAGCATCTATATCGAAGAGCATGCTTTAAACCTTTCTGGGATCCCTGTTGTCCGTGGATGGGGGGAGGAGAATGAGGACGACATTATCCTGGATGATGAGCAGGAGCCAGGCCACCACACTGCTTCCAGTTTAGTGCAAATGGGGGCCTTCATGCTCCAGTGTTTTAAGAGGGACCCCCGTAAAAAAAAGCATAAAGGGCAAGGACCATTACTGGGTGGCAACGTACTTGGACCCCCAGTACAAACAAAAAATGGCAGAAATGTTACCACCATCACAGAGGGCTGTCAGAATGGAGCACTTCCAGGCCTTGCTTAGAGAAATGCTGCATTCTGCTTTTGCGTGCGCTGGCAGAGGAATTTCCACTCCCAGAGAAACAGTTGCGGGTACCAATTCAACAGCGCCTGCATGAAGAGGGCGGTTTGAAGATGTGTTGGTCACTTCTGATATGAGATCATTCTTTCAGCCGACCCATCAACAGGTGTCATCCGGATCCAGCATCAGGGAACGCCTAGACCAACAGGTGTCCGACTACATCAGGTTAACGGCTGATGTGGACGCTCAGAGAACTGATGAACCCCTGGACTACTGGGTGGGCAGGCTTGACCTCTGGCCAAAGCTTGCACAATTTGCAATGGAACTGTTGGCTTGCCCCTCGTCCAGTGTCCTGTCCGAAAGGACGTTCAGCGCAGCAGGGGGGATCGTGACCGATGAGCGCACTCGCCTAGCTCACGACAGTGTTGACTACCTCACATTTATAAAAATGAATGAGGCATGGATCTCGGAGGAATTCAACACATGTGACCAGTAGACCATGTATATGCATAACTGTATAAACGATTTATATAATGTAGCACACAGACCTTTCTTCTACCTTTGGCTCACTTGTAGACAAAAAGCACACCGTACTATATGCCCGTAATCCTCCTGTTTGAAGAGGTTGAGCGGTGTTATATTTTTGGGTCCCGCAGCGAGTTGCTTCCTTCCACTGGTTCTCCCCTCTAGAGTTTAGAGGCAAGTCTTTACCTTTCCCAAAGAAGGCCAATGTTCACACCACACTTTAACTCAAACACAAGTTTATTTTCCTTTTATGCTTCATTAACCGGAGTGTTGAAAAGAGAAACGGGTTAGTAGATAGAACTGATTCAGGCACACTCTTGGCTTCATCACCACTCGGTCCCGAGTGGGTACAGCTCACCCAGATAGTCACCCAATGGCACTAGCAGCCGGCATGTAACTCGAACAGTGACTTAGTCCCCTCCAAGGACAAAGTCAAGGAGATCCCTCCTTAGGTAGCAGCACTCCGCAAAGGCAGTCTGCGGAGCAAGGAATCCTTCCCTCCGACAGGTCACCAGGCCTCTCCCGAGACCGCAATCTTTATCACTCGCCTCCTGTTATGGGACCGATCCTCCCCTGGCTTCCTCTTAGTCAGAGCAGTCGCCCTCACCTGGGTTTCCTTTCTGGCTTTGTAGACCCAGTTAAAAAAAGGTACTGGGCCTACCTGGAACTCCGTAGCCCCGGGCTGAAGGTGCCTCGAGGGGATACACTCCTCTGGGTACTGGTCCCCGGGTATTCACGCCCAGAACAATGGCGTCTGCCCCTTTTGTACCCTCTTCCGGCATGCACAGTGGGTAGACCACGCCCACTGCATGGCTGCCGAGAGAGGACACCCAATAGCCACTCCACCTGTGGTTCAAACCCGGGTACAAGTGTCAGCACCACCAATACACCCAAGGGGAACTGCACGCCAGGTAAAGCAGCAGCAAGGAGGAGTCCAAACAACTAGAAGACCCGAGCCAACTATTGCTCAGGTAACCCCTAAATTTGGGATACCCGCTACAATAACTTATAAAAAAAATAACAAAAAAAAAAAATAATGACAACTTTTCCAATAGCAGGATCATCTCCTGCACCCCCTTCATAGCCTGGCCTTGTGTCTCTTCCATGGCCTTCATGCGCTGATGAATTTACAAAATTTTGCAGATAAAAAAAAGAATGCTTGTCGTTGTCAATCGCAGATTCGCTTAATACTTCTGGTATGTCATTGTCCATGTTGTGGGACTATGTGTGCACAGCTAGTAAGTATTTTGTGGCTGCAAATATGACCTGGAGGTTTTTAATGTTCGCCTGCCATTAAAATGAATGGGGCCCGCCGCGAACCTGCGGTTCGCGAACATTTGTCCGCGATCGCGTTTGCGAACCGTCCCGCTAGATGTTCGTCCATTACTACTCATCAAAACCCAAATGGAAAAGTAGTTAAAAGCAAAAAGAGCGCCATATGGTGCAGGTCAAACACAAGGGGTTTATTAAAAAATTGCGTACATCAAATTCAAGATGTATAAAAAGCAATGTGGGAAGCAATAAAATGCAGGCCCGACGTGTTTCGTCTCAATAGGACTTAAACTGGGGCATATCTTTGCCTCCCCACATGGCTGCTCTCTAGATTATATATATATATATATATATATATATATATATATATATATATATATATATATATATATATATATACATACACATATACATATATATATATACACATATACACACACACATACATACATATATATACATATACACACACACACACACACACGTACACACATATACACTAATTAGTAGAATAAAATGAGGCTCCGCCCCAACATGACGAGATCGGAAAGTATTAGTCTAAATGCATTTTGATTACATTAGGTTTTTGTTTATGTCACTGTTCCTCGTGGCCAATTCCTATGCCTCAGGCGAAATTGCCCCAATGTTACTGATTTTCAACAACAATCACAGATTCTCAGGAAGAGATTTTTGGAGAAGGGCTATAGGTCCACGGATCTTGATGCAGACATTGGTGCAGTCTCCTTGGTGGACAGAAACACTTTGTTGGTCGACCATCCTAAACTCATTAAGGAAAACAAAATTTAAATGGTTCTTTTTTACCTCTTTCTCCATACAACATAGACAGATTAAAAAGATCTTTAATAAACATCTAAAAGTATTACAAAGTGACAGGATCTTGGGCCCTTCCCTTCCAGAGTGCAGGTATAATTTTCAGAGGCACTCGCTCTATACAGGGTGAGATTGCACCCAACACTATAAATCCGCCTAAAACGGTTTATTTTTTCCAGCAGTGAAAGGGCTATTACCCTTGTCGGAAGTGCAACGTCTGTCTACACAATATTTGTGGAAGAGGTAAGACTGACACTTTAATTTCTACGGTCACCTTGCGCAGTTACAAAATGAAGCATTTTACTACATGTGCTACTAGATTTATAGTATACTTACTCACGTGCCCCTGTAAAAAACAATACGTGGGCCGTACGATCAGGACCTTTTCAGTAAGGGTAAATGAGCACCTGGCGAATATCAGGAGGCGTTGTATTAACCACTTGCCGACCGCCGCACGCCGATGTATGGCACGGGCAGGCATATTGGCGTACGTTCCCAGTAGAATCCTTATTCGGGGAAACATGTAGGGTGGAGCTACAAGTCTCTGACGTCATCACGATCCAGCCAGCTGGTGCTAACCGCGGCCGTTTCTGAAAAATTGTCTCTGTTCCATGGATGTCAGTGTTTTATGAAGCCTGTGCAATAAATATTTTTTATGAAGAAATACTGCACCATGAGGATTCTCTCCTTTCTTCTCTTTCACCACCACAGTTAAAAAAAAGAGCATATATGCCGAAGCATGGGGGCAGCAGGTGCGGAGGAGCGATTTTGCTGCTAATGTCACGTACATACGGTCGAAATTCCGACGGAGGCTTGCCCGTGGAAAAGTCAGACCGTGTGTACGCGGCATAACTTTTTTGCGGGAGGATGCCCCCATACTTCGGCATATATATATTTTAGGCACAGGTTGCGTTAAAAAATGTTTTATTTTTTACAATTTTTTTGGGGGTATTTGCTTTGCAGGTATGGTATGGTCTTACTGTTATATTGTAATGTTACTTTTTTTAATGTTAACCATCATTTGCTTAGCAGGTACGCCATTCAGTTGCAGCACAGATTTATTTATCTTGACAGCAACGTTTCCTCCCACAATACTTAAAGCCGTGACTCCAACACTGTAGGAGGCGATTTCACCAACACAGTAAAAAAAAAAAGAAGAGCCTATATGCCGAAGCATGGGGGCAGAAGGGGCGGAGGTGCGATTTTGCTCCCAATACCGCGTACATACGGTCGAAATTCCGACGGAGGCTTGCCCGCGGAAAAGTCAGACCGTTTGTACGCGGCATAACTTTTTTGCGGGAGGATGCCTCCATGCTTCGGAATATGTAAATTGTGCATGTATGGCCATCATTAGAAGTGGGTGGATGAAGGGAGGTATTCTAATGGTGGGCATACCCACGATCAATCTATTTTTTTCGTTCAGCCAATAGGCTGCATGAAAAAAAAAAAAAAAAAGATTACAATACATGTCCAACAAGGACCAGCAACGTACTGGTATGTTGCTGGAATTTGAATGGTTATACCAGACTGATAAGTAAAAGGAAAACAGAAGGCGCACCGACCTAGTGCATTACCAGTGGCTAGGTTTTATTTAAAAGGTTGGAAGAATTAAAAATACTCACAAAGAAAGTGTAGTATTGAACACACAATCTTTCCATCAAAAGGAGATAGCCTCCTACTGGAACCGGACGACCAGAGAGTCCAGACAACAAAATTCACAGCGAGCATTGTGCAACATTGTAAAAATATCCTGAAGGGCCCACCCACAGTCCATAATATAAACCCTGTCAAAACCTATTCTTAGATGACAACATCCACCAAAAGGAAATGACCTAACAATTACCCCAGGACTATATGTCTAACCTACCACAACCCCACTAGCACAATATAGGATACTTAAGTAAAAACTAATAAATACCCAGCGATCGGCGGCCCATGATAGTTTGAATGGCATGGGTAAGTCCCGCCAGGCAATGGCTTTTTATTTGCCATTTGCTAGCTGGCACTTAGGTATATAGGTATGGCGTACTAATAGTTACTATGTAAGATTTAGATATACGAGACATATGAGAGTGTATAGTGAGGGGTTAAGCCTATATGGGTTTGCCTTTTAGGCGAGAGGAGGAGTGGCCTGTGGTGGGTGGAGTTGTAGTCAGGTGACCACTCAGGCCCATTTACACATGGATAAAAAGGAGCCCAGAGAGAGAGGGGGGTCCAGTCACCATCACTTTTTGGCTCTGAGGAAGAGGGTGCGCCCTCACAACGCGTCAGCCGTGGCTGTGAATTTTGTTGTCTGGACTCTCTGGTCGTCCGATTCCAGTAGGAGGCTATCTCCTTTTGATGGAAAGATTGTGTGTTCAATACTATACTTGCTTTGTGAGTATTTTTAATTCTTCCAACCTTTTAAATAAAACCTAGCCACTGGTAGGGATGAGCTTCGTGTTCGAGTCGAACATACGTTCGACTCGAACATCGGCTGTTCGATCGTTCGACGAAGATCGAACGATTTGGGCCGTTCGCGCCAAATTCGAGTGACGCGAACAGCCCACAATGCACTACGCCATCGGAGTGTCATCCAGGCGCTGTGATTGGCCAAGCATGCACTGTGACCCCGCATGCTTGGCCAATCACAGCGCCGGCAGCGAGGAGAGCAATGATTGGCCACAGGCAGGATGCCTGTGGCCAATTATTGCTGAGGGTGTTTAGTACACGCCCCACACTATAAAAGGCCGCCAGCACGGCGGCCTAGTGTAGTGTGTTCCGGAGCAGGGAAAGAGAAGCATAGGCAGGGACAGTGACATTTATTTTTTCTTGCTTAACCTGGATTCCTTTAGTTTAGGGAAAGAGAAGGATAGGTAGGGAGAGTGTCAGTGTGTTTTACTGTGCGAATCCTTGTTTCTAGGGACAGGGAAGGACAGTGAGGGAAATTCTCCTTGTGCTATAGTGTGCTTTAAAAAAACATTTTTTCTAGGGACAGAAAACTATAGGTAGGAAGAGTGTCAGTTTCTTTCACTGTGATAATCATTGTTTCTGGGGACAGGGAAGGAAAGTGAGGGAAATTCTCCTTGTGCTATAGTGTGCTTTAAAAAAACATTTTTTCTAGGGACAGAAAACTATAGGTAGGAAGAGTGTCAGTTTCTTTCACTGTGATAATCCTTGTTTCTAGGGACAGGGAAGGACAGTGAGGGAAATTCTCCTTGTGCTATAGTGTGCTAAAGCATTCCTCATCAACCATCTTTGAAATCCTTGTTTTTTGGACAGTCAGGGAAATTGTCGTTGTGCTATTCTGTGCAAAAGCAATCATCCTCAACCATATTTAGAAATCCTTAAGTAAAGGGACAGAGAAGGACACCTGAAGGTAGCCCTTATTGCTTTTTTCCCATCTCCCTGCAGGCCATCTATTAGAATGTCTGGAAGGCAAACAAGGAGAGGCAGACAGTCAGGAGGCAATAAAAGAGGGCAAGCAGGCTCTGTGTCTGGGGGCAACAGTGCTGGTCGTGGACGCGGTGCATTGTCATCAGCACATGGCCATGGGACACGCTTGTCCTTCTTTTCGGCAGCTGGACATGTTGAGCCACATCATGCCGAAGACTTGGTAGAGTGGATGACCAAGCCCTCCTCCTCCTCCTCATCCTCTCTCACCCAGGCTCAGGGTACTGGAAAAGCAGCTGCCAAAGCGTCCTCTTCCCTGGTATCAATGTCAGACTCATCATCAGTCACTCCTTCCCTAGACCCACCATGTCCTCCTCCTGAGGAGTCCCCCGAACTGTTTGAGCACAGTGTTGGGTACATGCTCTAGGAGGATGCCCAGCGTTTCGAAGGGTCTGATGATGAAACCCAGCTACAGGAAGGCAGTAGCGTGAGAGCAGACAGAGGGGATGCTCAAGAAGGACACCAATCTGGCAGTCATGTTCCAGCAGCTGCAGCATACTGCCAGATTGGCTCCAGTGATGAGGAGGGAGGGGATGATGAGGTCACTGACTCCACGTGGGTGCCTAATAGGAGAGAGGAGGAGGAGGAGGATGAGGAGGAGGCACATCTCCAACGAGGCAGGATGCCCTTTGGTGGCCAGCGTAAGGGCAGTACACCGACGGAATCACACCGCAGAGCTCCGCCTGTGCAGGGCGCTGCCTCTGCCCGTCATTCAAAAAGTTCTTTGGTGTGGGCCTTTTTTGAGGCTAGTGCATCAGATCGCACAGCTGCTGTTTGCAACATATGTCTCAAGCGTATATCGCGTGGCCAAAACATCAGCCGCTTGGGTACCACATGCCTGACCAGACATATGTTGACCTGCCATGCAGCTCGTTGGCAAGCCTACCTCAAAGACCCACACCAAAGAACAAAGCGGACCTCTCCTTGCACCGCATCAGCTGGGATCTCCAACCCCACTATAACTTCAGTCCTCTCTGAAACATGCACTGAGAGGAATGAAGGTGTAGAATTAGGTGTGTCACAGCCAAGTACTTGCGGCCACTCTGCTAGCAGTACACCGACGTCCGATTCTAGCAGGCAAATTTCCCTGCCCCAGCTGCTGGACCATCAAAAGAAGTTCACTCCCAGCCATCCACATGCCCAGCGGTTGAATGCTAGCTTGGCTAAATTGCTAGCGCTTCAACTGCTGCCTTTTCAGTTGGTAGACTCGGCCCCCTTCCGTGAGTTTGTGCAATGTGCGGTTCCTCAGTGGCAGGTTCCCAAACGCCACTTTTTCTCACGGAAGGCTATTCCGGCTCTCTACCGGCATGTGGAAGGCAAGGTCTTGGCCTCGCTGGACAGGGCGGTCAGCGGTAAGGTGCATATTACCGCTGACTCATGGTCCAGCAGGCATGGACAGGGACGTTACCTTTCTTTCACGGCCCATTGGGTCACTCTTTTGGCAGCTGGGAAGGATGCAGGACAAGGTGCAGTAGTGTTGGAGGTTGTTCCACCACCACGCCTCCAAAATGCTACTACTGGTTGTGACACACCTCTCTCCTCCACCCCCTCCTCTTCTTCTTCCTCCATGGCCTCTTCCTGTGGTTTGTCCTCGGAACCAGCGGTGCTCCGTAGGCGTTCAAGGGGCTACGCAAGTACGCAGGCAAAAAGATGCCATGCCGTGCTTGCGCTGGTGTGTTTGGGGGACAGAAGCCACACTGGGGCAGAGGTCCTGTCTGCTCTGCAGGGCCAGGCCGAGAGGTGGTTGACGCCACGCCAGCTTAAGCCAGGAATGGTGGTTTGCGACAATGGCACCAACCTCCTCTCCGCCCTCCGACAGGGACAACTGACCCATGTGCCCTGTGTGGCTCACGTCCTTAACCTGGTGGTGCAGCGGTTCTTGGGCAGGTACCCGGGCTTACAGGATGTCCTGAGGCAGGCCAGGAAAGTCTGTGTGCATTTCCGCAGATCTTATAATGCCAGTGCTCGCCTGGCTGAGCTGCAAAAGGAGTTGAACCTGCCCAAGAACCGCCTTATATGTGACATGCCCACCAGGTGGAACTCAACGTTGGCCATGCTGCAGCGGCTGCACACGCAGCAGAGGGCCATCAATGAGTACCTGTGCGACTACGGCACCAGGACAGGGTCAGGGGAGCTTGTTTTTTTTTCTCCACGCCAGTGGGGCATGATCAGGGATGCATGCACTGTCCTGGCACCATTTGAGAAGGCCACGAGGATGGTGAGCAGTGACAGTGCATGCATCAGTGACACTGTACCTCTTGTCCACCTGTTGGAGCACACGCTGCGTGGAATAATGGACAGGGCACTTGAGGCAGAACAGAGGCAGGAAGAGGAGGACTTGCTTGCCTCTCAAGGCCCCCTTTACCCAGACAGTGTTCCTTCTGTCCCACCCATCGCACAGGAAGAGGAGGAGGAGGAGGAGGAGGAGGAGGAGGAGGATTGTGTCAGCATGGAGGTGGAGGCTGGCACTCAGCATCATCAGCAGCAGTCTTTTAGGGATGATTTACAGTCCCAAGAAACCAGTGGACTTGTACGTGGCTGGGAGGAGGTGGCTGCGGATCATGTCGTCCTTAGTGACCCAGAGGACTCCGGAGCGAATGCCTCAGCAAACCTACGCTGCATGGCCTCCCTGATCCTGCAAAGTCTGCGGAAGGATCCTCGTATTCTTCGGATCAAGGAGAGGGACCATTACTGGCTGGCCACTCTCCTTGATCCACGGTACAAGGGTAAGGTTGCGGACCTTATGTTACCGTCGCAGAGGGAGCAGAGGATGAGACAACTCCGGGAGGCCTTGCAGAAAGGTCTGTGCAACGCGTTCCCAGAGACTGGGAGGTTACAAACTCCTGGTCCTGGACAACGAGTTGCTGAGGCTTCGGCCAGTCAAAGAAGGAGCGGTGGGGAAGGTGGCCTTCTGACCGATGCGTTCAGACAATTCTTTAGTCCGCAGCCCCAAAGTATGATCGGTTCCAGCAACCATCGCCAGCGTCTGATAAACATGGTGCAGGAATATCTAGGGGCAAGGTCAGACTTGGACACCTTCCCCACCGAAAATCCTCTGGCTTACTGGGTCTTGAGGATGGATCACTGGCCAGAGCTTGCACAGTATGCAATTGAGCTACTGGCCTGTCCTGCATCCAGCGTTCTTTCGGAACGCACATTCAGTGCTGCTGGAGGATTTGTCACGGATCACAGGGTGCGCCTGTCCACCGACTCGGTTGATCGACTGACTTTCATCAAGATGAACCAGTCTTGGATCACCACCAGCTACCACACACCTGATGCTGATATAACAGACTAATTGATTTTAACATGTCACATCCCTTCAAGACTGATGCTGATGCTGAGTGCCTGTGCTGTTATGTTGACTGGCTATCCTCCTCCTCCGAGTCCTCAATGATACGATTGATGATGATAGCTTGGAAGATCATTTTTGTTTATGGGTGCCGCCACCAGTGGCTAAGGCCCAATTTTTCAGCCCCTGTTTTACAGGGGCGTGTAATTACAATTTTTTTAGCAATAATTTGCCATAGGGCTCATTGCTGTGCTCCAAGTACAGTATCTGTGAGGGGTTGGAGTGTTGTGCCACCAGTGCCTAAGGCCCAATTTTTCAGCCCCTGTTTAACAGGGGCGTGTCATTACAATTTTTGAAGCAATACTTTGCAACAGGGCTCATTGCTGTGCTCCAAGTACAGTATCTGTGAGGGGTTGTAGTGTTGTGCCACCAGTGCCTAAGGCCCAATTTTTCAGCCCCTGTTCAACAGGGGCATGCAATTACAATTCTTGATCTAATAATTCACAGCAGGGCCCATTCCTGCACCCACCAAGAGTAACTCTGAGGGCTTACAGTGTTGTGGCAACGCCACCACCACCACCACCACGGAAGGCCCAATTTTTCAGCCCCTGTTCAAAAGGGGCATGTAATTACAATTCTTGATCTAATAATTCACAGCAGGGCCCATTGCTGCACCCACCAAGAGTAACTCTGAGGGCTTACAGTGTTGTGGCACCAGCACCACCATCAAAGGCCCAATTTTTACTACCACTGTTCAACAATTATATGTAATTAAAATTCCTGATATAATAGTTGACAGCAGGGCGTTCCAGCACCAACCAAGAGTAACTGTGAGTGCTTACAGTGTTGTGCCAACACCAACAACTAAGGGGCCTATTTCTGCAGAGTATATACGGCAGGTCCCTACTTTCAAACATCCAACTTACAAACGACTCCTACTTGCAAACGCAAGAAGACAACAGGAAGTGAGAGGAAATCTACCCCTAGGAAGGAAAATTCTCTCCTGTAAGAATTAATATGGGAGAAAGGTGTCTCCTCTGTACTGATGCTTTATCACCAATCCTTGTTTCAAGAAAAACACCACATTTCAAAAACAGTTGTCATTGGGACGGAAAGTGAGGTGAAATGTTCTGAACAGGGGCACAGACAGCAAAACAAATGTTACAGGGGTGATAACCCTTACCTATGTTTTCCAAAAAGTTTAAAAATAGATTTTTGGGCTGGAGCTACACTTCAACAATGTACCTGTTCAAAATTACAAACAGATTCTACATAAGAACAAACCTACAGTCCCTGTCTTGTATGAACCGCCTGTATACGGCTGTTCAGAGTATATAGGGCCTTTTTTATTTTATGTGCGGGGTTCCCCTTAATATCCATACAAGACCCAAAGGGGCTGGTAATGGGCTGGGGTAGGGGGGGGGGGGGGTCATGGGGTAGCTATGCCATTTTTCTTAAAGATTTTCATCCATATTACCGGGACCAGACATTACATTAAAGCCGCAAGCAGTTTTAAATGGCTTTTTTTTCCTTTAGAAGTGTCATTTTGTGCAGGGACAGTTCTAAACACGGGAAACACGTGGCACTTCACAGGCATACTTTAGACACCCCCCAGGTACGATATTTAAAGGAATATTTGACTTTTTTTTTTTCACTTTATGCATCATTAAAATGACTGCTCCCGAAAAACGACCGTTTTTAAAACTTCTTTTTGCATTGATACATGTCCCCTGGTGCAGAACCCGGGTTCCCAAACCCTTTTTAGGACAATAACATGCATAATAGTTGTTAGAATTCGAACGTTCGCATCCATTGTATTTAATAGGGTTCTAATGTTCGTACGAACTTTCGGTCCGTTCGCGGGTTCTGGTGCGAACCGAACCCGGGGGTGTTCGGCTCATCACTAGCCACTGGTAATGCACTAGGTCGGTGCGCCTTCTGTTTTCCTTTACTTTTCAGTCTTAAAGAATACCAATTGTTCTGAGGAGGGCAGCAAGATTCTTGGTCATTTCCCTACGGAATACTCTGGTTGTGCCACTAAGAGACTGTACATCCGAGCGCAGGAGACTGTTTTTGTATACCAGACTGATGCCTGCGGGTTTAGGCATCATCTTGGTATCTATCTTTCTTTCTCGTACATCAAGGGACACAGAGCGACAGTCATTACTAATGGGTTATATAGATACCGTCAGGTGCTGGCACTGGCAACTTCCAAAACCGGAAGTACCCTCCCCTATATAAGCCCCTCCCATCCGGGAGCACCTCAGTTTTTTTGCCAGTGTCTAAGGTGTTGGCCAAGAAGAAACATGTGTTTTTTACTGAGCTTGCGTACAGGTTCTTTTGGGCCTCAGTAAGCTATTCTGGATCCGACCAAAAAAGCTTCATAGCTAAACGGTCGGTACCCGGGCCTTGCAAGAGAAGAGCAAGGTTTTGCCTGTAATGCCTCTCTTAGGAGAGCTGGACCCTGGGATCCAGAGCTCTGGTCATACCCACGACCAAGATGTTTTCTGTGCAGGGTGCTATACAGGTCCAGGGGAGTGGAATCCTTGGGAACCCGGTCCCTGAAGGTTTGATTACAATGCCTGCCGTGATAGGTGAAGTTTGGGCTTCTGTGGACCAAACAAAGTCCTGCGGCGAGGAAAAGGTAAGTGGGGGCCCTCAGGAACTTGGTTCTATTGAGGGACCCCCAAGCCTATTTTGTCTTTCTGCCTGTTACCTAAGGTATTCCCGCTAATATTCTGTGTATGCCTGTTACTACTGAGAAAATGTAAAAATTTTAATAGTAGGCAAGAAAAAAAAAATGTAAGACCGCGGTACCTGTGTTAGACACTAGAGGCCGCTATGGTTCTTTTTCTTGTAATGTGGATTTTTTTCTTCCAGAATCAAATCCAGGCAGTTGGTATGTTCTCTGCTGGGAAGCTGTCTCCTCTGCCCTGTTGCTGCGCTCATCCATCCCCGGGCCCTGCGGCAAAGGGGGCCCTGGCTCCCATCTAGCTCCTTATTGTTTTTAAAAAAGGGCGCCGAAGGCGCACGTGCCCGCGCGCGTGCGCGTGCACGCGCCTCTATTCATAGAGGCGATCTGGAAAAAGGGGCGGAGCGGGTGGATGACGCTCAGGTGTGCGCCACGGCGCTACTGCGCATGTGCGGGCGTCCAGCGTGTTTTAAAGCACATTATAGCTGGCTATTGAATGCACAGACAGAGCTAGCAACAGATAAAGGCACACAGAGGCGGTTGATGCAGGCATCCCCTAGAAAGGCACTTTAGTAGACACCAACTGTGATATAGCAGCAATTGTGCTAGACTATTATCAGTAAAAGTGGTGTATTACGGCTGGAATACCTCAGCTTTAGGCTTAAGAATATGCCGTCCAGAAGCTCCGGAACTGAATCTTCCAGGAAGCGAAGGGGGTCTCATCGGGCTCTGAGGTGGGCATGCTTCTGCTGCACCAGTCTCCCCTGAAGTTCAGAGGTAAGTGACCATAGAGACCCCGCAGGGGTACTTGGTACTGTGGCTGTCCTCAGTCACCTGCTCCTGTGTATGTAACAGAGGAGGTTTTTTCCTCAGCTCTGGGAGGATTAGAGAGAGATTGTCAACATTGATCGCTGCCTCCCTGTCAGGGAAAGCACGCCGATCTCCGTCTCCTCCTTCAGAGTGCCTGTTAGCAGAGCAACAGTCCCATACAGGGATCGACCTGCCTGAAGGGGATCAGGATGAGGTTGATTCTGTTATAGAGGAATCAACAGTGGAGGAACCTTTCTCAGCAGCTCAAGCTGAAAGATTATGGGTTCAGTCTCTGACTAACATGGTCCGATCGGCATTAAAAATGCACCTTGCGGAACCATCAACCACTACTGTATCCTCGTTGGGGTCGCTAGAAGCCCCCAGACTGTCTGTTCTTTTCCACTTCACCCTTTTACTGAAAGGGCTTATTTACCAGGATTGGGAACGTCCTGAGAAAATATTATTCCCCCAAGAGATTTCCGGTGGTCTATCCCATGGAGGATAAGTTCATCAAAAAAAAAAAAAAAAAAATGGAAGGTCCCTACAGTGGACGCAGCCATCTCTTGTATGTATAAATCACTGACATGTCCAGTGGATAATGTTCAAGAACCCAATAGATAAAAATTGGAGTCCTTATGAAAGTCTGCTTCTTTCTACAGCAAGCTTGGTGACACAACCAGCAGTAGCAGCTATTGGGGTCTGCTAAGCAGTGAAGGATCAGTTGAAACAGGTCTTGAGGGACTTGACAGATCAGCAGGCCTTGCCCTAGCTGATCTACATAGAGCCTTAGGCTTTGCGGTTGACGCCATAAAGGATTCAGTCCATCAGGCCTCCCGCCTTACGCTGTCTGTAGTACATATGCGTAGGCTTCTATGGCTCAAAAACTGGTCTGCTGAAGCTCCCTGTAAGGAATGGCTGGTTAGCGTCCCATTTCATGGTGAACGCTTATTCAGGGAAAACCTGGACAAATATATCCAGAAAATTTCCAGCAGTAAAAATACGCTCTTGCCGGTTAAAAACAGAGTTAGAGGTCCCTCTTTAAGAGGCCTGCTTCTCCAGTCCCTGGGGCATCGGCTGTGTAACAGTTCCGACGGCCTCCTCGGTCAATTCCCGGGGGTAAAAAACAGGGACAATAGCAGGGTAATGAGAAACCCTGGGTCAGGGGAGGTACAAAACCTCCCCCAAAGTTAAATTCATTGAAGGGTTGCCCCCACTCAGTCGGGTGGGGGGAGGACTCCAGTTGTTCACAAGAGACCTGGCGGGACGCGATCAAGACAGATAGGTGCTCTCCGCAGTATGTTGAGGATACAGATTGGAGTTAAGAGACTCTCCTCCTTCCCATTTTTGAGGTCAAACGTGCCAAGGGATCCCCGGAAGAGAGAGTCCCTCCTGTTGGCACTAGAACAACTATTGCTCCAAGGAGTAATTATGGAGGTTCCCCTGGAAGAATGAGGGTTCGGGTTTTACTCAAACCTCTCTACAGTCCCGAAGCAAACGGGGACGTGAGGCCCATATTAATTCTAAAAGGGCTATACAAATTCCTGTATATCAGGACTTTCCGATGAAGTCGATCCGATCGGTGGCCACTGCCCTACAAGGGGATGATTGGTTAGCCGCGATCGACATCAAAGATGCTTATCTGCACATTCCCATCTTTCCAGTCTACCAAAAGTTTCTACGCTTTGCAGTAGAAGGGCGCCATTTTCAGTTCAGAGCCTTACCCTTCGGTTTGGCCACAGCACCACGAGTGTTTACAAAAATTCTGGCCCTTTATTGGCCAATCTGAGAACACAAGGTGTAATGATAATGGCATATCTAGATGACTTGTTGCTGATAGACCACTCAGTGAAAAAACTAGACGTGGTCGTTCACAAGACAATCAAGTATCTGGAATCTCACGGTTGGATTATCAACCGAGAAAAGTCAGTCCTAAAAACCAGTCAAAAGTCTGGAATACTTGGGGCTAAGGTTGGATTCAGGCCAGTGAAAAATATTCTTGCCTCGAGGAAAGGTGTTGTCTTTGAAAGATTTGATCCACTTAGTGGGTACAAAAAAGACAGCCGTCCATACGCCTGTGCATGAGGCTGCTGGGAAAAATGGTGGCATCATTCGAAGCAGTACCCTACGGTCAATTCCATTCAAGGAATTTGCAGGGGGCCATACTGTCAGCCTGGAACAAAAAAGTTCAGGCCCTAGACTAACAATGTCCTTGTCCCCTTCCGTTCGCAAGAGCCTCCGTTGGTGGTTGGTTCCCCAGAATCTGGAAAAAAGGAAATCCTTCAGTCCGATTTCTTGGAAGGTGGTCACTACAGATGCCAGCCTTATAGGCTGGGGAGCAGTACTGGAGCAATAGTCTCTCCAGGGCAGATGGTCGGATGCAGAAAAGGCCCTGCCCATCAATCTCTTAGAGATACGAGCAGCCCGGTATGCCCTAGTAGCATGGACATCCAAACTCCAAGGGTCCCCTGTCAGAATTCAATCAGACAATGCCACAGCAGTGGCATATATCAATCATCAGGGGGGCACCAGGAGTCGTGCAGCCCAGAGGGAAGTAAATTACATCCTGAAATGGGCAGAAAAATATGTCCCAGCCATATCTGCGGTATTCATTCCAGGAGCGGAGAATTGGAAGGCGGACTTTCTAAGTCGCCAGCAATTAGGCCCAGAGGAAGGGTCCCTTCACCCCGAGGTTTTCTGGACAATATGTCAGCGGTGGGGAACATCGGATGTAGATCTTCTAGCATCCAGATTCAACGCAAAGGGGGACAGGTTTGTCTCTCGGACAAGGGATCCCCTAGCTTGCGGCTCGGATGCCCTAGTGTTCCCTTGGGATCAGTTCAAGCTGATATATGCATTCACACCGCCACAATGGTTACCTCGATTACTCCGCAGAATCAGGGTAGAAAAGAAACCAGTGATTCCGGTGGCTCCAGCGTGGCCCCGAAGAGCGTGGTACGCGGAGATTGTAAAATTTCAGTGGGGAGTCCTTGGACTCTCCCACGTCGTCCGGACCTGCTTTCGCAAGGACCGATATACCACCCTTCTTTACCAGCCCTAGGTTTGACGGCCTGGCTATGGAAGCCCACATTCTAAAAAAGAGAGGGCTCTCTAATCCTGTGGTATCTACCATGATCAATGCCAGGAAGCCGGTATCCAGGCAGATCTAATATAGAATCTGGAAGGCGTACATCGCGTGGTGTGAGGCCAAGAAATGGCATCCACATAAGTACGTAATAGGTAGGATTCTGGACTTCCTACAATGGGCTGTAGATAGAAAGCTTGCCTTGAGTACTATCAAGGGTCAGATTTCGGCCTTGTCAATATTTTTTCAAAGGCCCTTGGCTTCGCATTCACTAGTCAAAGCCTTTATACAAGGAGTGATGCGTATTAGTCCTCCGGTTAATATTCCCATATGTCCATGGGATCTAAACTTGGTTCTGTCGGTTCTACAGAAACAACCATTTGAACCATTACAGCATATTTCTTTGGTGCTTCTCACCAGGAAATTGATTTTTCTAGTAGCCATTTGTTCGGCTAAAAGAGTGTCGGAATTAGCAGCTATGTCCTGTAAGGAGCCATATCTGGTTGTCCATAAGGATAGAGTAGTGTTACGTCCTCATCCAGCCTTTCTTCCTAGGGTGGTATCGAGGTTTCATTTGAACCAAGATGTGGTTCTTCCTTCTTTTTTCCCCAAACCTACTTCGGTAGAGGAAAAGTTATTGCATTCTTTGGATGTAGTAAGAGCAGTTAAAGCTTATCTAAAGGCCACTGCTCAGATTCGCAGAACGGATACTTTGGTTATTCTGCCGGAAGGCCCCAGAAAGGGTCAGGCAGCGTCAAAATCTACTTTAGCCAAGTGGATTCGACAGGTCATAATGCAAGCCTATGGCTTGAGAAGGAGACCGCCTCCGTTCAAAGTTAGAGCGCACTCCACGAGAGCAGTTGGAACTTCATGGGCAGTGCATCACCAGGCCTCCCTGGCTCAAATCTGTAAGGCCGCAACATGGTCTTCAGTACACACGTTTACTAGGTTCTACCAGGTGGACGTTAGAAGTCAGGAGGATGTCGCCTTTGGGCGCAGTGTGTTGCAGGCCGCAAAAGATCCTCATGTCTGATAGCGCTCAGCTTATATATGGTGTATCCCCCCCCTCATTGGGCATTGCTTTAGGACATCCCATTAGTAATGACTATGTCGCTCTGTGTCCCGTGATGTACGAGAAAGAAAATAGGATTTTTATAACAGCTTACCTGTAAAATCCTTTTCTTGGAGTACATCACGGGACACAGAGCTCCCGCCCCTCTTTGGGGACACTTATTGCTTTGCTACAAAACTGAGGTGCTCCCGGATGGGAGGGGCTTATATAGGGGAGGGTACTTCCGGTTTTGGAAGTTGCCAGTGCCAGCACCTGACGGTATCTATATAACCCATTAGTAATGACTATGTCGCTCTGTGTCCCGTGATGTACTCCAAGAAAAGGATTTTACAGGTAAGCTGTTATAAAAATCCTATTTTTCAGCCAGAGGTCGGCTTTCATGTAAAAGCAATCCTAGCAGCTAATTAGCCTCGAGACTGCTTTTACAAGCAGTGGGAGGGAATGTCCCCCACCCGGATATAAATAGCGCCATTGGAAAGTTGGGAAAGCATTTTATCACACCGATCTTGGTGTGGTCAGATGCTTTGAGGGCAGAGGAAAGATCTAGGGTCTAATAAATCCCTTTTTTTTTTTTTAAAAGAGTACCTGTCACTATCTACTGCTATCATAGGGGATATTTATGTAGCGGGGTCCTCAATTTAGTGGGATACACCTGGGGGTAGTTTGACCCAGGTGTGTAATTATGTTAGGGTTCAGACCCCTTTTTGTTATTCGTGGAGGATTGGGTGGTGCGATATTCTCCTTGACCAGTGGGTGTCAGTGTACCTACTGGCTCAGGGTAGAATCACTACCACAGTGCTACCCTTTTTGTCCCTTTCCGGAGATGGTACGGCTGGGGCGGGGAACCCGCCGTGGTGTCGATGGGAGGAGATAAAAGGGGGAGTCGCCCTCGCCACGAGGTCGTTTTTCGGGATCATCTCTTCACGCACCCAGGCACCTTAGGCCTGGGTGCGGGCGGTTCAAGGTTCCGGCCTAGGCGCCCTAGGCCTGGCCGGAATGAAGATGGAGTCCATCCCAGGCACCTTCAGCCTGGGGTGAGGTACTATTGAGGAGGCCTGGGACCCGGTGACTCCGACTGGGTCCCGCGAGGGTGAAGTTGCTCCAGGGCGCCCCTTGCGAGGGGACCCGCATCTGAGGTGAGGAGGCTGGGGAGGTCACCCGTCCGAAGACCCGGTGCAGTGTCAACCCGGTGACGGATGGGCCTTCGGTAACTCCCTTGGAGGACATCTTCCCCTGATAGGGGCTACAGCGCAGCGGAGGAGCTCTAATCAAGACTCCTGCAACCCCTGGTCATAGCACAGGGAGTGTAGGGACTAGGAACCTGTACAGTGCCTCGACCTGCTCCCCCATCGTATCATGCCGTTGCATTTGACTGTATGTGGAGATACGCAATAAACCTGAGTTTGGACTTTGATGGGTGTATGGACTCTGTTAATGGGAGCAAAGGGAGATTCTGGCACGGAAGGACTGACCCTCATAACCAGCACACATTTGGCCCGAGGAAAAGATTGGTACTGGCCTTCACCTCACCCACAGCCATGGGGAGGACATGGGCCGTAGCGCACCTCACTCTGTCGCGTGGCATACCCCTAGCTAAAGAGGACGGGGTGAGGCCGCTACATTTACATTCCCTGAGATAATAAAAATGGTAAAAAAAAAAAAATGCAAGCGTCGGTCTGGCGTCATATGTAAACAGCAATTGCATCATGCATGTGAGGTATCACCGCGAAGGTCAGATCGAAGGCAGTAATTTTAGCAGTAGACCTCCTCTGTAAATCTAATGTGGTAACCTGTAAAGGCTTTTATGTAGTTTGTCGCCACTGTATGTAGTTTGTCGCCACTGAGCGTTTGTGCGCAATTTTAGAGCATGTCGTGTTTGGTATCCATGTACTCGGCCTAAGATCATCTTTTTTATTTCATCAAACATTTGGGCAATATAGTGTGTTTTAGTGCATTAAAATAAAAAAGTGTATTTTTTCCCAAAAAAATGTGTTTGAAAAATCACTGCGCAAATACTGTGTGGAAAAAAAAATGCAACACCCACCATTTTAATCTGTGGGGACTTTACTTTAAAAAAATATATAATTTTTGGGGGTTCAACGTAATTTTCTTGCAAAAAAAATATGTTTTCATGTAAACAAAAAGTGTCAAAAAGGGCTTTGTCTTCACATGGTTAGAAGAGTGGATGATGTGTGACATAAGCTTCCTAATGTTGTACATAAAATGCCAGGAAAGTTTAAACCCCCCCCCAAATGACCCCATTTTGGAAAGTAGACACCCCAAGCTATTTGCTGAGAGGCATGTCGAGTCCATTGAATATTTTATATTTTGACACAAGTTGTGGGAAAAATAAAATGTTTTTTTTTTTTTGCACAAAGTTGTCACTAAATGATATATTGCTCAAACATGCCATGGGCATATGTGGAATTACACCCCAAAATACATTCTGTTGCTTCTCCTGAGTATGGGGATACCACATGTGTGAGACATTTTGGGAGCCTAGCCGCGTACGGGACCCCAAAAACCAAGCACCGCCCTTCAGGCTTTCTAAGGGTGTAAATTTTTTTATTTCACTCCTCATTGCCTATCACAGTTTCGGAGGCCATGGATTGCCCAGATAGCACAACCCCCCCCCCCCCCAAATGACCCCATTTTGGAAAGTAGACACCCCAAGCTATTTGCTGAGAGGTATGGTGAGTATTTTACAGATATCGCTTTTTGTCAAAGTTTTTTTTTATTTTCTTTCTTCATTTTCAAAAACAAATGAGAGCTGTAAAATACTCACCGTGCCTCTCAGCAAATAGCTTGGGGTGTCTACTTTCCAAAATGGGGTCATTTGGGGGGGGGGGGGGTTGTGCCATCTTGGAATTTTATGGCCTTCGAAACTGTGATGGGTAGTGAGGAGTGAAATCAAAAATTTGCGCCTGAAGGTGGTGCTTGGTTTTCGGGCCCCGTACGCGGCTAGGCTCCCAACAAGTCCCACACATGTGGTATCCCTGTACTCAGGAGAAGCAGCAGAATGTATTTTGGGGTGTAATTTCACATATGCCCATGGCATGTGTGAGCAATATATCATTTAGTGACAACTTTGTGCAAAAAAAAAGTGTTTGTAATATTCCCGCAACTTGTGTCAAAAAGTACCAGTTACTTACCGGTAATGGTCTTTCTGGTAAGTCTTCCAGGACGGCACAATGAGAGATGACTAGTCCACCTGACAGGAAACACAATCAAAGAGGTTAAAAACCCCACCCCTCCCTGTGCTCCTCAGTTTGTGAAAAAGTACTCCACACTAGTGCACGAGAGTGAAAACAACATACCACAACAACTCTATATATATATATATATATATATATATATATATATATATTAATATACTTAACCAGAGCGGTGGGAAGTAGGCCTGCCGTCCTGGAAGACTTACCAGAAAGACCATTACCGGTAAGTAACTGGTACTTTTCTCAAGACGTCTTCCAGGACGGCACAATGAGAGAGAAGCAAGTAATTTGCAGGCCTACCTTAGGGTGGGACGACCGCTTGCAGGACCTTCCTACCAAATGAGAGGTCCTGAGGCGACCAACTCCACTCTGTAATGCTTCAAAAAAGTGTTCTGGCTTGACCATGTCGCAGCTTGGCAGATTTGTTCGACCGAAGCTCCGGCCCTTTCTGCCCAGGAGGTCGCCAGAGACCGAGTGGAATGTGCTTTAACCTTCGGGGCTGTCTTAGCAGCCTGGTCATAAGCTAGGGAGATTGCTTGTTTTATCCACCTAGCTATGGTTACTCTAGAAGCCTGTTGGCCCTTTTTCTGACCAGAAAAATTAATAAATAAGTGGCTGGATTTTCTGAAAATGCTAACTCTATCCAAATAAGAAAGCAGACATCGTCTGACATCCAAACAATGAAAGGAAGCCTCCCTTTCATTCTGGGGATTGGAACAAAAAGAAGGGAGTATTATTTCCTGCGTTCTATGAAAATTTGATACTACCTTGGGAAGGTACAGGGGGTCCTGCCTGAGAACAACCCTGTCCTCAAATAAACGAAAAAAACGGCTCTTTAATTGACAGAGCCTGCATATCACCTACTCTTTTGGCTGTCGTTATCGCCAGCAGAAAGGTAAACTTAACTGTGAGAAGTTTAATAGAAACACTGTCTAAAGGCTCGAACAGAGCCTTAGTTAACTGTTCTAGAACCAAGGAGAGATCCCAGGGTGGAGCCCTAGAGATCTGTACTGGAGACATTCTGTCCCTAGCTGACAGGAATCTTTTAATCAATGGGTCCTGGGACAATCTTCTGTCCAGGAAGTAAGATAAGGCTGCTACCTGAACTCTTAGTGTCTTGGTAGCCAGCCCCAGATCAACTCCATCCTGGAGAAATTCCAGAATGACCGAAGTTTCCTGTTGGGAAACCTCTCTCTCTGAACACCAGCGAGAGAAGACCCCCCACACCTTAGCATAAATCCGCCTGGTGACCTCCTTTCTACTAGAGAGGAGAGTGGTGATCACTCTCTCTGAACAGCCCTTCTCCCGCAGGTTCTGCCTTTCAAGCACCAGGCCGTCAGTTTGAAGAAGCTGGGCTCTGGGTGGAAGACCGGACCCTGAAGAAGAAGGTCTGACCGAACTGGTAGATGGAGAGGGGGAGCTACCGACCAGTTCTCCAGAGTGGGAAACCAGGCTCTCTTGGGCCACCAGGGGGTGACCAAAATGAGACAGCATTCTGAGAGGTCCAGCTTCTGCAGGATCCTCGGAATCAGACTCAGAGGAGGAAAGGCATAGGCCAGATGAAAACTCCACACCTGGGCCAGCGCATCCACTCCCTCTGAGCCCCATTCCCGGGTCAGGGAAAAGAACCTCTTTAGCTTTTTGTTTTCCCTGCGGGCGAAGAGGTCTATCTCCGGATTGCCGAACCGTTGGCACACCAGATCGAACACCTCTGTGTTCAACTCCCATTCTCCCTGGAGAATCGGGTGGCGACTTAAAAAGTCCGCCTCTACGTTGTGAACCCCTTTTATGTGAACCGCTGTGATAGAGGGAATCCGGAGCTCTGCCCAGCTCAGGATCTCCAGAGACAAAGCCAGAAGGGTACGCGACCTGGTGCCTCCCTGATGGTTCAGGAATGCCACTGTGGTGGCATTGTCGGATAGAATCTGGACCTCTCGCCCCCTGACTCTCTCCTCGAAGGCCTTTAGAGCCTCCCGGACCACCAACAATTCCCGGAGGTTTGAGGAGGCGCCCCTCTGACCTCGGTTCCAGGAACCCTTAGCTCTGAGCTCGTCTAAGTGAGCCCCCCAACCCCAGGCGCTTGCGTCTGTGGTTATCCTGAGAGGGTTGGACTGACTCCACAGACGACCCACCAGTAAATTCTGAGGAAGGAGCCACCACCTCAGAGATTCCTTTGCCACAACTGGGATGGGGACCCTGTAGTCTAGAGATTCCCTTGATCCGTCCCAAGAGGATAGAAGGAATTCTTGGAGAGGTCTGGAGTGGAGCTGAGCCCATGGCACCGCTGGGATGCAAGAGGTCATTAGACCCAGCACCCGCATGATGCTTCTGAAAGAAGATTCCTCTGCCTCCAACATAGACCTGACCGTTGTCATAAGACCTTGGACCTTGTCCTGGGGTAAAACAAGTTTTCTTTCCAAGGAATCCACTAGGAATCCCAAGTAAACTTTCTTCTGTTCTGGGACCATCGAGGATTTTTCTTTGTTGATGATCCACCCCAGGCTTTCCAAGGTGCTTACAACCCTGGCCAGGTCTGCAAGAAGGAGATCTCGACTCTGATTGTAGAGAAGCAGATCGTCGAGGTAGGGGACTACTGCTATACCCTGCAGGTGCAGGTAAGCAATCACCTCCGCCATGATCTTGTAAAGACTCTTGGACTGGATGACAGTCCGAAGGGAAGCGCAGCAAACTGCCAATGCTGCACTCCCTGGGCGGAAGTGATTGCAAACCTGAGGAAGGCCTGATGTGCTGGGAATATCGGGACGTGTAGATAGGCGTCCTTTAGGTCTATGGTCACCATGAACACCCCCCTCAGAAGAAGCTTCCTGAGAGTGTACACGCTCTCCATCCGAAATCTCTTGCGACGCAGATAAGCGTTCAAGGGTCTCAAGTTTATTATAAGTCGATGCTTCCCTGACGGCTTTGGAACAACGAAAACGTGGGAATAGACGCCCAAACCTTGTTGTTCCGTAGGTACTGGGATAACAACTCCCTGCCTTTCCAGATCTGAGACATTCTGTACCAGACCTGCAGCTTTTAAGGGGTCCCTGGGTAGATGCGTTACCAGAAACTTCGGGGGAGGGGAGTGAAGGAACTCTAGCTTGTAGCCCTCCTTTAAAATTTGGAGGACATGGGGGCTCTGAGATATGCTTTCCCATCTGGGGAGAAACTGGGAAAGCCTTCCCCCTACCCTTACGTCACTTAGAGTTCTTGTCATTAGGCTTTTGGCTGGAGAAAAGGATACCTCCCTTCTGTTTGTCCTTGCCAGCACTCCACCTCCTAGTATTGATAGGTCTTTTGTCTGAAGACCGGTTCTTACCCTGGGGGCCTCGAAAAAATCTCCTTTTTTCCTTTTTAGGTTTGGTAGGAAATTTCTTACCCTTTTCGGTGGACCTGGACAAGGCTTGGTCCAGTCCTGTACCGAAAAGAAGGGAGCCCTCAAATGGGAGACCACATAAACGGGTCTTGGATGCACTATCACCATCCCAGGTTTTAACCCATACAGCTCTTCTAGCAGAGTTTAAGAGGGCTCCAGTCTTTGCGGTGGTTCTTACGGTTTCTACCGCTGCGTCCGCTAGGTACGCCACCGCGTTACCTATTAGCTGCAACGACTCCAAGACTTCCTTGGATTTGGAAGTGCCTGAAACATGGTCCGTTAATTTTGAGATCCATGCATCTGCATTCCTGGCTACGCATGCTGAAGCCAGCGCCGGGCTCATGGCTGCCGCATTGGCTTCCCAGGCCCTCCGCAAGGTGGTTTCAGCACGCCGATCCATCTGATCTTTGAGGTTACCAGTATCCTCAAAGGAGAGGTCAGACTGTTTGGATACCTGGGCTAAGGAAGCATCCAATCTGGGTGTTTTGAAGAACCTATCTTCATCCTCCTCCTTGAAAGGGCACCTACGTTTCCACGTTTTTGGTCTTAAGAGCTTCCTTTCAGGATCCTTCCATTCCTGAAGGATAATGTCCTTCAGTGCCTGGTGGACGGGGAAGGTTTTGGGTTGAGACTTCAACAACCCCTGATACATTCTATCCTGTGCGGAAACCTGTTCCGCAGGCTCCTGGATCTCCTCAGAAGCATAAATTGCCCCAAGGAGGCCCTCCATATCATCGGCCGAGAAGATGTGCCTTCCTGGCCTGGAGCCCTCTTCCTCGTCCTCTGCCTGACTATCCACCAGACCCTCATCAGATACTTCTCGATCGGAGATATCTGAATCCTCCTCCGGCTCCGAACCCTGTGAAGGTAGGGATTTTAGAGGCTGCGGGCGTCTTAACTACCCTGGGAATCAAAGAACTCTCCTGAGAGGAAGAGCCCCCCCCACTTGTCTGAGGTTCTGGTTCCCTAGACCTGAGTGAGGATTGAAATTCCTTAAGTGTAGTCAGCATCTGGGTCTGGACAGACAAGAAGTCTTTCATGACCTGCGATGTTTCTTTTCCAGCCAATTTCTGAATGCATTTAAAACAGAAAGGTCTGGAATAGTCTGGAGGCAACCTATCGTTGCAGTAGCCACATCTTTTGATGTGAGCAGGGGCTTTAGAGGGACGGCTGGTAGACCCCTGGGCAGTGACGTCCCCTCCTGCAGAAAAAACAAATATACACAGGGAATTTTTTAGTACCAAACATCCCTGTGCAGAGCAAAAAAGGGGGAAGAGTCGGGGTACCTCCCCCATCATAACCCCTGCTGGCTGGGTAGGACTCACCTCCTGTGGCCTCCTCTGTAGCCTTGGCCGTACCGGGCCTTTCCTCATGCTCCATGCGCCGTCCGGGCTCGAACCGTGTCGCTAAGAGCAAACAGGAGGAATGGGCACCTCTTTTCCTGGCATCTTTATAGTTGAAGCTGGCTGAAGAGACGCCGGCCGTCGCCATCTTGCCGTAGACCGGAAACCGGAAGTGGCGCGGCGTGCGGTGACGTCATTCCGGGCGCTAGAGGAGGAAATCAATGAGTCCTCCAGGCCATGGGAAAATGGCGCCGCACATGCCTGAGCGGCGCCAATAGCCAGAACAGCGCTTCACCGCTGGGTTCACCACCGCATCTGCAGGAGACCTGCCAGCCCCCCCTCCGAAGTGGACACCCACCAGGTAGGGAGGAAAAAAGAGGAAATATTTGGCCCCTGAAGCTTCCAGGTACCCTGTACCTTAGGGCTTCAGAAAACTCAGGGGGGTTCTTCTTCAAGGCTATTCCTTCCCCCCTGAGTATGTTACAACAAAAGGGGGGACCCCCAGGAAGGATGAGCCCGTCCTGCTAGGTCCAGAGGCTTCCTAAGCGTTCGACCTAGGTCCCAGGGGGAGACCTCCAGCACCAGGCCTTTAGGTCTTTAGAAAATAACAAACGGTTTCGCTGTGGGGAAACACAATCAAAAACTGAGGAGCACAGGGAGGGGTGGGGTTTTTAACCTCTTTGATTGATTGTGTTTCCTGTCAGGTGGACTAGTCATCTCTCATTGTGCCGTCCTGGAAGACGTCTTGAGAAATATAAAATATTCCATTGACTCAACATGCCTCTCAGCAAATAGCTTGGGGTATCTACTTTCCAAAATGGGGTCATTTGGGGGGTTTGTGCTATTTTGGCATTTTATGGCCTTCGAAACTGTGATAGGTAGTGAGGAGTGAAATCAAAACTTTGCGCCCTTAGAAATCCTGAAGGTGGTGCTTGGTTTTCGGGGCCCCGTACGCGGCTAGGCTCCTAAAAAGTCCCACACATGTGGTATCCCCGTACTCAGGAGAAGCAGCAAAATGTATTTTGGGGGGGAAATTCACATATAACCATGGCATGTGTGAGCAATATATAATTTAGTGACAACTTTCTGTAAAAATTTTTTATTTTTTTTGTCATTCAATCACTTGGGACAAAAAAAAATATTCAATGGGCTCAACATGCCTCAGCAATTTCATTGGGGTGTCTACTTTCCAAAATGGGGTCATTTGGGGGGTTTTGTACTGCCCTGCCATTTTAGCACCTCAAGAAAGGAGATAGGCAGTCATAAATTAAAAGCTGTGTAAATTCCAGAAAATGTACTGTAGCGGGTATTTGAATTTAGGGGAAGCGTCTGGGTGGTAGTGTAACCCAGATGCACTGATTGCTAGGGAATCTGAGACCCTTTTATGGTTCTTGGAGGACTCTGGTGATGTGGGGTTCCCTGCGGCCTACAGGTGGCGTTGTTGCCCTGGGCCGGAGTTTAACTCACATCACAAGACTGTGCCTTTTTGTCCTCCCCTGGAGCTGGTACAGCGTGGCGGGGAACCCGCTGTGGCGCGAAGGGAGAGGGGATAAAAGGGGCGGATGCCCCAACCACGGGGTTCGGAGTTTAAGTCAGAGGACGCGGCCGCACCCAGGCACCTTCAGCTTGGGTGCTGGCGTTCCGGTGCTCCGGGCCCAGGTGCCCTTGACCTGGCCGAAGCGGAGATGGAGTCCATCTCAGGCACCTTTAGCGTGGGGGGAGGTACTATGGCAGATGCCTGGGGCTCAGTACCTTCGACGGAGTTTCACGAGGGTGGAGGAATCCAAGGGGGCCCTAACTCCTTGGGTTCCCATGTCTAAGTTTGTGAGGTCTGGTGAGCAGAACTTCTCTGGAAAGTCCGGCGCAGCATCGCTGGTGAGAGAGGCCTCTGGTATCTCCCTTGGACGGATATCCTTCCCCTGACAGGGGCCTTGCTAGCGAAGGTAATCACGTTCTACTTCACATAGTCAGTGGCAGTGACTATTCGCCACTGGTGATACCACAGTGGTTGGCAAGAGAAGGGAAAGGATTGTGCCTCAACCTATTCCCATTAAGACTAAGTTGTTGCAAAAGAATCCAACTTAACCGTGCTGCGTGTTTATTCGCTGAGAAGAATAAAACTGTGTTGGACCTATTCACTGTGTGGAACTCTGGTTACTAGGAGCAAAGGAGTCAGGGACGAAGTACAGGACTTGACTCTAGGACACCTACACAAAGCCCGATCTTTCTGGTCTTCACCTCGTCACTATGGAGGACATGGGCCGTAGTGTATCTCAAGCCGAGAATAAGAAGGGGAGAGAGGGGTGAGGCCGCTACAGTACCCTAGTTTGTAGACGCTATAAGTTTTGCGCAAACCAATAAATATACGCTTATGGACATTTTTTTTTTACGAAAGACATGTGGCTGAATACATTTTGGCCTAAATGTATGACTAAAATTTTGTTTATTCAATTCTTCTTATAACAAAAAGTAGAAAACCTTTTTTTTTTTTTTTTCAAAATTTTCGGTCTTTCCGTTTATATCGGAAAAAAAATAAAAATAAAAAATCGCAGAGACAATGAAATACCATCAAAAGAAAGCTCTATTTGTGGGAAAAAAAAAAGGAAGCAAATTTTGTTTGGGTACAACATTGCATGTCCGCGCAATTACCAGTTAAACAGCGCAGTGCCAAATTGTAAAAAACACCTCTGGTCTTTAGGCCCGGGGCTTAAGTGGTTAAACAGTGTTCCACGCCACTATCTTAAGCATCACGACAAAGACCCTACTGGCACACAATTTCAAATTATAGACAAATTTGTCCCAACATTGGAGGGGAGACTCCTTTCTTCGTGGTGTTTCACGTCTTGAAACTTATTGGATACATGAACTAAAATGTTATTCACCGTTCGGTATGAACGTCGATTGGGATATTAACTTCATTAATCAGGCTCGATTTTGTTTTTGTCTCCCACAAGTTTCATGTTCTGTCATTTATAACACCTTTTTCCAACATTCATATACACAATAGTCTGCTGTATATACTCATTTTAAAATTTTTTTATGAATTCATATATACACTCAGCATCTGTAATAGATGCTGTAACGAAACGTCCCACACTCCGCTTGAGTTCTTTCATCATATACCACTTCCTCCCAGTCTGAATCTAGATATCAGATATTCCAACCGCTCACAAGCAAAAAAACTAGATACTTGTTTAGTTGCAGAACATGGACTCTTTATTAGAACCAGAACACAAGTCTTATATATAGTAAAAGAGGAGGTTCCTACATCCTGCTCATATTACTCTAGCAATACACAGAAACATAAACATGAGCTAATTAACTATTCCCATAAAGCAGCCGTTGTGACTCCCTAACTACAGTACACATTATCATACATAAATGTAGCGCTACCCCCAGTTAAGAGAGCCGCTGAGTTTTGTTTCGGGCCCTGTATACAGCACTGCCAACCCCCGGCAATCTACTCAACCCACACTGGCACAGTTAGTCTAGGGATTGTTACCTCATAACGGTCTATACCTGATTATACACAATCTGGCAGTATTGATAGATAACCACTATCTGCAAAGATGACACTAATACCAATGTGATAAAATATAACTGGATTTACTTTGGTGTAAGGATTCAAAGTTAAACACATCACATAGTATACATCATGCAGAGCCCTGCAGCAATAAACATATTCTTCAGTGATAGTGCAGAGTGATCACCCGCCACGTGCAACTATCTTCTTTCCCTATGCGCAATATGGCGCAGCAACAAAGGTTTAACCCCCACCCTGGTCAGGCCTGACCCAGATTAAAACTCAGTCCCTTATGAGAACAATTCTTTGCATGCAACTTGAACGGTGGTGCACTTTCAGGAAACAATATTTGTAATCCAAGGGGTAGTAAATAACAGGGTGGGCCAAGGCAGTCACTAGGCCCAACAAAGTAAAAGGGTAATGAAGTGAGCAAGTACTCGCTCACCACTCCGGACGCGATCCCAGTCCGGGCTTCTACCACTGTGTATCCGCACACAGTGTCTCCAACGGCCGAGTCTCCGGTCCAGCTGATGTCGGCAAACTCGAGCAGGAACAGGTGCCACCCAGGCTCCGCAGTGGGGTGGAAGGCTCTTTGGTCGGTATGCAAGGCCCAGGCTTCAGGCCTTACACAGCAGCGGATCCGCACAGGGAGTCCTATTGCTTGCAGCGCGGTGTCCAAAAAGGCAGAGCCTAGCCTCGCCCTCTTCTTATATAGCCCCACCCATGAGTCTCTGCGGTGGCCCAATGCACTCTGGGTGCCAAACGGGGTTCTGGGTAACGTAGTCCAGGGGCCTTAAAGAAGACCCCGCTACATAAACACAGAACTCCTTCATACAATTGCAGGGTTAATTAGCACAAGCAACAATGGGTGAAAGAGAAGCCATACTAGACTCATTTACATTATAGAAGACAAAAGACAGGTGGCTGGAGTTGACATCAGCATATTCTAACAGTATGTGTCCCAACAGTATGAATCAGTCACTATTTCTAATATGGCATATACAGGTTTCCCAGAGTCTGTGTGTCTTGGGGGGATATTTACCTGAATCCAAAGTAACACCACCTCAAGGGTCCCCAGGCATACAGCTCCCAAAGAGCACCGTTCCCCCAAATGCCAGGGCCCATAATCGCAAGGCAAGAGGCTAGCATTCAGTCCCCTCCAAAAGCCTCTGTCCCGGGTGAGTCTGTCACAGATGCCTTTCCTTATCTGTCGTTTTTTATGCAATCAGGCTTTCCCTGCCTTCCATTGGTTACTTCCTGAGCACTTGCGATACAGTAACGCTTGCGTCCTATGGCGTGCTGACAGTGGCGACGCCTGTGTATGTCAGGGTGAGTCATGTACGGCTCACGTTACGTTGGGCACATTTTGCGTGATGACATGCTGACGTCGTCACATCACTGACGTTTGGTGACGTTGATGTCAATGACGTGTCACGCCGAGGTGCATGTTTCTGTTGCCAGGCACGCCCACGCGGTGATGACGTCATCCCCATGTCAACGGGTTTTAGAAGTATTACGTAGGTATCCGCCCCACTGTACAGATTTTCATGACGAGACAGAGCGCATGGTGACGCTGCCACTCCCTCTCCCGGTTAACGGGGTGGCGTTTTGGGATTCTCCGTCTCCCATTGGGCCATGCAGCTTGCCCCTGGATGATGTGTGGGGTGGCTTGGGGGATGCATCTTTGCCCTCTGATTCCAGAATGAGGTGTGGAGCGCACCCGATCGGACATGCTTTCCGGTCTCGCCATGTTGGGGCGGAGCCTCCTTTTATTCTTCCAATTCGTAGTTATATATATATATAGCAGCAATGTGGGGAGGCAAAGCTATGCTCCAATTGAAGTCTTAAGACGAAACGCATCGGACTTGCATTTTATTGCTTCCCACATTGCTTTGTACATGTTCGTGATCACTTTTTATACATCTTGAATTTGATGTACGCAATTTTTGAGCTTGTGTTTGACCTGCACCATATGGAGCCCTTTTTGCTTTTTACTACTTTCCATTTGAGTTTTGATGAGAACATCTCCACCTGCAACCATTTGCTGGATTGACCTCTCACCTGGTCCGAATCTGGTTTTCCCCTGCACGGCCTTGGAGCCTAATTGACCCACTGCCGCTGGTATGCGTGTCCACCATATGTGGTAAGAGTATCCATCTTTTTTTTCTTTGGAAGATTTGATGTGACTACGGGTATCTCAACAGTTCACTACGTGTTGATCATATGATTTCAAGCTACATCTTGAAGCGGACTTTATTATTACCCATGTGGATCCTACTGCTCACTATTCACTTAGTGATCATACCACTTTAATTTTGCTCCAGAGTGGACTTTATTTTATTTTGTTTCAGGTGTTGCCTATCACTTTCACCCCTTGATTTAGGGACTACGTGGTCTCATGTGCTCCCTCCAGTTATTATTAGCACTTAACTATACATCACTGTTTTGTGCACATCATTTATTATTTGTTCCAGTGTATATTTCATTACACCTTTGTCACATTTTAGCGCTACACTATATTTGTACCTGTGTTGTATGCTTGAGCAGGGCTGGATCAAGGTGGGGGCAGTGTGAACTTATTGGTGCTCCATTCTACTTGAACCAGGCACAATGGTTTTTTTTTTTGGGGGGGGGGCGAGCTGAACTTGTTTGTGCTTTAATTTGCTTGATTACCAAGACTGACAGAAGTGTCACTCCTGTCAGACAAAGCCAAGGCTATGATAGCTGCTGTAAGGAAGCTTCTGCCCTCTCATATCTCCAACTGGCAGCCTACTGTGGATAGGAGAGAGGATGGAGAGGGGGTGCCCACTTAGAACTGATCTCCTTCTCAGTATGGGTGTCCATTGGGGAATGAGGGCAGACTACCCTACTTCTGGTCTCCCCTTGTCATATGACATACCTCATGTCCAGGGATGGGAATAAGAAGAAGTTGCCTTTATTCCAAGGCGTCCGGCACACAATAAAAGAGAGGTCTGAACTGTAAGTACACTGAGGGTGGGGGTTGCAACACATCTCCACTCTCTCCTTAATGTCACACAGGGCCCCTTAATAAAATGCACTCCACAAAGAAGTCCTCCTCAGACTGACACCACCAATGCAGCAGCATTTTTTCCTCCCACTAACAATGATGCAACAGCATTTTTTCTTCCCCACTGATGCAGCAGCTTAAATGATCTAGAGACTTATGTATGACAGTTAAGCTAACAAGAACATTTATTTTTTCCAATAACCAATCAGACCCCTTTTTTTATGTGCAGTTATTTTTTAACTGCAGAAATGGTAGATGCAAGCTGGTCATTTGCTATAGGCAACAAGAAATGTTCTTAGCACATTTTCATCCATAACTACTTGGGGTATATAGTAGTGGAAAGGTGAGGATGAGTAATTTCATAATACAGTGGAACCTCGGATTGCGAGTAACGCGGTTAAGGAGCGTTAACGCAATATGAGCACTGTATTTTAAAAAATCCTGACTCAGTTTGCGAGTGTCTCGCAAAACAAGCAGGATTCAAGCCACAGCGGTGTGCAGTACCGCGTTTGGCCTGAGGTGAGGGGGCGCCGGAAGCCGAGCGGAGACAAACGGCGTCGATCTGAGCCGTTCGGAAAGGCTCGGAAATACTCCATTCCCGAGGTTTGCCGAGCTGTCCTCTGGCCTTTTTGTGTGTTTCCGGGGCTCTCCGGCGCCCCCCCCACCTCTGGCCACATGCGGTATTGCATGCAATTTTGAAGTCAATGCGGAACAAATTATTTTATTTTCCATTGACTTCAATGGGGAAACTCGCTTTGATATGCGAGTACTTTGGATTACGAGCATTCTCCTGGAACGGATTATGCTCGTAATCCGAGGTTCCACTGTATATAGGTGTCATCCTTAAAGTGTTACTAAACCCAGGACCCTGCATTCACTATGCGGCATCTTGTCTCCCACAGTACACAGAACATGGAAATGCAATTATTTTAGTAAATATAAACTGCTAAAGACCTTTTCTCATCAGCAGTATATAGCAGTTTTTTAGCTTCTATCAGTGTCCGGTTAAAGCATGTAGGAGGCATTTTCATTTTACTCTGACTGTCCTACGAGGCTTCAGGATCCCTCACCCTCTGTCTGGACAGTGCTGATTGGCCCTGTACTTATTACATGCACCCTCTCAGGGGAAAAAAAAAAAAAAACTCTAGCAATACACACCAAACTGAGCACGTGCAGAGTGACTCCAAAGGCTCAGTCTTATCAGGAGATGGATTGGGGACAGTGGATAAAGGGGAGAATCAAAGAAGCCAGAATCAAACATCCTTTTTACACAATGCAGAGGGTTACCTTAGGCTCCACAGTGAGTATAACAAGCATTCTTTACTGTATATACAGACTGATTTTACTGTTGTGGGCTTAGTAACACTTTAAATTACATCTTTGAATTTTTACTGTTCACCAGGGTGATGTGAAATGTGAGAATGGCGCCAATTTGCAATGATGCAAATTTTACCAGCAACAGTTTTGTAAAGCAAAGGAGGATAAAAACAAAAGAGAAACAGGAGCCTATTTTATAACAAATCAATAAAAGGTGTAACCATCTTTGTGTGGGTTGCCCTTCCAAATGCAGTTATGTAGAAAAGCTCAAGCAAACCTTGTTTTATGGAGTGAGGTGAAAGGACTCAAGCACATTAAAGAGCATGAATCAAAAAAAAAAATAAAAGTAAAAAAGAAGAAAGGCTGTGTCAGGAGCGTCTAGCGCTCCTGCTCCTCATTCCAGCATCCTGGTTTTGGCTATGGCTTTCTCCTCGTCTGTCTGTCCACCTGCAAGGTGATTAATGTGGGCAGTCTCTGTGGTGACCAGACTCAATTTAAGCCAGCCCAACAGTCGGTCTCATGCTTGTGTTAGAGTGATTACGTGTGTAATATCTGATCATGCCCCCTGTCTGCCCAGCTCGATTAGATTTCCCTGTGTATGACCGCGGACCGGATATCAGGCTGTTCTCTGAACTTTACCTGCCTTTTACCTGGACTGTCATTGAACCACTCTGCCTGTCTGGCAATCCACAAGTACCTGTTTACCTCGCCAGGGCACAAACTGAGCAAAGCAGACAGGCAATATAGCATTGTGTATAAGACCTGGGGGCAACCGAGTAATGGTAGGCCTGCTTGCCTTATGGGAAAAAATAGGATTTTTGTACTCACCGTAAAATCCATTTCTCTGACGTCCATGGACTGACACAGCTGGATACTGTAAACGTGTGGGTATATGTCCCTGCTCGCAGGAGAAGATCTAGGCAGAATGTTAGATGTTAGAAACATACATGCTAGAACAAACCAGAGCTGAACAGCCCCGCCCAGGGGGGCGGTCCCTCCGCACATTACCCTCCCACCTGCAGCTAGCAGCCTCAGTTCGTAACAAAGCAGTACAAACCTTAAAAAGGAAGGGTGGGTGCTGTGTCAGTCCATGGACGTCAGAGAAATGGATTTTATGGTGAATACAAAAATCCTATTTTCTCTTATCGTCCATGGACTGACACAGCTGGATACTGTAAACGTGTGGGACGTCCCAAAGCCGTATCAGAAGGGTGGGAGCAGTAGTAAAGGAACAACCAAAACTTCACTCCAAACAAGCAGAGCTCCTCAACGGAGGAGTTGCAACATGTTACGGAAATATACCTCTCGCTTAAATGCTTAAAATAAGTGATTAAAAACCTTTTGTCTATATAAAATGAAATCAAACGATAGCGGTGGGAAAAGAGAAAACAATGACATTTATTTATAGAGAAACGATACCACCTAATAGCAAGGTGATACCAATGTTACATGATACATAATACCGGACAGTGGAGAGAGAGAGAGACAGAGAGAGACAGAGGCAGAGGCAGAGGCAGAGAGAGAGAGAGAGAGAGAGAGACACAGACAGAGAGAGCTTACTACGTCACCATGCTGCTCAGATCAAGGGCCAAATAGACTGACCATTGGGTCTGCATTCAGATAAATACACTCTGGTAAAACCCCTCCCCTCCTCACCCCCCCCTTTCCATATGCTAAGACGTTGCATTCCCTCAAGGGGTGGGGGGGTTGTTAGCTTGGGTGAAATACTCAGTCACAACTACCATTTTTATCATCACGTTCTTCCTGTTCCATTGTCACCTCCCACCTCCTTTTGAAGTAACATCAGTCTACCAACAAATGGTCAGATAATAGGCTTTTGTCAGAAGCAATTCCACAGCTGTGTATGCTGTTGATTCTAAACATGTTCTAACACTATAGAGTCATTGTAAGATAAATTTAAGTCACCTTAATAATAAAGTATTGTAAAAACATATACAACTATATATACACGTAGAATCCTTTTAATTAGAGAGTTCCCTTGAAGCTTCTTGTTATAAACATGGATTTGAAAAATCTCCACCACAAACATTAAACAGCGGCCTGCAATGCTTTGCGGCCGAAGGAAGCATCTGAAGATGCAGCCACATCAACCTTATAAAATTTTGAAAAGGTATGAACGGACAACCAGGTCGCCACCTTGCACACTTGTGCAACTGACGCTTGATGTCGGAAGGCCCAGGAAGCACCAATTGCCTTGGTGGAATGCGCCGCAACCGGAAAGGGAGGCGCCCGCCCCTTAAGGGCATAGGCCTGTATGACGGTCTGCCTGATCCACCTAGAGACGGTGGCAGACGACACTGCCCGGCCCTTTTTTGGACCAGAGACAGACTTCCGAATGGAAACAGTAGCAGACAGGTACACCCGTAAGGCTTGTACCCATCTTAATGTATGAAGTGCAAACTCTGAGGGATGCGATGGGTGAGGACACAAGGACGGAAGAACAATGTCCTACTTAAGGTGAAAGGCCGACCATCTTTTGAAAAGGACGGTCGTGGGCGCAACGCTGCCATATCCTTATGGAGGACCAAGTAAGGCGACTTGCAGGACAAGGCCGCCAACTCAGACACCCGTCTAACCGAAGCAATGGCCACTAAGAAGGCCACCTTCCGTGACAAGGTCAAGAGAGGAATCTCTCTCTGATATTCTCAAAGGGATGTTTTTGGAGAACCGAGATGCATCAAATTCAGATCCCAAGTAGGGAGAGGAGGCTTGACAGGGGGGGTCACATGGCGAACCCCCTGCACAAAAGGTGCTAATCAAGGAATGGCCTGGTATCGGTCGTTGAAAAAGACAGCCCGGGCCGAAATCCGACCCTCAAAAAAGGTATGCAAGGCCAGCTTTTGGGTCACACCACGCTGTAAGAACAGCAAAATCCTGGGAACGGAATACATCCGAGGACGCCACTCAAGTTCCTCGCACATAGCGATGTAAGCCTTCCAGGTACGGTGAGATATCTTTCTGGAGGAAGATTCCCGTGTCAACAACATAGAAGAGATGACCAAATACGAGAGAACTCGGTCCTTCAGCACCTGGCTTTAAACAGCCATGCCATTAAAGCCAAGGACTGTAAAGCAGGATGAAGTATGGGATCATGAGACAGAAGGTCCACCCCAATAGGCAGTCGCCAAGGAACATCTGCGACTAGCCGAAGTAGATCGGCGTACCAATGTCGCCGTTCCGGAGAAATGAGGATCACCGGAATGGCCTCATCCCCTACTCTGTGAAGCAGGCGAGGCAACAACAGTAGCGGAGGGTAAGCATATATCAGGCGATACTGCCCCCACGGGCTTCGAACGCATCTGACGCGTCCGCCCAGGGGTCCCTGGACCTAGCCATGATCTTGCCACCTTGCGAGTGAGTCAAGAGGCCATAAGGTCCACTTCCGGTGCCCCACCTCCGGTAAAAGACGTGGAAACACCTCCGGATGCAAGGACCTTTCCCCTGCAATGCACACGGCCGACAGGACCGTCTTGCAGTGAGATGTATGAAAATCCCAAAGAGACTCCGCAATGTATCGGAGAAGAGAGGCCCCGGTGTACAGGGTGCCTCAACTGTTGGACAATAAAGGAAACTTGACAGAACTTCCCTAGAAACTCGGTCAGAGGACCAGTACCTCCGCCTCCACAGGTGGCGCAAACCCACCCCGGGCACAGAGACCCTTAAGGCTAAAGCAGTTGCAGTGCACCTGCTAGTCGACTGATGGATGAAGCAGAAGCTTTTGCCCAGTCATTGAGCTACAAAAACGCCAGAGACGCAGCCACTAATGGGCGGAACGCTAACCTCAGCCTGGCGAACACAGTCCAAGCCAGCGCTTCTGATCACCACTGAAAGCAGGTGGAAAGTGGTACCCTGAAACCAGGGATCCTTGTGACAATGCTCCATCCAGCAGCTACCCATGGATAAGTGCCGATTGTACAAACACATAGTTTATACTATGTATTGCGTCAAACGTGCAAATAGAGTGTGGGAGGAAACCCACCCAGCCACAAAGAGCATAATACAACCACATACGGCGTATGTAGTTTACTATGTGTGGATAAACCTATTAAACACGTTTATACTGTGCCAGCGACGAAGGCGCGCACATCATCGGGGCTTGAACGTAAACCAGCCACGCAGATTGCGTACACAACCATGTACGTATGTTAGCCTGCGAATAAACAAATTGCACATGTTTATACTATGCATAGCGCTGAAAATGCGCACACCATTGGAACGCGGGGGAGAAACCGGAGCACCCGGATGAAACCCACGCAGACTGCATACGCATACCGTGTAGGTATTATAGTATGTGTGGTAAACATTTTGCACAAGCCCATGTGTGCATAGCACCGAAGGCGCGCACAGCGTTGGTGAGTGGGAGGAACCGAAGTACCCCACGCATACCCAGAGAATGCAATACCTACAACTACTGTGAATGTATTTAGTGTTGTGTATAAACATAATGTGTATGTTTACACCGTGTATTGCACCAAAGGCACGCATGTCATGTAGCGTGGGCGGAGACCTGGAGGAAACCCACGCAGACTGCACAGACATACCGGGTAGGTATGTTAGTATGTGGATATCCCATCGCACAAATTTAGGCTGTGCATAGCGCCGAAGCGCCCATACCAATGGAGTGTGGGAGGGAACCGGAGTACCCGGAGGAAACCCACACAGACTGCATACACATACCGTGTAGGTATTATAGCATGCGTGATAAACATTGAACATGTTTAACTGTGCAGAAGGCCAAAGGCGCACATACCGTCAGCGCATAGGAGGAAACCGGAACACCCGGAAGAACCCTACGCAGACAGAACACAGATATCGTGTAGGAACGATAGCATGTGAATAAACATATTGCACATGTTTATGCTGTGCATTTCCATTGGAGTGTGGGGGGAAACCGGAGTACCCCCACGCAAACA
Organism: Rana muscosa; assembly: GCA_029206835.1. Lineage (NCBI taxonomy): Eukaryota > Metazoa > Chordata > Amphibia > Anura > Ranidae > Rana > Rana muscosa. Next base: position 3,380,662 of record CM055124.1, on the reverse strand, counting down.
GTATACCCATACTGTAAACATGTATAGTACTGTATGTGCAATAAACATATTGAACATGTCTATACTGTGCAGAGAGCTGAAGCGCACATACCATGAGAGCGCGGGAGGACACCGGAGCCCTCGGCGGAAACCCGCGCCGACCCAGAGAGTATAATACATACATATACTGTGAATGTATCTGGAGTCGTGCATAAACATTTTGTACGTTTATATCATGTATGGCACTGAAACACAGCATTGGAACGTGGGGGGACACCCACGCAGACACAGAGACCAATAACACATACATACACTGAGAATGTATGCAGTGTAGAGGTATAGGATGAGTTTAAATTATGACGCAGAGGCGCATAATCTTCTCTGTATCATTCCAACCTGCTTGACTGTGCTGCCGAAGCAGCATGCAGGTAACCGGTAACCTCTGATCCTCAGACCGTGTGTCTGTTAGAGCTCAGAGCGTTCCCCAGGAAATGGCGGGAAACCACAGTTGCAGAGACCCTGTTGTTGCCTCAGGACATCACACAGAAGGCTCACAGGGACTAGAGACAAATGAATAAAGTCCCCCCCCCCCCACCATGCTGCACCGACCAGGGCGAGGGAAACACTGTGTACCACTGTATCATCCATGCTGCTCTTGACGCAGTGTGTGAGGAAAACAGTGAGGAAGCTGTGTAAAAAAAAAAAAAGCTTGAAGGAACCAAGGGACGCAGCATCCACCTGAGGTACTTCAGCCACAGCACCCAGCTTGAGAGTGTTCCTCACATCATCAATGAGTTCACCTACAAGCGCCCTGTCATTCACTGACACAGAACTGGAGTCTTCCTCACAAGGGAATGTCCTGTTCATAAACATTAAATATTCAGGGCTAGGGTCCTGAGCACAGTAGCTAGGCCCATATCTGAATCAGAGCACTCCTTCACTAAAGATTTTTGTGGGGAGAGGGGGCTTATAGCTCCTTTCGCTCGCACAGCGCTTCCATTCGGACAAGGAATGATTCCAGGACTGCCGACAACTGGTCCATAAGGACCGCAGGTGCAGGAAACATATGAACATGTTTAACTGTGCAGCACTGCCAGTTTCCCCAGGCAAGTGTGGAGAGCAGGTGTATCAGACTCCATAACGCCACCCTCAGACCTTTTACACTATACAGTGAATATACAGTCCACCCACTGGCTACGCTGAGGCTGAGGAGGGGATACCCGGAGGACTCACCAACCCTTAAGGACCGCTCAGTCCTGCTGAAGAAACCGAGCTGTGAGCCTGAGGAGAGTGAAGAATCTGTAAGGAGATTGTGAGGAGATTCGCGCTGCAGCACTGCCGCTAGAGGCCGAAACCGAAAGAAAATGTGCGGCGGCTACAAGAAAATGGCCACCGGCCGCAGCTATAACTGCGCCATTGAACCACGCCAAGATGGCCGCCGAGCGCAAAATTCAAAGCTCTAATGCGCGCTATTGGCGCACGCAATAACCACCTCACACACCAGAAAAACGACTCCTCTCTCCAGAACCCACCACAGACATGAGCGCCCAGCCAGGCCAGAGTGACCCCCAAGCACCCCCACAGCACCAGTGCAGGGTGCAGAGAGCAGCATAACAGGGGGGGAGACAGGGAGAAACCCCCCATATAAAGAAACACAGCCAGCATGTACTCACCTGCAGTAGGAGAGACTACTTACCCATCCCTTTCAGGGACCCACTGGCTTGTTTCAGACAGACCTATCACAGAGCAGTATTGCACAGCTGTCGGCCTGGTCCACCGCGAGAGATACAGTCAGTCAGGTACTGTTCAATCTTGAGAGGACCGCGGGAGCATGAAAGCAACCCGGCCACCCCTGCAGTCATGGGGCATGTCGTGAACTGAGTCTCACGCATACAAGGCGAGGATCAGCACGCTCGATGGTCGGACAGGGAAGACTACGAGGATACCAGTGTACCCAACCTGTTGCCCAGCCGACAGTTGATTGAAGGTCTCAAAAATAAAATAAAATTCCCAAAGGAATAAAATTTAAAAAGTAAAATCTTCCAGGAGACTGGCTCCTGAGAGAGCCACATCTTCTCCTTCTGCTAGGCAGAAAAAAAACTGAGGCTGCAGGTGGGAGGGCAATGTCCGGAGGGACTGCCACCCTGGGCGGGGCTGTTCAGCTCTAGTTTGTTCTAGAATGTATGTTTCTAACAATCTAACATTCTGCCTAGATCTTCTCCTGCGAGCAGGGACATATACCCACACGTTTACAGTATCCAGCGGTGTCAGTCCATGGACGATAAGAGAAAAGGGGCTACTATAGGTGAACAACAGTAGCCAGCTATAGTGTCTGACCACCTGTGTTAAGTGTGACAGGCTGCCATTGCCAACCTCCTTTTTTAAATCAAATATTCTTTATTTATTTTCCACACAATTAAAACACACTTCAATTTCCTCTCATATTGAATAATACATATTGAATAAAGCCATTGTCACAAAAGAGATCTCCTTCCTCCCCCCTCCCCTCCCACCCCCCATTCGCAACTTTCCACCCTCCTTACTCGCTTAACCATCACCCACCCTTTAACGTGTTTCCACTTCTATCCATTTTTTCCACATTTTGTTGATTTTCTTTTTGTTTCCTCTCTTGATATATATGAATTCCTCTTTTGCAATAGTATCTTCTATCACTCTCTCCCATTCTGTCACTGTAGGGGTTTTTTCCGCTTGCCACTTCTGCGCAATAAGTTTCCTTCCTTGAAACAAACATCTTATTATTGCCGTTTGTTAGTCTCCTTACAATCCCCTCTTCCAGGAGACCCAGTACACATTGCAACATCTCTGCAGCCAGAGGTCAGGCTAACACAAAGTTTATTTTTTCTACAATTTCTTTCCAATATTGGTATAACTTGGGACACCTCCAGACCATGTGTACTAGGTCCCCCCTCTCATCTCCGCATCTGACATTTTGCATCCAACCTCCTACCAAACTGGTACATCTTTTGGGGTGTGTAATACGCTCTTGTGTATCAAATAGAGGTGAGACACTATTTGGGAGGGTGACAATGATACTCTGGGTCCTAATGCCAATAGGTCCTAATATGTTCCCATTGTTCTTGTGATAGTGGGCCTACATCTCTCTCCCATTTAGCCTTATTTTTAATAACTGATGTTTCCTCTTGATCGGCCTTTTCTAAAAATCCATATATATCTGAAATCATCCCTCTGGAGGTCTCTGCGTTTACTATTTTTCTAAGAAGAGGTACATCATCCCATACTGGCTGGCCCTGTGTGAACTGTGCGTTCAATGCATGCCTAATTTGCAAATATCTATAGAAAGATCTGTTTGGAACTGCATAGTCCTCCCTTATTTCTTGAAATTATTTTATACTCCCTGCTTTAAAAAGCTGTGGCAGAAGGTGTATGCCCAATCTATCTCACTCCTCAATTTTTCCCATAGCTTTAAGTTCCTTTAGGTTGTTGTTATCCCAGATAGGAGAGAATTCGGAGAATCCGCTATATCCCAGAATTTTCTTGACATCTGTCCAACATTTTATCATCAGTTGGGCTGTGGGGAACCTAGAGCAAAAAGTCTGCCTCTACTGCCTCTACTTCTGTATCGTGACTCGTGTCGTTCAAAATGAACCCTTTTACTGTTTCTCTTCCTTCTATTCGGTTACTACCCCACATATGCTGCATTTGAGCAGATAAAAAATAATATCTGGAGTTCGGGAGAGCCAATCCCCCCCTTCTCTCTTGGTTGCTGTAGGGTCCGGAGGCAGATCCTTGCTGCTCCGTTCTTCCATATCAGTTCCCTAAACACCTTTTCCAGTTTCTTAAACCAATGTCTTGGGATCCACACTGGGGAATTGTGTAAAACATAAGATTCACAGCGTCCAGATAATTTTAATCAAGTTGCTCCGGCCAGCCACTGAAAGTGGAAGCCGATTCCAAACCTGATATTTGTCTTAACTTTGTCAGTAGTGGTACAAGGTTTCCCGCTATGTACTGCCCTGGATCCCTTGTTATATTTATTCCCAGGTATCTCATTTGACTCACCATCTTCACTTGTTCTATCTGCCCTAATAATGGGTCTATCGGCAAAAGTGCCGATTTGTCCCAATTAATTGTTAGTCCCGAGAATTTACCGAATTCCCCTATTATCCCCATTACCGTCTCCAGTGAGGATTGCGTGTCCCCCAGGAAGAGTAATACATCGTCCGCATACAGTGCGACCTTCTCCTCCCCCAGCCTCCTTTTAAAGCCCTGTATTCCCGGGGATGCCCTTATGGCGATCGCCAAGGGCTCCATAGCAAGGGCGATAGCGGGCATCCCTGCCTTGTCCCCCTTGCCAGCTGGAACCAATCTGCCAGCACTCGCCATTTAGCCTTACTTTTGCCCTGGGGCTGTCATACAGTTGTAGCGGCCTCCTCACTCCCCTCTCTCTCGTCTCGTCTCTTGTCTAGGGGTATCTTAGAGGTGAGGGAGCGGGGACACCACGCCTGGCTTCCACCACATGTGTCAGTACGGTATAAGCAACGTTCTTGTATTACCTTCGGGTCAGTGTTGTACACCTGGATCCTCCCTCCAAGAGTCACCTTGAACAATGTCTGTCAGGTTCAAATTTACACCCGGGAAAGTACATACCCGCTACACAGTATTTTGATCCACTGGATAAAATTGGGAACAAACTGAAATTCCACCAAAACTTTCCACAGATAGTGCCACTCAAGACTGTCAAACGCCTTGGTTGCGTCTAAGGATAAGATTGCTCTTGACCCTTCTTCTGTTGGCAGTTGAGTGTTTAAGAATACTCTTCTTATATTAATACTGGTGGACCTACCGGGGATAAATCCCGTCTGGTCCGGGTGTACCAGCTTTGAGACCATTTTGTTTAGCCTCATTGCCAGTACTTTGGCCAGGATTTTTACGTCTGTACATAGAAGAGTTATCGGCCTATATGAGGCTGTCTGAAGTTGGGCTTTCCCTTCTTTTAATACTACAATAATTGTTGCTTCCGTCATGGACACGGGTAGCTTCCTTTCCTCAGCTGCCCAGTTAAATACCTCCAGAAGTTTTGGAAGCAGCACCTCACCGTAGGTTTTATACATTTCTATTGGTAAGCAATTGGGCCCTGGGGCCTTTTGGCCCGCCATATCCGTTGTTGCCAGCTATAGCTCTTCTAGTGTAAGTGGTGCCTTCAATCCCTCTCTATCCACCTCTGACAGCCGAGGGATCTGCAGTCCTATAAAGAAGTTTTCTATTTCCCCCTCTATATTACTATGTGATGTGATAATGTACAAGGTCATTTCCGATGTCCCCCTCTTAATTTCCCCTTCCTCATCACAGACCACCGGGATGACCGATAAGGGAGAATCGGCCCTAGCTTTTAGTGCCAAAATTCTCCCCACTCTCTCACCCTCCCCAAAAACTTCTGTTTTTGAAACAACTTTTTATTTTCTGCCTTTTTTATTACAAATTTTTTGTACTCTTCTTGCGTCTCTGACCATTCCTTATGTTTCTCCATGGTTGGATTTTCTATGTAATTTAACTATGCCCTTTTCACCTCATCTCTCGCTGCATTTTCCCTAGCATGTGTTTGTTTCTTGGTATATGATATTTTTTGAATTAGAATTCCCTGCAGAAACGCCTTCAAAGTATCCCATATAACTCCCTTTGAGGAAGATCCAGTATTTACTACTATAAATTCTCTCAAGCTAGCGCATATCCCCCCGGATCTTCAATCACTTCCAGCCAAAATGGGTTTATCTTCCAATCCCTCTTGCTATACCCTCTGTTTAGCTTAATTTCAAAAATCACTGGGGAGTGGTCTGGTTCATATACCACCTCCCCCACCTCACCCAAGGCCTCCTCGTTACAAAGTACAAGGTCTATCCTGGACAGTGTCGCATGCGTCCTCGAGTGGCATGAGAATGGTTTTTCCCCCGGGTGTCTCCGCCTCCACACGTCCATCAGTCCCAACTCCCCACAAACTTGGAGGAGAGGGCTGCCGATCGCGTGTTCGGCGGAGGCTCCCGTTGGGAATCTATCCAACTTTTTATTCAAAGTCATATTATAATCACCCGCCACTATAACAGACACCCCTGACTTGTCCATAACAAACTCCATTAAATCCCAGAGAATTTCCATACTAAAAATGGGGGGGGGGGAATATATATGATAGCCATCACATATTCTCTTGTTTCTATCCAGCAATAAAGAAATACGCAACGCCCTTTGGTGTCCATCTTACTCTGTCTGCAGGAGAACACCATCCCAGAGTCCACCAAAACGCTCACGCCCGCTGACCTCCTTCTGAAAGGAATAGTTTCCTGACTGCCTCTGGCTTCAATACTTTGAGACACTGTGGTTAATATATTAAAATGTAAAAGGATGATTACTTAGCAGTAGAGTTGAGCAGACACCTGGATGTTCGGGTTCGACCGAACTTCGCAAAAAAGTTGGAGTTCGGGACCCGAACTCGACCCCGAACCCCATTGAAGTCAATGGGGACCCGAACTTTTGAGGACTAAAATGGCTCTCAAAAAGTAATGGAAAATGCTAGAGGGCAGCAAAATGTTGTTAAGAGCATGGCAAGTGCTCTGCAAACAAATGTGGATAGGGAAATAACTTAAAAAAAAAAAATAATAATCTTGACCTAGGAGGACGAGGTCCATATGGAGTAGGAGGTTGAGATGGCGGTGGATGTGGCGGTGTAGGTGGAAGCGGCTGTGGAGGAGGACGAGGTAGCTAACACTGGTTTTTATTTTTTATTTATTTAAATTAGGGAACACCCCAAAAGAGTGAGAAAGATCAAAAATACAACAATGGCTGGGTAAGGCCGGTATACATGTCTATTCTGCACAAGGTACGGACAAGTCCTGTGGGATCCATGCCTGGTTCATTTTAATGAACGTGAGCTTGTCCACATTGGCTCTGGACAGGCGGCTTCGCTTGTCTGTGATAACGCCCCCTGCCGTGCTAAGTACACGTTCAGATAATACACTGGCTGCAGGGTAGGCCAGCACCTCCAAGGCGTAAAGGGCAAGCTCAGGCCATGTGCCCAATTTGGAGACCTAGAAGTTGAAGGGGGCAGACCCATCATTCAGTACGTGTAGGCGTGTGCACACATACTGCTCCACCATGTTGGTGAAATGCTGCCTCCTGCTAAGACGTTCCATATCAGCTGGTGGTGCTGGTTGTTGTGGCGTGCTGACAAAGCTTTTTCACATTTTGGCCATGCCAACGTTGGCGACCTCTTCCTCCTCCTCTGCCTTCGCCTTGTGCTTCCACTGTGCCCCCGCTGTCAGGTGGGAATGCCACCAGCAGCGCGTCTACCAGCGTGCGCTTGTACTCGCGCATCTTACGTTCACGCTCCAGTGAGGGAATTAAGGACAGTACGTTGTCCTTGTAACGGGGATCCAGCAGCGTGGCCACCCAGTAATCAGCACCTGTTAGAATGTGGGCAGCTCGGCGGTCGTTGCAGAGACACTGCAGCATGTAATCGCTCATGTGTGCCAGGCTGCCCAGAGGCATCGAAAAGCTGTCCTCTGTGGGAGGTGTATTGTCTGTGTCCTCTGTATCCCCCCAGCCACGCACCAGTGATGGCCATGAGCTGGTCTCGGTGCCACCCTGCTTTGAACATGGTTCCTCCTCCATCTCCTCATCCTCCACCTCGTCATACTCCAGAACTGTGCCCTTGCTGGACAATTGTGTACCTGGCGTTTGTTGGTGCAGGAACCCACTCTCGGAGCCACTTGTGAATGACTGCCCTGAAAGCCTTGGAAATGATCCCTCTTCCTCCTCCTCCTCCTGTGCCACATCCTCTTCCATCATAGCCCAAAGCGTTTTTTCAAGGAGGCATAGAACGGTGATAGTAACGCTGAGATCGGCGTAATCGGCACTGGCCATGTTGGTGGAGTACTTGAAAAAGAGCAACAAGGCACACAGGTCTCGCATGGAGGCCCAGTTATTGGTGGTGAAGTGGTGCTGTTCCAGAGCGACTCACATGTGCGTGCTGCAGCTGGAACTCCACTATCACCTGCTCGCACAGTCTGGCCAGCATGTGCAAGGTGGAGTTCCACCTTGTGGGCACGTCACATGAGGCGGTGAGCGGGAAGGCCAAAGTTACGCTGCAGCGCCGACAGGCGAGCAGCAGGAGGGTGAGAATGCCAAAAGTGCGCACAGACGGCCCGCACTTTCTGCAGCAGCTCTGGCATAAATCGGGGTAATTTTTAAGGAACCTCTGCACCACCAAATTCAGCACATGCGCCAGGCAAGGGATGTGCATCAAACCGGCTAGGCCCAGAGCTGCTATGAGATTTTGCCCATTATCGCACACCACCAGGCCGGGCTTGAGGCTCACTGCCACCAACCACTCATCGGTCTGTTGTTCCATGTCCCTCCACAACTCCTGCGCGGTGTGTCGTTTTTCCCCCAAACAGGAAAGTTTTAAAACTGCCTGCTGTCATTTACCCCTGGCTGTGCTGAAGTTGGTGGTGAAGGTGTTACGCTGACCGGATGAGGAGGCGGTAGAGGATGAGCAAGCAGAGTAGTAAGAGTTAGCAACAGGAGGTAAACTGAAGCGCCCTGCAATCCTCGGTGGTGGAAGGACATGCGCCAAACTGCTATTTGCCTCAGGCCCAGCCGCCACTGCATTTACCCAGTGTGCTGTTAGGGAGATATAACGTCCCTGACCGTGCTTACTGGTCCACGTATCCGTAGTTAGGTGGACCTTGCCACAGATGGCGTTGCGCAGTGCACACCTGATTTTGTCCCCCACTTGGTTGTGCAGGGAAGGGATGGCTCACCTGGAGAAGTAGTGGCGGCTGGGCACGACGTACTGTGGGACAGCCAATGCCATCAGGCTTTTAAAACTCTGCGTCTCCACCAGACGGAATGACACAATTTCAAAGGCCAGAAATTTTGAAATGCTGGCATTCAGGGCCAGGGATCGCGGGTGGGTAGGGAGGTACTTCCTCTTTCGCTCCAGTGTTTGGGAGATAGAGAGCTGAAAGCTTCCATGGGACATTGTGGAGATGGTTGGTGACCCAGGTGGTAGTGTTGCTGGCAGATCCTCTGTTTGCGGGGTGGCAGGTGCCACTGTCACTACAGAGGTGTATGAAGAGGCCCAGACTGCAGCAGAAGAGGAAGCAGGAGGAGCCAGAGACCTTTCTTGGTTTTTGAGGTGTCCATTCCACTGCAGCTCGTGCTTTGCACTTAGATGCCTGGTCATGCAGGTTGTGCTCAGGTTTAGAACGTTTATGCCTCGTTTCAGGCTCTGATTGCACAGCGTGCAAACCACTCGTGTCTTGTCATCAGCACATTGAAGAACTGCCACGCTAGGGAACTCCTTGGACCTGGCTTTGGTGTGCTCGGTCCCTTGCTGCGTTGGGCAGTAGCAGGCGTACTGTCTAGGGGACGGACGCTCCGCTTTTGCACCCTGCTCCCTCTTCTGCTGTGCTGGTGGCTCTGTGCAACCACCGTCTCTTCCTCCGAACCACACAGGTCACCTGCATCACGTTGATTCCATGTGGGGTCGAGGACCTTATCGTCCTCCACATCATCTTCCACCCAGTCTTCACCCCTGCCCTCCTTGTCGGTCTGCACAATTGCAAAATCAGCAGCAGTTGGCACCTATGTTTCTTCATCATCCGAGACGTGCTGAGATAGTTCTCCCATGTACTCATCTTGAAACATAAGTGGTTGGGCATCGGTGCACTCAATCTCTTCCACTTCTGTGGCAGGGCTAGGTGGATGGCCCTGGGAAACTCTGCTAACAGAGTCATCAAAAAGCAGAAGAGACTGCTGCATGATTTGGGGCTCAGACTGCTTGGCTGATTTGCAAGGGGGTGAGGTGAAAGACTGATGGACATCGGCTGCAGGTGCCAACTCTGATCTTTCAGCAGGAGACAATGTGAAGGAGCTGGAGGCACTGTCAGCAACCCAATCTACTATCACCTGTACTTGTCCTGGCCTCAACATTCGTAGAGCCGCATTAGGCCCGACCAAATAACGCTGCAGGCTCTGTGTATCTAAAGTGTTTATCTCACACGTACAGATATGCAGGAAACGCACCAATTTTTTTTATTTGCCCTAAATAAATTTTTTTGGAATAGCAGAATAGAAGAAGAACAGTATTTTAAGTGTGCATCTCACGTACAGATATGCAGGAAACACTGCAAAATATTTTTTTTTTGCCCTAAATGGGTGGTTTTTGAATAGCAGAATAGATCAACAGTATCTAAAGGGTGTATCTCACAGTAACATATGCAGTGCAGGCGCACTAAGCTTGCATAAAATGCCCGCCGACGCCAAACTAACTGTTGGGAAGCTGAAATTTCTACACATCTGTTTTTACAACCAAGATCAGATGGCACTTGCCGTCCCCAAAGTTTGCATTGCAAAGAAAGGCTGGTCTCGAGGCCCCATGGTGTGTTGGAAGCTTCAAAGCGTTTAATGACAATGGACTGCAAGTCTGCCCCCAGTGACCAAGTATGGCAGGACACTCAATGTAATCTACAGAGGAAGGACTGCCCTGTGAACAATGGTTGGTCCAGAAGGCAAAGAGGTTGGCAATGGGGGAAGTCTGAATGGTGTCTGTTTTGTAAAAAGGCTTCGTAACACAGAGCTCAGCCCTTCTGACCTAAAGACTTTGCTGAAACCACATGGATCTCTGGAAGCCTGGTAGCAGCCTGATGGCTTGGGCCTAACTCCATGAGGCTCACAGGGGCCTCCAATCTATCTATCTGATATATGAAACCAGCCGATGAAGAGTATCTTGGGAAATGTGTTAAGTATATTATTAGAGTTGTTATAGACTGTATCTGATATCTATTGTTAAGATAGGTTTCCTATTTTTAAAGGAATAAATGTATTATGATTTATTGAGCAACTGTGTCTGCCTCATAAGCAACAGTGTATCATTAGGCCTAGCATTCTCCGATAGGTTAGGCTGGCAAACAAGGGACTATACACATTAATACATAGATGCGATAGTTATATATTATAGGTTAATAGAGATATTACTACAGCGCATTTAACACTAACAGACGGATAAAAGTTATCTTTTCTCTGGCACTGGGCTCAGGGCAGGGTAAAATGATTGTGCACTGCACCCACACAACAAAATCAAGGTAGATCGCTGAGTAATTTGATTTCTGAATCAGGACTCCTATCTAATTCTCTCTCAAAGCAGCAGCAGCAGCAACCTTTCCCTACACTATCTAAAGCAGAGTGATGTGCTGTGCTATGTGCCTCTAGCTTATATAGAGGCTGGGTCACATGCTGCACTGGCCAATCACAGCCATGCCATTAGTAGGCATGGCTGTGACGGCTTCTAAGGGCACACAAGTTAAACGAATGTTGATTGGCTGCCCTGCAGCATGCCATTACATTGCCGAACACCGAACCCAAACATACAGTAAATTGTTCGGGTCTGGGTACCAAAAACCCAAACGTCCGGTACGAACCCGAACGTTACAGTTCGGGTTCGCTCAACCCTACTTAGCAAGGTAAATATTCACTTTGCAAAGAACATTTTCACATAGAATTGAAACCCACCTTACAATATATAGGGAGGAAAGTAGAGCGGGACTTTCAGTGTACGTACAGGGTTAATCAAATACTTAATACACAATTCTGCAAAAATTATAAAACCATAATATATATATATATATATATATATATATATATATATATATATATATATATATATATATACACACACACACACACACACACACACACACACACACACACACACACACATACACTGTATATCAGGGGGGCGAGCAACGCCGGCATGTGGGGTTGTATGGGAGTCCTTCTCCCAGCGCTCGTGGAGGTGAACAGAGGAGAGCAGGCGGCTGGAACATCAGTGTACAGGGAACATCACAAGCGGCTTTCATTTCAATAGCAGCAGTGTGTTCCCCGCACTCTGTCTCACACAGCACCGCCCCCCTGGTCCTGGGACTTTGATAGACAGATTACCCGTCCAATCCAGGGAGAGTGGCATGTATCACAGCTCCCCGACCAGGGGGCGGGGCTGTGTGTGACACCGAGCGGCGGGAAGACACTACTATTGAAATAAAAGTTGTTTCAGCTGTGTTCCTCGGCGCTGTAATCATCCGGCCTGCAATCCTCTTACTCTCTTCTGCTCCACTGCATGGTGGACACGGGTGGGCTGCATGGTGGACACGGGTGGGCTGCATGGTGGACACAGATATAGTTGTTGTTAATATTTATTTTTATGACTTAATTCTGCAAAAAACATTCAAGTGTCATTTCATGAGATAATTTATGAGGTCGTGTTTAGGGGCGGAATTAGGGGCGGGGCGACTGGTGGCAAGTAACCCTTGATGCCTGGCTAGTAGCTCAGGATTTGAAATTTTGAGCCCTGCTGTATATACATACATACACATACTCTGTTCAATAAAAAAGTATATATCACTAAAACAGTCAACCAGACTCCATATAAGATAAGCTGTGACCGTCTACGATCTCAGATTTCAGAAGCACTACAATTATGATAACTGATTGATTCTTCAAAATATTGTGAAATGCCATCACAGGTATCTACAAAAGTTGTAGTGCATTAGGGTCATGTGCGTTTTTGGATGCGTGTTGGGGACCAATTAGAAATGAATAGGAGCAGCTCCTAAAAATGTTCACAATGTGTATAGTAATGTGCATTACAGTGTCTATACACATGATTGCATAAATGCACATGTCAGAACAGGGCCTTGGAGCTGCAAGCACTTTTTTTAAAAAAAACACATGCTTTTTAGATGATGCTTATGTATATCATAGTAATTTGTGTTATTATTGCAACTATTGTTCTTCAATTTTGACACACATCTCTCACCTTCCCAACCATTTTGGTCAAATTCTCCTTGGGAAAATGCAATTTTAACTTCTCTTCTATTACAGTTCTAATAGATTCCATTGACAATGACTCCTCCAGGATTTCAGCCAGGCAGTCGGCAACCCCCCCGGAGCCAGCAACCAAGAGACATGGGATGGGGCTCATTGTGGCATTGTAGACTCTCTGAAAATAGCATAAAGTAGGTTATATAGAGGGGAAAATGGTGATCAATGGAACAACCAGCAATTAAATGTTTTGCGAGACAAGCCAGATGGATTCTACAGTAAAACACAGTGCCTAACACAAAACTCTAAAAACTAGATTCTAAACAAAATATTAAATTTATATATTATATATATATATATATATATATATACACATACACACATACATACACACACAGTGGGGCAAAAAAGTATTTAGTTAGCCACCAATTGTGCAAGTTCTCCCACTTAAAAAGGAAAGAGGCCTGTAATTATCATAGGTATACCTCAACTATGAGAGACAAAATGTGGAAACAAATCCAGACAATTACATTGTCTGATTTGGAAAGAATTTGCAAATTATGGTGGAAAATAATTACTTGGTCACCTACAAAAAAGCAAGATTTCTGTCTTTCACAGACCTGTATCTTCTTCTTTAAGAGGCTCCCCTGTCCTCCACTCATTACCTGTATTAATGGCACCTATTTGAACTTGTTATCAGTATAAAAGACACTTGTCCACAACCTCAAACAGTCGCACTCCAAACTCCACTATGGTGAAGACCAAAGAGCTGTCGAAGGACACCAGAAACAAAAATTGTAGACCCGCACCAGGCTGGGAAGACTGAATCTGCAATAGGCAAGCAGCTTGGTGTGAAGAAATCAACTGTGGGAGCAATAATTAGAAAATGGAAGACATGCAAGACCACTGATAATCTCCCTCTGTCATGGACCTTGGAATACTGAAGTATTTCTCCTTTGAATCTATTACACAGTGGGGGGTCTTCTGCCCTGTCTTAAGGCTAACCCCTGCCCCCCCCCCTCCAGACGGCTCCATGGTCTAGAAGAAAAGCATTGTTCTGTGTTTGACTGTTTGTTTATGTACTTTAATTACCCCCTGGGGCTTTGTGTCAATACACATCTCAGTTCTCCTATTCAAGCTATCGGACCAATCCCTGCTGACCCTGTTTCAAGTCCTTATTTGCATGGCCAAGAGAAGCTAATTGCGAACTACAATGTACTTTACAATTGACCAATAGGAAAGTGGTTGTTGGGGGCAGGGTGTTCAAACTGCTGTATAAAAGTGTGTGTGCATCCAATAAAGTGAGATTCCTGTTTGAACTTACATACAGCCTGCCTGGTGTTTGTTCTGAACTATCACAAATGGATTAGAATGTCACATAGCTGTAGTTTGAATCCTGGAGCATCGGATGACAAAACCATCAGACGTTGCGATCTGCAATATGATCCAATAGTAGCAGAGGAGTGTCGGGAGAGTGGAACCGAGCGAGCAAGGGGCTCGTTACACCCTCGATCTGGGGCTCCACACAAGATCTCACCCCGTGGGGTCAAAATGATCACAAGAACGGTGAGCAATAATCCCAGAACCACACGGGGGGACCTAGTGAATGACCTGCAGAGAGCTGGGACCAACGTAACAAAGGCTACCATCAGTAACACACTACGCCGCCAGGGACTCAGATCCTGCAGTGCCAGACGTGTCTCCCTGCTTTAGCCAGTACATGGCCGGGCCCGCCTGAGGTTTGTTAGAGAGCATTTGGATGATCCAGAAGAAGATTGGGAGAATGTCATAGTAGAACGGTTTGCTGAGTTGCAACCAAAGAACACCCCCATGTGAAGCATGGGGGTGGCAACATCATGCTTTGGGGCTGTTTCTCTGCAAAGGGAACAGGACGACTGATCCGTGTACATGAAAGAATGAATGGGGCCATGTATCGTGAGATTTTGAGTGCAAAGCTCCTCCCATCAGCAAGGGCATTAAAGATGAAACGTGGCTGGGTTTTTCAGCATGACAATGATCCCAAACACACCGCCCGGGCAAGGAAGGAGTGGCTTCGTAAGAAGCATTTCAAGGTCCTGGAGTGGCCTAGCCAGTCTCCAGATCTCAACTCCATAGAAAACCTTTGGATGGAGTTGAAAGTCTGTGTTGCCCAGAGACAGCCCCAAAACATCACTGCTCTAGAGGAGATCTGCATGGAGGAATGGGCCAACATACCAATAAGTGTGTGACAACTTTGTGAAGACTTACAGAAAATGTTTGACCTCTGTCATTGCCAACAAAGGATATATAACAAAGTATTGAGATGAACTTTTGATATTGACCAAATACTTAATTTTCCACCATAATTTGCAAATAAATTCTTTCCAAATCAGACAATGTGATTGTCTGGATTTGTTTCCACATTTTGTCTCTCAAAGTTGAGGTATACCTATGATGACAATTACAGGCCTCTCTCATCTTTTTAAGTGGGAGAACTTGCACAATTGGTGGCTGACTAAATACTTTTTTGACCCACTGTATACATATATAAAATATAAAACTTGTTTTGTATTTTTAAGGCCCTTTAGGGATGCAGCTGAAAATTGGAATTTTGTTTGACATCCTCGTCGGCTGTGGGACATCTTCTAGTTGTTTAGATTTTAAAGAAAGTATTGACCTATAAGAAGTGAACGAGTGATCAAAGCGGCAGAATTAAAATATCTTGGGTTTAGGTGGACCAACCCTTTAGGGTTCGCACCTGAATCAGTGAACAGGGAAAGGGACCTTTAGGCTGGGTTTACACTTATGCGAATTTCCCGCGATACAATGCGCACGACAGGAGAGTGTGCGTGGCTCACAATGAAGCTGGTTCACACACCTCCAGGGTGGCCGTGGTCTGCATTTGGAAAGGGTCCTGTGCGTCTTTGGTTCCGATTCAGGCAAAAATTCTGACCCAATTCGCACCTGAATCGGTGGACAGGGACGCCTGCACCAGACCCCCTGCTGTGAGCCGCGCCTGCACATATGGGAACCCAGCCTTAATGTTATTGGGCTACTCCATCCAAAACTTGATATTTTAGTTTGGGAAAATGGATCTTACTCCCTACTTCTATTACCTGGGCACTTTAAATGACAGATACTTTATCTGCAACAGTTCATGATAACTGTCTTGAGGGCATCTGAATTTGGAATTTCAATTACATTATGTAAAACACGGCAGAAGCTATGAGAGACATGAGACTAAGCAGTTAAATATCTCAGTAAGTGGATGTCATTCCCTGTATACACGATAGAATTTTCCGTCCAAAAAAGTTGGATGCGAGCTTTTGGTCGGATATTCCGACCGTGTGTATGCTCCAACCAACATTTTCTGTCAGAATTTCCACCAGCAAAAGATTGAGAGCAGGTTCTCCATATTTTCGACGGAAAAAGTTCTTGTCGGAAATTCCGATTGTCTGTATGCAATTCCGATGTGCAAAAAAACATGCATGCTCAGAATCAAGCTGAAGTGCGGAAGTGCGGAACTGCCTATTGAACTTCATTGATCTTGGCTCGTCGTACGTGTTGTACGTCACCACGTTCTTGACGTTCGGAATTTGAGACAACATTTGTGTGACCGTGTGTATGCAACACAAGTTTGAGCCAACATTCCGTTGGGAAAAAAACACGGTTTTCTTGACAGAATTTCCGATCGTGTGTACATGGCATTAAGGGAAGATTTGATCTCTGTAACCTCTAAAATATCCATGCTTTACCTCCAGCATCTTGGACTCTCCAGCAATAAGCATGCACAGAACAGGGATTTCAATGCTTCCTTTACCTGGAAGATAATACAAAATTGCTGCAGCATATAATGGTCATAATAAAGTAAAACAGTAAAAAACAGGATTGTTTACATTCACTGTAAAATCCTTTTCTTTAGTAGCTTAATGAAGGAAGTGGGTTCTAATTGTCTATGCATCATTATAGCTGCTTATATATTGTGTGTGTGTAATAATAAAGAATCCTAGCTGTATAGTATGATCGGGAAGCAGTCAACCCCGGACAACTGAGGAAGTCATGTAATTTCATCATGCTCAAACAAGTGTAGCGCCCTACTCACTCCCCTCTTTGTCTTCAGCTCGTCTTTTCTCTTGTCTAGGGGTACCTTAGAGGGGAAGGGAGCGGGGACACCACGCCTGGCCTTCACCACAGGTGTCAGTGTGGTATAAGCAAAGTTTTTACCTTCGGGTCAGTGCTGTGCACCTGGCGCCTCCACCGAGAGTTACCTTGAACAATGTCTGTCAGGAAATGAGCCCCACACCATTAAAGTTCAACACTCCTTTATTCTTCTCGAATGAACACAATCAGTTGAACTCCCTTGTAGAAACAGAACAGGAAAGGAGGTGTGGATGCGAATAGGCCCAGACACAATGTGTTCTCCACTTTCCTCCCTGAAAGTGGGTTGCGGTCTCCGAGCGAGGGGGAATTTCCTTCCAGGCGGACTCCGACGAGAGGCTCACCCGTCACTGGCAACATGCTGCACCAGGTCCTCGAGTAAGGAGCTCCCCCCGGTCCATTATGCCTTTCGGATTCGGGTACCCAACCCCTGGATTCCCTAGGATCTCCTTCCCTCGTGGAACTCAGTGTTGGGCACTGAGTTCCAGACCTCCATTCGAGCACCTCACCCCAGGCCAAAGGTGCCTGGGATGGAACACGGCCTCCGGCTGTCCTCTAGGCCTAGGCCCGCCTAGAGAACCGACACGAACCACCGCCCACAGGCTGAAGGTGCCTGGGACTCGACCCCGTGACAAAGATGGCCGGCCTCTTTATACCCTCTCCCGGCAAGCATGGCGGGTTCCCCGCCCCACCACACCGCTGCCGAGGGAGGACAAAAAAGGAGGCACGACACACAGCAATGATTCAACCCCAGCCCAGGGCGACAGCGCCACCTGCTGGGCCGCAGGGAATTACACATCACTGAAGTCTCTGCCAAGTTCAAATTACACCCGGGAAAGTACATACCCGCTACACAAGAAGTGACAAAGAGGAATAGCAGCGCTGATCACAACTGTATGCATTTATTATATAAAAGGTGGATTGCGCTAACTTAAATCCTAAAACCTGTGATCTTCTACTCAATATGTAAACTTAGTGCTCTAAACATTATTAATTAGAACCACAATTAAACAATATGTGAACTCAGTGTTCTAAACCTTAAAACCACAATTAGTATACCAATCTGTGTGTCATTAGTAGCAAAAATCCTGCTGTGATTTCTTAAAAGTGCATGTGCAATGAATAAATAATCCCTTGTTTAATAAATATAAGAAATAAAATTAAACCATAAAATATTTTTAGTTCATAAAATCCTCCCAGTGAACTGAATGGAGATATTATATGGATGAATTTCCAAGAAAAATGTCCATGTGATCCAATGCCGGTGGTATGTTCTATTCCCAGTGACTTGCTAAATATTCCCTAGATTTTCACCTCCACCACGTTGTGCTATACAGCACCACCAGGTAAATTGGCCACTCACCAGATGTATGCATTTATTGGAGATTTTACCAAGTAAACTATTTGTGTGCACAATGTAATTTGAGTGCCTTTTAATGTTTTAATAAATGTTAATGTTTTTAATGGGAGGCACTGTAAGTGTGTTATATGCTTTACTCTGAGCTACACTAAACCTATATAGATGAGGAAATGTGAAGCAGAGTGGTGGAGAGAACTACAGAAACTCCTGAGAGGAAAAGGCTTATTGTGACCCTTATAATTTAGTGGTCATACTCCAAAAGGTGAGAGCATGTCCAGGAGGAAGAGTGAACATATGGTGAGTTTATATGTTTTGCTTATAAATGAAATTGGACTTTTTCTGAGGACAATAATTTTAAAGCACAGTGGATGACTTTGATGTTTTTCGAAGAAGAATTTTATTGTGGTATAATTTTAAAGTATTGTTTTCACATATTTAAGGAGGCTGCTTTTAGGGTTAAATTGTTCCCAGCATGATTCACATATAACCCTGGTAAACGCATTCCGAATAGGAGGCAAAGTAGCGCTGCACTTATGAATATCTTAACAGATGTTTAATAACCCCATGGAATCTGCTTGGTTGTTGTGGGTGGTAGATACCATTTCCTTTACTCCTATGTAGCTACACCCACTCAAAAAATGGTATTGAAATCAGGCAAAAATATATAATTATATATTGGTAAAATATCTAAAAACTTTATCCTGCTAGACCTGCACTGCAAAAAACAAAAAACGAATGGAATTTGATTAGTAGTTGTGAGTAGCATACCATTGTAGCACCCTCCTAGGTAGGCGTTAGGATTAAGTAAATTTAATTATGGCTCACTGTATGCAATAGAGCTGCTGTTCGTTGTTAGGCAAACTTAGTCTCGCCTCGCTAGTGGTTTGGTCTGTTGTATTTTTCAGTATTTGTAGGATTTACTGCTTCCCCCCCCCTGATTAGTCCAGAATGCTCTGGAAATTAGTGGGAAGGAAGAGTCTAATCGCAACTAAATATTCATACAGAACTTGTCAATCCCTGGGGAGGGTCATCCAGATGGTAGCTGGGAGCCTCTATAAATACCCTGAGACACAGAGCATCCCGGTCTTTTACCTTAGGAGAGCACAGCCCAAGGTGGGCTGTTTGCCCTCTTAGGTTACCCTGCCATGGGGGGCAACCTGAGGGCCTGCTTCGCTGAAAGTTACAGAAAGCCGACTGAGGGACTGTCGTCTGAGGATCTAGTGTGGTATCACAAGGAGAAAGTGTTGCATGGTTATTGAAAGCAGGCAACCAATTTTCCAAGGACATTAGTACATACAGACAGGAGAGAAAGAGATTCTAGAGACTATCGACTAAGGCCATTCCCTTGTGGGTTAGAGTCAGCCGTGTGTGTGTTATAAAGGGGACAGTGTCCAGTGTCCTGAAGAGCTTAGTCGATTTAATTTCTTGTGAAAGGACTTTGCTTGGACTGTCCACCATAGGAAGATTAATCTCCTCAAACTTGCTACATGCTTCTAGTGCTATAGAAGATAAGTGTCCCCCTATTTGTACATAGTGTTGGAGTACCCCATCCAATTTACCCAAAAAATTAAAACACCAAAAAGTAAACCCCTGGGCAACTGTTGTGGAAAAGAACCCATGGCATCTTTCTAGTGGCTCCTACGGGGCTAACACTACACCATATTTCATTACTCCTGTCTAGCTCTATCCTGCTCAGTAAGGGTCAGTGTCCTGAAGAGCTTAGTCGATTTAATTTCTTGTGAAAGGACTTTGCTTGGACTGTCCACCATAGGAAGATTAATCTCCTCAAACTTGCTACATGCTTCTAGTGCTATAGAAGATAAGTGTCCCCCCTATTTGTACATAGTGTTGGAGTACCCCATCCAATTTACCCAAAAAATAAAAACACCAAAAAGTAAACCCCTGGGCAACTGTTGTGGAAAAGAACCCATGGCATATTTCTAGTGGCTCCTACGGGGCTAACACTACACCATATTTCATTACTCCTGTCTAGCTCTATCCTGCTCAGTAAGGGTCAGCTCACTTTCTATCATCCATTACAAATACTTAAAGAATACTGTAAACTTTCGTTATCTGTAAACGTCCTTATCTACATGACAAGTGAGGCCCGGAATGGAGAGACAGCAAAAAACAGTAATGAAGGGATGGGCATGACGAGGTGGAGAGGAGAGGCAACTAAGGGGTTAAAATTGGTGAAGGCTTAAGGGGAGGAGGCAGGATGGAGAATGAACTGGAGGGGAGGAGCTGTATAAAAGGGGGTAGGTGGGGACTTCGGAGAACAGTTGGGGGAAGTTGACAGAGAAGAAGTTTTACCCACCCTCCCTGTTGTGCGTCTTTGTTGTGTAGGGGAGGAGCGGTATAAAGGGGGTAGGTGGGGACTTCGGAGAACAGTTGGGGGAAGGTGACAGAGAGAAGAAGTTTTACCCACCCTCCCTGTTGTGCGTCTTTGTTGTGTTTGTTTTCTCTTCTTGCAGGATCCATGGATTTCGGGTCGTCAGAGCAGCAGTGTAACGGAGGTGTCTTTGGTCTTTGATGTTGGCAAAAAACAGATGTGATGGAAGTGGTGGGGGGCTCATCGGTGGTAAGTGCCCCTCTGGTGTATTCCAGCGGAATGGTATGCTGGAATACGGTAATTGTTGCACTGCGGGAAGGGGGCTGTCTCCGAGCTGGTGATACGGCTGGAGGCCTGGTATGGTGAAATAAGGTCCCGCAGTGTAGTGGTGGAAAGTGTTAAAGTTCAGGGTGCCGTCAAAGACCAACAGACTGGGAGTTAAAATTGTCGTTACAAATGTTGTAAATATGTTAATTGAGAGTTATTTAATATTGGATTTAATATTTTGTTAATAAAAAGGCTGCTATGGCCAGTTATACTTCAACTCCTGTGTGGTCTATTATTGGTAAAAAGGGGCAAGGAAAAGGGGAGGTGTAAAAGTGGGTTTTGAAGGAGTAAAGGGGTGGTATTGGAAAGTTGGGGATATCTTGAATACACTGGTCATGCTTTGAAACTGATAGGTAAATCTAAGTGCAATGCTTCAGTTGTAGATTTGTAGGCTTATTTAACAAACAGTGGAAGAGCAATAATTATGTGCCAAATGCAGTAACCCATAGCTCCCAACTGTCCCTGATTTGGAGGGACTGTCCCTGATTTGGAGCAATGTCCCTCTTCCCCCCTCATTTGTTCCTTCCTCATTTTGGTCTGATCTATACAGTTGTATAAAAATTGCACTTTTTAATCTTTCAAAAAGTGTTTCCCAGTGCTAAACCTTTCTTTTTTTTTGTAAATTCTTTATTTCTACATTTTTCTTTACCCATAGACAATTTTGACTACATAATAAAAACCATAATGCCAAACATTTTACATATTACAAATCAATTATATTATAATAAATCAAAAAAAAAACAAGCAGAATATGGATTGTCTATTTCTTTACTTACCCCTCTCCCTCCCACCCATTCTATGTATCGCAGTCATCTGCGCCTGTCCCCTTTAACCCCGAAGCAAAAAAAAAGGAAAGGAAAAAGGAGAGATGGGGGATGCCATTCCCCACCCTTGCCTGCTGGGCTCCATTGACAGGATTAACATCTCCCCTAGGGGGCTTCTAGGCCTCATTCTCTGTCTTCTCCCCAATTTTTTTTTCCCTCTTCCGATTTTACAAATTCTTCCCATGGTACCCATATCTCATTACTCTGTTCCATTCTTCCTATTGTGCTGGGCCATAAATTTTCCATTATCCAAATTCGTCTATTTTTTTCCAGCCAAATAGAAATGGGGGGTGTTCGAATTTCCTTCCAACATATAGATATGCAGCTTTTGGCTGCATTCACCATGTGACATATTATTGACTTTTTATCGGGATTTGGGAACTTTGTAACAGAAAGAAGGCTGGATCATCCGGAACATATTATTCTGTAAACATTTGGGTTATCCTCTGAACTTCCAACCAAAACCGTCTAATCACTGGACATTGCCAAAAAATATGAAGAATAGTCCCCCGTTCACCACAGTTTCTCCAACATCTGACTCTTCCGGGAAAAATGTATTTAAAACTGCTGGTGTATAGTACCATCGTGTTAACAATTTATAGTTAGATTCCTGTATTTTGGTACATCTAGGGGTACTCAATGCCAGTTGTTCTATTTTCTTACTCTGTATTGAGGAGAAGCTTTGATTCAGATCTCTCCCATTTACTCAGACTTTTTATTTTATACTCCTCTGGAGGTGTTACCAGAAGAGCATATATTTTAGATATAACATGGGAGATTGGTTCCTTTTCTTCACAGTATGTCTCAAATCTTGTGCATGGTCTACAATATTTCTCCATTGGGCCAAGGGATACCAAGAAATGTCGTACTTGTCGTGCCTGCCAGGCCGACATTTCAAATTGACCACCCTGTTGGGTCATATTTTCTATTGTTGGCCAATTATCTAAGTTCATAAAGTGTGATACTTGATATTATCGTCTATCTCTAAGTCCCTGAAAGCCTCTTAACCCAGTCCTGGTGGAAAACGCTGGGTTCCCCAGGACTGGTGTCAAGGGTGACTGTTCTGTAGATATTCTAGGGTTCCGACTTATCTTATATCCCACTTGAAGTGTAGGGCCTATTATAGGGTGCGTTTTCAATGAGGAAGGTAAGGATGTATAACACCAGATAGCTCTACTCAATGGGATAATACCTATTTGTTGTTCAATTCTGATGCATAACTTATATTCTATATGCCTGCACCAATCTATAATCCTACCTAACTTCGCTGCCTGATAATACTTATACATATCTGGGGCTGCAATTCCACCCCGCTCCTTCGGTATTATTAATAAGCTTCTGTTAATCCTAGGTCGTCTGCAGGCCCAAATAAATTTTGAGAATTCTGTCCCTATCTGATTAAAATAGGACCTGGGAATATATATAGGTAATGCCTGAAACAAATACAGAAACCTAGGAACTATATTCATCTTTAAAATGTTACACCTCCCAAACCAGGAATGCATGTCCTTGTTCCATTTTTTTAGAAGTGTTCTGACAGTCATTAGTAATAGTCGGAAGTTCAGATCAAAGATCTTTGTTAAATTTGAGGGGATCTGTGTCCCTAAGTAATTCAATGCCGTTGTCGTCCATCTAAATTTAAAGTTATGTTGAAGGTTTCTACTTAGGTGTCCCTGCATCGCCACTCCCATCTCCTCCGATTTACTATAGTTTATCTTGAAGCCAGACAAATCTCCATACTGTTCTATTTCCTTCAGCAAGTTGGGCAATAATATTTGTGGAGAGGCTAATGAAAACAAGTCCTCAGCATACGCCGATACCTTATATTCTTCTCCTCCTATTCTTATTCCCACAATGTCTGTGTTCTGTCTGGTTTTATTCAAAAAGGGTTCTAGTGTCAGAGAAAATAGGAGTGGCGACAAGGGACACCCCTGGCGGGTCCCATTTGAAATCGAGAATGTATTAGAGTATACTCCATTTGCCTTTGCAATGGCTTGTGGTTTCGAATACAGCTCAATTATCCACTGTAGCATCCGATTCCCGAGCCCCATGTGTCTCAGTACTCCTAACATAAATCTCCAATTCACCCTATCAAAAGCTTTTTCCGCATCCGTGTTTATGAACACACTAGGGTTTTTTATTTGGTTTGCTTGTTGAATTAAGTTTAGTACTTTAATGTTGCTAGCTCTTGCTTCACGCTTGGGAATAAATCCCACTTGATCTAAATGTACTAACTGAGACACATGGGGTTGTAATCGAATAGCTAGGGTCTTTGTAAATATCTTTAAATCTGTATTCAATAAAGATATCGGTCGACAACTGCTACAGCACGTCAAGTCTTTACCTTCCTTTGGCAAAATCGTAATATGTGCTCTTAATGTATGTGGTGTGAAGGTAGTTTCCTGTCCGATGGCATTAAATAGTTTAGTCATGTATGGGCTTAATAAAGAATAGAAACTTTTAAAGTATTGTATCGAAAAACCATCTGGTCCAGGAGCCTTTCCGTGTTTTATTGTTTGTATTGCTGTAAATATTTCCTCAGATGTAATGGGTGCTTCTAATTTTCTTTGGACCGGAGATGATAGTCGGGCTAATTGTGCAGAGGCTAGATATTCATCTAGAGACGAGTGAGGCAAAAGAGGAGGTGTTAAATTGTACAATGATGAGTAATACTCCCCAAATTCCTGTGCGATGTCTTTCGGGATCGAGAGTTTTTGGTCTCTTTTTCCCTTAATATAGGGTATATATGATCTTGTTTGTTGTTCTTGCAGTTTTTTTGCTAATAATTTGCCGCACTTGTCTCCAGATTCGTATGTAGCCCGTCTTCCCTCTTTGTAGTACCGTCTTTTCTTTATATCGTAGGATATCTGATATCTGTCGTCTTAAATGTGCTAATTCATTTCCTACTCCCTTTTCTAATGTCTCTTTATGTAGTATCTCCAATTCTTGAAACTTTCCCAGTAACTCATTTATTTCCTTTTCTCTGGCCTTCTTTACTCGGGAACCATGTTTAATCAAGATCCCCCTTATAACTGTTTTATGTGCTTCCCATACAATTCCAGGGTCACTTTCTGCACTGTCATTTATTTGGAAATACCATGTAATTTCTTTACTCAGATCTGCTAGAATTTCTGGTGATTGTAATAAGCTCTCATTCAATCTCCAACTCCATTCCATAGGATGAACTGCCCCTGATAGTGAGAGTTCTATTATGACTGGAGCATGATCTGACCATGTTATGCTACCAATTGATATATCCTGCACACTGGAGATTAATTGCTGTGGTATCAAAAAAAGATCAATCCTTGAATATAATTGGTATGGATTAGAGAAATATGTATAATCCCTCTCTTCAGTGTGCAGGATACGCCAAACGTCTATCAGTTGATTTTCATGAAGTTTCTGAAGAATACGCTTCCTTGTGCCAGTAGATACTGAGGAGGAACCTCTAGAGGTATCAATTCTTGGATCTAAAGGTATATTAAGATCCCCCCCCCAGAATTAGTTTCCCTTCTTTGAATTTTGTCAATTTTGATCACATTTTTCTGATAAAGTTATCTTGATTTACGTTTGGAGTATAGATGGTAGCTAAAGTTACTTTTGTATTCCCAATAAATCCTTTCAAGAATAAATACCTCCCTCCTGGATCTACGTATTTATCCAACAAGGACCATGCTATTCTATTGGATATTAAAATAGCCACCCCCTTAGTTTTGGCCTCTTTGTTTGATGCCAAATATACATTGGGAAAGTATGTATTTTGAAGATATGGGAATTTTCCTTCCTTAAAATGAGTTTCCTGTATCATTCCAATATCTGTTTTAGTCTGTCTCAAGTCATGGTGTTGCATCCTACGTTTTTCCGGGATGTTCAGACCCCTCGCATTTATGGAGCACACCTTTAGTCCTCCCATCTTCTATGGTCCAGCAGGCAAGGGGAAGGTAGGGGAAAAAAAACCAAAAAAAAAAAAACCCGGGGGTTATAACACCAGTACCTACTTGGGATTACCTATTTGCCCGTAGATACCGAATATGGGGGGTTTGTCTAGCCGCGGCCGGAATAGCGGAGCTATGGGCCATATTCCCCATGGCTGTTTTTTCTTTTTTTTTTTACTTAAAATATGTAAAAATAAACCACCAAAAAAAAACAAAAAAACAAAATAGAGTGAAAAGGGGTATATACATAAGTAGATTACAATATATTATCCACCTACATGTTAAAGTCCATCACAGCTTCTGTGTAGCTAATTTTTTATATATAGAATACATTTTTCCATCACATCCTTGTTTCAAATCAATAATTTCAAAATAATTTCAGACTTCAGATTTCAGTTTCAAATTAATACATTCTATATCCATCACAGACATCTGCTTCCTATTAAGGATATTACTTGCAATTACAGTTGCTTAAGCCTCCTACCCCCCCATCCCTCAAACTGCATATCATGAAAATTCTACCATATCGCATAACATATGCATAATCTCCCTCCCCCTCTCCCCCCCCACCACCACCACCTCGAGTCTCCCCATTTCCACCCCCCCCCCCCATTATCTATGTATCTTTTGCCACACTGGTGTGCTAATACTCATATGTGCCCCTGTTCCAGTGTATTCCATTGAGATATTATTCTCAATTTATTAAATATATGTATATAAACCCTTACCCATCCAACAAATTAAATATAAAGTATGTGTGTTAATAGACCCACTTCTGTGTTATACGTGTGTGTTTCTCAACTCTTCTTTTGTCACTCGTGTCGCTTTCTCCCTCCCCTCCCACCTACCCCCCCCCCCACCCTCAAATTGTCAATCTCTTCTAGTTCTTTTATGTGATTCCTGTGTTTATTGTGATTCATTATAAATTACTAAATTTCCCAATTTACCATGTGTTCTGCTATTATAAACCCCTTTAACCCCTATACTAATCCTCTTGTGTCCCTTAAATCAACCTAATTCTCCCTTATCCAGTGTGGCTTCCCAGTGCTAAACCTTTCATCCAAATTATAAATTGCTGTACTTGTAAATTTTAAAAGCCAATATAAAGGAATAGTAGTTGTAAAAAAAAAGTCCCTTGTGGATTTGATTAACTTTTTTTGGGGTTAATTCTCCTTGCAGGGGGTGTGTCCTATGCCTACATACATTTGCTAGTAGATGGTAGGTTCCCATCTCAAAATGTTGGGAGGTATGGTAACCTACAAAATCAAACCAGATTTCTCTGCTTGCCATGTTGGCAAAAGCTGAATGCTGATTGGTTGCTGTGGGATATATCACTTTAAAGATTGCTCATTGCCACACTGAATAACTACACTTTACACTTACCTCCAACTCCAGTCTTCTGTCGTGATATGTGCTCCTCCAGCCTAAATCTAAAGCTAGTTTCACCTCCCATTTGTTCATTGGTGCCATCATCCGCCAAGAGGAAAACAGAGTAATTGTTGTCCAGGGAATAAGTTGGCCCGTCCACATTTTCCATGTGATATTTTGATGGAGAAGACCCCTGGAAACAATAGTTAAAAGCTATGAATGAATAACATGAAAGGTTACAAATTGAAAGGATGTCGGATTTTAAGCCCCCAATTATTCTGTTGCACTAAAGCAGAGCTCATTCACCACTGCAAGTCATGACTGACTCTGAACTAGCATATGTAGTGGTACCCCCTGTAGGCAGTGCCATCTTAAGAGCATTATAGGCCCCCGGGCAATACAGTGCACTGGGGCCCTGTCTACACAATCACGCACTAGAATAAAAATGCAAAATTATCAAAAGGCTATATTTATTGGTACCTGATTCCTATACTGACCACTACACTGACCTACATGATTACTACACTGACCCTTACACAATAGTACATACCAGCCTGATTCCTACACTAACCTACCTGACCACTACACTAACCTAACTGATTCCTATATACTGACCACCACACTGACCTACACGATTCCTACTCTGACCTACACGATTCCTACTCTGACCTACACAATTCCTACTCTGACCACTACTCTGACCCTTACACTGACCTACATGATTCCTAGACTGATCACTACTAGGGATGAGCGTTATGTTCGGGTCGAACGTGAGTACGAAATACGAACATTATGGGGCGTTCGCACCAAATTTCGAGCGGCGCAACATGCCCCATAATGCACTGCGACATCGCAGTGTATTGCTGTATGCTGATTGGCCAAAGCATGCACTATGACCCGCATGCTTTGGCCAATCCCAGCGCCGTCAGCAAAGAGAGCCATAATTGGCCAAAGGCAGGGTGCCTTTGGCCAATTATGGCTCAGGGGGACTAAGTCCACGCCCCACACTATATAAGGCCGCCGGCCACGTGTAGTGGACCGAGAGAGAGTGTCATTTAGATTGAGCAGGAAGGCAGGTTATTCAGTTAGCTGCAGTGTAAGAGTCACCTTGAACAATGTCTGCTAGGAAATGAGCCCCACACCATTAAAGTTCAACACTCCTTTATTCTTCTCGAATGAACACAATCAGTTGAACTCCCTTGATAGAAACAGAACAGGAGGTGTGGATGCGAATAGGCCCAGACACAATGTGTTCTCCACTTTCCTTTCTGAAAGTGGGTTGCAGTCTCCGAACGAGGGGGGATTTCCTTCCAAGCGGTCTCCGGTGAGAGGCTCACCCGTCACTGGCAGTCTGCTGCACCAGGTCTTCGAATGAGGAGCTCTCCCCGGTCCATTATGCTTCCCAGATTCGGGTACCCACTCCCGGGGTTCCCTAGGATCTCCTTCCCTCGCGGAACTCAGTGTTGGGCACTGAGCTCCGGACCTCCATCCGAGTACCTCACCCCAGGCTAAAGGTGCCTGGGATGGAACACGACCTCCGATTGTCCCCCAGGCCTAGGCCCGCCCAGAGAACCAACACGAACCACCATCCACAAGCTGAAGGCGCCTGGGACTTCGACCCCCTGACAAAGATGGCCGGCCTCTTTATACCCTCTCCCAGCAAGCACGGCGGGTTCCCCGCCCCGCCATACCGCTGCCGAGGGAGGACAAAAAGGAAGCACAACACACAGCAATGATTCAACCCCAGCCCAGGGCGACAGCGCCACCCGCTGGACTGCAGGGAATTACACATCACCAATGTCTCTGTCAAGTTCAAATTTACACCCGGGAAAGTACATACCCGCTATATATATATATATATATATATATATATATATATATATATATATATATATACATACACACACACACACACACACACACACACACACACACACACACATATATATATTATATCCACTGTAGCTAGATCTGACTGCATGCCGTTCCTGGTGTACTGTTTCTAATATACTTCAGAGAGATATATATATATATATCTATCCACTGCATCCAATCTCTCCAAGCCTATATCTGACTGCAGGCCATTCCTGGTATACGTTTTTAAATATACTTTCAGGAAGGCAGGCAGGTGCTTCAGTGATCTGCAGTGCATTAAATATATATACATATACAGAAAGAGAAGGACAAGAGGAAAGAGGGGAGGGAGGAAGAAAAAGACGCAGAGTGCATTAGGGGAAGGCATATATAAAACTTGAGCAGTGCCACATTTACAGGGGAAGAATGGAAAATATTAGACCTAGGCCTAAAATTCGCGTCAGAAAAGGCACTAGACAAATTTGAAGCATATATTGACCTTCGACAGTTCATGAGAAAGTTGAACTTGAAAAAGCAGTTTGCGCTCAATGAAGACACTAGAACACCAGAACACTCAAACTTCACCAGAACCAATCTCAAAAACGACTCCATTTACAATCCCCAGACCCCGGGAAACCAATGCCTTGGAGCTTTCAAGAAAATGGTCGAAGAAGACATTAAGAATATAGAGCATAAAAAATGGAGGGGGATTAAAGATATATGGAAAAAAAAAACATTAAAGAAATTGGGAAGAAAAATTAAGTAGTAATCAGACCAGCCGATAAAGGGGGAGGGTTGGCGATACTCAAAAAAGATTACGAAGATGAAATGGAAACTCTATTAAATGTAGAGAACACATACAGGAAGTTAAAAGGGAACCCCAAGGTACGGTATGAAACAAAACAGAGAGTGTTTGTGCAAAATGAAAAGAACAGGGGGATTCTTATCGAGAAGGAGGCTCAATACCTTGTATCTGAATCTACAAAAACACCAGTAATATGTTCCGAAAATACACAAGAGATTGGAGAAACCACCAGGCAGGCCTATAATAAGTGGAATCAACTCAGTGTTTTCCAGGCTAGGGGAATACCTAGATAAATTCCTGAAACCGTTGGTGACTAAGGGGAAGTCACATCTGAGAGACAGCACACAGCTAATCACTGAGTTGCAGGATGTCAGAGGAGTGGAAAACTGTCTACTCGCCACTGTAGACATCAATTCACTATATACAAGTATCATACAAGATGGACTACGAGGAGTGGAAAAGGTTCTGCATGAAAACACCTAAATGAGACACGAACAAATATCCTAGATTTTGGAGGGCCTTAAACTGGCAATGGAAAATAACTACTTCTGGTACAGAAAAGAGTATTATGTACAGACAAGGGGAGTAGCAATGGGGGCAAGCTATGCACCTAGCGTAGCTAATCTTTTTATGGATATGTGGGAGGAGGAATACGTTTACAACAAAAACATATCCCAGGTTAGAATGTACAGGAGGTACATAGATGACCTCGTGATTTTGTGGGAGGGAACAGTCGAATCCTTTGAAGTTTTTCTGACTGAATTGAATAACAGATATGGCATCACCTTCACCAGAAAAATGTGATGGGCACCAGATTGACTATCTGGACCTAAAAAAATTCAAAGAGGGAGGAAAACTGCGGACCCAAACGTTTTTTTTTTTTTTTTTAAACAAACGGACAGGGACGGTTACATTCCTGTCTCAAGTTGCCATCACCCAAAGTGGAAGGGTAATATCCCCAATGGACAATTGCTAAGGGTGAGAAGAAACTGCCACCGTCTGGAAAATGTTGAAAAACAGGCAGACATCCTGATCAAGAGGTTCAAATTAAAAGAAGGATATCAAGAACATAAATTAATCAAACTGAAAGAAAAAGTAAAACTAATAGACAGGAAGACACTACTCACTAAGAAAGATAAACAAAGGGGGAACAAACAAAATGAGATATCCTTAATCACAGAGTATAGCAACCAATATCGACAATTAGAACGTATAGTCAATAAATACTGGCCCATCCTGAAGGAGGATAGAACGCTAGCAAAAATCCTGCCACAGAGACCGAGGTTTATCTATAGGGAGAGCCCCAACATTGAGGAACCATCTAGTACATAATCTGATTGACCCTCCCAGACTGATAGAAATTTGCCCTGGTCTAAAAGGGTTCTACAGATGCCAAAGATGTCTCCAATGCAGAAAAAGCCTAAAACACCCCAGAAAAAGAACAATGTTTAAATCTAGAGTAGACAATAAAGAATATCAGATTAAAGAGCTGATCACATGCAACAGCACGCATGTCACCTACGTGGTGGAATGCCCCTTTCGGCTCCAATACATAGGGCGGACCACCCGGCCCCTACGGGTTAGGATTAGGGAACACAAATAATATACACAAGGGATTCCCAAAACACAGCCTCTCCAAGCACTTTGAGAAAGTACACCAAAGAGACCCGTCAGGGCTCATTTTCTATGGGATTGACATAATCAAGGATCACTGGAGAGGTGGAAACAAGTGAATTCTGGTGTCACAAAATGAGGAATATGCTCAAATATCACCCCTTACTAAATGCAATCCTGCATTTTGGTACTGGGCTGACAACATGTGGGGTCTTGGGTGTAGCCTAATGTGAAGAAAAGGCCACGCCACGGTGGAGGCATGAGGGGCTAATAGAATCTAGTAACCATATGACTGCAGATATACACAAAACACATTGCGCTCCATCTAACATACAACTCCAGTGTATATAGATAACTAATTCCCTCAAAACTTTGCACTTGGGGGGCATAATTACTAATATATACCAAGTAAATTATGCTATAGAACTATAGAGGAAGTATGTTAGAATAGTGTAAATACCAGAAGTATTATTAAGCACATGATCATGGCGTTTAACACACCCAGTTTATAATATAACATTACACCATGTATTGCGAATTACTCCTCCAGCTAACCACTTGCCCATTTTGTGTTCATTTAGTTACAGCAAGATATTTAATTTAACTTAAAGTGTGGCATGTCAAAATGTTTTTAGCAATCTGTACAAAGTAACATCTGATTTGGTATGGCAAACAGCCCGTGGGGAGCAATTCCCGTATTTGACCACAAGAGGGACACCATTTGGAATCGGAGGAATCCTTCACCCAGGCGGTGTTGAGCCAAAGTCCATAGGAGGCAACCTTTTGGTTGCAATTAGCATAAACGATCATTGATACATGCCTATTAGGGGAGTAATCCACCGGCCGTTGGCTATAATAGACGTACAACGTGACGAGACTACATCACCTCAGAAGAAGTCAGATGACGAAACGCGTCAGTGATTGGTCTCACACGTCGATACTTCACTTACGGCTGTCTGGATCAGAGCGGTGGAACGCATGCCACATCCCAGCTGATTCTGGGCAGCGTGTGTGGGGCCTCTTTTTTCGGTTGCACTCTGTTCTTTAAATTTTTTTACTTTTATGCATGCATTCAAGCGGCATTATCGCTTTTTAAAATTATAAATATTTTTACAAATAAATCTACTGGATTACACTATGCGAGTCCGTTTTCTATTGGTCTTTTGAGGATAACCACAGCTGACACGCAGACACCAGGAAGGTGTACGGGAACCCCCGGGAGCAGAGTGGAGCAGGAACATCCGGCTGCCAGAGGAACGATTCACCCACTCTTATTGCCCGTCACCCCTGCAGGGGTATCTACATCTGGTAAGTGGGGAACCAAAAGGCGGAGCACAAGAGTCACCTAAAGTGTATCAGCCATTAAGGATATCCACCAAAGTCACAAGTTTACAGCATTTAAAGGAACTGGCTACATGATGTTTTCGGATTCATACCAACTGCCTTATTGATCACAGAGTCTCTGCTTTTATGTTGAAAAATAATCTACCTGCAATTTGGCCATATAGACTCTTTGCTGTGTGGGACACATTCTTCTCTGTATTTTCATTATTTAGAATATGTGAATATTTGATATCTGTGTACTGCCTTCGGTGGTAGCTTTCGAATATGTCACTTTGATTTTGTTCACTTTTTTGCATTTAGTTTAATGAGGTCAATATCATTACGTCACATCTAAAGGTCACAAGAGGCCTGTGAGGCTGCACACTAGCCTCGTAACCACTTGAGTTATTGGGCAACCCTTCATAAGGGGCACATATTGACTTTTTTTCACATATTTTTAATTAGGAGTCTCACTCATCTCACTTTAGCTTGGCTGGACGGACACCAAAAGGGGGTACTCACCTGGAGGGTTTCCCTTTTGGGGGGGGTACGTCTAAGCTTCAACTATTTCAATAATTCCTTTTGCACAGCATTGGTTTGCACAGCACTTATTCACTTTATTATAGGCATTGTAAGACTATACTAGTGGTCATCACAAAATTGATTTAGGAAATATTTTAGGTTTAATTTATGTTAACTTTATTGAAGACATAGCACAACCCCTTCACCTGGACTACCCCACTATAAAAATCGGCAGCGCCACTTACCCCTACGTCTAAACAGCTACTCACTAATATATATATATATATATATATATATATATATATATATATATATTATATAGTGGTAGTGTGGTACCCCACCAGTGTATGAATACAGGATTCTCAACCAGGCAGGTTGAGGGGCTCCAGGGTATTTGCTTGTTTGGGAGGAAACTGGCTTTTCAGTTTCCTCATGGTTTACTAAAGTCCACTTTGGGACCTGGAGCTTGGGGATTTCTTAGAGATCTGGGTGGGATGAAATCCCCAGTCCTGGATCCAGGTTTTGAGACTCAACTGCACACTGATTGTTCAGGTGTGTGTGGGCCTGATAGAGTCAGGACCAGCATTCTGGGTTCCACCCTCCCGACAAGTGCAGGTGTGCACTAGGGGAAGCCAGAGAGTGCATGTGTGCAGGTGTGCACAGTGGAAGCCAGAGACCCAAGTCTGAGGATCAGAGCAGTGAGGGGCTGCTATCTAAACGGATTGTCTTTGCAAGGGAATGGTCTGTGGGAGACAGATGAGAGCCTGAAGTAGAAGGACTGAGCAGCACTGCAGTATGTATAAGCCAGGAGGCTGAATGTCATTTTTTTGATAAAAATGAGTGCTGAAACCCCTGCGAGGGAAACCTTTGATTTTGTTTTGAACTTCTTTTAATAAAAATGGGCAAACAAAGCCCTTAAAAAGAAGAACCAGCGAGTTACCTTTGATGCTAGTCCGTCACAATATATACACACACATATACATACACACACACATACATACATACACATATACACACATATATACATATACACACACACAAAGTGGGGCAAAAAAGTATTTAGTCAGCCACCAATTGTGCAAGTTCTCCCACTTAAAAAAATGAGAGAGGCCTGTAATTGTCATCATAGGTATACCTCAACTACGAGAGACAAAATGTGGAAACAAATCCAGACAGACAATCACATTGTCTGATTTGGAAAGATTTTTTTTTGCAAATTATGGTGGAAAATAAGTATTTGGTCAACATCAAAAGTTCATCTCAATACTTTGTTATATATCCTTTGTTGGCAATGACAGAGGTCAAACATGTTCTGTAAGTCTTCACAAGGTTGTCACACACTGTTGCTGGTATGTTGGCCCATTCCTCCATGCAGATCTCCTCTAGAGCAGTGATGTTTTGGGGCTGTCGCTGGGCAACACGGGCTTTCAACTCCCTCCAAAGGTTTTCTATGGGGTTGAGATCTGGAGACTGGCTAGGCCACTCCAGGACCTTAAAATGCTTCTTATGAAGCCACTCCGTTGCCCGGGTGGAGTGTTTGGGATTATTGTCATGCTGAAAGACCCAGCCACGTTTAATCTTTAATGCCCTTGCTGATGGGAGGAGGTTTGCACTCAAAATCTCACGATACATGGCCCCATTCATTCTTTCATGTACACGGATCAGTCATGCTGTTCCCTTTGCAGAGAAATGGCCCCAAAGCATGATGTTGCCACCCCCATGCTTCACAGTAGATATGGTGTTCTTTGGTTGCAACTCAGCATTCTCTCTCCTCCAAACACGATGAGTTGTGTTTCTACCAAACAGTTCTACTTTGCTTTCATTTGACCATATGACATTCTCCCAATCCTCTTCTGGATCATCCAAATGCTCTCTAGCAAACCTCAGACGAACCCGGACATGTACTGGCTTAAGCAGGGAGACACGTCTGGCACTGCAGGATCTGAGTCCCTGGCGGCGTAGTGTGTTACTGATGGTAGCCTTTGTTACGTTGGTCCCAGCTTTCTGCAGGTCATTCACTAGGTCCCCCCGTGTGGTTCTGGGATTTTTGCTCACCGTTCTTGTGATCATTTTGACCCCACGGGGTGAGATCTTGCGTGGAGCCCCAGATAGAGGGAGATTATCAGTGGTCTTGTATGTCTTCCATTTTCTAATTATTGCTCCCACAGTTTATTTTTTCACACCGAGCTGCTTGCCTATTGCAGATTCAGTCTTCCCAGCCTGGTGCAGGTCTACAATTTTGATTCTTGTGTCCTTCGACAGCTCTTTGGTCTTCACCATAGTGGAGTTTGGAGTGTGACTGTTTGAGGTTGTGGACAGGTGTCTTTTATACTGATAACAAGGTAAACAGGCGCCATTAATACAGGTAATGAGTGGAGGACAAAAGAGCCTCTTAAAGAAGAAGATACAGGTCTGTGAGAGCCAGAAATCTTGCTTGTTTGTAGGTGACCAAATACACATTATATATATATATATATATATATATATATACACACATATACATATACATATATACATACATACATACATACATACATACATATACACACACACACACACACACACACCATCCAGTCTCGCCAAGCCTATATCTGACTGCAGGCCATTCCTGGTATACGTTTTCAAATACAGTTTAAGGCAGGCAGGCAGGTGCTTCAGTGATCTGCAGTGCATTTAATATATATACAGTCTCCTACAGTAGGTGACCACGAGAATGTATCTCCATCGCGAACCCATCGCGCAGATACTCAGCGACAGGGTGCCGACATCTCGCATTCACTGCAATAGCGAAAAGGCGGCGCGACACTGTATTGAACGGGGATCCGACGTGGATTCCCGCCAATACCAGGCATTGTGTTTGGTATGAATCTTGAGCGGGGACTCCACGCCAAATTTTAAATAAAAAACCGGCAGGGGTTCCCCTCCAGGAGCATACCAGGCCCTTCGGTCTGGTATGGATTTTAAGGGGAACCCCCTAAGCCAAAAAAACGGCGTAGGGGTCCCCCTCAAAGTCCAAACCAGACCCTTATCCGAGCACGCAACCTGGCAGGCTGCAGGAAAAAAGGGGGGACAAGAGAATGCCCCCCCATCCTGAACCGTACCAGGCTGCATGCCCTCAACATGGGGGGTTTGGTGCTTTGGGGCAGGGGGGCGACCTGCCTGCCCCTCACCCCAAAGCACCCTGCCCCCATGTTGATGGGGACAAGGGCCTCTTCCCGACAACCCTGGCCGTTGGTTGTCGGGGTCTGCGGGCGGGGGGCTTATCGGAATCCAGGAGCCCCCTTTGATAAGGGGGCCCCCAGATCCCAGCCCCCCACCCTATGTGAATGAGTATGGGGTACATCGTACCCCTAACCATTCACCTGGTGGAAAAAAATGTCAATAAAAAAACACTACACAGGTTTTTAAAGTAATTACACAGCTCCGGGGGTCTTCTTCTGACTCCGGGGGTCTCTTCCGACTTCGGGAGTTCCCGTTCAGGATTCATACCCAACACAGTGCCTGGTATTGGCGGGAATCCACGTCGGATCTCCATCCACCGGTCTCAATGTCAGCAATGCGTGTCGCTCATTGCGAAAGGAAAAACAAAATTTTTCCTTTCCCGATGATAAACCAGCTCGGCGCTGGCTTTCGCGACAGGGCTCGTAGGGTGTCAATCTCGTCGCTATTTTGGCGAGATTGACAATGTCGCAGACACCTACTGTACATATATATATCCACTGCATCCAGTCTCGCCAAGCCTATATCTGACTGCAGGCCATTCCTGGTGTACGTTTTCAAATATACTTTCAGGCAGGTGATTCAGTGAGCTTAAGTGCATTATATATATATATATATATATATATATATATATATATATATATATATACACACACACACACACACACACACACACACACATACATATACATATACATACATACACACACACATACACAGTCTCCTACACATATATATCCACTGCATCCAGTCTAGAGAAGCCTATATCTGACTGCAGGCCATTCCTGGTGTACTTTTTCTAGTAAACTTCAGTGTTTTGCTAATCAAATTTTGCAGCATGTCTGGAAGACCACCAAGGAGAGGCAGACGCTCACAGGCCACTAAAAGAGGGCAAGCAGGCTCTGTGTCTACAGCCAACAGTGCTGGTCATGGACATCCTCAGCACTTGGCCGTGGGGCACGCTTGTCCTTTTTATTCGGTAGCTGGCCGTGTTAAGCCACAACATGCAGAAGAGTTGGTAGAGTGGATAACAAAGCCGTCCTCATCCTCTGTCACCCAGGCTCAGAGTAGTTTGCCTGCCAATGCAGCTGCCAAAGCGGCCTATTTCATCGGCTCAATGTCATCAGTCACGCCTTCCCTAGCCCCATCATACATGGATGAGTCCCCCGAACTGTTCAACCACAGTGTTGGGTACATGCTGCAGGAGGATGCGCAGCGTTTTGAAGGCTCTGATGATAGGTTGAGGAAGGCAGTAACGTGAGCCCAGAGAGAGGGGGTACCCAAGGAGGACATGAAACTGTCAGTCATGTTCCTCCAGCTGCAGCATACTGCCAGGTTTGCTCCAGTGACGAGGAGGGAGGGGATGATGAGGTCACGGACTCTATGTGGGTGCCCGATAGAGGAGGAGGAGGCACATCTCCAACGAGGCAGGATGCCCTCCAGGGGCCCGCTTAAGGGCAGCCACCCGACTGCATCACACCGCAGAGCTCCGTATGTGCTGGGCGCTGCTGACTCCCAGCGTATTTTGAAAGTTCTTTGGCGTGGGCCTTTTTTGATACGTGTGCAGCAGATCGCACCGTTGCTGTTTGCAACATATGTCTGAAGCGTATCAAGCGTGGCCAAAACAGCAGCCGCTTGGGCACCACATGCTTGACCAGACATATGTCGACCTCCCATGCAGTCCGTTGGCAACCGTACTTAAAAGACCCACACCAAAGAACAAGGCGGACCTCTCCTTGCTCCTCATCAGCTGGGATCTCCAACCCCACTATACCTTCAGTCCTCTCAGAAACCTGCACTGAGAGGAATGAAGGTGTAGAATTAGGTGTGCCAAGTACTTGCGGGCAATCTGCTATCGCTACACCAACATCTGATGGTAGCAGGCAAATTTCCCTACCACAGTTACTAAACCATCGAAAGAAATTCGGTCCCAGCCATCCACATTCTCAGGCGGCTGAATGCTAGCTTGGCTAAATTGCTAGCACTCCAACTGCTGCCTTTTCAGCTGGTAAACTCTGCCCGCTTTCGTGAATTTGTAGAATGTGCGGTACCTCAGTGGCAGGTTCCCAAACGCCATTTCTTTTCACGGCCTTGTTTATTCAATACACCCATTTCTGTGACTGGCTGCCAGCCCAAACCACTCCCACCCCCCTCAGTATTTAGCCCTAACAGGTGCAGCTGTTTATTGCTGCACAGCCAGGATTACTGCCATCACTGCACAAGCTCAATAGGAACTCTGCTAAGGTGAGAAGGGAGTCATGCACTCTTTTTGAAATACTACCATGTCCTTCCCTTCATACATCTGCTTATACACTTATACCCCGATTGATTCATCTGCAATCTTTCACTTCTCATCTGCGTTCTCTTTCTTTTTCAAAATTTCTCTCTTTTTCCTTTTTTAAAGGCTTTCTTTTTTCTTCTGTTTGGGTTTTTTTGTAGAGTTTGTTGGCTAGCCTATCCTTTACTGTTATATTTCACTATATTTCACAGTATATTATACATTATATATGTAGCGGGTACTTGAATTTAAGGGAGGCATCTGGGTGGTAGTGTAACCCAGATGCACAGATTGCTAGGGTATCAGAGACCTTTTTCTGGTTCTTGGAGGACACTGGTGGTGTGAGGTTCCTTGCAGCCCACAGGTGGCGTTGTTGCCCTGGGCCGGGGCTGAACTCACACCGCAAGACTGTACCTTTTTGTCCTCCCCTGGAGCTGGTACAGCGGGGCGGGGAACCCGCTGTGACGCAAAGGGAGAGGGGATAAAAGGGGCGGACGCCCTTACCACGGGGTTCAGAGTTTGGAGTTGGAGGACGCGGCCGCACCCAGGCACCTTCGGCCTGGGTGCTGGCGTTCCAGTGTTCCGGGCCTAGGTGCCCTTGACCTGGCCGGAGCGAGGATGGAGTCCATCCCAGGCACCTTTAGCCTGGGGTGAGGTACTATGGCGGAGGCCTGGGGCTCAGTACCTTTGACTGAGTTCCGCGAGGGTGGAGGAATCCGAGGGGGGCCCTAATTCCTTGGGTGCCTGTGTCTGAGTTTGTGAGGACTGGTGTGCGGAACTTCTCTGGAGAGTCCGGCACAGCATCGCTGGTGACAGAGAGGCCTCCTGTTTCTCCCTTGGACGAATCTCCTTCCCCTGACAGGGGCCGTGCTAGCGAAGGTAATTCACGTTCTACTCAACATAGTCAGTGGCAGTGACTATCCGCCACTGGTGATATCACAGTGGTTAGCATCAGAAGGGAAGGGATTGTGCCTCGATCTATTCCCCTTTATTACTCAGTAGAAGAAACTGTTTATTGTTTGGCAAGAAGAATAAAACCGAGTTGGACCTATTCACTGTGTGGAACTCTGGTTACTAGGAGCAAAGGAGTCAGGAACAAAGTACTGGACTTGACTCTAGGACACCTGCACAGGGCCCAATTTTCTGGCCTTCACCTCTTAGCTATGGAGGACATGGGCCGTGGTGTATCTCATCTCTCCCTCCCAGAGACCCCTAGACAACAGCCACATAACCGATAAAGAAAGCGAGAGGGAGAGAGGGTCGCTACATACATACATACATATATATATATATATATATATATATATATATATATATATATATATATATATATATATATTGTGACAGCAGGAAGGTAAAGTCACCTGGTTGCATCCAGGGGGGTAGATATATTTCGCCCAGATTCAGGCTTTACGCCGACTTATACAACTAGGTGGAGAGTTGTATAAGCCCAGCTGAGGCTAGTGGGCTCATGGATGACTCATACCTCTAGGGAGAGTGTGGGGCGTCGTGCAGACAGGGAGTTGATGAGACCAGCTGAAGCTTGTCAGCTCATTTAGGCCTCTATAAGAACTCCCAGCTTCATTAGATGTTAGCTCATGCCTGGACCCAGACCTGTGTGGACTGTCTAGGGAGAGTGAACCCCTGTGCGGTGAGACAAAGCCTGTGTGGCTATTTGCTTGGACATTTAAAACCAGGGACTTAGGGACTAGGACAGCACTAGGCTGATCCCAGTTGTTCGTTAGGAAACCCGTATGTTTAGTCAGAGGTCAAGTTGACCAGGATTTATTTTGTTTATGTTTCTTTTGCTTTGCTGTGTTTTGTCACTGTAAATAGAAAATAAACCGCACCTTTTTGATTTTGAAAACCACAACCTCCGTTTGCTGGGCCTGTTTTTGTGTGGGGAGCCCATCTCGGGGGTCACACACACCCGCTGCCGAGCTAACCCCCTCACAATATATATATATATATATATATATATATATATATATATATATATATATATATTTATTATTTCTTCTGTCCATTAGATCCTTGTCCCCTCTCTGCGGCTCCTGTGAGCCCCGACTTGCCGCCGTGCTATTTGGAGGTCTTTATTCATTGTTGGTTCCATGATCCAGATTACAATGCTTGGAGTTTTCCTCACTACTAAGTGCAGTGATATTTTATTAGCTGAGAAAGTCTGTCTCCACACCACCTGTTTTCAATTGGTTGTTGGACCATACATTGGATCTACAGACGCTCTGACACTACACGTGTCACAAAACTTGTGCATTATTCTATCGTTGAAAATATATGACTTGTGAGTATTTACACGTTTATTTTACATGCATTTTTTGCCATTCTTTGCAGATCATTTGGCTATATGCTATACCATTTACTTTTCTATATAGTATTATATTGTTCATTTATACAATGCAACTTTCTCTTTACCAGAAACACATACGCTTACCTTTTTTCAATCCCTGAAGTAAATATACACCATAAGTAGGAATCAAACCCCTTATGGTCTCCGAAACATGTAGGATTGTTGCTGTTATTACCATGTGCAGCCATTCATTAGTGTTTTGTTACATTGTGTAGTACAGCATTAAGCAATTGTGTTGTCATGAATTGTCGCTACGATTGTTCCTTTTTACCATTTCTGTAATTTTGTACCAATAAATTTATATTTTTATATACTACTTTTGCATTCC
This sequence comes from Rana muscosa, assembly GCA_029206835.1. Lineage (NCBI taxonomy): Eukaryota > Metazoa > Chordata > Amphibia > Anura > Ranidae > Rana > Rana muscosa. The sequence continues at coordinate 3,339,237 of CM055124.1, read as the reverse complement.
CCATTATCTATCCTGATTTGGTTTCCTGCCCGCACTATCCCTTGGGGCTTTTCCCTTTCCAATATATTTTGGGATGTGGCAAGAACCACCAGGATCAGCCATCAACTAGTCTCCTTTAAAAATTAATTTTCTTTTCACGGAAGGCCATTCCGTCTCTCTACCGGCATGTGGAAGGCAATGTCTTGGCCTCGTTGGACAGAGCGTCAGTGGTAAGGTGCATATATTACCGCTGACTCATGGTCCAGCAGGCATGGACAGGGACGTTACCTTTCTTTCACGGCACACTAGGTATCTCTGCTGGCAGCTGGGAAGGATGCAGGACAGGGTGCAGTATTGTTGGAGCTTGTTACGCCACCACGCCTCCAAAATGCTAGTAGTGGTGATTCTGCCGTACCTCTCTCCTCCACCCCCTCTTTTTCTTCCTCTAGAGCCTCTTCCTCTGCAGATTTGTCCTCGGAACCAGCGGTGCTCTGTAGGCGTTCAAGGGGCTACACAAGCACTCAGGCAAAAAGATGCCATGTGGTGCTTGTGTTGGTCTGCTTAGGGGACAGGAGCCACACTGGGGCAGACATTGTCAGCTCTGCAGGGGCGGACTCAGAGGTGATTAATGCCAGCTTCAGCCAGGAATGGTTGTATGCGACAATGCACCAACCTCCTCTCCGCCCTCCGACAGGGACACTTGACCCATGTTCCCTGTTTGGCTCACGTCCTGAATTTGGTGGTGCAGCGGTTCTTGTGCAGGTACCCGGACTTACAGGATCTCCTGAGGCAGGCCAGGAAAGTCTGTGGGCATTTCCGCCGGTCATATAATTCCAGCGCTCGGCTGGCTGACCTTCAAAAGGAATGCAACCTGCCCAAGAACCGCCTCATTTGTGACATGCCCACCAGGTGGAACTCAATGTTGGCAATGCTGCAGCGACTGCACATGCAGCACAGGGCCATCAATGAGTACCTGTATGAGTATGGCACCAGGACAGGGTCAGGGGAGCTTGGCTTTTTTTCGCCACGCCAGTGGCTACTGATCAAGGATGCATGCACTGTCCTGTCACCATTTGAGGAGGTCACGAGGATGGTGAGCAGTGACAGTGCATGCATTAGTGATACTGTCCCTCTTGTCTTCCTGTTGGAGCACACACTTCTTGGAATAATGGAGAGGGCACTTGGGGCAGAACAGAGGGAGGAAGAGGAAGACTTCCTTACCTCTCAAGGCCCCCTTTATCCAGACAGTATTCCTGCTGGGCCCGCCGATCACACAGGAGGAGGAAGATGAGGATTGTGTCAGAATGGAGGTGGAGCCTAGCACTCAGCATCAGCAGCAGTCTTCAAGGGATCGTTTTCAGTCCCCAGAAACCCATGAACTTGTACGTGGCTGGAAGGAGGTGGCTGCGGATCATGTCATCCTTAGTGACCCAGAGGACTCCGGCTCGAATGCCTCAGCAAACTTACGCTGCATGGCCTCCCTGATCCTGCAAAGCCTGCGAAAGGACCCTCGGATTTGTAGTATCAAGGAGAGGATCATTACTGGCTGGCAACCCTTATTGATCCACGTTACAAGGGTAAGGTTACGGAACTTATCCAGCCTTGCAGAGGAAGCAGAGGATGAAACATCTTTGGGAGGCCTTGCAGAAAGGTTTGTGCAATGTGGTTCCAGAGCCTGGGAAGTTACAATTTCCTGATCCTGGACAACGTGTTGCTGAGGCTTCGGTCAGTCACAGAAGGAGCGGTGGAGAAGGTGGCCGTCTGACCGATGCGTTCAGACAATTCTTTAGTCCGCAGCCCCAAGGTCTGATCGGTACCAGCAACCATCGCCAGCGTCTGATTTACATGGTGCAGGAATACCTAGGGGCAAGATCAGACTTGGAGACCTTTCAGACCGAAAATTTTTGAATGTACATTCAGTGCTGCTGGAGGCTTTGTAACCGATCATAGAGTGCGCCTGTCCACAGACTCAGTTGATCGGCTCACCGTCATAAAAATGAATCAGTTTTGGATCACCAGTTACCAAGCACCTGATGCTGATGTAACCGATGCCTATGCTGAGTGACTATCCTGTTATGCTGGATGACTATCCTATTCCTCCTCAATGTTCATGTTGATAGCTTCTAAGAACATTTTTGTTTCAGGGCATCACCACCACTGCCTAAGGCCCAATTTTTCTGCCCCTGTTTAACAGGGGCGTGCAATTACAATTTTTTATCTAATATTTCACAGCAGGGCCCGTTCCTGCACTCACTAAGAGTAACTGAGGGCTTACAGTGTTGTGGCACCACCACCACCAAAGGCCCAATTTTTCTGCCCCTGTTCAACAGGGGCATGTAATTACAATTCTTGATATAATATTTCACAGCAGGGCCTGTTCCAGCGCCCACCAAGAGTAACTGATGGATTACAGTGTTCTGGTACCACCAACACCTAAGGCCCAATTTTCTGCAGAGTATATAGGGTAGGTCGTATAGTATATACAGGCGGTCCCCTACTTCAAACATCCAACTTACAAAAGACTCCTACTTACAAACGGAGGGAGACAACAGGAAGTGAGAGGAAATCTACCCCTAGGAAGGGAAATTCTCTCCTGTAAGAGTTAATTGGGAAAAAGGTGTCTCTACTGATGCTTTATCACCAATCCTTGTTTCCCTAATAACCCCAAATTTTCAAAATCCAAATTGTCATTGGAACAGAAAGTGAGCTGAAATGTTCTTAACAGGGGCACAGACAGCAAAACAAATGTTACAGGGGTGATAACCCTTCCCTAGGTTATCCAAAAAGCTTAAAAATGGATTTTTTGGCTGGAGCTACACTTACAAAATGTACCTCTTCCAAATTACAGATTCAACTTAAGAACAAACCTACAGTCCCCGTCTTGTTTGGACCGCCTGTATACTGCTATTCAGAGTATATAGGGCCTGGGGGACCCACGCCTTTTCTTATTTTAATTTGGGTGCGGGGTTCCCCTTAATATCCATACAAGACCCAAAGGGCCTGGTAATGGGCTGGGGGGGGGGGACCCATGCCGTTTTTATCAATAATTTTCATCCATATTGCCGGGACCCGACATTACATTACAGCCGTAAGCAGTTTTAAATTACTTTTATTCCCTTAGAAATGTCATTTTGTGCAGGGACTGTTCTGCGGCGAATTCGCCGCGAGATCACTTTTATCGGCGGTGGGAGAGGGGCCCCCTCCCGCCGCTCTCCGGTGCCCTCCACTGCTTACCGGAGCCGCCAGCATGGAGATGAGTGAGGGGGAAGATTGCCCCCACCCGTCTCCATATAATTGCAGGTCGGAAGCAACGTCAAAACGTCACTTCCGCCCATAGCTCTTAAAAAGGACTTTTTTTTGTTTTTTGCATTTTAGTGTAAATATGAGATCTGAGGTCTTTGACCCCAGATCTCATATTTAAGAGGTCCTGTCATGCCTTTTTTCTATTACAAGGGATGTTTACATTCCTTGTAATAGGAATAAAAGTGACACAATAAAAAAAAAAAAAAAAAAAAAAAAAAAAAGAAGAACAGTGTAAAAATGTAAAATAAAATGGTAAAATAAATAAGGAAAAATTTTTTATTTTAAATGCCGCGTCCCGCCGAGCTCGCGTTCAGAAGCGAACATATACGTGAGTATCGCCCGCATATGAAAACAGTGTTCATGCCACACATGTGAGGCATCGCTGCAATCGTTCGAGCGAGAGCAATAATTCTAGCCCTAGACCTCCCCTGTAACTCAAAACATGCAACCTGTAGAATTTTTTAAACGTCCCCTATGGAGATTTTTAAGGGTAAAAGTTTGTCGCCATTCCACGAGTGGGGGCAACTTTGAAGCGTGACATGTTGGGTATCAATTTACTCGGCGTAACATCTTTCACATGTAGCGCCCACCTCACTCCCCTCTTTGTCTCGTCTTTCTCTTGTCTAGGGGTACCTTAGAGGGGAGGGAGCGGGGACACCACGCCTGGCCTCCACCACAGGTGTTAGTGTGGTATAAGCAACGGTTCTGTATTACCTTCGGGTCAGTGCTGTGCACCTGGATCCTCCCTCCAAGAGTCACCGCAAACCACGTCCGTTAGAAATGAGCTCCACACCATTAAAGTTCAACACTCCTTTATTCTCCTTATCTGAACACAAACAGTTGAACTCCCTTGATAGAACATAACAGAAAAGGAGGTGTGGATGCGAACAGGCCCAGACACAATGTAAGCTGCCACTTCCCTTCCTAGAAGTGTGTCCTGGTCTCCGCGTGTGGGTAGATTTCCTTCCAGGCCGTCTCCGACGAGAGACTCACTTGTCACCGGCAATATGCTGCACCGGGTCTTCAAATGAGGAGCTCCCCCCGGTCCATTGCGCCTTCCGGATTCTGGTACCCAATCCCTGGGCACCCTAGGATCTCCTTCCCTCGCGAAAACCCAGTGTTGGGCACTGAGCTCCGGACCTCCATCTAAGTACCTCACCCCAGGCTAAAGGTGCCTGGGATGGAACTCGACCTCTGCTGTCCTCTGGGCCTAGACCACCCAGAGGAGCGACACGACCCACCGTCCGCAAGCTGAAGGTGCCTGGGACTTCAACCCCATGACCAAGATGGCCGGCCCCCTTTATACCCTCTCCCAGCAAGCACGGCAGGTTCCCCGCCCCACCGTACCGCTGCCGAGGGAGGACAAAAAGGAGGACGGCACACAGCGATAATCCAACCCAACCCAGGGCGACAGCGCCACCCAATGGGCCAGAGTGAATCACACATCACTGGTGTCACTTCCAAATTCTAATTTACACCCGGGAAAGTATGTACCCGCTACACACAATTTAAAGAAAATTTTAATTTAAAAGTTTTTCCCCAAAAAAGTGCGCTTGTAAGACCGCTGCGCAAATACGGCGTGACAAAAAGTATTGCAACGACTTCCATTTTATTCTCTAGGGTGATATATATATATATATATATATATATATATATATATATATATATATATATATATAAATGTTTGGGGGTTCTAAGTAAATTTTCTAGCAAAAAAAATGTTTTTAACTTGTAAAAGACCAAATCTCAGAAAGAGGCTCGGTCCTTAAGCGGTTAAAGGGTTTTTTGGCCTACTTTTATTGAAGGAAAATAAAAACAAGTCCATCCAGGATTCCCACGCAAGGGTTTCAACTTCACAGCAATAATCACAAAAGAAAATACAGAGCCACCTGGCTCTTTAGCAACACCGCTGCTCAGGTTTATACTACAGCCCTCTTAGCTATATAACAGAGTTCCTGTACCTCAGTCAGCACTCTTTTCCAGCTTCCTCGTTGTTCCAGCTCACAGGCTTAGGCCCTGACAGACATGCACACTTCTCCTTTGCTCACCTGGACTCCTCGGGAGGGTGGAGCCCAGAACCATGGTCAGGTGTCTACAAATAGGGCAGCACACACAGGGGAGGGCTGGCGGCCTTAGGCCTGGGGGGCAAGTGCAGTCAAGTGGCCCATTGAACCACCAAATCAGCTCACCATCCATGGCCCACCTGTTTTTTCAATGCAGCCTCACCAGTGCACATCAGTGCAGCCAACTCCAGTGCCCATCAATGCAGCCTGATCACTGGAGCAGGTTACAAGGGGTGTATGGGGGGTCAGCTAGGGGTGTCAGGGTCTCTCACCTCAGCTTTCTCAGCTCAGCAGGTTCTTGCACGCTCCTGATCCTGAGGTCAAGTTGCAGCCAGCACCCAGCCCTGTAGCCCTGCGCCCCGACTCCCTGGCATGCTTGCCTCTGCCTGCTTCCAAGAATCCGGTCCCAGGGAGTTGTAGTTTTCTCTGCGCTGCTGTGTTTTCCACCCACCAGAAGCTTGAGTGCGAACTCCCGGAATGCAACAGCTAGTGGTCAGTCGCAATGGCCATGCCCCCGGCCTGACTTCCTAGACCAGAATAAAAAAGAAACTGGTAGCGGGCAGCGGCTGCCGGCCATTTTGAACATAAGTTAGGGCGGCCTGGGGGGCAATTGCCACCCTGCCCCCTGGCCCAGCCCTCCCCTGAGCACACACCTGACCAGTCAGTGTGCTGGTGGATCACAAAATCAGGACCCAGGACTGGAGATTTCATCCCACCTGGATTGCTACAAAATCCCTGTGCTCCAGGTCCCAAAACGGATTTTCCTAAACAAGGAGGAAACTGAAAAGCCAGTTTTCTCGCAAATAATCAAATCCCCTGGTGCCCCTCAACCTGCCTGGTTGAGAACCCTGCTGGTGGGGTACCACACTACCACAGTATGTGTGTGTGTGTGTGTGTGTGTGTGTGTGTGTGTGTATATATATATATACACACACACACACACACACACACACACACACACACACACACACACTAGAACTATATATATATATTGTGAGGGGGTTAGCTCGGCAGCGGGTGTGTGTGACCCCCGAGATGGGCTCCCCACACAAAAACAGGCCCAGCAAACGGAGGTTGTGGTTTTCAAAATCAAAAGGGTGCGGTTTATTTTCTATTTACAGTGACAAAACACAGCAAAGCAAAAGAAACATAAACAAAATAAATCCTGGTCAACTTGACCTCTGACTAAACATACAGGTTTCCTAACTAACAACTGGGATCAGCCTAGTGCTGTCCTAGTCCCTAGTTTTAAATGTCCAAGCAAATAGCCACACAGGCTTTGTCTCACCGCACAGGGGTTCACTCTCCCTAGACAGTCCACACAGGTCTGGTTCCAGGCATGAGCTAACATCTAATGAAGCTGGGAGTTCTTATAGAGGCCTAAATGAGCTGACAAGCTTCAGCTGGTCTCATCAACTCCCTGTCTGCACGACGCCCCACACTCTCCCTAGAGGTATGAGTCATCCATGAGCCCACTAGCCTCAGCTGGGCTTATACAACTCTCCACCTAGTTGTATAAGTCGGCGTAAAGCCTGAATCTGGGCGAAATATATCTACCCCCCTGGATGCAACCAGGTGACTTTACCTTCCTGCTGTCACATACCCCCCCCCTCTTGTTTTAACCTCGGGGTTGGAACACCAGCAATCAGGCATTCATGTACTCGAGACAAAGCATCCACATTCCCCATTTGAACGCCAGGGCGATGCTTTACTGTGAAGTTGAATTCCTGGAGGGCCAGGAACCACCTATTCACTCTTCTATTTGTTTCCTTGTTTTGAGCCATCCACTTTAACGGAGCGTGATCCGTAACCATGTCAAAGTGCCTACCTAGCAGGTAGTACCGAAGGGAATCTAGAGCCCACTTCACCGCTAAACACTCCTTTTCAACGGTGGCGTAATTTACCTCACGGGACTTCAACTTCCTGCTGAGGTAAATGACTGGGTGCTCTTCCCCGTTCCAGACCTGGGACAATACTGCTCCTAACCCCACATCTGACGCATCACTTTGTACGACAAAGTCTTTAGAGAAGTCGGGTGAGTACAACACTGGCTGGCTACATAAGGCTTGTTTCAAGAATTGGAATGCTGCCTCAGCCTCGGGGGTCCATTTAATCATGACCGACCCTTTCCCCTTCGTCAGGTTGGTTAGGGGCACAGCCTTAGAAGCAAAGTGGGGAATGAATCGCCGATAATACCCAGCGATTCCCAGAAAGGCTCGTACCTGCTTCTTGCTGTTGGGACGTGGCCAACTCTGGATGGCCTCGACTTTGTTGAGTTGGGGTTTTATTACTCCCCTCCCAATGGTGTACCCAAGATATTTGGCCTCCTCCTGCCCAATGGTACACTTCTTGGGGTTAGCCGTAAACCCCGCTTCCCGAACAGAGTCCAGGACTGCTTGCACTTTTGGCAGATGTGAGGCCCAATCTGTGCTATGGACAATTATGTCATCCAGGTAAGCCGCAGCATACTTCCGATGGGGCCTCAGCATCTGGTCCATTTTCCGCTGGAATGTGGCCGGCGCATTCTGTAACCCGAACGGCATTCTTTTATATTGGAACGCCCCGTCTGGGGTTACAAATGCGGTTTTCTCTTTGGCCGACTTGGCCAGGGGGATTTGCCAATACCCTTTTGTGAGGTCAAGAGTCGTCATGTATCGGGCTGTTCCTAGCCGGTCGATCAACTCATCTATACGTGGCATGGGGTAGGTGTCAAATTTTGTAACTTTGTTCAACTGACGAAAATCGTTACAAAATCGCCAGCTCCCATCCGGTTTAGGCACCAACACAATGGGACTAGACCAATCACTTTGGGACTCCTCTATCACCCCTAAGTTCAGCATTTTCTGTACTTCCTCCCGTATTGCCTCCCGTCGGGCCTCTGGGATCCGATAGGGTTTTAACTTCACCCTTTCACCGGGCGGGGTAATGATGTCATGCTCTACCCCAGATGTTTGTCCCGGCAGCTCAGAGAATACCTCCTTGTTGCGAAGCACAAACTCCTTAACCTCCTGTTGTTGGGGTTGTGACAAGGTGGCTGCTATTCCAACCTCAGGAATCACGCAACCAGTTTGAGCTGGTGACCAAGTGTCTGCGACTAGGGACTCTCTATCCCTCCAGGCTTTCAACAGATTAACGTGATAGATCTGTTCAGGCTTTCGCCTTCCTGGTTGTCTGACCTTGTAATTCACTTCGCTCACTTTTTCCATTATCTTGTAGGGGCCTTGCCATTTGGCAAGGAATTTACTTTCAACCGTAGGGACAAGTACCAGTATCCTATCCCCCGGGGAAAAGGTACGGGTCTTGGCTCCACGGTTGTACACTCTCTGCTGTGCTAACTGCGCTTGGGCCAAATGTTCCTTCACAATGGGCATTACCTGTGCAATTCGGTCTTGCATCAGGGCGACATGCTCAATCACACTCCTGTGGGGAGAACTCTCACTTTCCCAAGTTTCCTTGGCAAGATCCAACAGCCCTCTTGGGTGTCTCCCATACAGTAACTCAAAGGGGGAGAATCCCGTAGAGGATTGGGGCACCTCCCTAATAGCAAACATCAGATAAGGAAGTAGACAGTCCCAATCCTTTCCATCTCTATCCACCACTTTCTTCAACATTTGTTTTAGGGTTTTGTTGAACCTTTCAACCAGCCCATCGGTTTGGGGGTGATACACAGATGTACGTAATTGCGTCACTTTGAACAATTTACACAGCTCCTTCATAACCCGGGACATAAAGGGTGTACCTTGGTCCGTAAGCAGTTCTTTACAAATACCCACCCGGCTAAACACAAGAGATAGCTCTTTGGCTATGGTTTTGGCCGAGGTATTTCGGAGAGGGATCGCTTCTGGATAACGGGTGGCATAGTCCATTATAACTAATATGTACTGGTGCCCCCTAGCGGACTTGATTATAGGACCTACCAAATCCATGGCGATCCTCTCAAACGGGACCTCAATGATGGGTAGAGGGACCAGCGGGCTACGGAAATGTGGCATCGGGGCCGACCTCTGACACACAGGGCAGGAGGAACAATAATTTTCTATGTCCTTCATCACCCCCGGCCAATAGAATCTCTGTAATACCCTCTCTCGGGTTTTCTCTGTCCCCAGATGACCTCCAAGAATGTGCCCATGGGCCAACTCCAACATCAACTTCCTGTAAGGTTTGGGCACCACAAGCTGCTCAACGGTTTCTTCTGCCCTTTTTGCCACCCGATACAGTAGGTCCTTCTCTACGCTGAAGTATGGGTAAGTGCAGGTATTATCTGGGTTCACTAACTCGCCATCTATTTCCACTACGTTTTCCCGTGCCTTTATTAGGGCGGGGTCTTTCAACTGTTCTGTGGCAAAGTTTTCCCTGTGAACCTCAAGATCAGAAAACTCCACAGACGGTAGGTTTTCGTCTGAGGAGGTGGGCTCCTCTCCAGTTTCTTGAGTCTCCCCTGCCAATACTGATAAGGGAAATTCCGGAGAGTCCTCACCACTCTCAGGGGAGTTCTGGCTATCACATTCCTGGTACATAGGGGCACCAGTGGGGGGCTCAGGATCATCCCACAGTTCCCAGAACTTCGGAAAATCCCTTCCCACAATGGCGTCATGCGGTAACTGAGATACTAAGCCCACTGGATGAGAGAGGGTACCTTTGGGGGTCTCGAAACACACTGTAGTCACTGGATACTCTCGGGTGTCCCCATGCACACAAATAACAGCTACCTTGCTATTCCCAGAGACCTCTGTTTTAACTAACTCAGCCTTTATCAGGGTCACAAGGCTACCTGAATCCAGCAATACCACAACATTTCTACCATTAACACACATCTTGCATAAATGTTTCTCAGTTCCTCGAATGGCAGTGCATGCGACTGTCGCACACAGCGACTGACGTCTGCCCGTCAGAAAGTCACACTGCATGGGTTCCTCCACAACCGGGCAATTGGCTGCAATATGTCCCGCTTGCCGGCAGCGGTAGCAAACGATCCTTCTTGCGGCCTCTTGAGCCGCTGATTTCCCAGGCTGTTCTCGCCAAACTTGGGGTAGAGCTCCCACCCTCTCACTCTCTCCACCCTCACCCCTTGGAATCCTCTTATCCGCCCCTGGGGATGGTCTGGTCTTAGGGTGGAAAGTCCGAGTGTCTCTGGAAGAGGCCGTCAGGTTCTCTGTAGCCAAGTATTTCTCCACACGATCCACAAGACCATCGGCCGTCTCTGGGTCTCCATGGCTTACCCACTTTTGGATGGCAGTAGGAAGAGCTCTCAAAAACCGATCCATTACAACACGTTCCACAATCTTTGGTGCGGACAAAGTCTCTGGCTGTAGCCACTTTCTGCTCAGGTGAATGAGATCATACATTTGAGACCTGGGGGGTTTTCCAAGCTGGAAAGTCCAGTTATGCACACGCTGAGCCCGGACAGCCTGGGTGACACCCAGCCTTGCCAATATTTCAGCTTTTAGCATCGCATAGTCTTTTGCTTGGTTAGGCTCTAGGTCATAGTAAGCTTTCTGCGATTCACCAGTTAACAGAGGAGCCACCAGTCCAGCCCACTGCTCCTCAGGCCACTTTTCTCTTTCAGCGGTCCTTTCAAATGTGGTCAAAAATACCTCTGGATCATCCTCTCCAGTCATTTTTGTCAATAAACGACTCACCCCAAAGGACGCGGTATTAGTGGGACGGCTTTCCTCACTGGTCTGCGGACGTTGCTGCATTGCTGCTTCCATCTGTTGTTGTAGTCTCTGCTCTTGCTTCTGCAACAGGTCTATGAAGCGGGCCTCAGATTGCTGCTGGGCTTGTTGCTGAGCCTCCAGACTCTGTTGCAAAGTTGCGTTTGTCTGCTGCTGGGCTGCAAGGCTCTGTTGATGAGCTTGCTGCTGGGCTGCGAAGTTCTGTTGTTGAGCTGCAAGGCTCTTTTGCAAACCTGCATTTGTCTGCTGTTGATTGGCATTTGCTAGAGCCAGCTGCTTCAGTATCTCCTCCATGCTGGCTTAAAAAAAAACTGCCACTGGTTCTCCACCAACTGTGAGGGGGTTAGCTCGGCAGCGGGTGTGTGTGACCCCCGAGATGGGCTCCCCACACAAAAACAGGCCCAGCAAACGGAGGTTGTGGTTTTCAAAATCAAAAGGGTGCGGTTTATTTTCTATTTACAGTGACAAAACACAGCAAAGCAAAAGAAACAAACAAAATAAATCCTGGTCAACTTGACCTCTGACTAAACATACAGGTTTCCTAACTAACAACTGGGATCAGCCTAGTGCTGTCCTAGTCCCTAAGTCCCTGGTTTTAAATGTCCAAGCAAATAGCCACACAGGCTTTGTCTCACCGCACAGGGGTTCACTCTCCCTAGACAGTCCACACAGGTCTGGTTCCAGGCATGAGCTAACATCTAATGAAGCTGGGAGTTCTTATAGAGGCCTAAATGAGCTGACAAGCTTCAGCTGGTCTCATCAACTCCCTGTCTGCACGACGCCCCACACTCTCCCTAGAGGTATGAGTCATCCATGAGCCCACTAGCCTCAGCTGGGCTTATACAACTCTCCACCTAGTTGTATAAGTCGGCGTAAAGCCTGAATCTGGGCAAAATATATCTACCCCCCTGGATGCAACCAGGTGACTTTACCTTCCTGCTGTCACTATATATATATATATATATATATATATATATATATATATATATATATATATATATATATATACACACACACACACACACATACACACACACACATATATATATATTATACACACACACATACACACACACACATATATATATATTATACACACACACATATATACACACATACATACACACTTTTTTTTTTTTTAAAGTCCAACCTGGTGCAGGATGGGACCATCTGAACTTGACTAAGGCAGAAATGACAGACAGAAAATGGAGAGTGGCTGATGTGCCACTGGAGATGGTGAGTGGCTGAATTGAGTGCCACTAGAGATGTGCTTGCAACGATTGCAAGAATGTAGCCTTATCAGGAAGGCGGAAAACAAGAAAAGCAGAGAATCGAGTATGTAGGAATGACCAACCATATTCAAACATACGAATAGATGAAGTAAGATGTGGATGCAGTGTGCATGAATTGTGGAATGTAGAGCCAAGGATCTGAATTGTTGTGCCGCCGATGAGACTAGTTTCGGATCGGGCTGAAGAGTGAGTGAATGGCATGAATTGTAGTGCCAAGGATTCAAATTGTTGTGCCGCTGACGTTACTAGATTTGGATCGGGCTGAAGAGTGTATGAATGAAACCGTTACGAATCGGTGGGCCGCAGATGTGAGACTGGATAAGAATCGGACTGTAGAGTGTGTGATATGCAATTTAAATGAATGTATGCAATGTTGTGCCACCGACACGACTGGGCTCGAAATGGGCTGTGGTAGAGTAAAAGCTGGATATACACTATACAATCTTCTGCCGACCCCTCCCCCCAGATTCACCAGAACCATGCCACATGAGGCCAACCTCGAGGACCTCAATTTGTATGCAGTTGGGCAGACCCCTCCACTACATGGCTCCGAAAAACACAAGGAAATCAGATAACAAATTTGCAGTGTGTATGGGTCTTAGGTTTGCTACATCCCCTCCAAACCGAACACATACCAGCCACCCAGCCCCCGAAGCGAATTGGATGCAGACAAGGCAACAGGTGGGCTAATTACCACCTCAATGAGCCACAGAACCTGTGCAATCAATACCTGCTGCCTCCAACCCCACAGACTGTGAAACCTGCAACCAGCGACACCGACTGACAGCGACTCGGGTCTACAAACAAATCGTATGTTCGTAGATGAGGTGATGAACAAAGCAGAGGAAACCTACAAATGCACTGGCCTATGCCGAATGATGTCGGGACACGACCCACAGCGACTCGGATCTACGAACAAATCGTATGTTCATGGATGGGGTGACGAACAAGGCAGAGGGAACCTATGAATACATTAGCCGACAGCCAACTACAAAAAGGTAGGGCACGGAACAAAATCGCAACTTGCGTATGATATCAAAAGGTTTGAATCCTACCTGCAACAGCAAGCGAGAACCGCCAACGAAGACTACGAACGGAGACGCCGCAACACACTGGAATCGAACGCACAGACTCGTAAACATGAGGTGAACTGGGGAGAGCCAGCCTGGAGACGTGAGGTATCACAAACTGGAAACGTCAAGAACCACAGGTGAGTGGTGTGCTTTAAATACCCCCCCCCCCGGGCTCCTCCCATAAATTCAGGCCACTATACATATACAATATACATATATATATATACACACACACACATACACACATACATACACACACACACACACACACACACACACACACACACACACAGTGGTGTGAAAAAGTATTCGTCCCCCTTTCTGACTTTTTTTTGCATATTTGTCACTCTTAAATGACTCAGATCAAACAAATTTTATTATTACACAAAGATAACCCGAATAAATACAACATGCAGTTTTTAAATGATGGTTTAATTTATTAAAGGCAAAAAAGCTGTCCAAACCTGCATGGCTTTATGTGAAAAAGTATTTGCCCCCTAAACCTAATAACTTGTTGTGCCACCCTTGACGGCAACAACTGCAAACATGCATTTGCGATAACTGGCAATGAGTCTTTCACATTGCTGTGGAGCAATTTTGGCCCACTCTTCTTTGCAGAATTGTTTAACTTCAGCCACATTGGAGGGTTTTCCAGCATGAACGGCCTGTGTAAGGTCATGATACAGCACCTCAATTGGATTTAAGTCCGGGCTTTGACTAGGCCACTCCAAAATCTACATTTAGCTTTGTTTGAACCATTTGGAGATGGACTTGCTGTTGTGTTTTGGATAATTGTCCTGCTGCATAACCCAAGCGCACTTGAGCTTGAGGTCACGAACTGATGGCCAGACATTCTCCTTTAGGATTTTCTGGTAGAGCTCAGAATTTATGGTTCCATTAATTATGGCAAGTCGTCCAGGTCCTGAAGCTACAAAGCAGCCCCAGGCCATCCCCCGTGGTCCTTGGACTGCAAATCTTCGGTCTCCCTTTGATTTGTAGCGGGACTTGGGGATGTGGAGGAGGTTTTGGCTGGTTGATCGGAGAACGTGATTGGGGGTGTAGTGTTTTATTTTCTCGCACAAGTATTGAGGAGCGTTTCCTTGTGTGCACTTGTGGGTGAGACAGAGGGTCTTGAATGTGACCCGATCCTTTACGGTTAGCCAATGAAGGGTCCTCAGGGAATGGGTGATGGATTCCCACGTTATTTTCCCCGTTACCAGTCTGGCTGCTGTATTTTGGATGACTTGTAGGCATGATATCTGGTATTTTGTTAGTCCTATGTAGAGGGAGTTTGCGTAGTCAAGTCGGGAATTGATGATTGTTCCAACTACTGCTGCTGTGTCCTCTTCTGGGATGAAGGGGATGAGTCTACGCAGCAGGAGGAGGAGATGGTGAGATCCGCTCACTACTGATTCCTACTTGTGCGTCCATCGACATCTCTGAGTCAAAGATGATTTTGACTTTGGTGCTCGGGGTAATGGTCTGTCCAAGGATGGTGGGTGGTGTCCATGAAGTCTCAGCTTTTGTCTTTCGGTGTGCGTCGAGAAGTTCTGTTTTGGAGCCATTGAGTTTGAGGGGGCTCTCAGTCATCCAATCATCGATCAATGTGAGGCATTTTACTAGACCGTGATATTGGTCTTTTTCCGGTGATGCGAAAGTAGAGTTGAGTGTCATCAGCATATGAGTGGTAGCACAGGTCCGGTTTGCTGATAATTTTGAGGAGTGGGCAGAGGTAGATGTTGAAGAGCACAGTGACAGGGGTGATCCTTGAGGGACTCCGCAAGAAATTGCACGAGTTTCAGAAGGTGAAGGCTCCTAGTTTAACTGTCTGGGAAGGATGTGAATCAAGGTAGATCTGCGTCTGACTCCTGCTAATTCTTTTAGGCGAATGAGTAGAGTTTTGTGGCCTGCAGTGTCGAACGTTGCACTGAGATCCAGCAGCACCAGGAGACATGCTTCTCCGTCATCTGCTGCTTCGAGGGCATCATCCCATATTTTAAGAAGTGCGGTTTCTGTGCCATGGCCTGGGCGGAAACCAGATTGTAGTGGATCCAAGAGTTTGTGGGTGTCCAAATGGTGTTGTAGCTGTTGTACTACTGCTTTCTCCATGATCTTTGGAGATGGTGTTAAGACTTGTTACCGGTCTACGGTAGTTCGGATATTTGGGGTCGAGGTTGGGTTTCGTCTCTACATTCTTTCAGGAGTTTTGTCGAAATTATGTCATTTGGTGATGTGCTGTCTCGGAGGCTTCTGATGTTTTTGGTGGTGTCGATGGTGATAGGGACCAGTGAAAAATTTGTTGATTGTATAATGTTTGTGTTGATTTCCTTTTCTTGCTTTGGCTGAGTGAGGTTGGTTGTTTTTTTTCCGTTGAATTATTTCACAAATGTTTTCGATTTTGTCGATAAAAAAAATCTGATCGCTCATTGCAGAATTGTTGAGTTTTCGTCTGCTGGAGGTTCTAGGCAGGTAGGGTTCATAGTCTGAGCGACTAGTTTGAAAAGTTCACGAGGACGGTTTATGGCTTTTGAGATGGTGTTTGAAATTTTTTCTTTTTTTGCTTTGAATATTGCTTTGTGGTATTTATTAGTGAGTGCTTTGTAGTTTGTGTGGTTTTCCTTTGTTGGATTTCTTCTCCAGGCTCCTTCTGCTCTTCTGCGTTCTTGCTTCAGTAAAGTACAGTAAGTGTGTCATTGAACCAGCCCGAATTGTTTTTGCGGATGAGTGCGCTACGTTTCGGAGCAACTGTGTCTGCTGTTTGTATTAATAGTTTGTTTAAGGAGTTGAGTGTTTGTTCCGTTAATTGGTTTTGAATTAGCATTCCTATATTTGATAGTGTGGCTTTGAAGAGTTCAGAGTGTAGTTTCTTCTGAGATCTTGTCCAGTGTGTTATTGAGTGTTTCGGTTTTTGGGAGATGGTGTTGGTGGTGATTTTAAATTTGATAGCGTGGTGGTCCGTCCATGGTAAAGGAATGTTGTCCAGGGTTTTGATGTCCATATTTTGTTTGAAGATGAGATCAAGAATGTGACCTGAACCATGCGTGGGGGCATTTATTAGTTGCTGCAGACCTAGTTCTTAGTTCATGCAGGAGGTGGCGATGGGGTCCTGGGTGGAGTTAGCCCCGAGTAACAGAAAGTTTTTGGTTTTTAAGGTGCATGTCGAGATGAATTCGGTGAAGGGTGTGAGGAGATTTGTCTGGTCCTGGTGGTCTGTAGCATAGCAGTATGTGGACGGTGTCTTGAGGTGTTTGAAGATGCAGCGTAAGTGTCTCCATGAAAGTCAGTGAGTTCTGTAGAGTCGGTTTGATGAGAGAGAGGCGAGATTTGAAGATCACTGCTAGGCCCCCTCCTCTTTGTCCTATTCTATGTTCAGTTAGGATGCAGTAGTCATCAGGCACCAATTCTGTTAGGATGGTGTTACAGTCAGGTGTTAGCCAGCTTTCCGTGATAAAGAGGCAATCCATGTTGTTTTGGGTGATGAAGTCGTGGATTTCCTGTCTGTGCTTGACTGCAGATCTGGTGTTGATCAGGGCGCATGATAAGTGTTGTAGTTGAAGTGGTGCCTTTTTGTTTTTGGTGGTTGATTGATCCTTAGAAGTTGTTCTTTCCGTAGTATTTTATGGGTGGAGTTTGGTAGCGTTGAGGCGGTATTCCTTAGACCAGTGTTTCTCAACTCCAGTCCTCGAGGCGCCCCAACAGGCCATGTTTTCAGGATTTCCCTCAGATGAAACGGCTGTGGTAAATGGTAATTACTAAGGCAGTGAAATTGATCAAATCCCCTGTGCAAAGTAATGGAAAGCCGGAAAACATGATCTGTTGGGGCGCCTTGAGGACTGGAGTTGAGAAACACTGCCTTAGACTGTGGAGGGTGTCCGCTGAGTATTTAAAGTTGCACATGGTGGGAAAAAGTTGATGGTGATGAAACGATGCAATGATAATACTGATCAAGCGACGATTGAGGATGACAAGGTGATGCTGATCCTGAAGATACAGCTGATATGGTGGTAATGAGGATGATGTGAATGGTGATGATGGCGATAGTGACTGAGATGGGACCCAAAGTTACCTAACCCCCCCCCCCCCCCTCGTTGATCCAGAGGAAGGCGGAAAAAAAACTTTTGGTAAATGTTTTTTGGTAAATGTGAGATGAGCCTGCAGTTCTTTAGATGTTTTTCTGGGTTCTTTTATTACCTCCTGGATGAGTCATCATGCTCTTGGAGTAAATTTTGTAGGCCATCCACTCCTGGGAAGGTTCACCACTGTCCCAAGTTATCTCCATTTGTGTATAATGGCTCTCCCCGTGGTTCACTGGAGTTCCAAAGCCTTAGAAATGGCTTTGAAACCCTTCCTAGACCGATACATTACTTTGTTTCTAATCTGTTCTTGATTTTTTTTTAGATTGTGGCATGATGTGTGTCTTGTGATCCAAATGCTTCACTTTGTCAGACAGCTTCTATTTATGTGATTTCTTGATTCAACAGGTCTGGCAGTAATAAGGCCTGGGTGAAATTTAAATCAGCTTTCCAAAAAATTGTGGTTAATCACAGTTCATTCACGATTCAGCATGGGAGGGGGCAATTACTTTTTCATATAGAGCCAGGCAGATTTGAACAGCTTTTTTCCCTTAATAAATGAAATAATAATTTAAAAACTGCATCTTGGATTTACTCGGGTTATCTTTGTGTAATATGAAAATTTGTTTGATGATCTGAATCATTTAAAGTGTAAAAAAATAAATAAAAATAAATCAGGAAGAGGGCAAATACTTTTTCACTCAAAATACACACACACACACACACACACACACACACACACACACTGTCCAATCAGCCATTCACATGTAATTGCGGAAGTGTCAGTAACCGGCTCTCCTCGCCTCACACTGACAGCGTGGCAAGGAGAGCCGATCAGCAGCATTTCCCTGCAGGGGAGACCTGGGCAGGTAATTAGGGCACGGATCATCAGTGCCCTGATTTCAGCGAAGCCCCAGCAGTGCCCATCAGTGACACAAATCAATGCCCATTACTGATGCCAGTCAGTGCTGCCTTTTAGTGCCCACCAGTGCGGCACATTAATGCCACCTAATCAGTGCCCATAAGTGTTGCCTCATGAGTGCCGCCTCATCAGCGCACATCAGTGAAGGAGAAAAATTACTTTACAAAATTTACTCAAACTTTTTTCTTCCAAATTTTAGATTTTTTCTTTTTTTGTAAAAAAAAAACAAAAAAAACAGAAGTGATTAAATACCACCAAAAGAAAGCTCAGATTGTGTGAAGCAGGAAGGGGTGAAAGTGCCGCCCTGTATTGAAGTGGTTAACCTGAGAAAAACATTTTAAAAGAAAAATAAGGTAATTTTGAAATTGATGGCAGCAACATGTCTCAAAAAAGTTGGGACAGGAAACAAAAGGATGGCAAAGCAACTGGTACTAATGAAGAGCTGAAAGAACATTTTGCAACTAATTAGGTTAATTGGCAACAGGTCAGTAACATGATTGGGTATGAAAAGGGCATCTTAGAGAGTAGGGATGGGCTATCAATTTGGGGGTTTGCGGCAAATTCAAAAAGCCGCGGAACACGCTTTAAAAAAGTCTATGAGAGAAATCTAAAGTGCTAATTTTAAAGGTTAATATGCAAGTTATTGTCATAAAAATTGTCTGGGGACCTGGGTCCTGCCCCAGGGGACATGTATCAATGCAAAATAAAAGTTTTAAAAACTAACGTTTTTTCGGGAGCAGTGATTTTAATAATGCTTAAAGTGAAACAATAAAAGTGAAATATTCCTTTACATTTCGCACCTGGGGGGGTGTCTATAATATTCCTGTAAAGTAGCGTATGTTTGCCCTGTTTATAACAGTCTCTGCACAAAATTACATTTCTAAAAGGAAAAAAAAAGTAATTTAAAACTACTCGTGGCTGTAATAAACTGCCGGGTCCCGGCAATACAGATAAAAATCATTGAAAAAAAAAAAAAAAAAAAAGGTGTGGGGTTCCCCCAAAAAACAGGTCTAGTATGGAATTTAAGGGGAACTCCGCACCAAAATAAAAAAAATGGTGTGGGGTTCCCCCCAAAAATCCACACCAGACCCTTATCCGAGCAAGCAACCTGGCAGGCCGCAGGAAAAGAGGGGGGATGAGAGAGCGCCCCCCCTCCTGAACCGTACCAGGCCGCATGCCCCTCAACATGGGGAGGATGTCCCCATGTTGTTGGGGACAAGGGCCTCATCCCAACAACCCTTGCCCGGTGGTTGTGGGGGTCTGTGAGCGGGGGGCTTATCGGAATCTGGAAGACCCCTTTAACAAAGGAGACCCCCAGATCCCAGCCCCCCCTATGTGAATAGGTAAGGGGTACATTGTACCCCTACCATTTCACAAAAAAAGTGTCAAAATGTTAAAAACCACAGGAGACGGCTTGGGAAAAGTCCTTTATTAAAAATAAAAAAATAAAATGTTAATTTTTAGCCCTGATGAAGGGGGAGTGTCGAGCCCCTGAAACACATTGTCTGTTACAAAATAAAAGTTTGTACAAGCTGGTGTGGGGCTCCCTTCCTTTCAAAACTTCAAACTCCTTTGGGGGTCCAGAAAGACCCCACAATTGGTGAACAGCCTCTAGGACCACAAACCACCCATCCTATTAAAACGCATATGCATAAAGTTTAGCGATCCTGCATCACAAAGATTGCCTGGGCTTAAAAAAAGAGATCCACTGGAATTAAGCCTAAACCACAAAAACTTGGTCAAAAAAGTAGGTTGATCAAAACCTAATGTCTCCTTTCTAACAAAGTGGATCACTTTCGGATGCCTTATTAAGCACTATATGGGACTGTGGTAGATGTAATTCTTAACCCCCATACCTAATATTTTAGGCGAGAGGTTAGTTTTTACATACAGCAGCAAATTCTATCCGTTTGCATCAAACAGTGACATTCTGATCAATGTTCACACCTAAGCAGGTGCGATTGTGTATGTGTGCGTGTGTGTCTCATTTAGGGCAGTCCATTGATTTTAATAGGCTGCCCTACATGTGAAAATTGCACCAAATAAATGCAAGCACTTTTTTTACATTACGCTGCACCAAAACGCATGTTATTTTGTCACCATGTGATTTGGCTTGATTTCACGTGTGTTAGCAAGGTGTGCTGGTGTGCCATTAAGAATGACACCGTGGTGCTCCTGTTAAAAAGATGCCTGTTTTTCACCCGGTTTTGCATGGTCCTGCATTGCTCAAGTGTGAACCAAAGCCCCATTTACAACTGAGCTTTGTGTAACTCCAAGCTCCAAAATGCTTGACAGCCTCTTATTAACCCTTAAAGTAGAACTCTATTCAAAACTGTCATTTTGGATAGAGTAAGGGAGGGTTATAAACCCCATGTCCCATTGTGGAAATTTCCCTTCACTTCCTGTCCCATAGCTCAACAGGAAGTGTGAAAAAAATTTCCTTTTCTGGGGACAACCCAAAATTTGGGATTTTTTTTTCTTTAACAAAGATTTTATTGGAATTTTTCAAGAAAGTTACATCGTATTATAGCAAAATAGGAAAAAGGGTTCCAGTTGTAGCCCATCACATAGTTGTATACAGATTACATACACAAAAAGTAAAAGGCACAAAGAAAATGAGGTGTAAAACAACATTTGCATAATGATCAGTGTTCAAAATTAAATATAGTAGCCTTACTCTTGATTTCATAACCGAGTCTATTCTCCATACTGGCAAGCTACCTGTCTAGAAGACTATCAGAACCAACTGAGATTGCGGGTTCTTAAAAGCTATTCATATCCTAATCAGTAAGCCCATGGTGGTCCAGAGGTCAGAGTAGACTACTCGAGTCAACCCCCAGCTCCACAACCGCTATGTAGTAGGGCCCAGGCAAGAAAGAAAAGAGATAGTAAAAAGAAAAAAGGGAGGGGGGGGGGACGCACACAAAAGAACAGACTTATCCACGGCTCCCAAGTAGCGGAAAAGCTGGAGATTTTATCTTGCGAATTGTATATCAGCTCCTCCATCATCGCTATGCGGTCGATGCGTAATGCCCTTTCTTTGAATGAAGGAGGCGATGTGGACCTCCAATGCACCGGTATACAAAGCCTAGCAGTGTTTATCATATGCATAGCTACCGAGTTATAATTTTTTGGGGGGATTTTGGAGAAATGAAGGAGGCATTGTGCTGGTGAAAACTCCAATGGGAGCGAAGAGATGGCTGCCGTTACTTCATGCACCTTACTCCAATACCGCTAAATCAGTGGGCATGACCACCAAATGGAGAAAAGTGCCTATTTCCTTTTCACATCTCCAACGTCTATCAAGTCCAACGTGGATTCCCAGAATGCATGATCCAAAACGTATAGAGGAGTACGGCTCCCCAAACATGGAGGCGTATAGCGCAGAGATCACATGACACTGGAGCGACGAGCTCGAACACCATGATTCGAATACCATAGGAGCTTTCGTGTATCTTTACCTTCTCGCTGGATCATCTAGAAAGTGTTTTAGTTGAATATAGGACCAGAAGGGGAAAGACTTAGCATTAGACAATGGAGCGATGTTTTGCAGTCGTATGAACTTGCCCCTGTGAAAGAAGTGTTTCGCTTGCTTCTCCGCATATGGCCAATCCTACGATAGGTAGGTTTAGCCAGCCCTGTGGGGAAATCTGTATTCCCTCTAATGGGGGTAATCGAGCATTTTGTGGCTGAGATCTCATAGACTCTACAGACCCTATCAAAGTCCTGCCCCAATAAGGGGAGGCGTGTGGAGGCTAGCTGGTACATGCTTTTTGGAGACCCAGGGAATCGAGCAAAGCTCAGACACCGAAATAAGTCGCTCAAGGTTCACCCAGCCGGGTATGAATCCTCCAATCTACAACCCTAGTCAAGTGGACTGCCAAAAAATATCGTTGTGGATCAGGGAGACCAAGTCCGCCCTTAGATTTTGGTAGTACTAGCTTCGCCCACTCGATGCAAGATGATTTTGTGCCCCACAGGAAAGACCTACACAACCTCTTGTAGGCCGCAAAAAAGAGGGTGGTAAGCGGATCAGGATAGTCTGTATTTTGCACAATAGGCGGGGTAGAACTGTCATCTTTAAGATAGAGGCCCGTCCAAGCCAAGAGAGGGTGGGCACATCCCACCTTTGGAGATCCTGTTAAAAACTTTATCAGAATTGAAAGTTATACATCATATAATACTTCTAGTTTACCCGGGAGTTGGATACCCAAATGGGTGATGGCATCGGTTTCCCATTTGAAAGGAAAATAGGATTTTTTACTCACCGTAAAATCCTTTTCTCCGAGTCCATGGACCGACACAGCTTCTCTATTGACAAAGTGGGTATTATCCGTTAATTAGGAGCGACTAGGCAGAAAACTTGTAAAAAGTGTTGCATCACACCTTCTACAGTACCGCCCAGGGGGCGGACCCTCTGGGTATATCCCCTCAGTCTGCATCTCGCAGATCAGTTCGTCAAAAAGCAGTACAAACTTAAGAGGGGTGGGTGCTGTGTCGGTCCATGGACTCAGAGAAAAGGATTTTACGGTGAGTAAAAAATCCTATTTTCTCTTTCGTCCATGGACCGACACAGCTTCTCTATTGACAAAGTGGGACGTCCCAAAGCAGTGTCAGAGAAAAAAACGAGGGGTGGTAACAGCATAAAAACAAACTTCACCCCAAAACACAAAACAGCACTCCTCCAACGGAGGAGTTGCAACTCTAAACAGCCGCTTGCAAAACCTTGCGGCCAAAGGAGGCATCCGAAGATGCACCTACATCAACTTTGTAGAATTTTGTGAAAGTGTGAGCGGACGACCAAGTCGCCGCTTTACATAGTTGGGAAACAGACGCTTGATGTCGGAAAGCCCAAGAGGCACCTATTGCCCTGGTCGAATGCGCCGTGACAGGAAAGGGGGGCGCCTGACCCTTTAAGGCGTAAGCCTGGATTACTATCTGTCGGATCCACCTAGAGATGGTGGCCGACGAGACTGCTTGGCCCTTCTTGGGACCAGCCACCGAAACAAACAGTGAGTCTGACTTCCGGAACAGGGAAGTAGCAGATAGGTATACTCTCAAAGCTCGGACAACGTCCAAGGAATGCAACGCCGACTCCTTAGGATTCGACGGATGAGGACACAAGGATGGAAGTACAATGTCTTCGTTGAGATGAAAAGCCGAAACTACTTTCGGAAGAAAGGAAGGCTGCGGCAGCAGCACCACCTTATCCTTGTGGAAAATCAAATAGGGAGCCTTGCAGGACAAGGCTGCCAGCTCAGAGACTCGTCTAACTGACGTAACAGCCACCAAAAAGACCACTTTCTGAGAAAGTGTCAACAGGGGAATATCTCTAATCTTCTCAAACGGTGCCTTCTGAAGCACCGAGAGGACCAGGTTCAAGTCCCACAGAGGTAACGGGGGACGGACCGGAGGGGCCACATGTCGAACCCCCTGCACAAATGTACTCACGAGAGAGTGAGTCGCCAGGGGTCGCTGAAAAAAAGACAGCCAGGGCAGATATCTGACCCTTAATCGTACTTAGGGCAAGCCTTTGGTCCACCCCATGCTGTAAAAACAGCAGGATTCTGGAAACCAAATAGGTACGCGGATGCCATTTCATTTCCTCACACATGGAGATGTAGGCCCTCCAAGTGCGGTGATAAACCTTCCTAGAGGACGGTTTTCGAGCACTTCTCATAGTAGAGATTACTGAGTCTGACAGGCACCGGTCTCTCAGTACCTGGTTCTCAACAGCCATGCCGTTAAAGCCAATGACTGTAAAGCAGGATGGAATATGGGACCTTGCGATAGCAGGTCCTTCCGTAGTGGTAGGCGCTAGGGGACGTCTGCTACCAGACGTACTAGATCAGCGTACCAAGCACGCTGAGGCCAATCTGGAGCGATTAGGATCATTGGAATTCCCTCTGCCTCCACTCTGCGGAGCAGAAGAGGAAGAAGCCTTAAGGGAGGGAAGGCATAGATTAGCCGATACTGACTCCACAATGCTACCAACGCGTCCGTTGCGTCTGCCCATGGGTCTCTTGACCGGGCCACAAATCTCAATACCTTCCGATTGAGTCGGGAAGCCAGAAGATCTACGTCTGGTGTGCCCCATCTTTGGCAGAGGAGTTGGAACACCTCCGGGTGTAAGGACCATTCTCCCTGGTCCAGCATCTGGCGGCTCAGGTAGTCCGCCTGCCAGTTTTCCACACCCGGAATGTACACGGCCGATAGTGCCGGTACGCTCTTCTCTGCCCACTTCAGGATGCGAGCAACCTCCGATGCTGCAGCTGAGCTTCTTGTTCCTCCTTGATGATTGACATATTCCACCGCTGTGGCGTTGTCTGACTGGATCCTGACTGGACGCCCTTGCAGTCTCTGAGACCATTTGAAGAGGCACAGCTTGATCGCCCGGATCTCCAGGACATTGATCGGCAGGAGGGCTTCCTCTGGGGTCCAGCGACCTTGCGCCGACTGAACACCCCAGACTCCCCCCCCAACCTGCAAGGCTGGTGTCCGTCGTGATCACTATCCAGTAAACCGTAAGAAAGGACTTCCCGGCCATAAGAGCCAGGTGCTGTCAGCCTCCATACCAGGGATCTCTTGACTAGGTGGCTCACTTGGATTTGATAATCCAGAGATGAAGGGCATCTGTTCCATCTGGACAGAACTTCCTTCTGTGACACTCGAGTGTGGTATTGAGCATATGGGACCGCCTCGAAGGAGGCTACCATGAGGCCCAACACTTGCATGCAAAAACGGAGTGACGACCAAATCCTGGAAGTCAGCTGCCGTACTGCAGCCCGGAAGGTATGCAACTTCTCCACAGGGAGGAATACCTTTGCCTCTGTGGAATCCAGAATCAACCCCAGGTACACTAGGCGTTGAGTGGGCACCAATACTGACTTTTGCGTGTTTAGTATCCAACCACAGTCTCGAAGAGTCTGACAGGTAATAGACACGCTTACCTCTAATTCTGAGCTTGAAGGGGCCTTCAATAGAAGGTCATCCAAGTAGCCCATGATAGCGATACCCCACTGTCTTAGAAGTGCCAAAATCAGAGCGAGCACCTTGGTGAACGTCCTGGGTGCTGAGGCAAGGCCAAACGGGAGGGCCACAAACTGGTAGTAGTTCTTCCCGATAGCAAATCGCAGAAACCTCTGGTGTCTGGAGTATATGGGGACATGCAGGTATGCGTCCTTGATGTCCAAGGAGGCCAGAAAGTCCCCCCGGATGGAGAGCCGTGACTACAGATCAAACCGACTCCATCTGAAATCTGTACTTTCACAAAGGAACTGAGGGCTCTGAGATCCAAGATTGGACGAACCCCCTCCTTCTTCAGCACAATGAACAGATTTGAGTAAAAACCCTGACCCGTTCCTGTTCTGGAATTGGAATAACTACCCTGCGTTCCAGTAGACCCTGGACCGCCCCATACAGGGCCTCCCGATGGGTCGGTAGTAGCTGGAGAGTGGAGGTGATGAATCGGTCCGGTGGACAAGAGAGAAATTCTATCTTGTAGCCTGAGAAGATTACTTTGCAAACCCACCTGTCGGAGACTAGAGCTGTCCATTGAGTCGCAAATTTGCGAAGACGTCCCCCCACCCGAGAGCTGGGTGGGGACGGACCTTCATGCGGACGCAGATTTGTCCGCAGGCTTGTTGGGTCTGTGGGACCAAGGACGCTTTTGTCCTTGGGCAGGCGCTTTATCGGCCTGGGGTCTTTTCCCTGTCGCCCTAGGGCAGTGATTCTCAACCAGGGTTCCGTGGAACCCTAGGGTTCCTCCAGAGGTTGCTAGGGGTTCCTTCAGCATTGGGCAATTTCTGCCTCTCAGATGAGTTCCACTGACACCATTGATCTTTTTATCTATCTGTAAGGAGGTAATTCTTCCCAATGACCACAAGTGTAAGGACCATTCTTCCCACTGACCATCACACTAATGTATCATGAGTTGTAGAGTTCACATTTTTAGCAGGGGGTTCCCCGAGACCGGAGAACTATTTCAAGGGTTCCTCAGTGTTGAAAAGGTTGAGAAAGGCTGCCCTAGGGGGACGAAAAAAATGCTTGCGTGCAGTAAAGGAGGGCCCTTGGCGTGGCCCCTTACCCTTGCTAGTTTGGGGAAGCAAAGTGCTTTTACCTCCTGTGGCATCCTTGATGATGTCATCCAGAGATGCCCCAAAAAGTCTGTCGCCCTTAAAAGGCAGATCCAACAGGGCTTTCTTGGAAGTCTGGTCAGCAGACCAGCCCTTTAGCCAGATCAAGCGGCGTATTGCTACTGCATAAACCAAAGCTTTTGACAACAGGGGAATAGTATCCATGTCTGACTCACAGACAAACTTAAGGCCCTGGACCAACTGGTCGGGCAAAGTTATCTCATTAGGAGGAGCATCTCGCTCCTTTAACCCCTGGAGTAGCAATTTTTCCCATTCGGTAAGTGTCTGAGACACTAGGGCCCCCGCCAATGTCAGGCGTACTGCTGAGCCTACCACTGAGTATAGGTAGCGAGCGAGTGCTTCAGCCTTCTTATCCACAGGGTCCTTGAAAACAGGAGCCCCTTCTACTGGAATAGTGGTGGCTCTATTAAGTCTGGACACCGGAGGGTTCACTATAGGGGGAGAGGTCCATTTCTTCAGAAAACTCTCCTCAAAGGGGTACCGTACCGCAAACCTCTTTGGGGCTGTAAAGACCCTCAGTGGGTTCTCCCATTCCTTGTATAAGGGTTTGTCAAAATAAGACACACAAGGGAACACCTTAGCAGTGTGGGCAGGTTTACGAAACCCAAAGGGGACTGGAGTTTCTGCTGCTTCTGCAGTATTTTCCAACTTCAGCGTATCCCACACTGCAGTAATAAGGTCAGATACCAAAGCCGTCTCGCGTACTGACCTGGACTTGGAGTCACCCTCACTGTCCGATCGGTCACGGTCTGCAGTCTCTGATGCGTCCGAATCTGGGCCATGAGCCGTAGCTGGTTCTGCATCAGAATTATCCCCGGAAGATTGCAGGGGATGAGGGCGTTTACTACCCCCTGTATTCCCGTGTGCTGCTTCCACCCTGGCAGCAAACACCTCTAGGATTGCCGACATAGCGTTCATAGACACCTCAGGGGCACCAGCTGCTAAATCTGGTGTTTCAGGGGAGAAGACATCTGGCTCAGATGCCAGGCTGACCACACGCTGACACCCACAGGGCTCCGGGCAAGATATCAATAGGCCACCCTCCTGCGCTGCAGAGATGCTGGGTTACCCAGAGGACTCACCACCCTGGACCGGTACTGCTATGCTGCTGTGTGCTGCGCCTGTGATGCTGTCCCACTGCTGCGGTGTCAGTCTGCTTCTTTTATCAGCACTTCCTGTGTGAATTTTCGCGCCAGTATAATACACCCTAGAGGCCGGAGACTCTCGCAAAATGACCGCCGAAAACGTCTGTATGGAAGATAATGTGGGCTCTAAGAAAATGGCCGCTGAGCCGAAGATAGAGGCCAAGCAACCGTAGCCCACAAAAAGATGGCCGCCGAATGGCAATATATACATACAGGGTGGACAAACATGGCCGCCGATCAGTTGATAGGGGCCAGTGGGTGTGGACTACAAGAAAATGGCGCCAAAACCACAGGAAGATGGCCGCCGGGCAGTCACTAGAGGCCGAACCCGGCATGGACCACCACAAAATGGCCGCCGACAGCATGGAGGAGGAAGCACACACACAGGTAAGCAGAAATTACATTTCTTTTAAATGTTAGTTACAGCCAGCCCCGCTCCAGTGGAACCCCTTAGGTGACCCCCAGCACCCAGCAACCTTTAGCTAGAAGCCCAGGGAGGAGGGAAAGGCAGGGAGAGAGGGAAGAAAGGGGCCACAACCACTTACTTGATCTCTCCAGGAGTGTCCAGCTAAATCACCCAGCCGAGGCAGGGGAGTTTACTTACCTATCCTGCATGTCTTATGCTGGAAGACATTCCAAACAGCTCATCGTCCGTGCTCGAAAGGTGACTGTTGGCCAGGCATGCTGTGATTGTACCCAAAAGGGACGATCATATGTATGCCCTGGAGCGTGACGCTCACCGGACAGGCTGCTGCGACTCGGCCGTAAGGTCAGCCGAAGCTGAGCGGTCCGATGCAAGCCTTGGAGCGTAACCTCACCGGCCAGGCTGCTGCGACTCGGCCGTAAGGTCAGCCGAAGCTGAGCGGTCCGATGCAGGCCCTGGAGCGTAGGCTCACCGGCCACCCGTGGAGCAACGAGCATGTCGTGGAAAACCCAGCGCGTAGCTAGGGTTGGCACACGCTCGATGGCCGAAACTGGGGAGACTACAAGGATCGAGGATCCAGCCTGTCACCCAGTCAGCAGTTGATCGAAGATCGCAGGAAACAAAAAATGTAGCAACAAAAATATATCCTTTTCCCCCGGACCAATGGGCCCGAAGGGAGCCATGTCCTACTCCTTGCTAGACAGAAAAAAACTGATCTGCGAGATGCAGACTGAGGAGATATACCCAGAGGGTCCGCCCCCTGGGCGGTACTGTAGAAGGTGTGATGCAACACTTTTTACAAGTTTTCTGCCTAGTCACTCCTAATTAACGGATAATACCCACTTTGTCAATAGAGAAGCTGTGTTGGTCCATGGACGAAAGAGTAATATCGTTTGGCATTGCTGTACGAGATTGGCTGGTAAAGAGAGGCTCAGTGCAAATGAATGAGCAATTGATCTTCAGATTCAAAATATGGTTAAATTGCTCTAGAACTGGCATAAGGTTGGCTAGGGACGTCAGCGGTGATGAAAGAAAGAGTAAGATGTCGTCCGCAAAGGCCACAATCTTGTATTCCCTTTGATGTACCTCAATGCCTGTTCTATTTGGGTTGGCCCGGATGCAACGTAGGAAAGGTTCCCATGTGGGAATAAAGAGTAAAGGTTAAAGATGACACCCCTGCCTGGTGCCATTATGGATGGGGAAGGCATCTGACAAGTTTGCCATTGACTAATGCCCCATACACACAATCGTTTTTCATGCCGTTAAAACTGACATTTTTAAAAATGGCCCTGAAAAATGATCGTGTGTATGCTACAAAGCATTTTTAACGACGTGAAAAACGGCCATTAAAAATTTCGGACATGCTCTCTTTTTTCACGTCGTTTTTTTTAACGACGTGAAAAACGATAGTGTGTATGCTTTAACGACGTGAAAAAAACGTGCATGCTTAGAATCAAGTATGAGACGGGAGCGCTCGTTCTGGTAAAACTAGTGTTCGTAATGGAGATAGCATATTCGTCATGCAGTAACGGACTGAAAAGCACGAGGCTGAAAAGCGCGAATCGTTGCTCAACAAACTTTACTAACATGAAGGGTGGCGCCATTCGAGCGGAACTTCCCCTTTATAGTGCGGTCGTACGTGGTATACGTCACTGCGCTTTGCTTGATCGTTTTTTAAAATGATCGTTAGTACGCAAGACAGGCTTGAGAGGAAACATGAAAAAAAAACGACGTGAAAAACGGCAAGAAAAAAAATGGCAAGAAAATCGATCGTGTGTACGCGGCATAACTCTAGCTCTTGGATTCACATACAGGGACCTAATGAAGGTACGCATACAGCTCCCCAATCCAAGAGCTTCCAAAACCACCTCCATATAGTCCCAGGCCACTCGATCGAACACCTTCTCCACATCCATTGCCAGGGAAAATCCTTCCCGTTGGGTGGAGGTGAGCCAATGATGCAAATTCAAGGCCTTAAATGGTATTGTCCCTGGCTTCCCTGCCAGGGACAAAACCTATCTGGTCCTGGCCTACCCAGGCAAGCACATAAGCTAAGCTTGTCGCCAGAATTTGAGAAAAGATTTATGTTCACGTTCAAAAGTGAAATCCGTCCGATAGTTGGCCACATTAGTGGGATCTTTATTCTCCTTAGGGATCACCAAAATGTAAGCTTATAGTAAAGTGCTCAAGGGGCAAGGGGAAGTAGATAGCGTGTTAAAAGGAAACGTGGAGCCAGAAGGTCCGCAAAGCTTTTATAGTATTGGGCTGAGAAGCCATCCGGCCCCGGGCTTTTGCCAGGCTTTCAGGGCTTCTTCCCATTCCTCAGAGAACAATGGGGCTTCCAAAGCAGTCCAGACGATTTCAAAGCACCAGGGCTATATTTGCTAAGAAAGTCCTGTATCAATTCTGAGCGGGTCCCATCTGTGACAGGACTATGGTTTGTCTCTAAGATTATAAAGTTTGCTGTAAAAGCGAAGGAATTGTTGCGCAAAGTCCTAATTTTTGGAGTGGATCGTCCTGGACGGATCAGTCACATGGACTGTGGAGGCAAGGGTGCGTTTTTGCGTAAACCTAGCTAATAGCTTTCTGGGCTTGTTGCCTTGCTCATAAAACAGTTTTTGTGATAGTATGTGACGTCTTTGTGCCCTTTTAAAAAGTTCCTCTTCTAACAGTAATTGTGTCTGCCAATTCTTTTGCCATCTGGATAGCCTGGGATCGTTTATGCTAAGCTGCCAGTTTAGTTATCTCATCAGAAAGGTTCAATATCAGAGCTTTATGTTACTTTTTTTCCTAGCCGCTATAGCAAGCAGGTGTCCCTATATAACACACTTATGTGCCTTCCATTGGGTCATGGGTGACACATCTGGTGTGTCATGATGAAAATAGTCATTAAGGGCCTTTCTAATGGTCTCCCAATCCCCAGGATCAGCAAGAATGGAAGCAGCCAACTTCCACTTCTTAGTGAACCCCTTCCTCTGTGGGAACCGTAAGGTCAATGTGATCGGGTGATGGTCAGAGAGCACCATGTTTTGAATGGTAGCGTCTGAAAGATAGAACAGGTCCGCCTGGTGTACAAAAAGATAGTCCAGCCTCGAGTAGTGATTATGCAGCGACGGGAAAAATGTATTATTTCTCTCTCGAGGGTTAAGAGTGCGCCAGGTGTCATGTAAGGGAAGCCAGTTGAAGTTTCATCTGACAGAGCAGAGAAGGGGAATGAGGAGGTGCCAGTGGACGTATCCAATAGTGGGTCAAGAGCCATGTTAAAGTCCTCTCCCCCAGAATTAAAAGGCCCGTCTGAAATGAAGCAAGTTTCAAAAGAGCAGCTATCAGAAAGGTCACCGCTATGGAATTAGGACAAATTAGGTTTGCCAGAGTCACTGGTCTGACTTCCATGTGACTTTTAAGAAGAGAAATCTACCGTCGGGGTCCAGCATTTGGTCAGTAAGGTGAAACATGAACAACTTAGCCAGCAAAATGGAAACTCCCTTGGTTTTGGAATCACCACAGGTCGCATGGTAGACTAATACCTAAGCAGGGAATGGAGCTTACCTTAAAGTGGATCTCTTGCAGGAAGACAATTTGGGCTCTGTCGGTACGTTTCAGCCAAAACACTGCTACGCTTTTCCAGAACACTGAGGCCTTTAGCATTTAAGGAATACACTCTGAGGGATAGGAGGAGCTGAAGAATGCACTGAAGACATGGTTGAACACTGTTCGTGCGCGTGGATGGCACCAGTAAGTCATAGATTGAGAGGGTTCACAGGGGGAGGAAAAGGGGTAAAGAAAGTAATTTGAGGGAGTAAAGAGAGGGTTAGGAGGTATCTCTAGCCTATGTATGCACAGCAGGTGCTTCCAGGATTGAATGGAAAGCCCTACCCACATGTGGTGAACACCCCCAATATGGGTAGAGCGTAATATATACAGGTAAAACTCGAAAAATTTGAATATCGTGCAAAAGTTCATTTCACTAATGCAACTTAAAAGGTGAAACTAATATAGGAGATAGTTCAAGCCGTGATTTGTCATAATTGTGATGATTATGGCTTACAGCTTATGAAAACCCCAAATCCACAATCTCAGAAAATTTGAATATTACATGCAATCAATAAAACAAGGATTGTACATAGAACAATATCGGACCTCTGAAAAATATAAGCATGCATATGTACCCAGTACTTGGTTTGGGCCCCTTTTGCAGCAATTACTGCCTCAATGCGGCGTGGCATGGAAGCTATCAGCCTGTGGCACTGCTAAGGTGTTATGGAAGACCAGGATGCTTCAATAATGGCCTTCAGCTCTTCTGCATTGTTCGGTCTCATGTCTCTCATCTTTCTCTTGGCAATTCCCCATAGATTCTCTATGGGGTTTAGGTCAGGCGAGTTTGCTGGCCAATCAAGCACAGTAATTCCACGGTCATTGTACCAGGTTTTGGTGCTTTTGGCAGTGTGGGCAGGTGCCAAGTCCTGCTGGAAAATGAAGTCAGCATTCCCATAGAGCTCGTCTGTGGAAGGAAGCATGAAGTGCTCCAAAATCTCCTGGTAGACGGCTGCGTTGACCCTGGACATAATGAAGCACAGTGGACCAACACCTGCAGATAACATGGCTCCCCAAATCAACACAGACTGTGGAAACTTCACACTGGACTTCAAGCATCTTGCAGTGTGTGCCTCTCCATTCTTCCTCCATTCTCTGGGTCCTTGGTTTCCAAATGAGATGCAAAATTTTCTCTCATCAGAAAAGAGGGCTTTGGACCACTGAGCAACAGACCAAGTCTTTTTTTTTAGCCCAGGCAAGACGCTTCTGACGTCGTCTGTTGTTCAGGAGTGGCTTGACAAGAGGAATACGACATTTGAAGCCCATGTCCAGGATCCGTCTGTGTGGTGGCTCTTGATGACTCCAGCCTCAGTCCACTCCTTGCTAAAGTCCAACACTTTTGAATGGCCTTTTCCTGACAATCCTCTCCAGGCTGAAGTCATCCCTGCTGCTTCTGCACCTTTTTCTTCCACACTTTTCCCTTCCACATAACTTTCTATTAATGTGCTTTGATACAGCACTTTGGGAACAGCCAACTTCTTTTGTAAGTACCTTTTAAGGCTTCCCCTCCTTATGGAGGGTGTCAATGATGGTTTTCTGCACAACTGTCAGGTCAGCAGTCTTTCCCATGATTGTGATTCCTACTGAACCAGACTGAGAGACCATTTAAAGGCTCAGGAACTCGTTGCAGGTGTTATGGCTTAATTAGCTAATTAGAGTGGGACACTTTGAGCCTAGAATATTCCACCTTTTCACAACATTCTAATTTTCTAAGATTGTGGATTTGGGGTTTTCATGAGCTGTAAGCCATAATCATCACAATTATGACAAATCACGGCTTGAACTATCTTGCTTTGCATGTAATGAGTCTATCTCATATATTAGTTTCCCCTTTTAAGTTGTATTAGTGAAATAAATTAACTTTTGCACGATATTAAAACTGAGTTTCACCTGTATGGGACAAACCTCAGCCATAATTACCGGAGAGTTCCAGATAGAGCCTTACCCAGGAAAGGTGACCACCGGCTCAATCTGGAAAAAAATACACCCACCTAAACTAGTAGGAGCGGCGGAACGGGGGGTGTGTAATTCAATTTTTTTATTTTTATTCTGCACTGACTGTCTTTGAAATTGCCCTAGCCCCTGTTCAAATCCAATCCGGGGACAAAACTGGGGACAGTGTCCTCAATCCGGGGACTGTCCCCAGAAACTGGGGATGTCTGGTCACCCTATTTTAAAGTGGAAGTCCACCCTAACACTTAAATTTCTTTGGAGCATAAGTTCAGCCTTATGCTCCAAAATTAAAAAATCCCAGTTTTTATACCTTTAGTTTGCAGAATCCAGTGCCGTCACAGGACTTCAATTCTACTTTCTTCTCAGAGTAAAATCAGCCAGTGGGTGTGGTTCCTGAAAACTAGTGGCATCACTTCCTGGGAGGGACACTGTTCCTGTGTAGCCAGTGGGCGTATACAGGATGGGAGGAGCTGATCATGGGTTCCCGCCCAGTGTTCTCCAATTGTACATCCTAATTCATGAGAAAATCAAAGAATAAAAATCCCCATCCACACAGGAGGGGGGAGGTACAGGGCACATATACAGTATAGCTGTGCACAGGAGAAAGGAGCTGGACACAGGGGGCATCCGTTTCCATCTATGCAACTTTGATAATCAGCAACTTTGAAAAGGTACCTGCAATGCTTTGATGCGACTTTGATCCAGAGAGTGTAAAGTTGTATCAAAGTCACACTCTAAATCGTGAAACGTTGTTGTCGCAATAATGGTAACATGACTATGTGTCCAAAGTCGCATGACAATTCACAACCCATTGATTTTAATGCTACCCGTTCCCACCTATGCAACTTTGAAAATCAGCGAAAAGGTACCTGCAATGCTTTTTATGCAACTTTTGATGCGACTTTGATCCAGAGAGTGTAAATTGGATCAAAGATGCACTCAGTCGCATCAAAGTCACTCTAAATCGTGCAACTTTGTGGTTGCAATAGTTGAAACGTAGACTAAGGCTCCACTAGTATGAATTGTCATGCGACTTTGGACAGATAAAGTCGCATGACAAGTCACAGACTTTGGATAAGTTACCTGCAATGCTTTGATGTGACTTTGATCCAGAGAGTGTAAAGTTGGATCAAAGTCACACTCCAAAGTTGCACTCTAACCTTAGGCTACGTTTCCACTAGTGTGACTTTAAATCTGTGCGATTTAAAGTGCGACTGAGTGCAGCTTTGATCCAACTTTACACTCTAGATCAATGTTGCATCAAAGTAGTGCAGGCACTTTTTCAAAGTCGCATATATGGGAACGTTCTCCATTGAAATCAATGGGCTGTGACTTGTCATGTGACTGTATGTGTCCAAAGTCGCATGACAAAATCACACTAGTCTCACATGTAGCTCCCTCAGCTGGGCGTGTGCCATACCATGCCACAGTGCCATCACAGTGCCATGCAGAAACAATCACGTGGTTGTACAATGTAGAAAATCTGCACCATGTTGCATTGTAATCTATCTTACAGTTTCTAACAAACAGAACATACTTCCAACGCCTGCCCTCCCCGCTCCTCTCTCTCTCAGGAGAAGCTGCTATCGAAAATGAGGCTATGAAGATAGGAGTACATTTTAGAAGGCAGGATGGGGGTGGGGCTGGGCAGGTCTAGATTAGGGGTGCGCATCTTCACTGGCCTCACAATTCGGTTAGATTATGATTACCTGGTAAGCGATTCGATTCGATTCCACGATGCATCACGATTACCGACGAGCTCCCACTTCCGCTTGGGCCGCCTAGGCGGCCCTTCCTCCCTGCAATCTTCTGGGACATCACAGGTCCCAGAAGATTGCCCGGCTATGCAGGACAGCTCAGTGAGACATGCGCACCCAGCTGTGAAGCTGCAAGCTGTCACAGCCGGATGCCTACAGTAGTATTGCCAGCGCCGTGGACAGGCGGGGGAGAGAATGGAGGGTTCGAGTGGCCACGTCGCAGGATTGTGGGACAGGTGAGTGTCTTTTTGTGCACACTCGTGGAATGGCGACAAACTACTGTACCTAAAAATCTCCGTAGGCGACACTTTAAAAAAAAAACGGTTACCAGGTTAGAGTTACAAAGGAGGTCTAGCGCTAGAATTATTTCTCTCGCTCTGACGATCGCGGCAATACCTCACATGTGTGATTTGAACACTGTTTACATATGCGGGCGCGACTTGAGTATGCGTTTTCTTTGCTGCGCAAGCTTGCGGGGACAGGGACGGTTTAAAAAAAATGTAAAAAAAAAAATCCTAATTATTTTATTTCTTTTTGTTACATTGTGTTTTAAAAAAAAAAATGTATCACTATTATTGCTGTCACAAGGAATGTAAGCATCCCTTGTGACAGTAATAGGTGGTGACAGGTACTCTTTATGGAGGGATCGGGGGTCTAAAAGACCCCAAATCCCTCCTTTGCACTTCAAAGTATTCAGATCGCCAAAAACGGCGATCCTGAATACGGTCATTTTTTTAAAAAAACTGGCGCCATTGGCAGCCGAGTAAACCGGAAGTGACGTTGTGACGTCGCTTCCGTGTTTACATACAGACTGGAACGAAGCCGACGCTTCGTTCCAGTCGGTCTCTAGCCGCCAGAAGTAGCAGCTAGTGGATCGGGTCTCCCGGTGGGATGGGAGGCCCAGTCAGAGCGGCGGAAGGCGGGGGATGTCCCCTCCCGCTCCTCCGGGATAACAACCGAGCAGCTTTTAGCTGCATCAGTTGTTATCACTGGAAAGCCGACCGCCCGCTCTAAAAACTGTACCGGGATGATAACTGCAGCTTCGGGCATCATCCCGGTAATCCGTTTTCCCTGTCGCATGCATCGATGCCGCATCGGGGACACCCGAATCGCGATGCAGCGATTAATTTCAGCATCCCTAGTCTAGGCATGTCTGTCTAAAGGAGAGGAGGGATGGGGGTGGGGCGTGTATCAGAGAAGGACAGCGTTTTCAGGAAGTGAGAGGCCCCCATGCAGAATTCAGAAATAAGGAAGTAAGGTTGTCCCTGAAGAACAGGAAGAAGCTGATTGTTTGGCTTTGATTGGACTTCCTAAGTGACACAATCAGCTATACAGAAAATTAATAATGTCAAAGATAAAGATATTTTACATATAATTAATAGAATATTTTTTTCATTTTTGACTGGACTTCCACTTTAATGTTAATGATAAACAGGACAAATAGAGAGGCAGATTTTTTTTTTAAACCTTTTAGTAATGCTTTTAACTATAATCAGCACTAATCAACTTTTCCCCCTTAACTATTATTTTTCTGCCAAATTTTATTTTTTTTTCTAGTTTTTAACAGTCCAGTTTTTGACCCTTGTGTCTGGGTTTCTGTCCTTTTCTAACAGCAGTATACCTGCACTCCCAACCATCTCCCTCACTTTGCTTCCCCCCTGCATCTTGCAAGGTGCCTGCTGTCCATCCTCCTCCCCCCCGCCAGTCAGCCAGCCTGTGAATCCTCGCCGCCACTGCCGAGAGTGAAGCCTCGTTCACACGACCGAGTTTCTCGTCGAAAAACGACAAGAAACTTGCTGGCAGAGCTTTCTTGCCGAGTAAATCGGTCGTGTGTACGCGGCTATCAGGTTTCTCGTCAAGAAAACAGACAAGAATCTTGACAAGAAAAATAGAGAACCTGCTCTCTATTTTCTCGTCGAGATTCTTGTCAGCATGTTTCGACGAGAAAAGTGTGTGTGTGTGTGTGTGTGTGTACACTTACCTGTCCTCCGGGAAGCCTGCGCATGCTCGAAATGACTGACGCATGCGCGGTAGCTTCCTAGGCATAGGTAGGGTGTAGCAAGATGGCGGTGAAGGCATCGAATGTGACGAGCGGACGCTCGTCATAGTCGATTACGTCACTGCGTTCGCTCCATTCAAAGAACCGCGGGTTCTTTGAAAGGGGCGTCTGTACACTCGGCCGGGACAAGTTTCTTGTCCAAGAATCTCGTCAAGAAAAACGACGCGTTTTTTCTTGACGAGATTCTCGGTCGTGTGTACGAGGCTTGAGAGTTTCAGTAGCGCGGGGGACAGAGAGAGGAGTAGAAGCAGCAGTGACAGGCAGCCTGCCCAGAGCTCCTTCACAGACATCGGAGCTGTACGGGGATGTCCTCCTTATATGCTACGGTGAGACCCCCCCTCCCCCTCTGCACTGTGGCCCGAGCTGCTGTGTGTGTAACTCTCTGAATATCTTCACTCACTAAACTGTCATTCACCATTTTAAGAGGGAGGAGGGGGCAGATGTCTGTATTCTTCCTAAAAGGTGGTCTCTTTCTGCCAGAGGGGGGTTAGCAATGTCCCCTCCTATCACCCCTCACCTATTCCTGGATGGGGGTCCCCCTTATCACCCCCCTGCACTCCTACTGGCTGGGGGTCTTCTATAACTGGAGGGGGAAGGGAGGCAAATTCCTGCATATCTTATCACTCCCCCTCAGCTGGGGATCTTCTTTACTTGGGGGGGCGCAAACAACCTAAAAAAAAAAAATAATTATCAATTGCAGCCCTCAAACGCAGCCACTGTGCCCTCAAATGCTGCCAGTGTGCAGCACTTACCTTGTCTTGGTGGGGCAGTGGTGTCCACGCTCCTCGATGTCTTCTCCCATCGTCTCTTCCCGTCCTCTGCGATTGGCTAAAACGACAGGCGCTGTGATTGGATGCCTATCAGGTGACAGGTAACAGACCCAAGCACCTGATTGGCTGAGAGGTGGTTCAGTGTTAGGAAAGCAAATATTAATTTTCTTTGCTAACACAACGCTGAGTGAACAGCGAGCGCCCAGCATGGACACCTTTTTGGACGCCTATTAGAGCCTATGGCTCTAATCAGGTGCTTCCAAAAAATACACTGCCACTATAATTCAGGTGCCCTGCGCCCGACAAGGGGCCGGGCACCTGGATAGGGGGTGTCAGCGGCGACCATAGATAGATTCATGCAATGCATGAATCTATCTATGGTGATAGAGAGGTGGCAGAAGAGAGGGGGAGGCGCCCGTGTGCCCTTTAAGGATGCACCGCCACTGCCCTCTTATCACCTCCCTGCAGTCCTCCTAGCTGGAGGTCTACTTTAACTGGAGGGGGGATGGAGGGGGATTTCCTGTATTCCTGGAGGGGGGATGGAGGGGGATTTCCTGTATTCCTGGATTGGGGTCTCTCCTCATCACCCCCCTGCAGTGCTCCCCACCTGGGGGTCTTCTTTAACTGGAGTGAGAAGGGAGTTCCTGGATGAGGGTCCCCTCTTATCACCCCCTGCAGTCCTCCTAGCTGGGGGTCTTCTTTATCTGGAGGGGGGAGTATTTGTCAGTATTCCTGTATGGGTGGGAGGGAGTTCCCTCTAATCACCCCCATGCACTCCTCATGTTAAAGGGTCTCCTTCTCCTGGAGAGGGGTCAGTACGCCTGGAAGTGTGTGTGAATATGGGGGGGTCCCTGACTCCATTTGGGGTTCTCATATTACTTCTTGCACTTCTGCATGTGGCTCCCTAAAATACTCAGCTCTCATATTATTGCAATATGGACAACAATACTGCGCTATCCCTTAAATAAAAAGTCTATATTGAAATCCCAAAAATGAGTGAAATCACAGTCTATCAGTGTTTGAGATAGAGAAATTTTGCTAGAAGATCCACCACCGCAAGTCAAAAAGGCTTACCGGAAAGACTGAACCCAGATGAGTGTACACCCACTGAGTCAGTCAAGCTTGTGAGGTTGTTTAAACCACAGGGAGGAAGTCACAGCAGGAACGATACCAGAATCACAGCAATAAAAACATGTAGGCCGATGGAACTTGAAGATTCAATGACCCATAGGAAGATATCACAGCTTATAAGGACAGCGATTCGGTTGTAAAACTTCCAATGGAGTATTATGAGTGTTGACACCCAAACACATAGATGGTAATATGAAAAAAGAAGAAAACAGGGGCGCTCATAGCGTAATACTCCAAAGTAATTACAGCTATTTAAAAGAAAAGGTTTACACTCACATTTAGTAGGTATTAAAAGCGCTTAATAAAAAGACAGCGGCATCAGTATTCCTTCCCGACGCGTTCCGTTCCATTGCCCTATGGCAGTTGTGTAGAGTCCTTCCTGCCCCTTTCACGCCAACCTCTGTCAGCATTAACTGACCGGGGGTGGGGGATTCCACTGGGGCACAGACTGATCTTTGGGGGGGTACTGGGGGACAGACTGACCTTGGGGGATTATAGTGGGGGACCAGACTGACCTTGGGGAATTATACTGGGGGGACAGACTGACCTTGGGGGGAATGTACTGGGAAACAGACCGACTTGAGGAGGATGTACTAGGCAACAGACTGACCGTGGGGGGATTATACTGAGGGGCAGACCAACCATCTGGCCACACCTACTTACTGTTCATCACGGCACCACATTACTGCTCTTCTCGGGGCAACCAATGGTGTCCCAAGGCTTTTACAATCCTATAGTGTATACTGGGAAAAAAAATGAAAAAATTGCTGTGCGCCGCTAAAGTGTTTGGGTTTGGCTTAATGAAAAGGTGGCAACCCTATTTTAACTCATATTGTACATTACATAATCTGGACTGGTATATGCTGTATGCTTTAAACATACAGCAGCCCACTGTGCTTCTGGTTTCCACTTTTTAAAAGGTACAGAATCTCACTGCATCTAAAAAGGTTGACAGTTGCAACTCCATCTATAAGCCCCGGCGTTCTGTTTTTAAATTGGGGGAAAAGGATGGATTTGGGAGGGCAGAGGTCACTCATAAAACTTTTTCCCTGGGACAATTGTCTTAAATTGGCCCGCTGCAAGACCCTGGAATCTTCCACCACCCCTTCCGCAACCCCTCTGAACAGTCATATGCAGTTTTGACCAACAACTTGTCAATGCATATCAGACAGGGAATAAGGGAAACCATAATGGTTATAAAAGTCATGTGTGATTTCTAGAGACAGAGCATACCTCCCAACTTTTTAACTTCAGAATGAGGGACACTTGAGGAAGGAAGTAACCTTGCATAGCGCGCAATGGCAAATGTGGGTGTGGTCAAACTCTTGACAGTGGAAGGTGCATAATTGGCGACATTAAACAAAACTCTGGCTTCCTCGTACCTATAAAAGATGCTTTTATTATTGTTCCACAAGCAAGAGACTCATGGATACATACAAACCCCAGCACTTTCATAAAACAAAAAAAAAAAAAAAAAGATAAAAGGGTGCAGGGTTTTGGAGTGCATTACGTACAGAGTGCAAGGGGGAGTGGGCAGGCAGAGTGAGGGGGGCAGGCAGAAGGACATGTGGAGTGGACACACTATTCTCGCTCATATGCAGGACACTTATGCTGGCACTTACCCCGACTCCTGATCATCACATACAACACAGAGGTGATAGCAAAGAATCCTAAGAACTCCCCCCTCTCCCCTCTCCCTCCTCGGGTCAATGTTTTTCTTACCCAGCCAAGTACTGTAGATGTAGTGGATTCTGCGGCTGGCTTCCTGCAGGGTCTGTTCTAGGCTTGTGCAATTCGTTTCGTAACGAATTGAAATTCGTCCGAATTTAGCAACTTTCGGACATTCGGAAGCATTCGAATTTCCGAACAAAGCAATTACGAATAAGACCGAATCCGAAATAAATTATACCGCAAATAGCGAATGCCCGAATGTCTTCGGCATAATTCGTTATGAAAAAGTTACGAATGTACGAATCCATACGAAGCACAATAACACTCACTCTGCTCTGCTCTCTGCTTCTCCCACACCGTGCTGAACTCCCTCTCAAAATGGTGTACAGGGGCGGAGGTTATAGCCGCATGTAAAAAACGAAAGTAAAATACGAGATTTCAAATCCATTCGAAGCACAATAACACTCTGCTCTGCTCTCTGCTTCTCCCTCACCGTGCTGAACCCTCTCAAAATGGTGTACAGGGGCGGAGCCTATAGCCGCATGTAAAAAACGAAAGTAAAATACGAGATTTCGAATTGTTACAAATAACCGCTATGTATTTAGAAAAGTACAAATCCATTCGAAGCACATTAGGCATAATAGGCAGCGTCGTTGTGAGAGAGACACGGAAAATTACGAATCAACGAACCCAAAAAAAGTTACGAAAGTAGGAGTTGTGTCCAGAATCAACGAAAAACAACGTACTCTACCGAAAGTACGAATTATAAAGCAACAAAAAATTCATCGAAAAATGTCGCTTGCAAAAATACGAATGAGTCCGAACACGAAAAATCCCGTCTAGCAAAATTACGAATGATTACGAATCAACAGGACCGGAAAGAAACGAACCGAAACGGAACGAATTTTTCCGTTGTGCACAAGTCTAGTCTGTTCTCGGTTGACTGTCTGAAATAAATGACATGCTGATAGGCCGATCATGGAGCTCCCATCCCTGATCCAGCGCTCTGTCCTCCAATTCTCCACTGACATCCGAACACTGACAGGGTGCTGGCCAGAGTGGACTGGCCTTCAGCGGTCTCTTCCTCTGTTAAATTGTCCAAGGTTTGAGTGCCCTCAGTGTCTGCTGGGCACCTCTTCTCCTCCTGTAGGATCCTGTCCATTTGCAGGACATACCTCCTTCACAGTGGGACCAAGGTGCAGATGCGGGAGTGTCCCGCCCAATCCGGGACTGTTGGGAAGTATGGACAGAGGGACTATCTCTATTCTATATAGCCATCTTAAAGACTATGGTACCCTATCCAAGTCAACTGCTATGTTGAATTGGGGGGGAAGAGAGGCCAGGAATTTACTGCGGAAGAATGGTTTTGTCAGAACATTTGAGGTTAAAAGAATATACATATAGGCCTATTACGCATATTACATATTTTTCATATTCATGTATATTATGAACGAGAGGACAGCCATTTTGGCTCTAAAGTTTAAGTTCATAACTAATGATATGCTATGAATAATACTAAAGCCATTTTGGTTTATACTTTCTCTTTAAGAGGTTAACCCAAATTCACTATCTTTAAAAGTTTAAATTAGATTCATAGGCATGAATAGGCCTGGTTCTTATGTCTCACTAAGGAGTCTGGCTTTACCAGTCTCCCCAGGTTGTAATTCAAAGGTTTGACACTTAGAGATAAGGGGGGTGTTGGTATGGGCCAAAACTAACTATGTAGTATTGGCTCTGTATAACGAGATCATAGGGCTCATCCACAAAATTCCTGTGGTACTGTATATCTTAAATAATGTTTCTTTTATATATCTTTACCATGTATTAGTTATTCAATATAAACCCATGTAATACATATATATATATATATATATATATATATATATTGGTATAACAAGGGTCACAAGTATATGATCCTGTGAAAAGTGTGAAAGCATTAGTAGCTGTATTGCCATTAGAACCTGTATTTATAAAGTAAGTGTTTTGCTTAGAGTTACTTTTCAAATGATCTCACTTTCTTAGGAATGCAACTAATGGTCTCAGCTAATGTGTTCGGTAGATTTTCCCAAGACATTACTCTGAGCCATTCGCCGAGATGGCTGGGATGCTTGACATGTGTTTGACACCCTTAGACAATTAATTGTGTTTTTGTAAGCCTTGGTCAAAAGGGGTCATAAATTTTATTAGGCCACGGTGACCCTAACATTAGGAGTCATTCCTTATACAAGACTGCCCCTACAGGTGAAAATACTTAATTATTCAATATGGCGTCTATTTGCTTGCCAAGACAACCTTCCAAAAACATCGTCACTTGACGTCGTCAATTACGTAGTAATGTAACACTCACACCCACTTTTGGGGTGGAATAAAAATAGGAAGAGTTCAGTGTGTGGGACTCTTGGGAGGAAAGAAAAGCTGATAGGATCTCTCACTCTATCTTTGAAGGAACACCTCACTATCTCTCTCGGGAGACTGGAGCTGGAAGGAGGAGATCTTTAAACGCAAACATGTAGGGGTAAGAAGAGGAGTCCTTATGGGACTCATTACCATACGGGAAACTTCTCAAACAGACAGAACCTGGTAACGTATTTATTTTGTTTATTTACCTGTTTGGTAATAGAAATGTTTTGCATATACATTAACTAAAACCATCTAAATATATATAGCCTAGTGTTGGAGTTGTATTATTTTTAACTGCAGTATGAAATAATTATATTCCAAATATTAACCAATTTGGTTGTCTTTATAAAGCTAGAGCCAAGTTTGTACAATAGTTTTATTATGATATATGTGTAAAATATATTCTTTCTAAATTTAACATAAGCCTTGATTGTATTGTCAAGCCGTGTGCCTAATATGACACTTGGTCTTGACATGTTGAAGTGTAATCAGGAGATCTGTTTGTTTTGAGAAAGAGAACATA
This sequence comes from Rana muscosa, assembly GCA_029206835.1. Lineage (NCBI taxonomy): Eukaryota > Metazoa > Chordata > Amphibia > Anura > Ranidae > Rana > Rana muscosa. Next base: position 3,295,274 of record CM055124.1, on the reverse strand, counting down.
GTGTCAATGTAAACAACAGTGTTTACACGTTCCTTGAAGCAACGGAAAGACATTTCACAAGAGTTACCAAGTCTTAAATGTACAAGTATGATTTAAAGCGGAGGTTCTGCGGCGATTGTTTTTTTTTTTTTTTTTGGTGTATTCTATTGGGTTTCACAATACAAGGTTAAACTCACTTGTTTGGTGTCTTCAAATATCCCCTGTCCGTTTTCATGGCAAATAAGAACTTTTAAAATCGGTTCCTGACAATTTCCATTTTGCTTGTGGGCATTGTGAAGCCCACAAGCAATCATTTCCTGGAAGCGCCTGCAGTGTTTACGGCGAGTAGCTGTATCGATAGAACACCGCCCCTATGAGAAAAGCATTGGCTGTATAGAATGAGCGAGCGGCGTGTATAACCAATGAGCGACGAGCAGCATCCCCAGCTGACGAACTGTTCAGACTCGGGGATTTCCGTCGGATTCAATTGCGCCTGCGCAGACCATCCCGGAACCTATCCGATAGCAGAACCAGCATGATAGAACAACAGCGTTCCGTATTGTCTCATGGGAAACATGACTGTGCTCCCAGGAGACATCGCGGCGCCGAGGAAAGGAGTAGGAACGCCTACTCCCGCGGGAGGGAAAGCCCGGAAGTGGCAGCTAAAAACTAAAATCTAAGGTATTTACACTATAATTTTTTTTTTTTTTGATGTGGCTATTTAACTTGGTGATAGTGTTCTGCTTGTGCCGGGATGTAGTTGTTTTTCTGGGTGGAACTCCACTTTAAGTAAAAACTGAATATACCTTGTCATATAGAGCTTGCATAGAAATGTATGTAAATATTATCTGAACATTAACCATCATTTATCTCTGATTGTAGAAGTATATCCATTCATTTGTTTTATCACGGAATATACCCGATTTTAATTTGCACTGTACTTTAGTTAATTAATATATATATATAATTTTAAATATTCATTTGTGTTACTTGTCTTCAAACTAGCATGGATAAAGAACTTTGGATATCTTGTTTGATATTGTAGGAAATTGTAAATCTTCCAAATCATAGATTTGCATATTTCCATAAGTACACTAATATTTCAGTATAAACATTGACATATTTGGAGGCACTATGCTGAGATACGTCAATGTTTCTGACATATTTGGAGGCACCGCTCGAGACCTGTCGTTTGAAACAAGTGATATATTTGTGCAAAGATATAGATAGAGATTATATATATATATATATATATATATATATATATATATATATATATATATATATATATATATATATAATCGTCATTTTTGTTTTGAAAAAAAAAAAAAGTAAATTTAAAAAAAAAACATTTTTTTTTTTGTTTTGCTATTGCCATTGTTCGTTGCAATATTGCAAAATTACAAATACTAAAGTTATTTTTAGTGCTGCCAATCCTGCTGATGCATCACAGAAAAACCGAAGAATTTGCAAAATATCAGGTAATGTCTTCTGTCAGAGAAGTATGGAAAACGAAGACAGAACTTGGTCCCTACAAGTCAGCTCTATTGCTGCAAGGAGGACCATGGGTACTTTTAATTGTAAGCCCAAAGTACCAGAGAACTTTAAAGTTTTCAAGAAAGCCCATTACTTGGCTAAGAAAAACACAGATTTTGAAAGCCATGGATTGTTCCAATTGTTTGATGAGGCTTTGCCAAATAAAATTAAAGTTATTATGGCCTGGGATTACTATCCCAAAAATGGATTGAATTGTGGTATTTTTTTATTTTATTTTTTTGGGTGTCCTTGTCCACCTTTTCCAGTCTTTTATTTGTTCTGCTATTAAAGTCAGTGATGGATTGGGTATCCTTGATGGGATCCAATTGTAGTTGCAGCTCATTTATCTTTAATTCTAAAATGGCCATCTTACGTTTTTTTCTTAGGAGTATAAGTTCCTGCAGTTTGAATCCTACTCCGTTAAAGAAATCAAGCCATTCCTGAATGGAGCTGGGATCGTCTAGACCAGTGGTTCTCAACTCCTGTCCTCAGGACCCACTAACAGGCCAGATTTTAAGCATTACCTTGGTGAGATGCAGACTAGAATACTGCAATCCCTGAGCAGCAAATTATATCACCTGTGATGCATTTCAGTTATCTTGCAAACCTGGCCTGTTGGTGGGCCCTGAGGACTGGAGTTGAGAACCACTGGTCTAGACCGTCTTGTGGAATGACCTCCCATCTTAAGCTCCTAATAATAATCTTCTCTTTAATATATTGTTCCTGGGTGCAAATGTCTCACCTGTTTTTCTAAGACATTTCCTAGTGCCGACATTATACCATTATAATTAACCTGGGTCACGGGGGGTTCAATAGCTGTAAATAATGTGTTTATGTCAATGTTCCTATTACTTAAAAATCTTAATGCATCCATAGCTGCTGAGAAAATATGTAGAAAATGTATGTCAAAGGTACTTAAAACTCCGCCCCCAATAAAAGCACCGCTCTGCGCTTAAGATAAAACCATAAAGATAAAAAAAAGTCCAGAAATTAGATGCGACTACACACAATAAATCCATTTATCCATTTAGCTCTATCATGCCACATTTTAGCTAGCATTTTTTAGCTTGTCCCCAGTTTTTATCCATGTCATTCTCATCCATGTCATATTAACCTATTAGATTTTATGGGATGCCATTATCTAAATTTATGGGGTCTTAGTTTCACCCAGCCTACCTTATTTTAGTTCCCAGCCTGCCTATGTGCACATTTCTAGCATCCACTTTCCTTATGAAAGTGGACAGCAGTTTACAAACATAACATAGAGGAGCGGATTTATTATTATGTACCAGCCCGGATAGATTTAAGAGATGTTTTGTAACATTAAGAGGAATTAATTACACTAGTGTCGGTGGCAGATATACAAAAAGACACATTTCATTACGCAACACATCTGTAGTGTGTCTCATTCTTGAACCAGATATCTACTGCAGCTGATTAAATGGTTACCATAAGTGGGGACACAGATTGGCAGATCACAAATACATTCGATCACATCGGACACATTATAATCATGTATTTTCGCTACAGGCTTGATTATATGGATCAGCTCTGATGTGCTCTGCCTTTTGCTCTCTTTGTTTACTCTTTATATTATTGACCGACAGTTTGAACATTGATATGTCATTTGTTTTGTGTTGTACACATATATTTGCATAGCATTCAATGTAATACCCAGCGCTGACGTCTGTGTTCGTTTCCATCACCCAATCGGTGTGGAGGGGCGGACTGCGACTCGCGTGTTGACCATACTTATATCACTTCCGCGTTGCGCTCCACTCAGCTCCAATGGGGAGCCTCTGGCCAGATGCTGGTACGCACGCAGCGGCGTCTGATGTCACGTAATAGGCGTAAGTGATGAGTATTTATGGCCGGTGTTGCTATGAGGAGTCACGCCCTCAGACGAAGTCCGGAAGTGACGAAACGCATCAGTACGTGACTCCTCAGCAACTAAACCGGAAGTGACGCGTGTGCTCCACGGGACGTTGGACCAGGAAGCCACCAGGAGACTGGTAAAACCGCAGTACTACACCCCTAGTGCACGCGCACATCATCCGATGCTTGTTTTCATTGTAAATTTGGTACGCATATACTTATAAGGGGGTACTATGCTTTTAACCAGTTTACAACCACCTGCCGACAAATAACGTCGACAAGGTGGTTGCTTAACTCTGGGAGGAGGTTATATAAACGTCCTCCCAGAATCGCGCTCCCGCGCGCCCCCTGGGGCGCGCACACGGGAATCATCGTAACCGCCGGGTCCAGAGGACCTGGCGCATCACGAATCGCGGTAAATCGCCACTGATAGCGCCCGTTTACCACGTGATCGCTCCGTCAAATGACGGAGCAATCACTTGTAAACAGACCGGCGTCATGTGATGACGCCGGTTCCTCTCTCCCCTCTCTGTACCGATCGGTACAGTGTGAGAGGAGAGGGGGAGAGAGCGAATCATGGCAGCAGCACTGGGCTGGATCTGTGACAATTGCAGTCACAGATCCAGTCATCCATCCATCTCTGCGCAATACCCTCCGCAATGCCCGGCAATACTCCGCAATGCCCGGCAATACTCCGCAATGCCCGGCAATATATTCTCTAAGGTCTTTGCTAAAAAAACATATATAATGTTTTGGGGTTCTATGTAATTTTCTAGCAAACAAATGATGATTTTTACATGTAGGAGAGAAATGTCAGAATTGGCCTGGGTGCTCCAGAACGCCTGAAGGTGCTCCCTGCATGTTGGGCCTCTGTATGTGGCCACGCTGTGTAAAAGTCTCACACATGTGGTATCACCATACTTGGGAGTAATAGCAGAATGTATTTTGGGGTGTAATTTGTGGTATGCATATGCTGTGTGTGAGAAATAACCTGCTAATATGACAATTTTGTGCAAAAAAAAAAAAGAGAAAAAAAAAAATAGGATTTTTATAACAGCTTACCTGTAAAATCCTTTTCTTGGAGTACATCACGGGACACAGAGCGACATAGTCATTACTAATGGGTTATATAGATACCGTCAGGTGCTGGCACTGGCAACTTCCAAAACCGGAAGTACCCTCCCCTATATAAGCCCCTCCCATCCGGGAGCACCTCAGTTTTGTAGCAAAGCAATAAGTGTCCCCAAAGAGGGGCGGGAGCTCTGTGTCCCGTGATGTACTCCAAGAAAAGGATTTTACAGGTAAGCTGTTATAAAAATCCTATTTTCTTTCTCGTACATCACGGGACACAGAGCGACATAGTCATTACTAATGGGATGTCCTAAAGCAATGCCAAATGAGGGGGGGGGGATACACCATATATAAGCTGAGCGCTATCAGACATGAGGATCTTTTGCGGCCTGCAACACACTGCGCCCAAAGGCGACATCCTCCTGACTTCTAACGTCCACCTGGTAGAACCTAGTAAACGTGTGTACTGAAGACCATCTTGCGGCCTTACAGATTTGAGCCAGGGAGGCCTGGTGATGCACTGCCCATGAAGTTCCAACTGCTCTCGTGGAGTGCGCTCTAACTTTGAACGGAGGCGGTCTCCTTCTCAAGCCATAGGCTTGTATTATGACCTGTCGAATCCACTTGGCTAAAGTAGATTTTGACGCTGCCTGACCCTTTTCTGGGGCCTTCCGGCAGAATAAACAAAGTATCCGTTCTGCGAATCTGAGCAGTGGCTTTTAGATAAGCTTTAACTGCTCTTACTACATCCAAAGAATGCAATAACTTTTCCTCTACCGAAGTAGGTTTGGGGAAAAAAGAAGGAAGAACCACATCTTGGTTCAAATGAAACCTCGATACCACCTTAGGAAGAAAGGCTGGATGAGGACGTAACACTACTCTGTCCTTATGGATAACCAGATATGGCTCCTTACAGGACATAGCTGCTAATTCCGATACTCTTTTAGCCGAACAAATGGCTACTAGAAAAATCAATTTCCTGGTGAGAAGCACCAAGGAAATATGCTGTAATGGTTCAAATGGTTGTTTCTGTAGAACCGACAGAACCAAGTTTAGATCCCATGGACATATGGGAATATTAACCGGAGGACTAATACGCATCACTCCTTGTATAAAGGCTTTGACTAGTGAATGGGAAGCCAAGGGCCTTTGAAAAAATATTGACAAGGCCGAAATCTGACCCTTGATAGTACTCAAGGCAAGCTTCCTATCTACAGCCCATTGTAGGAAGTCCAGAATCCTACCTATTACGTATTTACGTGGATGCCATTTCTTGGCCTCACACCAGGCGATGTAGCGCCTTCCAGATTCTATAGTAGATCTGCCTGGATACCGGCTTCCTGGCATTGATCATGGTAGATACCACAGCATTAGAGAGCCCTCTCTTTTTTAGAATGTGGGCTTCAATAGCCAGGCCGTCAAACCTAGGGCTGGTAAGGAAGGGTGGTATATCGGTCCTTGCGAAAGCAGGTCCGGACGATGTGGGAGGGTCCAAGGACTCCCCACAGACATTTTTACAATCTCCGCGTACCATGCTCTTCGGGGCCACGCTGGAGCCACCAGAATCACTGGTTTCTTTTCTACCCTGATTCTGCGGAGTAATCGAGGTAACAATTGTGGCGGTGGGAATGCATATATCAGCTTGAACTGATCCCAAGGGAACACTAGGGCATCCGAGCCGCACGCTAGGGGATCCCTTGTCCAAGAGACAAACCTGTCCACTTTTGTGTTGAATCTGGATGCTAGCAGATCTACATCCGGTGTTCCCCACCGCTGACATATTGTCCGGAAAACCTCGAGATGAAGGGACCATTCCCCTGGGCATAATTGTTGGCGACTTAGAAAGTCCGCCTTCCAATTCTCCACTCCTGGAATGAATACCGCAGACATGGCTGGGACATATCTTTCTGCCCATCTCAGGATGTAATTTACTTCCCTTTGGGCTGCACGACTCCTGGTGCCCCCCTGACGATTGATATATGCCACTGCTGTGGCATTGTCTGATTGAACTCTGACAGGGGACCCTTGGAGTTTGGATGTCCATGCTACTAGGGCATACCGGGCTGCTCGTATCTCTAAGAGATTGATGGGCAGGGCCTTTTCTGCTTCTGACCACTTGCCCTGGAGAGACCATTGCTCCAGTACTGCTCCCCAGCCTATAAGGCTGGCATCTGTAGTGACCACCTTCCAGGAAATCGGACTGAAGGATTTCCCTCTTTCCAGATTCTGGGGAACCAACCACCAGCGGAGGCTCTTGCGAACAGAAGGGGACAAGGACATTGGTAAGTCCAGAGCCTGAACTTTTTTGTTCCAGGCTGACAGTATGGCCCTTTGCAATTTCCTTGAATGGAATTGACCGTAGGGTACTGCTTCGAATGATGCCACCATTTTTCCCAGCAGCCTCATGCACAGGCGTATGGATGGCTGTCTTTTTGAACCCACTAAGTGGATCAAATCTCTCAAAGACGACCCCTTTTCTTGAGGCAAGAAAATTTTTCTCTGGTCTGAATCCAGCCTTAGCCCCAAGTATTCCAGACTTTTGACTGGTTTTAGGGCTGACTTGTCTCGGTTGATAATCCAACCGTGATATTCCAGAAACTTGATTGTCTCGTGAACAACCACTTCTAGTTTTTCCACTGAGTGGTCTATCAGCAACAAGTCGTCTAGATATGCCATTATCGTTACACCTCGTGTCCTTAGATTGGCCAATAATGGGGCCAGAATTTTTGTGAACACTCTTGGTGCTGTGGCCAGACCGAAGGGTAAGGCTCTGAACTGAAAATGGCGCCCTTCTACTGCAAAGCGTAGAAATTTTTGGTGGGCTGGAAAGATGGGAATGTGCAAATAAGCATCTTTGATGTCGATCGAGGCTAACCATTCCTCCCCTTGTAGGGCAGTGGCTACCGATCGGATCGACTCCATCCGGAAAGTCCTGATATGTAGGAATTTGTTTAGCCCTTTTAGATTTAATATGGGCCTCACGTCCCCGTTTGGCTTCGGAACTGTAAAGAGGTTTGAGTAAAACCCGAACCCCCATTCTTCCAGGGGAACCTCTATAATTACTGCTTGGAGCAATAATTGTTCCAGTGCCAACAGGAGGGATCCTCTCTTCTGGGGATCCCTTGGCACGTTTGACCTTATAAAGCGGGAAGGAGGGGAGTTTTTTTAACTCCAATTTGTATCCCAGATTTACTGCGGAGAGCACCCATCTGTCTCGGATCGTGTCCCGCCAGGTCTCTGTGAACAACTGAAGTCTTCCCCCCACCCGATTGAGTGGGGGCAACCCTTCATGCATTTGACTTTGGGGGAGGTTTTGTACCTCTCCTGCTCCAGGGCTTCTTGTTACCCTGCAACTGTCCCTGATTTTTACCTCCGGGATTTGACCGAGGAGGCCGTCGGAACTGTTTCACAGCCGATGTCCTAGGGACTGGAGAAGCCGGCCTCTTAAAAGAGGGACCTCTAACTCTATTTTTAACCGGCAAAAGTGTACTTTTACCGCTGGAAATTCTCTGGATATACTTGTCCAGGTCTTCCCCGAATAAGCACTCACCATGAAATGGGAAGCTGACCAGCAATTTTTTACAGGGAGCTTCAGCAGACCAGTTTTTGAGCCATAGAAGCCTGCGCATATGTACTACAGACAGCGTAAGGCGGGAGGCCTGATGGATTGAATCCTTTATGGCGTCCACCGCAAAGCATAAGGCTCTAGGTAGATCAGCTAGGGCAAGAGCCTGCTGATCTGGCAAGTCCCTTAAGACCTGTTTCAACTGATCCTTCACTGCTTGGCAGACCCCAATAGCTGCCACTGCTGGTTGTGTCACCAATCCTGCTGTAGAAAAAACAGATTTTAATAAGGACTCCAATTTTTTATCTATTGGGTCCTTGAACATTTGGACATTATCCACCGGACATGTCAGTGATTTATTCACACAAGAGATGGCTGCGTCCACTGTAGGGACCTTCCATTTTCTGATGAACTTATCCTCCATGGGATAGACCACCGGAAATCTCTTAGGGGGAGTAAATATTTTGTCAGGATGCTCCCAATCCTGGTAAATGAGCCCTTCCAGTAAAGGATGGATCGGAAAGGAACAAACAGTCTGGGGAGCTTTTAGCGACCCCAACGAGGAGACAGAAGTGGATGATGGCTCCGCAAGTGGCATTTTAAATGCTGATCGGACCATATTAGTCAGGGACTGAACCCATAACCTTTCAGCATGTGATGCAGAGAATGGCTCTTCCACTGTTGATTCCTCTACAACCGAATCGACCTCATCCTGATCCCCTTCAGGTAGGTCGATCCCTGTATGGGACTGTTGCTCTGTTAACAGGCACTCTGAGGGAGGAGACGGAGATCGGGCGCTTTTCTCCTGTGACAGGGAAGCCGCGATCAATGCTGACAATCTCTCTTCCAGCCCTCCCAGAGCTGAGGAAAAAACCTCCTCTGTTACATACACAGGAGCAGGTGAACTGAGGACAGCCACAGTACCAGGTACTCCTGAGGGTGCTCTACGGTCACTAACCTCTGATTCTTCAGGGGAGACTGGTGCAGCCAAAGCATGCCCAAGATCCTCAGAGCCCGATGGAGACCCCCTATTCCTCCTGGAATTTCTAGTCCCGGAGTTTTTAGACGGCATATTCCTAAGCCACAAAGCTGAGGTATTCCAGCCGAAATACACCAGTTACTGACAATAGTCTAGCATAAATGCTGCTATAAGAACAGTTGGTGTCTACTAATGTGCCTTTCTAGGGGATGCCTGTATCAACCGCTTGCTGTATGCCCTTTTTTAAATGTTGCCAGCTCTGTCTCTGTACTTCATAGCCAGCTCACCACACAAAATTGTGATTTTTAACATGCTGGGACGCCCGCACATGCGCAGAAGCGCTGCGGCGCGCACAGAGCGTCATCCCCCAGGCTCCGCCCCCTTTCCCGGCTCACCTCTATATATAGAGGCGCGTGCACGCGCGCGGCCACGTGCGCCTTTGGCGCTAATTTAGAAAAATGGAAACTAGGGACAAGAGCCAGGGCCCCTCTTTGCCGCAGGCCGGGGGATGGACGAGCATTGCAACATGGCAGAGGAAGCAGTTTCCCATAAGAGAACTCACCATCTGCCTGGACTTGCTCTGCTGAGAAGAAACTAGTAGGCTTGTGCAATTCGTTTCGTAACGAATTGAAATTCGTCCGAATTTAGCAACTTTCGGACATTCGGAAGCATTCGAATTTCCGAACAAAGCAATTACGAATAAGACCGAATCCGAAATAAATTATACCGCAAATAGCGAATGCCCGAATGTCTTCGGCATAATTCGTTATGAAAAAGTTACGAATGTACGAATCCATACGAAGCACAATAACACTCACTCTGCTCTGCGCTTCTCCCACACCGTGCTGAACTCCCTCTCAAAATGGTGTACAGGGGCGGAGGTTATAGCCGCATGTAAAAAACGAAAGTAAAATACGAGATTTCGAATCCATTCGAAGCACAATAACACTCACTCTGCTCTGCTCTCTGCTTCTCCCTCACCGTGCTGAACCCTCTGAAAATGGTGTACAGGGGCGGAGCCTATAGCCGCATGTTAAAAACGAAAGTAAAATACGAGATTTCGAATCGTTACAAATAACCGCAATGTATTTAGAAAAGTACAAATCCATTCGAAGCACATTAGGCATAATAGGCAGCGTCGTTGTGAGAGAGACACGGAAAATTACGAATCAACGAACCCAAAAAAAGTTACGAAAGTAGGAGTTGTGTCCAGAATCAACGAAAAACAACGTACTCTACCGAAAGTACGAACCCAAAAAAAGTTACGAAAGTAGGAGTTGTGTCCAGAATCAACGAAAAAAACAACGTACTCTACCGAAAGTACGAATTATAAAGCAACAAAAAATTCAACGAAAAATGTCGCTTGCAAAAATACGAATGAGTCCGAACACGAAAAATCCCGGTTAGCAAAATTACGAATGATTACGAATCAACAGGACCGGAAAGAAACGAACCGAAACGGAACGAATTTTTCCGTTGTGCACAAGTCTAGAAACTAGTCCACATGACAAGAAAACATTCCACAGCGGCCTCTAGTGGACAAACACAGGTACCGCAGTCTAATATATTAAATATATAAAAAAAAATTTTTTTTTTTTTTTTCTTGACCACCATTAAAAATTATTACATTTTTTTAGTAGTTACAGGCATGCACAGAATTTTGCGGGAATACCATTAGGTAACAGACAGAAAGACAAATTAGGCTTGGGGGTCCCCCAATAGAACCAAGTTCCTGGGGGCCCCCACTTACCTGTTCCCCGCCGCAGGACTTTGTTTGGTCCACAAAAGCCCAAACTTCACCTATCACGGCAGGCATTGTAATCAAACCTTCAGGGACCGGGTTCCCAAGGATTCCACTCCCCTGGACCTGTATAGCACCCTGCACAGAAAACATCTTGGTCGTGGGTATGACCAGAGCTCTGGATCCCAGGGTCCAGCTCTCCTAAGAGAAGCATTACAGGCAAAACCTTGCTCTTCTCTGCAAGGCCCGGGTACCGACCGTTTAGCTATGAAGCTTTTTTGGTCGGATCCGGAATAGCTTACTGAGGCCCAAAAGAACCTGTACGCAAGCTCAGTGAAAAACACATGTTTCTTCTTGGCCAACACCTTAGACACTGGCAAAAAACTGAGGTGCTCCCGGATGGGAGGGGCTTATATAGGGGAGGGTACTTCCGGTTTTGGAAGTTGCCAGTGCCAGCACCTGACGGTATCTATATAACCCATTAGTAATGACTATGTCGCTCTGTGTCCCGTGATGTACGAGAAAGAAATATATCTTGATTTTGCAAAGAATTGTGGGAAAAAATGACAACTTCAAAAAAACTCACAATGCCTCTTTCTAAATACCTTGGAATGTCTTCTTTCCAAAAAGGGGTCATTTGGGGGTTATTTTGTACTTTTCTGGTATGTTAGGGTCTCAAGAAATGAGATAGGCCGTCAGTACTTCAGGTGTGATCAATTTTCAGATATTGGCACCATAGATTGTGGACTCTATAACTTTCACAAAGACCAAATAATATGCACCAATTTGTACTTATTTTTACCAAAGATATGTAGCAGTATAAATTTTGGCCAAAATTTATGAAGAAAAAATAGTAATTTGCAAAATTTTATAACAGAAACGAAAAAAAAATCATTTTTTTTTACAGAATTTTTAGTATTTTTTCTCTTATAGCGCAAAAAATAAAAAACCCAACGGTGATTAAATACCACCAAAAAAAAGCTCTATTTGTGTGAAAAAAAAGGACAAAAAATTCATATTAGGTACAGTGTTGTATGACTGAGTAATTGCCATTCAAAATGTGAGAGCACCGAAAGCTGAAAATTGGTCTGGTTATTAAGGGGGTTTAAGTGCCCAGTGGTCAAGTGGTTAAAGGGGGTTTCTAAATAAATCTTTTTGAAGCAGTACTGCTCTATGTGGCCTTTTACTTTTTTAACATGCCATTGGAGACCTGATATATCGGTGGATGAGAACTGATCCAACAACGGCTATTGAGATTGATTTAAGACCCATTATTGTCCACTATCTGGTGAGTGCATCCCCTATAGGGGTTTAAAGATCCCCCACGAGGTGAACACACTGTTTGGTGAAAGGAGCACTATTCCACAGATTGGCTGATCAATCACCACTATCCACATCTGTTTCAAACTGTATTTCCTATCCACACATGTGGATAGAGGACTTTCTTATGAATATTTGATTGCAAGCACTGCTACAGTTTTATTTAATATTTTTGGACTTTCCATTTGATTTTTAAGGCCTAAAATATATGTACATTGGCAACGATATATTACATCGCTTTGCTATACACATGGATCTGGTAAATACCACTGTGGTCCAAATTAAAATAAAACCCAAGTAGTTTCATAAATGAACGTGAAGCCCTTTAATAATTTTAGTTACTGCCATATGCAGTAAGCATGTTGGTACCACATGAGGTCATTAGTCAGACATGTACTAATAATTTTTTTTTAGGGCTGTTACTGATTAAAATTTTCATGTTCGATTAATTGATTTTTTTTTTAATCGATTAATCTACTAATTTTGATTAATTATAGCGCATCATGCAAGCAGAAAAACAGTTGGTTAGCACAGACGAAATACTTCCTTCACGTCTCCTTTTAACTCAGCAAGGGCACCGGATCATAAGTATAAAGAAAAGATATAAGTGCTCACTGTATAACATTAAAAATGTATTAATGTGTTTAACACGAGCTACTCACATAAAAACTATAGAATACAGCATGTATCATATGTCTGTATCTCTTCCAAGGACAGCAGCGGGTGATGTCACACGCAGCTCCTCCCCTGTACGCGTTACGTTCCTTAGAACTTCCTCAGCGGGGCAGAGCTACGGAGTCACCCGACAGACTACTTATAGAGAACCATCACCATAGCTACAGCTGAAACCCGACACAGCGAGGCACTCCTGAGACATCACACGTCAACCTACTGCAGCGCGCCGCTGTCATAGCAACAGAAGACGCCACGCCGGACGGCACAAATCCACAGCTTATCAGTCAATAGGACAAAATATACACTGTCCAGGCTGTCCGGTGACGTCATGGACATCGACACCACCGGACTCCTCCCCCTTCCCTTCGTTAGCAGACGGAGGCACTTGGGGAAGGGGGGAGGAGTCCGGTGACGTTGATGTCCGTGACGTTACCGGATCTTCGACGGAACTGCCTGAAGACCCGGAAGCCAGAGGAGAGGTTAGTACCGATCAAAAGTATTTTGATCGATCAAAAAAAATTAAAGATTAATCGAGGAATTAATCTTTAATTTCCACAGCCTTCCTTAATTTTTTTATTTTATTTCCCGGCCATGTATAAATAGGTCAAATTTTAAGAACGCTGCTGCATTAAAATGTTTCGCAGACAGGATGTATATAAAAAAGATTTCAGCAAATCACACTCATGAAATATAAAAGTTTTCATGGAGGTCAAATAAGTTTGAAAAGATTCCTATGATGTGGTATAATAGACATATGCATTACCAGGATTCAATCTGATCCAAGTGAAAAACGCACATTGTGTTTTAAATAAAACATTGCTGTCTTTCCCTAGGTTGCTATGTTTTGCTAGTGGAGATCATTAAGAATTTCGAGGAGAGGGGTGTTGTGGGATCAGTGCACCGGATCTTATGATAATCCTATACTTGATATTCTTAAACCAAATGGTCATTGTGTTTATATGCTGATCCAAGATAGCTAAATAAAACAAAAATATATGTATAGCTAGCTGTGCTATATATTGACCGATGCTGGATATAAAAATACAAGGCGCCAAGTACTTCACTACACTATATTATGCCCAATGATGGTGGAACATTCAGGTAAGTCCTGAAGACCCATACAAGCTGGTATTTAAAGTGTGTTAAGAAATAGTACAACTGAACAGAATGTTATTTGGTCAGATAAATTTAGTTTGAATTTGATTTTGTTTTTGTTTTTGTTTTTTACATAAGGCCAAGGCCTGATGTACCTTCAAGAGAAAGTTTAACATATGTGGATGAAGAAAATGGAGACTGTGATGAGGTCAAAAATATCTGCCAATATCAGTGAATTGAGGACATGTTTGGGTATGGTATAAACACAGAGAATATGGTTTGGATCACTTCAAACGTGACAGTAAACCTTCATTCACAATCGCTCTCATGAAATATAAAGATCTAATCCCTGTTACACTGTGAAGTGGATAAACAGGAACTATAACTCTTAAAATGGGCCCCCCAGGAAAGGTAGAGACAGAATGTCTACTGAGGTCTGAATAAGTAAATTGGGTTAAATGGGGTCTGAGGCAGCTTTCCATTCACCTATTGTTCAGTGTGTTAAAGAACCCACCTATTATCTGCCACGGGATGCAATTACACTCCTAGTAATGTGTAGGGCACGGTTTTATTGTTATTGGTAAATATGTGGAGCCCTGTCCATGCGGTGACAAACTTCTCATGCATACCAAGTCTGTTAGAAATAGCTCCAGGTAATTAAATCACTGTCATCTGTTAGTTGCGGAGGGGACTGCCCTTGGAAAATGAGTTAAGAAACCCCTTGCATGGGGAAGGATATAAAAAGCCAGCTGTGGCTAAATAAAGTTGTTGATTAACTCCCAGAACTGTGTGTCGTCCAGTTACTGGGGGGTAAAAGGTCGCATTAGATGAGTTGGCACTTCCTCAGCTTCAAGGATTTCCCAGCAGACTTTGGAGATCCGCTACAGTGGTGGCAGCGGTGGGATTTTAAGCCTTGTATCAAGAGGAAGCAGCGTTCATGCAAATTTGGTTACACAAATGGAAGTATGAATGGAGACAAACTATGCTGGATTATGCTGGAAGCAAGAGGGAAGATTGCCAGCAATAAAACCAAAGCCAAGCTGATTGCAGAACTGACTGAGGGAGATCGGGCACGCAGTATGGCTACAGAAGCCATGGAGACCGAGTTTGACCAAGAAGTGAAACGCAGGCTAGCGTTTTATGGAGAAAACCCCTCCACCGAGCTGGTACTGGCAACGTTAGCCCAAGTGGATGCCTTTATCACGGCGACAGAAGAATGGGAGAACCAACTCCGGCTGGCGGAACACCGTGCCTCTGAGAGACTGCCAACGACTACACCGGCACCAGAGACAAAACTAAAAGTACCCCATGATGCCTTTAAAAAGTTTGTGGAAGCAGAGGAAGAGATCGATGGCTTTCTGAAAGATTTTGAATGGCAATGCAAGCTGTACCAAGTACCCCAGACAGACTGGGTATGGATCTTAGCTGGGAAGCTGTCAGGCCGTGCAGCAGAGGAGGAAATCGCAAGCTAAAGCCGGGTAAAGGAAGTTATTTTGGCAAGATATGCCATCACCCCAGAAGCATACAGGAGACGCAAAGAAACAGGAGAAGGACTCCCACACCGAATGGGCTTGCCGAATGCAGAGGGCAGCCCTAGCTTGGCTACAAGCCAGTCAGGCAACCACAGCAGACGCGATCACCCAGCTTTTACTGGAGCAATTCTTTAATGGACTAAACCCAGGAGGTACAGGAGTGGGTAAGGGACCGCAAACCTACCACTCTCTCAGAAGCGGCCAGGCAAGCTGATGAATATCAAGATGCCCGCCGGCCATCACAGACTAGCTTCCGACCAAGCACCAGACCGCTGAACCATAACCCAGGGCCACCAGCTACACAACGACCTGGGCTAATCCCTAACCCCCCTGCAAATCGATACCTCGGGCGCAAGGGAGTGCAGTGCCATTCATGCCAGCAATTTGGGCACTATCAGAGAGACTGCACTCAGAACCAGGACCAAGCTGCATGGATTCGACCAGGGTCCCCCCCTCCAGCTTGGGTTGCTGTTCATTGCTATCACACGGAAGTGGCCCCGGTCAACTGCGGAGCGGAAGAATTGAAGGAACACTGGAGTATCCTACACAAGGCTGACCCTGTACAGGTGGCTACTGACAACAGGCAACACCATCGCCAGTCAGTACAGCTGAACAGGAAGACTGCTCAAGGTCTACGGGATTCCGGCGCCACCCTCACACTGGTCAAACGTTAACTGGTTCCAGAGGCCAACCATACCGGGAGTTCCGTAGCCCTGTGCGGGTTGCAGGAGGAGCAGAACACAGGCTACCCACAGCAAAGTACACCTAAACTGGGGTGCCAGCTCCGGATTAATTAAGGTGGGGTTGATCCAGGAACTTCCCACTGATGTCCTGCTGGGGAATGATCTCAGCCAGTTGACTTCTGCTTTTGTACCAGCCCCGGTTACCAACGAGATCTACCCCGTTACCACCCGGTCCCAGGCCCACACCACGGAAAACAGCGCACCCTCTAAGGCTCTGGTAAGAACATCTTTCCGAACTGTTAACCCCCTTCCCTGGGATACCCCCGGAGCATTTGGGCAGGAAACCCGTAGCGACCCCACAATACAGATCTATAGGGACAAAGTAACCCTGTCGCAAGCTGGATTAGAGGGAGAGAAATATTCCTGGCACCAGGGGTTATTGTACCGCGACTCCGAGAGAGTCGCAGCCGGATCCTTACCGGTCCACACCCGACAATTAGTGGTCCCCCAGAAATACAGGAGAGAGTTTATTGCAGATAGCCCACGATATTCCCCTGTCCGGACACTTAGGGGTCAGCCGCACTAGATTCCGGCTTACCCACACCTTCTTTTGGCCTGGCATCTCCAAAGATATTAGACAGTACTGTCAAACGTGTGACACCTGTCAATGGGTAGGGAAACAGGGGGATCGCCACAAGGCCAAATTACAACCACTACCCATTATAGAGGAGCCGTTCGGACGGGTAGCTGTAGATATTTTAGGACCCCTCGCCAAACCCAGCCCCTCCGGCAAAAAGTACATCCTGACAATAGTGGACTATGCAACACGGTATCCCGAGGCGGTGGCTCTGACCAATATACACGCGGAGACAGTGGCTGAGGCGCTGATGCGGGTCTTCTCCCGGATGGGCTTTCCCAGAGAGATAGTCTCGGACCGGGGCACTCAGTTCACTGCAGAAGTCACCCAGCAGCTGTGGAGACTGTGTGGCATCAAGTCAATTATGAGTTCTCCCTATCACCCCCAGACAAATGGCCTATGTGAAAGGTTCAATGGCACGTTAAAACAAATGCTCCGGACTTTCACAGACACGAGTCGGGACTGGGAAAGATTCCTGCCCCACCTTCTGTTTGCGTACAGGGAGGTGACGCAGGAATCTACAGGATTCTCCCCCTTTGAACTACTTTTCGGACGAAGAGTACGGGGACCCCTAGATTTAATCCGGGAACACTGGGAAGGAGCAGAAGGGGAGGATGGTACCTCTGTTATACCCTATGTGTTGGAGTTCCGTGACCGCTTGGAGGAACTGACTCAGAAGGTGCATACTAACCTCCAGGCGGCGCAGACTCGCCAGCGCCAATGGTATGAAAAGGGGCGCCAGAGGACGTAGCTTTCAGATTGGCCAAAAGGTTT
Organism: Rana muscosa; assembly: GCA_029206835.1. Taxonomy (NCBI): domain Eukaryota; kingdom Metazoa; phylum Chordata; class Amphibia; order Anura; family Ranidae; genus Rana; species Rana muscosa. The sequence goes on along the minus strand of CM055124.1, from coordinate 3,277,812 downwards.
TGATTTTAAAACCTGTTCGCCACGACAGGCTACAGGCAGCCTGGCAGGGCCCATACCAAGTGGTGGAGAAAAGATGCGATACCACTTATGTGATAGGTCCTTGCTCTGGAAATGGGGGTAGACGCATGCTACACGTGAACATGCTCAAACCGTACTATGAGAGAATAGAGGAGGTGGCTGCCATATGTGCGCCCGCCTTCGACGAGTTCGAGAATCTTCCTTTACCAGACCTTCTGGGGGAGGATGAGACGCTGGGCACTTTAGATAAGGTTCAGCAGGGGGAAAGGTTAAGCCCCCAAGAGCGCATCCAGGCTCAGCAATTGCTAGTCACAAAGGGAGCAACTGTCTCAAACATCCCTGGATGCACTTGGCTGGCAATGCACAGAGTAGACACCTCGGAACAACCACCCCCCAGACAGACTCCCTATAGAATACCTGAGGCGGTCAGGGAGCACATGAGACAGGAGATACAAGAGATGCTCCGTCTCGGGGTCATAGAGCCGTCAGATAGTCCTTGGACTTATCCGGTTGTCTTGGTACCGAAGCAGGATGGAACTACCCGCTTCTGTGTAGACTACTGGCGACTCAATGACAAAATAATATCAGACGCTTACCCAATGCCCAGGATAGATGAGCTCTTAAATCGAATGGCCAGAGGGCAATACCTCACGACCATCGACCTATGTAAGGGCTATTGGCAAATTCCCCTTGCCCCAGATTCCATTCTCAAGTCGGCCTTTATCACCCCATTTGGCCTGTACCAGTTTAAGGTCATGCCATTTGGGATGAAAAACGCCCCAGCCACGTTCCAATGGATGGTAGACCGGCTGCTTGATGGCTTCCAGGATTATGCATACTTGGATGACATCGCAATTTTTTAGTGAGACCTGGGGAGGAGCATCTGGGGCATGTACGAGCGGTGCTAGACCGAATCAAAAAGGCCGGCCTAACCCTCAAACCAAGTAAATGTCATATTGGGATGGCGGAAGTACAGTACTTGGGACACCGGGTGGGGTGTGGGAAACAAAAGCCCGAACCCGCCAAAGTCGAGGCAGTGGCCCAGTGGCCAACCCCCCGTACCAAAACCCAGGTTTTAGCATTCCTCAGAACGGCTGGCTACTTCCGCAAATTTGTCCCGAACTACAGCACCCTGGCCAAACCCCTCACTGACCCCACTAGGAAAAAACCTACCCCACCAAGTATTATGGGCCCCAGAGTGTAAACAGGCATTCCAACAGCTCAAACAGGCCCTGGTTAATAGTCCGGTACTAGCTGCTCCCAATCCATCTAAACAATTTCTTGTTCACACAGATGCTTCAATGTTTGGATTGGGAGCGGTATTGAGCCAGGTTGGAGCAGATGGTGGAGAACACCCCATAGTTTACTTGCGCAGGAAGCTTCTCCCCAGGGAAGTGAACTACGCCACCATAGAAAAAGAATGCCTGGCTGTGGTGTGGGCCCTAAAGAAGCTTCAGCCCTACTTGTACGGACAGCAATTCACCCCACTCACAGACCACAACCCGTTGGTATGGCTAAATCGAGTGGCAGGGGACAATGGCAGGGGACAATGCCCGGTTGTTGCGCTGGAGTCTAGCGTTACAACCGTATGACTTTACTATCCACTACCGCCCCAGGAAACAGAACGGCAATTCTGATGGATTATCGTGGCAAACTGAACAGGAAAAGTGATCCGTGCGTACTCCCTGGACATCCCCAAGCTGATCCGTTAAGGATCAGACTGTGTATGCCGGCTTGTGGGTAAGGTGTAGCAAACTACTGAACACAGAGAATATGGTTTGGATCACTTCAAATGTGACAGTAAACCTTAGTTAAGAAACCCCTTGCATGGGGAAGGATATACAAAGCCAGCTGTGGCTAAATAAAAGTTGTTGATTAACTCCCAGAACTGTGTGTCGTCCAGTTACTGGGGGTGTAAAAGGTCGCCTTGGATGAGTTAGCACTTCCTCAGCTTCAAGGATTTCCCAGCGGACTTTGGAGATCCGCTACACTTGTCATCCTATGTTCAAATTGAGAATGCTGAAAGGTAATATATAAAGAAGAGATTTTAAGGATCAAGAGAATGTAAATGTAAATAATATGACATTGTGATGTTTCTCTCCTAACTCACAGATCTTCAAATCTTATACTTCAGCATTAATGTTGATCCTGCCAATCATGGCAGAATAATATCATCATTAGATCATTGATTAATTTAGGTAATTAAAATATAGTTAACCAATCGCTATATCATATATATAGCATAGTTAGAAAATGTAAATATTAATTAAAAAGAATCTGTATTCATACTGTCTATTTACTCAAATAGAAAGTGATTGACACTCCAGACCAGATTGTTGATTGGTAAAGGCAAAGTGAACTGCCAACAGACACAGCGATCGTTTGGATGATGTTAATCCGTGATGCCCAGTTCCAGATGGAACCTGTCACCACATCGAATCCTTCATCAGGAGTCATGAAGCAAGGCGCTCCAGGATTCATATTGCCGGAAAGAAAGATTTGTTGCAGAAATCCCTTGTTTGCTTGAATCCCAGAATATCCATTGAATCCCATTTTCAGCTTTTAACACTACAAGAGCGGATTCACTGAAGAGTTTCTTCAATTGCTGGTTTACCAGCTTTGTTTTTATCACATTTGAAATGGGGGGGGGGGGGGGGTGACACCACCACTGCAACAGTTAATTTTGTTTCTATAAAGACTTGAACTCATCAACAAAGATCCAAGTCATACAAGAACATTCTTTATCATTTGGATGAAGAGAGGAACGGTCTTAAAAGTATAAAGAAAAATAATAATATGGCCATATCTTTTATACAACTGATATTTCCTCGGACCCGTTTTAGTATGTCCGTGACAATTCGCCAGAATACAAGAAATGTGGGGGGGATTTGTCAGAACATTTGAGGTTAAAAGAATATACATATAGGCCTTTATATTACATATTTTTCATATTGTTCATATTTATGTATATTATGAACGAGAGGACAGCCATTTTGTCTCTAAAGTTTAAGTTCATAACTAATGATATACTGTGAACAATACTAAAGCCATTTTGGTTTATACTTTCTCTTTAAGAGGTTAACCCAAATTCACCATCTTTTTTTTTTTTAAATCAAATAGGGTTTTATTGAAAAACAACATGAATAAATGCAGTACAGTACACCAATTCATTTTACAAATTGGTCTACATCATCAAACCATTGATACATGCCAGAAACTTCACTTTTGCACCCCACTACATAGTATTCCATGGGACATGCCCATCTGAGCAGCCCACATTTGGGGATATATCTAGCCATCACTTTTGAAATGATAATGACCTCTCCACCAACCGTCCGTTACATGTGACTGGCATCACCATTGCCTCACTCCGCCCCCTGTCCTCCTCCCTCCCTTTATAGTAACAGGCGGTCCATGATTAGATCAACCGGAGCCAACCCAGGGACATTCAGCCAGCATGCCCAAATGTTTTCAAATTTCTTCACACGCCACCTATGATGATAGATGTATTTCTCCAATCTGATGGTATCACCCATTTGGTTTATCCATTCCCTCACCGTAGGGGGTTCTTCCGACTTCCAGTGCCTCAAAATACGTTTCCGAGCCTGGAAGAGAGCCCTGGATACCGCTATCCTAGCGGGCTCCTTCTCCGGGACGGTGTCTATGATACCCAATAAACACAATTTAGGGTGTGCCTTCAGCTGAACCTGAAATACACGGTTAATTGTGTCCAAGACCTCCCTCCAATACAGATGCAACTTGGGACACCTCCACAACATGTGGATCAGGTCCCTCTTGCATCTGGTACAGGAAGGATCATTCCGCACCCCCATTCTCACCAGCCTAACTGGTGTGTAGTGTACTCGTAGCAGAATATATAGCTGGGACAATCGTTGGGCCACGTTTAGTGAACTTAAGGGGACTGCTGCAAGCGCATCCTCCCATTGGTCTTCCTCAAAGGCTCCCATGTCCCTTTCCCACTTGGATATGATCCCTGCAGTGTTGTCAGGAAGGAATTTGGCGAGGAGCATGGAATAACTGCATGATATGAACCCTTTAAATGTGATTAATTCTTTCATGTAGTTAAAGATGGGGGTAGGATCCTGAGTCCAGGCGTCCCCATTTGACTGGGCTCTCACCGCATGTTGGAGCTGGAAGTAGTAAAACTGCATAGATGCAGGCAGATTAAATTCCGCCTGTAGCGGAGAGAAGAAACGCGGTTTACCATCTCTAAATATTTGTGTCATATATTATATATATATATTATACATACATACATACATATACACATATACACACACACACACACACTGTACTGCTGCTATTTCGTGTAATATTGTAATGTTTCCAGCTCCAAGTAGCGCCCGTTTCCCCAGATGGGACTATATCTAGTGAAACCTTCCACCTGCTGCAGCTCTCTGACTTTATTTCATACTTTCTGCATCAAATTGTAAGTGGGAAACCTCTTATTGGATTTGGCAAACCTCAATGATTCCAAGCCCTCCGTCACCTCTCCCCCTGTTACAGCCTTACAAAGGTGCGCTACCGGGTCCATCAAGTTAATTACCTGAGTGTCTGTAGGGCTCAATACTCTTGCTATGTGTTGGAGTTGGGAGGCCAAATAGTACAGCCATGGATTAGGGAGAGCTAGCCCTTCTGCCTCCTTTGGTCGGTTTAACTGTTCAAGTTTTACCCGTGCAGTAGAGTTTAGCCAGATAAGGGACCTAAAAATAGAGTTAATGATCCTAAATTGTTTTAGGGAAATTACCATGGGGGAGTTGTGAAGTATATAAAGAAGTTGGGGCATCAAGATCATTTTGATCAAATTAATCCTACCAACGGGGGACATTTTCAATTTAGACCATACCTTCACCCGAAGGGTGCAACGGTTCAATAGAGGGGATAGATTTAGTGTGACATAGTCTAAAGGATTGGAGGTAACCTGAACACCCAGATACCTAAATTCCCTGGACACAGGAATGTCTAATAAAGTCGCAACCTGTGGATCAGGTGTGTTATCCATAAGCATAAGAGATGACTTGGTCCAGTTGATCCCCAAGCCTGAGTAGCGACCAAACGTCCGAATTACCTCCATAGCCTCCCGCAGGGACGTTGTTGTGTCACCCAAAAGGAGCATGGTGTCATCTGCGTACAGCATACATTTTTCTTGCAACTCTCCGTACTGGAAGCCCCCGATGTTATCGTTGGCACAAACACAGGCTCTTGGGGAGCTATACAATAGTTGTACCCATGCTATAAAATTTGGCCCGAACCCAAACTTGTACATTATGGCCCACAAATATGACCATTCAATACTATCAAAGGCCTTGTGGGCGTCAAGTGATAGCAATGCCCTGTCCCTCATATTATCAGAGATTGTTTGTCAATTTACAATCTATCGGCGTAAATTATGAACCCTGCCTGGTCTGAGTGAATTATGGACGAGATAGCTTTATTGAGTCTCAAGGCTAGGACCTTGGCCAGTATTTTCACCTCTGTCTGCAAAAGGGATATTGGTCTATAAGACCCTGGGTATAAGGGATCCTTGCCCGGTTTCAGTAGCAATACTATGATGGCCTTGGACATGGATAGGGGAAGACCCCCTTTTCCTTAGCATCATTAAACACCCCCAATAGTTTAGGAAATAGCTGTTCTCCATAGTTCCTATATACCTCTATAGGTAGTCCATCCTCACCCAGTGCCTTGGAGTTAGGGAACACACCGGTCGCTGTTTGAAGCTCCTCCAAAGTCAGAGGAGCGTCTAATAGTTGTCTATCCACGTCTGATAGAATAGGTAACTCTATTTTGACAAGATACACCTGTAGGGAGGCATCTGTGTAATTTTTGCGGGAGCAATATAAATTTGAGTAAAAAGGAGCCAAGAATATTCATTATGTCATTTGGAGAATTAGTTATCTTGCCATCAGGTGCCTGTAAGGCACCAATAGATGGTGATGCCTGCTGAGCACGGGAGATTTTTGCCAGAAGGCAACCAGTATGTTCCCCTTCCTCATAAAAGGCTAGTTTGCTAAAGAAGCGTTTACACTCAGCCGTGGTAGAGGTGAGCCGATTCAGCGCTTCCTGCAGCGACACCTACGCATCTCTACATTCCTCGCTAGGGTTCGCTACAAATTTGGCCTCCAAGTCATGAACCAAGCTCTCCACCCCCTCACTCTACCAGAGCATTCGACTCCTTTTTAAAAGCGTTTATTTCTCTTATGAACAACCCCCTAAGAAAGGCCTTGAATGTGTCCCATCTCACCCCTACATCCGGGAAATCTGCCTGCACTCCCCAGAAGTGAACTATATCTTGTAACATTTGGGATGATGACGGTAATATATTAAGCCAAAAGGCATTAAGTTTCCAGGGAGCCCTAAGAAACGTTGAAGGGGGGCATACCTCCAATTCCATAATGAAGGGTGAATGATCCGAGATTCCTCTCCGAGCATAAGTGATATTTGCCGAGTGGACCGTGGACTCTGAACATATACACAGGTCAATGTGCGACAGCGACACATGTGATTTCGAAAAGCAAGAAATCTGACATTTCCCAGGGTTCCTAACCCTCCACAAATCTATCCAACCCACCTCCTCAATCAGCTTCCTCAGGGGTGTGCGGCATGAGCCTCTCCCCGACGAGACCGGAGGAGGTTTGTCAACCAGTGGATCTAAGTAACAGTTAAAGTCACCCATAATATACATCGGTACCTCCGGACGGCCAACCTGATAGTCCAAGACTGCCCTCAGAACCCGATGACCATATGGAGGCGGGACATGCACAAAAACAAGTATTCATTTCAACGAAAACAAACAGCAGCACAAAATGATATATCTCCCCTCGCAGTCCACCACATTATCCAACTCCTGATAGTCCAGTGAGCTATGTATCAGCACGTTCACCCCTCTGGAGAAGGTGTGAGTGGAGTGGTAAGCTGTCACGGATGCCTAACACGGCATCCAGCACAGGGTACGCAGATCAGTGGGCTGCACTAAAGGAACTAGGCACAAGGTAAGTAAATATATATATATATATGAGTTTATTGAAAGGATAATTCCTAAAACAATAAAGGCAACCAGCAACCAACCACAGTGACACACAAAACAACTCCCTACACCAACGTGAATACAGTTTGGAGATTAAAGCATAAATGTAATCAAGCCAGGGTCATACACGAGAGATCAGTCCGATTGAACAGGGAGCCGGAAGGGACAACAGGAGGAAGGGATGAGTCTGCAAGACAGGGGTCCAGGGATGGATGCAGGGCTCAGGAACACAGGATACAAGGTACAGAGGCAGGGGTCCAGGGATGGATGCAGGGTTCAGGAACACAGGATACAAAAGGTACAGAGGCAGGGGTCCAGGGATGGATGCAGGGTTCAGGAACACAGGATACAAGGTACAGAGGCAGGGGTCCAGGGATGGATGCAGGGTTCAGGAACACAGGATACAAAGGTACAGAGGCAGGGGTCCAGGGATGGATGCAGGGTTCAGGAACACAGGATACAAGGTAACAGATAACAGGTCACAAGGTTCAGGTTCAGGTTCAGGCATACAGGTCTGGGTTCCAAGACAATACCAGAGCAAATGCTTTAGTGTCTGCTGGGTATTTATACACACCTCCTGCAATCAGTCTCAGGTGACGCCTGATTGCAGGAGATGATTTCGGCTCCAGACAAATGGGAGACACCCGCTGGTGGCCACCAGAACTGCACCCTTTGGTGCTGAAAGCAATAGCACCACCAGCAGGTGACCCAGGCAATGACACTGATCATGACAGTTCCCCCTCCCAAGGAGTGGCCTCCGTACGCTCCATTCTGCCCTTGATCTGGCAGTGCTGGTAGGTGCGGAAAGGTCCCAAAAAGTCTCCCCTGTGTCTGCGGACTACTTGTGCTCCTCCGGCCAGAGTTCTTAAACTTACTGGGAGGCGTGGCACCTGAGTCCGGCAATGGAACACGCACCCCACCACCAGGGTCTGGAAGTTGGGATCTGGAAATGAAAACAGGCAGGGCAATGTGCATGAACCTAACGGAGGCGAACAACACAAGGGCATCACAGTCAGGCTGGGAATCAAGCAGGGCAAAATCAGCGGCAAGCCGGACATCGAGAACTGGTTTAGCAGGCACCATGTCAGCGGGCTGGGCAAATGGCGCTGGGTCTTCAAGCTGGCCACCGGGCAGAGGCACTTCAAACTGGCCACCGGGCAGAGGTTCAGCAAGCCAGATGGCAGGCACTGGTTCAGCGGGCTGAAAGACGGGCACCAAAACGTCAGGCTGGAACAGGGTGACGGGCACCGAAAATCCAGGCTGGAACAGGTTGGCTGGTGTGGAAACAGGCTGTAACAGGTTGGCTGGTGTGGAAACAGGCTGGAACAGGTTGGCTGGTGTGGAAACAGGCTGGAACAGGTTGGCTGGTGTGGAAACAGGCTGGAACAGGTTGGCTGGTTTGGAAACAGGCTGCAACAGGTCGCTTGGTTTGGAAACAGGCTGCAACAGGTCGCTTGGTTTGGAAACAGGCTGCAACAGGTCGCTTGGTTTGGAAACAGGCTGCAACAGGTCGCTTGGTTTGGAAACAGGCTGCAACAGGTCGCTTGGTTTGGAAACAGGCTGCAACAGGTCGCTTGGTTTGGAAACAGGCTGCAACAGGTCGCTTGGTTTGGAAACAGGCTGCAACAGGTCGCTTGGTTTGGAAACAGGCTGCAACAGGTCGCTTGGTTTGGAAACAGGCTGCAACAGGTCGCTTGGTTTGGAAACAGGCTGCAACAGGTCGCTTGGTTTGGAAACAGGCTGCAACAGGTCGCTTGGTTTGGAAACAGGCTGCAACAGGTCGCTTGGTTTGGAAACAGGCTGCAACAGGTCGCTTGGTTTGGAAACAGGCTGCAACAGGTCGCTTGGTTTGGAAACAGGCTGCAACAGGTCGCTTGGTTTGGAAACAGGCTGCAACAGGTCGCTTGGTTTGGAAACAGGCTGCAACGGGTCGCTTGGTTTGGAAACAGGCTGCAACGGGTCGCTTGGTTTGGAAACAGGCTGCAACGGGTCGCTTGGTTTGGAAACAGGCTGCAACGGGTCGCTTGGTTTGGAAACAGGCTGCAACGGGTCGCTTGGTTTGGAAACAGGCTGCAACGGGTCGCTTGGTTTGGAAACAGGCTGCAACGGGTCGCTTGGTTTGGAAACAGGCTGCAACGGGTCGCTTGGTTTGGAAACAGGCTGCAACGGGTCGCTTGGTTTGGAAACAGGCTGCAACGGGTCGCTTGGTTTGGAAACAGGCTGCAACGGGTCGCTTGGTTTGGAAACAGGCTGCAACGGGTCGCTTGGTTTGGAAACAGGCTGCAACGGGTCGCTTGGTTTGGAAACAGGCTGCAACGGGTCGCTTGGTTTGGAAACAGGCTGCAACGGGTCGCTTGGTTTGGAAACAGGCTGCAACGGGTCGCTTGGTTTGGAAACAGGCTGCAACGGGTCGCTTGGTTTGGAAACAGGCTGCAACGGGTCGCTTGGTTTGGAAACAGGCTGCAACGGGTCGCCTGGTGCGGAAACAGGCTGCAACGGGTCGCCTGGTGCGGAAACAGGCTGCAACGGGTCGCCTGGTGCGGAAACAGGCTGCAACGGGTCGCCTGGTTTGGAAACAGGCTGCAACGGGTCGCCTGGTGCGGAGACAGGCTGCAACGGGTCGGCTGGTGCGGAGACAGGCTGCAACGGGTCGGCTGGTGCGGAGACAGGCTGCAACGGGTCGGCTGGTGCGGAGACAGGCTGCAACGGGTCGGCTGGTGCGGAGACAGGCTGCAACGGGTCGGCTGGTGCGGAGACAGGCTGCAACGGGTCGGCTGGTGCGGAGACAGGCTGCAACGGGTCGGCTGGTGCGGAGACAGGCTGCAACGGGTCGGCTGGTGCGGAGACAGGCTGCAACGGGTCGGCTGGTGCGGAGACAGGCTGCAACGGGTCGGCTGGTGCGGAGACAGGCTGCAACGGGTCGGCTGGTGCGGAGACAGGCTGCAACGGGTCGGCTGGTGCGGAGACAGGCTGCAACGGGTCGGCTGGTGCGGAGACAGGCTGCAACGGGTCGGCTGGTGCGGAGACAGGCTGCAACGGGTCGGCTGGTGCGGAGACAGGCTGCAACGGGTCGGCTGGTGCGGAGACAGGCTGCAACGGGTCGGCTGGTGCGGAGACAGGCTGCAACGGGTCGGCTGGTGCGGAGACAGGCTGCAACGGGTCGGCTGGTGCGGAGACAGGCTGCAACGGGTCGGCTGGTGCGGAGACAGGCTGCAACGGGTCGGCTGGTGCGGAGACAGGCTGCAACGGGTCGGCTGGTGCGGAGACAGGCTGCAACGGGTCGGCTGGTGCGGAGACAGGCTGCAACGGGTCGGCTGGTGCGGAGACAGGCTGCAACGGGTCGGCTGGTGCGGAGACAGGCTGCAACGGGTCGGCTGGTGCGGAGACAGGCTGCAACGGGTCGGCTGGTGCGGAGACAGGCTGCAACGGGTCGGCTGGTGCGGAGACAGGCTGCAACGGGTCGGCTGGTGCGGAGACAGGCTGCAACGGGTCGGCTGGTGCGGAGACAGGCTGCAACGGGTCGGCTGGTGCGGAGACAGGCTGCAACGGGTCGGCTGGTGCGGAGACAGGCTGCAACGGGTCGGCTGGTGCGGAGACAGGCTGCAACGGGTCGGCTGGTGCGGAGACAGGCTGCAACGGGTCGGCTGGTGCGGAGACAGGCTGCAACGGGTCGGCTGGTGCGGAGACAGGCTGCAACGGGTCGGCTGGTGCGGAGACAGGCTGCAACGGGTCGGCTGGTGCGGAGACAGGCTGCAACGGGTCGGCTGGTGCGGAGACAGGCTGCAACGGGTCGGCTGGTGCGGAGACAGGCTGCAACGGGTCGGCTGGTGCGGAGACAGGCTGCAACGGGTCGGCTGGTGCGGAGACAGGCTGCAACGGGTCGGCTGGTGCGGAGACAGGCTGCAACGGGTCGGCTGGTGCGGAGACAGGCTGCAACGGGTCGGCTGGTGCGGAGACAGGCTGCAACGGGTCGGCTGGTGCGGAGACAGGCTGCAACGGGTCGCTTGGTGCGGAGACAGGCTGCAACGGGTCGGCTGGTTTGGAAACAGGCTGCAACGGGTCGCTTGGTGCGGAGACAGGCTGCAACGGGTCGGCTGGTGCGGAGACAGGCTGCAACGGGTCGGCTGGTGCGGAGACAGGCTGCAACGGGTCGGCTGGTGCGGAGACAGGCTGCAACGGGTCGGCTGGTGCGGAGACAGGCTGCAACGGGTCGGCTGGTGCGGAGACAGGCTGCAACGGGTCGGCTGGTGCGGAGACAGGCTGCAACGGGTCGGCTGGTGCGGAGACAGGCTGCAACGGGTCGGCTGGTGCGGAGACAGGCTGCAACGGGTCGGCTGGTGCGGAGACAGGCTGCAACGGGTCGGCTGGTGCGGAGACAGGCTGCAACGGGTCGGCTGGTGCGGAGACAGGCTGCAACGGGTCGGCTGGTGCGGAGACAGGCTGCAACGGGTCGGCTGGTGCGGAGACAGGCTGCAACGGGTCGGCTGGTGCGGAGACAGGCTGCAACGGGTCGGCTGGTGCGGAGACAGGCTGCAACGGGTCGGCTGGTGCGGAGACAGGCTGCAACGGGTCGGCTGGTGCGGAGACAGGCTGCAACGGGTCGGCTGGTGCGGAGACAGGCTGCAACGGGTCGGCTGGTGCGGAGACAGGCTGCAACGGGTCGGCTGGTGCGGAGACAGGCTGCAACGGGTCGGCTGGTGCGGAGACAGGCTGCAACGGGTCGGCTGGTGCGGAGACAGGCTGCAACGGGTCGGCTGGTGCGGAGACAGGCTGCAACGGGTCGGCTGGTGCGGAGACAGGCTGCAACGGGTCGGCTGGTGCGGAGACAGGCTGCAACGGGTCGGCTGGTGCGGAGACAGGCTGCAACGGGTCGGCTGGTGCGGAGACAGGCTGCAACGGGTCGGCTGGTGCGGAGACAGGCTGCAACGGGTCGGCTGGTGCGGAGACAGGCTGCAACGGGTCGGCTGGTGCGGAGACAGGCTGCAACGGGTCGGCTGGTGCGGAGACAGGCTGCAACGGGTCGGCTGGTGCGGAGACAGGCTGCAACGGGTCGGCTGGTGCGGAGACAGGCTGCAACGGGTCGGCTGGTGCGGAGACAGGCTGCAACGGGTCGGCTGGTGCGGAGACAGGCTGCAACGGGTCGGCTGGTGCGGAGACAGGCTGCAACGGGTCGGCTGGTGCAGAGACAGGCTGCAACGGGTCGGCTGGTGCGGAGACAGGCTGCAACGGGTCGGCTGGTGCGGAGACAGGCTGCAACGGGTCGGCTGGTGCGGAGACAGGCTGCAACGGGTCGGCTGGTGCGGAGACAGGCTGCAACGGGTCGGCTGGTGCGGAGACAGGCTGCAACGGGTCGGCTGGTGCGGAGACAGGATGCAACGGGTCGGCTGGTGCGGAGACAGGCTGCAACGGGTCGGCTGGTGCGGAGACAGGCTGCAACGGGTCGGCTGGTGCGGAGACAGGCTGCAACGGGTCGGCTGGTGCGGAGACAGGCTGCAACGGGTCGGCTGGTGCGGAGACAGGCTGCAACGGGTCGGCTGGTGCGGAGACAGGCTGCAACGGGTCGGCTGGTGCGGAGACAGGCTGCAACGGGTCGGCTGGTGCGGAGACAGGCTGCAACGGGTCGGCTGGTGCGGAGACAGGCTGCAACGGGTCGGCTGGTGCGGAGACAGGCTGCAACGGGTCGGCTGGTGCGGAGACAGGCTGCAACGGGTCGGCTGGTGCGGAGACAGGCTGCAACGGGTCGGCTGGTGCGGAGACAGGCTGCAACGGGTCGGCTGGTGCGGAGACAGGCTGCAACGGGTCGGCTGGTGCGGAGACAGGCTGCAACGGGTCGGCTGGTGCAGAGACAGGCTGCAACGGGTCGGCTGGTGCAGAGACAGGCTGCAACGGGTCGGCTGGTGCAGAGACAGGCTGCAACGGGTCGGCTGGTGCAGAGACAGGCTGCAACGGGTCGGCTGGTGCGGAGACAGGCTGCAACGGGTCGGCTGGTGCAGAGACAGGCTGCAACGGGTCGGCTGGTGCGGAGACAGGCTGCAACGGGTCGGCTGGTGCGGAGACAGGCTGCAACGGGTCGGCTGGTGCGGAGACAGGCTGCAACGGGTCGGCTGGTGCGGAGACAGGCTGCAACGGGTCGGCTGGTGCGGAGACAGGCTGCAACGGGTCGGCTGGTGCGGAGACAGGCTGCAACGGGTCGGCTGGTGCGGAGACAGGCTGCAACGGGTCGGCTGGTGCGGAGACAGGCTGCAACAGGTTGCTTGGTTTGGAAACAGGCTGCAACAGGTCGCTTGGTTTGGAAACAGGCTGCAACAGGTCGCTTGGTTTGGAAACAGGCTGCAACAGGTCGGCTGGTGCGGAGACAGGCTGCAACGGGTCGGCTGGTGCGGAGACAGGCTGCAACGGGTCGGCTGGTGCGGAGACAGGCTGCAACAGGTCGGCTGGTGCGGAGACAGGCTGCAACAGGTCGGCTGGTGCGGAGACAGGCTGCAACAGGTCGGCTGGTGCGGAGACAGGCTGCAACAGGTCGGCTGGTGTGGAAACAGGCTGGGTTACTGGCAGGATCGTGTGAGTTGGAAAGAACTTCCGTTTTTTCTTTGGTTTAGCCATCGAAGATTTGTATATGTATACAGGGCTGTAGGTGGTGGATGCAGCTGGTAGAGGCGAAGAGCGGAAGGATGGTGAAGCAGAGGGTGCGGATTTTGAAGGGGGTCTTAGGGGAACTGATGGAGGCAGCCGAGACGAAGCAGGAGGGTTAAAGGCAGGGTAAGTGCAGCAGGGGGAAACAGGGTACTGGTACTTCATTGGTAGGAGGGTGTATTGGTTGGCCACTGTGGTAGTTGGGAGTAAAGGAGATGCAGACATCCCAGCAGGCTGGTGTCTAGACACAGGAATGGGTGGCAGGGAACCGACAGGGGCTGAGTACAATAAACTTGACCAGGCCTGTAGTAATGATTGCACAAAGTTAGGTTTGCATACTGCTTGTCTGACCAGAGACTGCACTGACTCAATACATGCTGCAAGCACCTGTGTAGGACAAGTTGAGTACTGCTCAAGGAAAAAGACTGAGTCATCTTCCAACAGCCCACACCAAGGACTCTACCTGAGCTGCACTAAAAGGGGGTGTATAGTCATCGTCTCCACTGGAGGCATCAGACAGGGCCAACTCTGTACAGATACAGATCAGATCTTGCACATCCTCAAACACAAAACTGCCCAGATCCACAAAAACATGGGCTATGCGGATGCATTCCAACAACTGCTCTCTAGTGTGTTCACTTAATGTTTGAGAACAAAACTCCCTGTCCTCTGTTGCTAGTAGCGAAAAATACAGAATATCGTCAAGCTGCATTTTTAAAGCAATAGCAGTGCCCAGACCCAATTCCCAAGTGCAGCCGATCTGCTTGAATGGCTCTGGTATTCTGTCACGGATGCCTAACACGGCATCCAGCACAGGGTACGCAGATCAGTGGGCTGCACTAAAGGAACTAGGCACAAGGTAAGTAAATATATATATATGAGTTTATTGAAAGGATAATTCCTAAAACAATAAAGGCAACCAGCAAACAACCACAGTGACACACAAAACAACTCCCTACACCAACGTGAATACAGTTTAGAGATTAAAGCGTAAATGTAATCAAGCCAGGGTCATACACGAGAGATCAGTCCGATTGAACAGGGAGCCGGAAGGGACAACAGGAGGAAGGGATGAGTCTGCAAGACAGGGGTCCAGGGATGGATGCAGGGTTCAGGAACACAGGATACAAGGTACAGAGGCAGGGGTCCAGGGATGGATGCAGGGTTCAGGAACACAGGATACAAGGTACAGAGGCAGGGGTCCAGGGATGGATGCAGGGTTCAGGAACACAGGATACAAGGTAACAGATAACAGGTCACAAGGTTCAGGTTCAGGTTCAGGCATACAGGTCTGGGTTCCAAGACAATACCAGAGCAAATGCTTTAGTGTCTGCTGGGTATTTATACACACCTCCTGCAATCAGTCTCAGGTGACGCCTGATTGCAGGAGATGATTTCGGCTCCAGACAAATGGGAGACACCCGCTGGTGGCCACCAGAACTGCACCCTTTGGTGCTGAAAGCAATAGCACCACCAGCAGGTGACCCAGGCAATGACACTGATCATGACATAAGCTTTACCCACCCACCTAAAGTTGAGGTATGCCAAAGTATCGGGGGTAAGATGAGTTTCCTGTAAAGCACATATGGCCGGTAGATATTTTCTCAGAGAGGTGGAAACCATTGTGCGTTTAAGATGATCACCTAGGCCCCCCAACATTTGACACCACTTTAAGTACATTTATCCCTCCCGCCATGGTATGCTCTCATCTTGGTAATGGCAACATATCACATCCCAATACAATCCATAACTTAATCCACCTCCCCATCCCGGCACTGAAAAACCTGTAACCAATGCATCAAGTTTATCATCAAAGTCTGTAAGTGTTGTAAGTACTGTACCATACTGCATGAACTGTTTAAAACTTTCTGAACCTCCGAGCGCAACTGCACTCTAGCACTGCCCTGAGCAATCCCGTGGCTTGAGGCCTCAAGTGTGACCACAAGCTGACGTATGGCCCCAGTCACATCCGCAATCCCACCGGCCCTCAGGGGGAAGTTACATATAAGGGATTGCACAACAGGCGTGACTGTAGGACAACAGGTCCTCATCTCCGCTGGCCTCACAACCACCAGTCGGGTAATCTCGTCAGTCAAAACGTAATGAATCAGGCACTTAGAAAACATTCCGTCGTGTTCTCGCTCACTCTCTCCATGGGGGGACAAAGAGCAACAAATCATCTTGTGTTTCCGGCAAAACTGAAAAGTACTGCTCCCAGGTCATGTCAGTCCCTCTCGGCCTCCCTCCGTCTGACCGGGCGAAAAGCATTTTCATTCATATGCAGCCAGGCCAACGCGTCTGCCGCCTGTTCAAAAAAGTGAGCCTGGCCTCTTGCTATAATGCTGAGTTGGGCAGGATACAACATAGCGTACGGGGCCTGTAACTGCTGTAGCCTTTTGTTGACCTCCGTGAACCGGGCCCTGCGTTTCTGTACATCCGAAGAAAAATCAGGGTAAGAGGAAACACGTGCTCCATTAAACCGTATGTTCTGCTTCTCCCTGGCAAGCCGTAGAATGATCTCCCTGTCTCTATAGTGAAGTAGACGGGCAAGAATAGGGCGAGGGGGATGACCCGGGGGAAAGGGCCGCAGGAGGCACCCTGTGAGCCCGTTCCACAGCATACAGGGGTGTAAACGCATCCTTCCCAAATACCTCCAGCAGCCATTTTTCAATAAACTCGCTGGGGTCTCTACACTCTGTTTTTTCAGGGAGACCAACAATTTGTACATTATTCCTCCTCATCCTGTTCTTGAGGTCATCCGCTTGTTGATCCACTGCAGCAACCATCCTGGTGTTATGTTGTGTTTCTCTTATCAAAGGAGGGAGTTTTTCCTCCACATCACTAATCCTGCTTTCAGCCGCAGTGGTCCATTCTCTAATCTTTTGAATGTCCTGCCTGATTTTTTGCAGGGTATCAACTGAGGCAGCACATTTGTACACAGCCCTTAAGATCTCAGCAAGGGTAGGCTGCGCAGGCTCCTCATCCTCACTGTTGTCCTCTGGCACCTCTGCCTGTGCTGTAATGGGGCTTGTATCTGTGCAACCTAAAACACCCTCCTCCACAGTTCCCTGTGCTGAAGGTTCCCCCTCTGCCGGCTCCTCTATATTCAGGGTGCCTGCCAGCTTCTGGGCATAAAAATGAATGTCCTTGGTCAGGGGGTCTCCGCTGGCATTCTTAGGTGTTTTAGGAGGTTTACTCACTGTGTCCTTTATTTTATTAGCTCCGCACTGTCCACGCTGCTGCGACCCCGTGGGCGCGCCATCTTGGATTTCCGAGCGGTGTCCCTCATCTTTACCCTTTCCTCGCAGACCCATCATGGCTACAGCCCGGACAAGTGCCACAACTCTGTCCCACTAGGTTCCGGAGTGTCGTGGAATTATAGCTTGTGTACAGAGCACACAGCCTATATTTCCTGTGCTAAACATGCACACACTTTAGATTCATCTTTTTGCAATAATGCTATCTTTAAGTTTGCCAAGTTCCACTCACCATCATTCGTCCCATCATTCACTCAAGGAAAACAGCACCATCACCTAGGTCTCACCGTCAGGCCATCCCAGAGCAGACTGTCCTGGGAGCTCTGTGTCGCTCTCTTTTATTAAAATCCCCACAGGATCAAAATCCCAACAGGAAGTGAGGTCACAGCATGTGATCCTCACTAAAGAAGTTACCAACAGGAAGTGAGGTCACAGCATGTGACCTTCACACAGGGAAAATGACAATACAAGGACATTCCTTCCAACAGGGAATGCAGTACATGAAATATAGCTTAAAGGATTCAATACAATAATACATACAGTGAATACAATAACGCATGATGGCTAACGTCTTATGGGTGTGTTCGGGCAGGGAAAGCGTATATGCTCCCAGCAAACAAAGCCGTATTGATTTAAAACATGGATGCCTTCCCTGACTCTGACAACACTCGCAAGCTCTCATATTACCGTTGATAGGAACCCTTATTCTGCGCTATTCCATAGAATAACGCATATTAAGATTATACTATTATTAAATGGGGGAGGGAGGCTATCTGCAGACGCGCGCCACAAATCCCAATCAATGTTGATCAGACACAGCAGAGACAAGAGCACGCATCTGCCTATAACCAATGATGTTGTTGCAGAGCGAGCATATCACCTCCTCAACGATCGTCCGTGCTAATGCACAGAGGGCCCTCGTCGGTGGACATATCCGTACCCTGCAAACATCACACTCCAACCTCAAGACGTTTTCCTCTACCAGACGGGAGTCAACCAGCCTCAGACTGCCCCAATCAGCTCTTTAGAGCGGGTTGCGGAAGTACTAACACTGGGTGACACTATGACAATACATATTAAATACATCTTCATAAAAATCTCCACAACAGGAGTCAGCTAGTATCCTTCAATCAGTGTGATATGGTCGGGATATAGCCAGGAAAAGAAGGGGAGAGGTCCCAGTGCTCACTATGTATATACTGTACACTCACACTATGCCTGAAAAATAACAGACGCACAGTGTGACGTTTAGATGGCGGACTCACCAAGTCAGGTGCGGTCTCTGTGGCCTATAGATAGATAGATAGATAGATATATAAAGAAAAACCCACCAGGGAGAAACCTAAAGAGTTGGACTCCCCCTGGATAAAGAAGCCACAGGTGGACCACGCCGCTTATGAAAACAGATAACTTTTAAATGGTACAAAAAAAATAATTAAATAATAATAGAAAAATCAATACACAAATTACTGATGCTCAAAAAAACCCACACCAGCACCCACAGACAATTAAAATTAATATGATGACGTCATCAATATTAAAACCACAAACTACTTAAATGCGGACGCATGCATGCATTAGAGCAGGGTAATCAACTGGAAAATAGGTCCAGGTAATGGCCCTGTGTATAATAGGGCCAGTCAATAGGGCTAGACCAGTTCCAAAGGAACATGAAAAATGCAGATATAGCTGTGCAATGAAAAGCTGAAACTGGGATAAAAAAGTGACACTATGCAAAAAATACGGTTCTAATTGAGTATTTTGGTATGAAATAGCAATGATGAATGAAAATTGGATAGGTCACATTATATCAATCTATTCACTGGTTGAAGCAAGCAAAAAGCAGAAAAAGCAAAAAATAGAAAACGCAGGTCAATGCAGGGCAGCAAATTGGCAGCAGACAGCAAAAAAACACTGAGTGTGGATAGGACAGGCAGTTGTGATCATCAAGTGGCTAGATGAAACAGCAGCATGAACAGCGGCCTGAATAAAGTGACATTGCTTGGACCGAAAGGTCCCCTCACCCAGCCTGGGAGCAGCAGACACTCGTCCTGTGTTGCAGGGTTTGTCTTCTCTGTATCAATAGGAGGCATTCACAGCAGATAATACGGCCGTAATTGGCATGTTCACCCCGTGCGGGGGTCAAAGGTGCTGATTCTCCTAGATAAGAGGAATATTAGTGCCTTGTATAAGTCTTCCAGGCGTCAGTCATCCAGGATCGGGCAGAGAGCTAAAAGTCCCGCTCCCACAATCACTCAAGCCGCATATAGAGAGCCTGCTACACAGCGTGATGCTTCAACTCAGCTCAGCTCAGTCCAGTCTCAGTGCAGAGCGCATGCGTCCATTCAGCGTAGCTGTGTGTAACGGAGGAACGTTACTACAACATGTAATCCGACATGTTTCAGCCCATAGGAGGGGCTTTCATCAAGGGCCTACCTGGACCTATTTTCCAGTTGATTACCCTGCTCTAATGCATGCATGCGTCCGCATTTAAGTAGTTTGTGGTTTTAATATTGATGACGTCATCATATTAATTTTAATTGTCTGTGGGTGCTGGTGTGGGTTTTTTTGAGCATCAGTAATTTGTGTATTGATTTTTCTATTATTATTTAATTAATTTTTTTGTACCATTAAAAGTTATCTGTTTTCATAAGCGGCGTGGTCCACCTGTGATATGGTCGGGAACAGGATCAATGCAAGGTAACAGGCGGGAGCTCTGTGAGGAAGCAGCTACTCACATGCCGATCCAGGCCACGCCCCCAAATTCACTATCTTTAAAAGTTTAAATTAAATTGGATTCATAGGCATGAATAGGCCTGGTTCTTATGTCTCACTAAGGAGTCTGGCTGTACCAGTCTCCCCAGGTTGTAATTCAAAGGTTTGACACTTAGAGATAAGGGGGGTGTTGGTACGGGCTAACACAAACTGTGTAGTATTGTCTCTGTACAACGAGATCATAGGGCTCATCCACAAAATTACTGTGGTATTGTATACCTTAAATGTTTCTTTGATATATCTTTACCATGTATTAGTTATTCAATATAAACCCGTTTAATACATAAATACAGTATATTGGTATAACAAGGGTCACAAGTATATGATCCTGTGAAAAGTGTGAAAGCATTAGTAGCTGTATTGCCATTAGAACCTGTGATTGTAAAGTAAGTGTTTTGCTTAGAGTTACTTTTCAAATTATCTCACTTTCTTAGGAATGTAACTAATGGTCTCAGCTAATGTGTGGGTAGATTTTCCCAAGACATTACTATGAGCCATTCGCCGAGATGGCTGGGATGCTTGACATGTGTTTGACACCCTTAGACAATTAATTGTATTTTTCTAAGCCTTGGTCAAAAGGGGTCATAAATTGTATTAGGCCTCGGTGACCCTAACATTAGGAGTCATTCCTTATACAAGACTGCCCCTACAGGTGAAAATACTTAATTATTCAAGAGGGCATCTATTTGGTTGCCAAGACAACCTTCCAAAAACATTGTCACTTGACGTCGTCAATTACGTAGTAATGTAACACACACACACACACACACACACTCACTTTTGGGGTGGAATAAAAATAGGAAGAGTTCAGTGTGTGGGACTCTCAGAAGGAATCTCTCACTATCTCTGAAGGAACACCTCACTATCTCTTTCGGGAGACTGGAGCTGGAAGGAGGAGATCTTGAACACAAACATGTATGGGACTCATCATTACCTTACGGGAAACTTCTCATACAGACAGAACCTGGTAACCTATTTATTTTGTTTATTTACCTGTTTGGTAATGCGCACGGAACCAAATGGAAATGCGTCTGGTGTGAACTGGCCCAGGGCCAGTTCACACCAGACGCAGTTCTGTGCGCTTTTTTTCTGCACTAAAAATGCATGCACAGTGTTTTCCATGTATTCCAAAAGGCTCTAGTTCACACCATGGAGTCAGCTTCCGGTCAGTTTCTGGTGCAGAAACTGACTGCATGGTGTGAACTAGAGCCATTGGAATACATGGAAAACACTGTGCATGCATTTTGTGCAAAAGAAAAGTGCACGGAACTGAACGGAACTGCGTCTGGTGTGAACTGGCCCCAATACCGAAAAAAAAAAAACTGCATTCCCAATTTAACATGAACCAGTAGGAAAAAAAACCCACCCAGGAATCTGCTGCCACAGCCCGCACAAATACCTTGTACCTCCATGAATTCCTCAATGCAATGCTCAGTGTAGAAGTGGCCTACATTCAAGCCACAAGTTTATGTTCTGGATGAAGTGGTAGATGGCTTAAACCAGGGGTCTCAAACTGGCGGCCCTCCAGCTGTTGCGAAACTACAAGTCCCATGAGGCATTGCAAGGCTGACAGTTACAAGCATGACTCCCACAGGCAGAGGCATGATGGGACTTGTAGTTTCTCAACAGCTGGATAGCCGCCAGTTTGAGACCCCTGGCTTAAACACTTAAACAATCATGCAGTCATCGTTTCCCTGTCTTACCCATGTCCCCATCTATCAAAACAGTGCTTAAATTGCTTTTGAGTCCAAACTAAAGACATTTTGCCTCACATCCTATACAATGTAGGAAGATAGGGAAAATCTCCACAATAGGGAAATAAAAATCGGACAAAAGTATTTATCTTCCCCCATGGTGTCCGAAACTGTTGACTGGAGTTCTACTTTAAATGTTGTTCGCCAACTAATCTTTTACAACTGTCTGCAAAATTACTTCCAAATGTGACAACCATAAGTAGCACAAAACAGAGGCAAACAAGAAAGAAGTCTTACCTTAGGATTTACCAGGCTTTGACGATTATTTACAATTCCCCATGGTGCAATGCCCATTGCCACTACTTTGGTTCTGGAATTGGAGCTTGCAGTGGCATGATCTCTGACAGCTTCACCAACATATTTCCCTATGCCAACCTGCATTCCACCAGTCATTATCCAGGCACCTATTGACAAAAGAATTCAATTAGATAGCTGGTCTAGGCATGATTTCCAAAGAAATTGATGATTAAAACAGGCCGACGAGAATCCCGACGAGAAAATAGAGAGCAGGTTCTCTATTTTTCTCGTCGAGAAACTTGAAAACCTCGTACACAACCGGTTTTCTCGGCAAGAACCAGCAAGAAAATTGCTGGCAGAGCTTTCTTGCCGAGTAAACCATGCGTGTGTATGAGGCTTTCAGGTTTCTCGTCAAGAAAACTGGCCAGAATCTTGACAAGAAAAAAAAAAGAACCTGCTCTCTATTTTCTCGTCGGTCTGTTTCCAGACTTTGTTTTTTACTTTGACGCATGCGCGGTAGCTTCCTAGGCATAGGTAGGGTGTAGCAAGATGGCGGCGACGGCATCGAATGTGGCGAGCGCATGCTCGTTGTAGTCGAGGACGTCACCGCGTTCGTTCCATTCAAAAGAACGGCGGTTCTTTTGAATCGAGCATGTGTACACTCGGCCAGGACAAGAGATTCTTGTCAAGAATCTCGTCAGGGAAAAAAACGATGTTTTTTTTTCTGACGAGATTCTCGGTCGTGTGTACTAGGGCTTAATTTCTGTTCACTGTAAAGGAATTTCTTTATCTGAGAAAAATTGATTTTATATGCTTAAAATCCCTTTTTTCCAGAAGTTCATTGTGATGCCATGAGAATCATGTTTTGCCAAAAAGAGAATTCAAGGGTTGATTTGTCGTCGACATAGAAAGTCTGTCAGTTTTTTTACCTCATGTAGCAACCTAGCTAGTTGTAAATAGCTTTAGTTTTTAGTGTAGGTAAATTGGCTTGACTGAGAGCTAGGCCTGGATTGTGAATCTGGGTCAGAGATTAGTGATTCAGGGGGTTGGATGACTCATCTGGCAGCACTCTGACACTTCTACCTACTTCCAGACCAGGGGGAAGTTTCAGAGCTGAAGCATGGGAGTAGGGAGGGGCTGTCATGCATACATTAATGAGGTCCTCGACCAAGAAGGGGCTGGAATGGGGCAGTCCACCTCATAAATAGACATTGGCCATGCCAGCAGGGGCAGTCGGGTGGAAGATGGAGGAGGCTGTTGATGGTCCTTGAGTGCCCCCTAGTCTGGGGTTGGGTGACCTCGGGCCTGGGGCTCAGGTGCTGGAAGATTCCCCCTACAATACACAGAGGAAACTCTTCCTGGAGGCACCGAAGCAAGGAAAGAGGACAGCGGGAGCAGGTCAGCATGTCCGGGAGATATCCTAAGAATCAGCTGGGTGGGCTGGTGAGTGTCAATCGGGAGCAGTGTTTCTCAACTTCAGTCCTCAAGGCACCCCAATAGGTCATGTTTTCAGGCTCTCTATTATTTTGCACAGGTGATTTGATCAGTTTCACTGCCTTAGTAATTACCACAGCCGTTTCATCTGAGGGAAATCCTGAAAACATAACCTGTTGGGGCACCTTGAGGACTGGAGTTGAGAAACACTGGTCTGGAGGACTGTGGGGATAAGTTAGCCTTGAGGGCTAGTGAAAGGGGCAGCTGAAGCTAGGTGGGTTGGCAGTGCCTGAAGAGGTGGTGCTGGGATCAGTGACCACAGAGAGGAAGTGCTGGGAATGTGTGAGCTGTGTCACCCTATCTGCTCTTCAAGGATAGGTGCTGCGAGTCCCTGCCTTTAAAGTGGTTGTAAACCCTTGTTTACAACTTTATGCTACAGGTAAGCCTATATTAAGGCTTACCTGTAGCTAACAAGGATATCTCCTAAACCTGCACAGTTTAGGAGATATCCCTGCATTTGCATGTGCCGACCTCATGTGGCACATGCGCACTTAAGCCAACTGAAGCAATGTCACTATGTGCCGTTGCTTAAGTTGTACTGTGCGGTTCCCACGCGCATGCGCGGGAGTTAGGTCATCGCGGCTCCGGCCAATCACAGCGCCGGAGCCGCGATACACGGAAGTCACTGCGGGATGACATGTCGGCGTCCGGAGGGGGAGATGTGGACCGCTGCAGGGGCTTCCATCTGAGGTAATACATAATCAGCTAGTATGCTATGCATGCTAGCTGATTATGCCTTTGTCTTGCAGGTTTTTTTTTTCGGAGGGTTTACTTCCTCTTTAATGGGCTTTTGCTTCAAAATTACAACAGGTACATAGCTGGGTTCTGCAAGTGTGTGCTGGAGAAAGATAAAGAACGCCCTGGAGCAAAGGGAACCTAAGTGGAGGGGCCACATGACTGGGGAGAGCTGTGGAGGTTGCATAGGGAAGTGATGCAGGAAGAGTGCGGTATTGGTTGGACACAGGGCGGTGCTAGCCAGCTTGCTCTGTGTCTTAGTATGGGCAGGGGGCGGAGCTTGGCATTCAGGGGCGAGAAGGGGAAGAGGTAACACAGCACTGAATTTTGTGTTGTTACCTCTTCATGCAGCAATCAGACAGCCTAATTGAGCGCGCTCTGAGGCCATGGAGCATGGGCCACGTTAGGGCAGCTAGCAGAGGTTACAGGGGTCGGGAGAAGGTATGTCTGCCAACCCCACCCCCAAACCCACACCCCGCAGCGCGCACGGAGGTCGCGGCCTACAGCACGTTTTTGGTCCACAGCGGTCCTCCAGAGTGAGCCAGCGCTCAGAGAGCCCTATCGCGGCCCCTCCAGCGCCCAGAGCTAGGCGGCCTGCCCCGGGTTCTGCTGCGGAGGCTGGGAGGAATCCCTGGCCTAGGCGGGACCCGGCCAGGAGGGTGGCGTCTCCTTCCCCCCCCTCACGGCCTGCAGCGGTGGATCTGGATTCTGCAGCGGTGCGAGCTGGGCCTTCCGCCCGATACGGCGCCGCCTACGTGTAATTGCTAGAACAGGTGTGGGCCCCTCCCCTAGGGCGGCCACGGCCATTGCAGGGGGAAGCTGAGGTCCTGACGGTGGCGGTGACGGTTCCAGAGCGGCATCTGCTGGTGAGCAGAGGGCCCCGCGTGGAAAATGGCGGAAGAGAGACACGTGGACCGGAGGGCCCCGGTGGATGACATCGCCAGTGTGCGCCCGGCCACATCAGCTTCTGCAGCGTCCCCTGCTGGCCAGGAGGACCAGCGTTTGGTAGGCGAGCTCTCTGACACGGACTCTAAAGGTTCAGGTGCGGTGGCGGGCCTGTGGCGGCTGGTCGGGTAAGTCCTTCTAATTCTTTATCTGTACCTTCTCCCATTTCCTTTGTTGTCCTTGTCCCCCCCCCTCCCCCTGGGTGTACCATTAGGTTATCCGGTTGGGAGTGGGCCAGTACCGGCGCCGGTGGTGGCGGGGAGCGATGGTTTGGGGTCGGGCGGTGTCCCGGGTGCTGGGACGGTGCTGCTACAGCAATTGTTCACGTCACTGTTGCGTGGTTGTAGGGATATGGTGAGTGGGGGGGGCGCAGCGGTGCCCCCTGCTGCCACATTACCTCCTGTGGTGGCATGGCTGGCTGGGGTTGGCGGGCGATCAGCCGCCACGTCCCCACCGGCCGCCTCGCCGGCAGTGCAGGTGAGTCCGCAGCAGCCCACGGTGGCCCCTGGGGGGGGCTGCTGCTACCTCGACTGTGGGGAGGGGACTGCTCAAGTGATTGCGGGGGTGAGTGTCGTTACCACGGTGGGGGCAGGCATTTCCCAGGTAAGTACGTTGGAAGGTGACTACGTGGAGATATTTTCGTTGCTGCTGCTTGAGAAGTTAATTTGGACAAGGTTAAGCCGGATGAGAGCAAATAGGAGGAGAAGCAGCGGTATCGCCTTATTTCCGCGTACGTTTGCTAGTTGTATACAGGCGTTTTACATTCTGGCGAGCGTCATTGGAGAAAAAGCGTCTGAGCATTGTTCGGGGTTATTCGGTTATCTTGGCCCCATTAGCGAGGCACAGAGGGTGTATGGGGGGGGGGTGGCATGGCTGCGCTGTGATGAGCAGTTCCGGCAACGGACGGCTGTGAGACCATCCTTGCGATGGGATAAAAAAAAAATAATGACATTGGTTTGTGGATGAAGCTCATGACACAAGCCAGGGTTGCGCCGCAGCCCTTGCATGGGGGGGCCGGGGGTGCCTAAGCCTTGTCGCCATCGGCCGGAAGGCGCAAGGGGTTCTGCTGGCAGTTCACCGTGGGAACTTGCAAGTTTGGGGGTTCCCGTTTCCGCTGCGAGTGTTCAGGCTGCGGGGGGCCCATCCCTTGTCAAACTGCTTTAAGGGAAGAAGCCGAGCGATGCTGGAAATGGGGATGGTTGGGCTTTAAGGAGGGATTCCCGATTCCCAGTGAGTTGGATGACACCCCCCCCCCGTCTCAAAACCTGCGAGCGGCGTAGGATCATCCGGTCAACTGCGAATGGAGGAGAGTTTGGGCAGGATGGAGCCGCCATTAGGGGACGTGGTGGTTTTGCCGTTGGGAGTGGTGCCTAAGCGTGAACCGAATACATTTCGGCTTATTCACCACCTTTCCCACCTGAGGGATGGGTCAGTGAATGGTGCGATTGATACTGCCCTTTGTGCAGTGTCGTATGCATCTTTTAAAGAGCCTGTGCGGTGGGTTCAGCGTTTGGGAATGGGGCGCTTATGGCAAAGACCATCAATGAGTCAGCATTTCGTTGGTTGCCGGGGCATCAGGATAGTGTGCGGTTGTTGGGGTGTTGTTGGGTGGGGGATTATTTTGTGGACAGATGTTTGCCATGGGTTGCGCTATATCCGGTTCTTATTTTGAGTTATTCAGTTCGTTTCTGGAGTGGGTGGTCAAGGATTTGTCAGGGTCTTGGCTCGATTTGCATTATCTAGAGGATTTCCTGGTATAGGTCCGCCGGACGATCAGTCCTGTTATTTTGTTGTCCATCATCCAACATGTTGTCAAAGTTTTTGGTGTTCCGGTGGCGCAGGCCGAGACTGAGGGGTCTGTGATGGTGTTGTAATTTCTGGGTATCATTATGGATACCGAGATGATGGAATACTGGCTTTCAAGTGACAAGCTGGAGGTTCTTCGTGAGGCAGTGCCCCGCCGTTCTAAGGTGCAGTTGCGGGACTTGCGGTAATTGTTAGGAAAACTCAACTTTGCGGGCCGCATTATGCCTATGGGGCGGGTGTTCTGCAGACGACTGGAGGCTGCATCGTCTGGGGTCAGGGCCCCGCACCACTTTGTTCGGTTGGGTCGGGAACCAAGGGAAGATTTGCAGGTTTGGGTGGCGTTTCTGGAGCAGTGCAACGGTAGGTAATTTTGTCTGGGTCCTTCGGTACTGGCGAGAGACTTGGAGCTCTTAACGGACGCGGCTGGATTGGTGGGTTTTGCGGCTTATTTTCAGGGGTATTGGTGCGCTTACCAGTGGCCAGAGGAGGTGGCGGGGTCAGCGTTTATTAAGAATTTGATGTTGTTGGAATGTTCCCCATGGTGCTGGTAGTGGAGCTTTGGGGGGCGTAATTTCAGAACCGGAGGGTTTGTTTTTATTGTGAAAACCTTCAGGTAGTGCATGTGATTAACTAATTGTTGGCATTGTCCTTGCCGGTTGTTAATTTTTTACGTCATTTGGTGTTAAGGTGTCGAACATTGAACGTTGTTGGGTGTGCTGTGCATATCCCGGGGGTTGAGAATGATGTGGTGGATGCGCTCCCTTGTTTGCAGTGGGACAGATTCCAGCGGTTTGCTTCGGAGGCGGAGCGGCTCGGGGTTCTATGCCACAGTGGTTTATGAGATCTCGTGTTGGTGTGGTGAGGTCATTGGTTCGGCAGTCTGTTGCGGAATCTACCTAGCGGTTGTAGGAACGTGTGTGGCGGGAGTGGCACGAGCTGGTGAGTGACCTTGGGGTTGGTTCCAGTGCGGATGACAGGCTCCAGGTGTTGCTGTATTTTTTTGGGCCTTAAATTTTGAGCAAGGGGAGGGGGTTCAGGATGTTACGAGTGCGTTTGTTGTGCGCAAGGCTTTGCGGGGTTACCAGAAGGGGCGCGTCAAGCCTGATTACAGGCATCCGATGTCATTGGGTATGTTGGAAGGGTTAGTGGGGGTGTTACCCCAGGTTTGTATTTCTCCTTTTGAAGTCCAGTTGTTTCGGACAGCTTTCGTGGTGGCCTTTTTAGGGGGCGTTGAGAGTGGGCGAGTTGGTTAGCCCTTCAAAGTCATTAGCAGGTGGGTTGGATGTCTCGGGGCAAGGGGAATCAGTCACGCTGTTATACGGCGGGACTAGGGTGGTGTTGGGAAGGGTTTCGGGGCTGGTGCTGTGCCCGGTCGCAGTACTCCAGGATTGGTCGGTGATACGGCCTCCTGATGCGGGCCCCCCTTTTTATTCACGAAGACGGGTTTGCCTTTGTCCAGGTATCAATTTGTGTCAGTGTTCAAAAACGTTGCCTGGGGGCGGGGGTTTTTTCAATGTCGCAGACTGTCGCTACCCCCATCCAGAAGGAATGGGATGAATAGAGGCTTCACGCTGGGGGGGGGTGGAGTGATCAAATATTGCAGCGTATAGGGCGTTGGGAAACCCATCGGTTCAGGCTGCATGTCCGCCCTCTTCTTCTGGGGAGGGGGGGGGGGGGGGGGAGTAGTCCTGCCCGGTGTGTTAAAAACTTCTGTGTCTGTTATGTGGGCTGTTTTTCTGGGGATGTGCATTGTGGGTGTTCTGTATGTGCCTGGGTTCTGTATCTATGTTTTCTTTGTGTGCTCTGTCTTTCAGCTCCAGTGTGTCTGATGTGGATCATGGGTCATTCTTGCATTCACTGGGGGGCAAAACTGAGGCCTCGTACACACGACCGATTTTCTCGTCGTAAAAAACACGTCGTTTTTTTCGACGAGATTCTTGTTAAGCTTGTCGATTTTCTCGTCAAGCTTTCTATGCGTACACACTGTCATTTTCCAATTTCCTCGTGGTTCTCTGCGCTCACGTCCAGCACGTACGACGGCACTATAAAGGGGAAGATCTTTTTTCTTGGCGCCACCCCTTGGGCTGCTTTTGCTGATCTCGTGTTACCGCGTGTGAAGTAAAAGTTTGGGAAGAGACGATTCACGCTTTTCAGTCTTCGTACTTTTCAGATCGTTTTCTGCCGTTCAGTTTGTGCTTGTGGGTTCGTATCTTGACTTTCAGGGCGTCTAGGCAGGTCGTATCTGTTTTACAGTGCGTTATTGCCTGTTCGTTTCTGAATTTCAGTTCGTTATTCATAGGCCTTGCTGTTCTAAAGTGCGTTCTGTACGTTCTGATTAGACGACCGTTTCCTAGCCATGTCGCCTGGACGTTCTCGTCGTCGAGTTCGTGCTGTGCGTGCGCTTGGTGTTGGTCTGCTTGTTTTGGACCAAGACCAGTCCATGAATGGTGTGAGGAGGAGTTCATGGACCAAGAATTGGTTGCTCCAGCGGGACCAATTCTGCCACATGCCTCTGCTGCGGGAGATCGTCGAGAATAATCCTGAGGACTACAGGAATTTTCTGAGGATGTCTGACCCCGTTTTTCAGGAACTGTTGGCTTTGGTGTCCCCCTATATTACCAGGAAGGACACCGTTATGCGGGAAGCCATCAGTGCTGAGCAGAGGCTCATCGCCACGTTGCGTTACCTGGCGACAGGGAGAAGTCTTCAGGACTTGAAGTTCACCACAGGCATCTCCCCCCAGGCTCTGGGCCTCATAATCCCAGACACCTGTTCTGCTATTATACAAGTCCTGCAGGAGGACTATATTAGGGTAAGTTTTCTCCCTTAACATCACATTTTATGTATTACATGTATGCTAATGTATTGTATTTCTTTCATCCTTCCCTAATTACCATGATTGTAATATGCTGAGAATGTCCCCTTTGTCCCCATGCATGTTGGAAGCTTTAGATTGCCCCTTTTTTTTCCTCCCTAAATATTTCCCCTCACTAACTTTTCCAGCAGGGGCGCCTGTTGCTCCAAATGTTGGGGGGTTCCAACCCCAATTTCGGAAATAAACTTCCTCCTTTTTTGCTCTGTTGCCTAATAAACGCCCCCAGTTGTCCCCTCCAATGCAGCCATTTAGTCCCCTCTAATGCAGCCAGTTTCCCCCCAGCCCTGCACTTACCTTCTTGTGGTCAGCGCCATCCTTCTTCTGTCCTTGATGTCTTCTCCTTCCCTTCATGTTGCATCAGCCAATCATGTTACCATTAAACAGACTTGGTGAACATGATTGCCAGAGCAGCCTGTCAGTAGGGATGGGCCCGGTGCTCGATTCGAACCCATGTTCGAATCGAACATCGGGCGTTCGCTCGCTCGTCGAGCCCAGAACTATTTGGGCCATTCGCATCACATTCGTGTGATGCGAGCGGCCCCGCAATGCATTGC
Source organism: Rana muscosa (assembly GCA_029206835.1). Lineage (NCBI taxonomy): Eukaryota > Metazoa > Chordata > Amphibia > Anura > Ranidae > Rana > Rana muscosa. The sequence goes on along the minus strand of CM055124.1, from coordinate 3,247,684 downwards.
GGCCGGCGCGGCCGGCGCAGTGCATTGCTGGCTGATGATTGGCCAAGCATGCACTGTGACCCCGCATGCTTGGCCAATCACAGCGCCCGAAACTCGGAGAGCAATAATTGGCTACAGGCAGGACGCCTGTAGCCAATTACAGCTCAGGGGCTTTAGTACACGCCCCACCATTTAAAAGGCCGCCACGCCATCGGCCCCGGTCACATGAGTTCCGGCTTTAGGAGAGATTAGTCTGCTGATTCAGTCTTTGCTTGATACTGAAAGATTTGCTCTTCTTTGCTAAACCATTGGCTATTTCTTTGCTAAACCATTGCTACCTAAGTCATTGATCGTTCATTGCTGCTGATTGCACAGTTAGTGTGTTATTAGCTGCTGCTGGGGATTAGTCTGGTGCGTGCTTACTGTTAGTACAGTATTGCAGTAGTACCAACCGCAGTGCTGTTAGCACAGCATTGCACCCCAACAGCACCCATAGGACTTCTAGTGTGTTAGTGGCAGCAAACAGAGCTCCTATATTTTCTTCTCAGCAGCACCCATAGGACTTCTAGTGTGTTAGTGGCAGCAAACAGAGCTCCTATATTTTCTTCTCAGCAGCACCCATAGGACTTCTAGTGTGTTAGTGGCAGCAAACAGAGCTCCTATATTTTCTTCTCAGCAGCACCCATAGGACTTCTAGTGTGTTAGTGGCATCACACAGAGCTCCTATATTTTCTTCTCAGCAGCACCCATAGGACTTCTAGTGTGTTAGTGGCAGCAAACAGAGCTCCTATATTTTCTTCTCAGCAGCACCCATAGGACTTCTAGTGTGTTAGTGGCAGCAAACAGAGCTCCTATATTTTCTTCTCAGCAGCACCCATAGGACTTCTAGTGTGTTAGTGGCAGCAAACAGAGCTCCTATATTTTCTTCTCAGCAGCACCCATAGGACTTCTAGTGTGTTAGTGGCATCACACAGAGCTCCTATATTTTCTTCTCAGCAGCACCCATAGGACTTCTAGTGTGTTAGTGGCAGCAAACAGAGCTCCTATATTTTCTTCTCAGCAGCACCCATAGGACTTCTAGTGTGTTAGTGGCAGCAAACAGAGCTCCTATATTTTCTTCTCAGCAGCACCCATAGGACTTCTAGTGTGTTAGTGGCAGCAAACAGAGCTCCTATATTTTCTTCTCAGCAGCACCCATAGGACTTCTAGTGTGTTAGTGGCAGCAAACAGAGCTCCTATATTTTCTTCTCAGCAGCACCCATAGGACTTCTAGTGTGTTAGTGGCATCACACAGAGCTCCTATATTTTCTTCTCAGCAGCACCCATAGGACTTCTAGTGTGTTAGTGGCAGCAAACAGAGCTCCTATATTTTCTTCTCAGCAGCACCCATAGGACTTCTAGTGTGTTAGTGGCAGCAAACAGAGCTCCTATATTTTCTTCTCAGCAGCACCCATAGGACTTCTAGTGTGTTAGTGGCAGCAAACAGAGCTCCTATATTTTCTTCTCAGCAGCACCCATAGGACTTCTAGTGTGTTAGTGGCATCACACAGAGCTCCTATATTTTCTTCTCAGCAGCACCCATAGGACTTCTAGTGTGTTAGTGGCAGCAAACAGAGCTCCTATATTTTCTTCTCAGCAGCACCCATAGGACTTCTAGTGTGTTAGTGGCAGCAAACAGAGCTCCTATATTTTCTTCTCAGCAGCACCCATAGGAATTCTAGTGTGTTAGTGGCATCACACAGAGCTCCTATATTTTCTTCTCAGCAGCACCCATAGGACTTCTAGTGTGTTAGTGGCAGCAAACAGAGCTCCTATATTTTCTTCTCAGCAGCACCCATAGGACTTCTAGTGTGTTAGTGGCATCACACAGAGCTCCTATATTTTCTTCTCAGCAGCACCCATAGGACTTCTAGTGTGTTAGTGGCAGCAAACAGAGCTCCTATATTTTCTTCTCAGCAGCACCCATAGGACTTCTAGTGTGTTAGTGGCAGCAAACAGAGCTCCTATATTTTCTTGTCAGCAGCACACATAGTACCTATAGTGTGTTAGTGTCAGCACCCATAGGACCTACAGTGTGTTGTGAGCACACATAGGAGTTCTATTTTTTATACTATATACACTACCGACTACAATGGCTGGAAGACCGCCAAGGAGAGGCAGAGCGTGCCGAGGCAAGAACACAGGGCAGGCAGGCTCTGTTTCTAGAGACAACAGTGCTGGCCGTGGACGTGGTCGTGCATCGTCATCAGCACGTGGCCATGGGACACGCTTGTCTTTGTTTTCGGCAGCTGGACATGTGGAGCCGCATCATGCCGAAGGCTTGGTAGAATGGATGACCAAGCCCTCCTCATCCTCCTCATCCTCTCTCACCCAGGCTCAGGGTACTGGCAGAGCAGCTGCCAACGCGTACTCAATGGCATCATCAGCCACCCCTTCCCTAGACCCACCATGTCCTCCTGAGGAGTCCCCCGAACTGTTTGAGCACAGTGTTGGGTACATGCTCCAGGAGGATGCCCAACGATTCGAAGGCTCGGATGATGATACCCAGCTTGAGGAAGTCAGTAGTGTGCGCGCAGAGAAAGGGGATGCTGAAGGACAGCAATCTGGCAGTAGTGTTCCACCAGCTGCAGCTTACTGCCAGGTTTGCTCTAGTGGTGAAGAGGGAGGGGATGATGAGGTCACTGACTCCACGTGGGTGCCTGAAGGGAGAGAGGAGGAGGAGGAGGAGGATGCAGCGTCACATGTCCAACGAGGCAGGATGCCCCCTGGAGGCCAGCTAGAGGCCAGCACAGCAACTGTACCACACCGCAGAGCTCCGCCTGTGCAGGGCGCTGCCTCTGCACGTTATCACAAAAGTTCTTTGGTGTGGGCCTTTTTTGAGACGAGTGCATCAGATCGCACCACTGCTATTTGCAATATTTGTCTCAAGCGTATCTCGCGTGGCCAAAACATCAGCCGCTTGGGCACCACAAGCATGAGCAGACATATGTCGACCTGCCATGCAGCTCGTTGGCAAGCACACATAAAAGACCCACACCAAAGAACAAAGCGGACCTCTCCTTGCTCCTCATCAGCTGGGATCTCCATCCCCACTATATCTTCAGTCCTCTCTGAAAGCTGCTCTGAGAGGACTGAAGGTGTAGAATTAGGTGTGTCACAACCAAGTACTTGCAGTACACCGACGTCCGATTGTAGCAGGCAAATTTCCCTGCCCCAGCTGCTGGACCGTCGAAAGAAGTATACTCCCAGCCATCCACATGCCCAGCGGTTGAATGCTAGCTTGGCTAAATTGCTAGCACTTCAACTGCTGCCTTTTCAGTTGATAGACTCGGCCCCCTTCCGTGAGTTTGTTCAATGTGCGGTTCCTCAGTGGCAGGTTCCCAAACGCCACTTTTTCTCACGGAAGGCAATTCCGTCTCTCTACTGGCATGTGGAAGGCAATGTCCATGCCTCGCTGGACAGGGCGGTCAGCGGTAAGGTGCATATTACCGCTGACTCATGGTCCAGCAGGCATGGACAGGGACGTTATCTTTCTTTCACGGCCCATTGGGTCACTCTATTGGTAGCTGGGAGGGATGCAGGACAAGGTGCAGTAGTGTTGGAGGTTGTTCCGCCACCACGCCTCCAAAATGCTACTACTGGTTGTGACACACCTCTCTCCTCCACCCCCTCCTCTTCTTCTTCCTCCATGTCCTCTTCGAGTGCTCTGTCCTCGGAACCAGCGGTGCTCCGTAGGCGTACAAGGGGCTACGCGAGTACGCAGGCAAAAAGATGCCATGCCGTGCTTGCGCTGGTGTGTTTGGGGGACAGGAGCCACACTGGGCCAGAGGTTCTGGCAGCTCTGCAGGGGCAGGCCGAGAGGTGGTTGACGCCACGCCAGCTTAAGCCAGGAATGGTCGTTTCTGATAATGGCACCAACCTCCTCTCCGCCCTGCGACAGGGGCAGCTCACCCATGTGCCCTGTATGGCTCACGTCCTCAACCTGGTGGTGCAGCGGTTCTTGGGCAGGTTCCCAGGCTTACAGGATGTCCTGAGGCAGGCCAGGAAAGTCTGTGTGCATTTCCACCGATCTTATAATGCCAGTGCTCGGCTGACTGAGCTGCAAAAGGAGCTGAACCTGCCCAAGAACCGCCTAATATGTGACATGCCCACCAGGTGGAACTCAACGTTGGCCATGCTGCAGCGACTGCACACGCAGCAGAGGGCCATCAATGAGTACCTTTGCGACTACGGCACCAGGACAGGGTCAGGGGAGCTTGGCTTTTTTTCCCCACGCCAGTGGAGCATGATCAGGGATGCATGCACTGTCCTCTCACCATTTGAGGAGGCCACGAGGATGGTGAGCAGTGACAGTGCATGCATCAGTGACACTGTACCTCTTGTCCACCTGTTGGAGCATACGCTGCGTGGGATAATGGACAGGGCACTTGAGGCAGAACAGAGGCAGGAAGAGGAGGACTTCCTTGTCTCTCAAGGCCCCCTTTATCCAGACAATGTTCCTTCTGTCCCACCCATCACACAGGAAGAGGAGGAGGAGGAGGAGGAGGAGGAGGATTGTGTGAGCATGGAGGTGGAGCCTGGCACTCAGCATCAGCAGCAGCAGTCTTTTAGGGATGATGTACAGTCCCAACAAACCAGTGGACTTGTACGTGGCTGGGAGGAGGTGGCTGGCGATCATGTCATCCTCAGTGACCCAGAAGACTCCGGACCGAATGCCTCAGCTAACCTACGCTGCATGGCCTCCCTGATCCTGCAAAGCCTGCGGAAGGATCCTCGTGTTCTTCGGATCAAGGAGAGTGACCATTACTGGCTGGCCACTCTCCTTGATCCACGGTACAAGGGTAAGGTTGCGGACCTTATCTTGCCGTCGCAGAGGGAGCAGAGGATGAGACATCTCAGGGAGGCCTTGCAGAAAGGTCTGTGCAACGCGTTCCCAGAAACTGGGAGGTTACAAACTCCTGGTCCTGGACGACGAGTTGCTGAGGCTTCGGTCAGTAGCAGAAGGAGCGGTGGGGAAGGTGGACGTCTGACCGATGCGTTCAGACAATTTTTTAGTCCGCAGCCCCAAGGTATGATCGGTTCCAGCAACCATCGCCAGCGTCTGATATACATGGTGCAGGAATACCTAGGGACAAGGTCAGACTTGGACACCTTTCCCACCGAAAATCCTCTGGCTTACTGGGTCCTGAGGATGGATCACTGGCCAGAGCTTGCACAGTATGCAATTGAGCTACTGGCCTGTCCTGCATCCAGCGTTCTTTCCGAACGCACATTCAGTGCTGCTGGAGGATTTGTCACCGATCATAGGGTGCGCCTGTCCACCGACTCGGTTGATCGACTGACCTTCATAAAAATGAATCAGTCTTGGATCACCACCAGCTACCAGACACCTGAAGCGGATATAACGGAATAATTTATAATGTCACATCCCTTCAAGACTGCCTATGCTGATGCTGAGTGACTGTCCTGTTATGTTCACTGACTATCCTCTTCCTCCTCCTCAATGATCCATGCCACCACACCAGTGCCTAAGGCACAATTTTTCAGCCCCTGTATAACAGGGGCGTGTAATTACAATTTTTTAAAAAGATGCTTCGCAACAGGTGTGACTGCTGTGCTCAGAGTACAGTATCTGTGAGGGGTTGCAGTTGCAGTGTTGTGGCACCAGCACCAGTGCCTAAGGCACAATTTTTCAGCCCCTGTTGGGGCGTGTAATTACAATTTTTAGGCAATGCTTTGCAACAGGTCTCATTGCTGTGCTCAGAGTACAGTATCTGTGAGGGGTTGCAGTGTTGTGGCACCAGCACCAGTGCCTAAGGCACAATTTTTCAGCCCCTGTATAACAGGGGCGTGTAATTACAATTTTTTAAAAAGATGGTTCGCAACAGGTGTGACTGCTGTGCTCCAAGTACAGTATCTGTGAGGGGTTGCAGTGTTGTGGCACCAGCACCAATGCCTAAGGCACAATTTTTCAGCCCCTGTTTAACAGGGGCGTGTAATTACAAATCTTGATCTAATAGTTCACAGCAGGGCCCATTCCTGCGCCCACCAAGAGTAACTATGAGGGCCTACAGTCTTGTGGCAACACCGTCCACCACCACCACCAAAGGCCCAATTTTTCTGCCCTGTTCAACAGGTGCATGCAATTACAAATCTTGATCTAATAACTCACAGCAGGGCCCATTCCTGCACCCACCAAGAGTAACTGTGAGGGCTTACAGTCTTGTGGCAACACCGTCCACCACCACCACCACCACCACCAAAGGCCCAATTTTTCTGCCCGGTTCAACAGGTGCATGCAAGTACAAATCTTGATCTATTAACTCACAGCAGGGCCCATGCCTGTGCCCACCAGTCTTGTGGCTACACCAATATCTAATAGGGCAAATTTCTGCAGAGTATATACGGCAGGCCCCTACTTTCAAACATCCAACTTACAAATGACTCCTACTTGCAAACGGCAAGAGAAAACAGGAAGTGAGAGGAAATCTACCCCTAGGAAGGAAAATTCTATCCTGTTAGATTTAATTTGGGAAAAAAGTATCTCCTCTCTACTGATGCTTTATCACCAATCCTTGTTTCAATTAAAACCCCACTTTTCCAAAAACATTTGTCATTGGGACGGAAAGTGAGGTGACATGTTCTGAACAGATGTGCAAAGACAGCAAATGTTACAGGGGTGATAACCCCTCCCTATGTTCTCCAAAAAGCTTAAAAATTGATTTTTTTGGGATGTAGCTACACTTCATAATGTACCTGTTCAGATTCTACTTAAGAACAAACCTACAGTCCATGTCTTGTTTGCACCACCTATATACTGCTGTTCAGAGTATATAGGGTTGTAGGTATAGGGTTTTATTTTGGGTGCGGGGTCCCCCTTAGTATCCATACAAGACCCAAAGGGGCTGGGGTGGGGGGGGGGGGGGTGATGGGGTAGCCATGCCATTTTTCTCAAGGATTTTCAGCCATATGGCGGCCAGGACAAGACATGACATTAAAGCCGCAAGTGGTTTTAAATGGCTTCTTTTTTTCCTTTACAAATGTCATTTTGTGCAAGGACAGTTCTAAACACGGGAAACACATGCCACTTCACAGGCATACTTTAGACACCCCCCAGGTACCGTATTTAAAGGAAAATTTCACTTTTTTTTTTTTCACTTTATGCATCATTAAAATGACTGCTCCCGAAAAAACTTTAGTTTTAAAATTTCTTTTTGCATTGATATATGTCCCCTGGGGCAGGACCCGGGTCCCCAAACCTGTTTTATAACATTAACATGCATATTGGCCGTTGTAATTAGCAATTTTGATTTCGAACGTTCGCGTCCATTATAACGAATAGGGTTCGAAAATTCGCGCAAACTTTCGGTCCGTTCGAAGGTTCTGGTGCGAACCGAACCCGGGGGTGTTCGGCTCATCCCTACCTGTCAGTGTTTACACAAGGAATGCCCCCCTCCTTGCGTCCCCGATTTTTCTTTGAGGAAGCCAATTACATCCCTCAGGTTGTAATTTGCAAGACTTTTTTAATACCTGTTTCTGCTCTGCAATTTTAACCCCCTAAATGACGCAATTATTCATATGTCGGTCGCTTTACAAGAGGCCATCCACCTGAATAGTGGGCGGCATAGACAATACATAGGTTCATGCAACGCATGAACCTATGTATTGTTCTGAGTGATGGGCACAGGAGAGAGGGGACAGTGCTCCAGCGCCCACTCTGGACGCACCGCCACTGCAATGCTATCCTTTGGCCAAACACATCTCCCCCCCCCAAAATAATTTAGTAATGGCCCATCAGAGGGGGTGATGAATATGATAAATGAGCCTTCCATTATACTTTTTTTACACACCTTAATAAACGTATAATTTGATTGATGTTGGTCTCAAATTTTTTGGGATAGAATTTCCTTGTAATGTATGCCTTTGTTTTTCTAATATTATTTCATCTTGTTTCACTCCACAGCTTCCTTCCACGCCACAGGAATGGCAGACTGTGGCATTGGAGTTTGCCACGCGGTGGGACTTCCCCAACTGCGGTGGTGCCATAGACGGGAAGCACGTCCGCATCGTGCCGCCACCCCGTTCTGGATCCTACTACTACAATTACAAGGGGTTTCATAGCATTGTGCTGATGGCGGTGGTGTCAGCACGGTATGAATTCCTCTATGTTGATGTAGGGAAGAATGGCCGGATGTCCGATGGGGGATCCTTCATCCAGACGGAGTTTGCCCTCCGTCTCCAGAGTGACGACCTTGCATTGCCACCGGATGCAGGGAATATTGAAGGACTCCCCTTTGTTTTCTTGGCTGATGAAGCCTTCGGACTCGGACGGCATCTTATGAGGCCATTTCCACAGAGGACCCTGACCCCAGAGAAGAGTGTGTTCAATTACCGGCTGGCCAGGGCCCGAAGAGTCGTTGAAAATGCCTTCGGCATAATGGCCAGCCGGTTCCGCCTTTTTATGACTTCCATCCACTTGGCGGACTACAAAATAAACTATGTAGTGTTATGCTGCTGTGTGCTACACAACTTTCTGAGCCAAAAATCACATTCCTATATGGCCTCAGTTTTGCCAGAGGCTGGACTTTCCCCTGCAAATCCCCTTCCGGGCCTGGAATCTGCCCGTCTTGGCTTGCCCCCCCAAAATGCCCGTGTGGTTCGTGACAAATACATGGAGTATTTTACGGGTAGGGGGGCAATTCCTATGCCAGCCTATGTCTAAGTATCCCAATAAAAATCTTGTTTAAACCTTTAATTATTTGTTCTTTCCTGTCTCCTAGTTTGTCTTTGTGCATTTGTAGTGGCAAGTGTATTTTACTTTAGTAAATAACAACCAATTTCACTATGTTACCTTACAAAAGAACCAAATAAGCTTAGAGAGTATTATAAAAAGAAGCTACACGTTGTTTGTGGTCAAAAATTTTACTCTCTGCACATTTTTTTTTGTTTTACTTTGGGGTTGGCCTGGCCACAACCCGGCAAATTTTGGCTTATGAAAATACAAAAATACCACTTGCATTTCTAAAATGACAACATTGGATACCTCTGAGCAATCTGAGACATTCAGTTACACAAACTATGTCTCTATGTGCCCGTCCTAATATGGGGTCCTGCCACCCCTTGCCCAGCCCAAAATTCAATATGCACACATTTTTACTTTTTTGCAAATAGGAAGTTTACAATCCTGATCCCTATTGTCAACATGTGCTATCTGCCATCAGGGGTGATCAATGGACGTGTTTTGGGGGTGCAATCCCCTTCCTCAGTTCACCGACTTTTGATACGAGGAAGGGGTTGCACCCACAAAAGACGTACATGGATATCCCCTGATGGCAGATAGCACATGTTCACACACTCTGTGCATATTCAATTTTTGGCTGTTTTGTTACTTAAAAAATTAGAAAAAATATAAAAACAAACATGTAAAAACAAATGTGTTTGGATGGCTTATTGAATTCTCCCCAAAACATCGAGAATGTCTTTAAATGTTTGTTCCATCACATGGATTCTTTGTTTAATTAGGTCCAGTTCCGTGCTACATTCCATCACTTGCTGGATGAGGCGGAGGGCACTGTCAGCAGAGAACGGTGTGCTATCCTTCACAACATTTCCATCCCCTAAAAACCATTAAAAAAAATTAATCAAACTCTGCAGGCCTACCTCGCTTACCTTAAGCTGTGGTGTCAGATACTGACCTGTTGTGGTGACCAGATCCACAACGTCATCCACCTCTCCTTCCTGCACTTCTCCTTCCTCCACCTCAACTTCCTGCACATCTTTCGGTTGTGGATCTTTGGGAGTTTGGGGTTGCTTGGAAGTTGTGGGGTGCATGTGCTCCCTGGAGTGTCCTCCTCCCAGGCTTCTCTCCCCTATGAGAATAAAACCAAAGGTCTATTTATCACACTGTAAAAATCTCATTGTTAAACTTAAAACAGGCTAAATTGTTTGGAAGTGGGGTACAAGTGTGTGTTTGTGCGGAATTTAAAGAAAAATGCATTATTTATGACCCCAAATATGTTTATTATTCACATTTGGATGTAATTTTTTGGACATGGAGGCACCACAAATAAACTCTGATGCACCTGTGTGGGACACCCAAAAAAGGCGGGTCTGGTGGCCCACACTATAGTGCTCCAAAGTACAGATGTGGAAGCAGCTGCCGAGTGTCCTCTCCTTTACACTGATTAAAGTTTGCATTTCATTCTCCTTACAAACACATCATCTAGACTTAAAAATTATCCACAATACTTGGTCAAAAATGGCAGATGTCTAATTACTTTTGGGGGTCTTAAATAAGCCAAAACCGCGGATAGTGGCCGAACGAAGTGTCGGTAACGTAACGAACGATTACTGTGCCCAACCTAGTTCAAAATATTACATTTTGGAAGGGAGTACAATATGCTAAAAAAAAAAAAAATGACAGTTTCTAAAAAGATTAATAGCAGAAAGGTCGTCATTTTACTTACTTTTAGCGAGCATCCTCTTTATGATCCTCAACTGGTCTGGCTCCCTCAGTTTGAGGTCTGACCACCTCTTTCTGAGCTGCTCATTTGAGCGTTTCACCCCGAACTTCGCCCTCAGACTCTTCACAACTTTAGTGAGGATTTTGGCCTTCCTTCTATTTGGTTTGATATACGGCCCATGCTTGGCATCATAATCAGCCTTGACCAAGATGTCCACCATCTCCGCCATCTCCGCAAAAGACATATTCGATGCCTTGAATCTCCTCCTTGATCGTGACGTGTCCTCGGTCTCCGGGCTTGTCTCTTCGCTAGTTGCGGAATTATCAGACACCTGCTGTAACTCCGCCATATCTGTCTGCGCGCCGAAAGAGAAGGGGCGGGGAAAAGATGTTAGTTAGAACGTCATGGGCGGGCGACGTGTGCGGAGCGACGTGTTTGAATTTGGACGCATGCGTGGTGTGTATATAGCAAACACACATGTGACTATAGTACGTTCGGTGTGCGGAGAGAGGAGTTCAAGTGACGGACGTGCGAACGAAGGTATGTGATTTTGTGAGACTTGTAAAAATTGTTGGCCTATACTGTCTTGAGATTGGTGGAGGATATATATGGTGACTAGGATGTGAAGGAGGTTAGACTGTTTGCCTCACATTATTTAAATATAATTTATTTTACTTGCAGATACAATATGAATGTCTTTATTAGCGACAAAGAGTTCCTGGCGGAATTTATTGACCGGGTAAGGGAGCTGCCGGCTCTGTGGGAGACCAAAAACCCCATCCATAAAAAAAAAGGGGTGAGAAAAGCAGCGCTGGAGAAGCTGCTCCCATTTGTGCATACCAAGGTGCCCACAGCCACAGCAAAACAAGTGGACACTAAAATTGGGAGCTTGAGAGGTACCTACAGGACTGAACGCTCTAAGGTGCTGGCTTCTCAGAGGTCAGGAGCAGCAGCAGATGATGTTTATGTCCCGATTTTGTGGTACTACAGCAGGATGTCCTTCCTGGATGACCACATTGAGCCAAGGCCATCACTCTCCACTCTTCCCCCCAGACTTCCCTGCAGCCAACCTGAGCCTTCTCTGGAGCAAGAGGAGGCAGCCATCCTGGATGATCCTGATTTGTCCATCTGGAGCCAGGTATAGTATTAACTGAAAATGTAGTGGGATAAAATTAATGTTTCCCAAATATGTCAGGATGAGAAACATACATTATTTTGTATTACACAAGTGAAATCATGATCTGTAGACATTATTCTGCACTTAATTGTGTGGTAAATAGTCAAGCTGATGTAGTGGTAAATTTAAAGCAAGGATTTATGCATTTACATTCTAATTGCTTCCATCAGGATTACAAAGTTTGATGCAAAGATTAAACCAACATATTAAACTATGTTTCTTTTTCATACACAGGATGAAATCAGCCAGGAGGAGGGTCTGGAAACTGTCAGGCAGGGAGGAGGAAGGGCCCAGTGGCAGCCAGGAGGTGGCAGGGCCCAGTACCAGCCAGGAGGTGGCAGGGCCCAGTGGCAGCCAGGAGGTGGCAGGGCCCAGTGGCAGCCAGGAGGTGGCAGGGCCCAGTGGCAGACAGGAGGTGGCAGGGCAAAGGAGAAGCACCAGATCCCAGGTGCCTCCCATCAGGCTTCACAAAAGAGGCAGGAGGGACAGGACCACCAGTGAGGCAGCAATGGCCCTTATTAAAAAGAGGCCCATGCCACCCTCAAGGAGCCCACATCCCCTGAAGAGGCCATTGCCGGCCTAGTGGAGGCTAAGTTCAAGGTGATGAGCATGGAGCAACGCCTCCTATGCGAACCCCTGCTCATCACCTTGCTCAACAAGGGGGTGATGGAGCAAATTACCCCCAATACCGCCATATGTGAGGTGGCCCAACTGACCCAACCTCAACCTCCACCTCCCTCTTCTGCCCCACCCCCTTCTGCTACACCTCCACCTTCTGCCCCACCCCCTTCTGCTACACCTCCACCTTCTGCCCCACCCCCTTCTGCTACACCTCCACCTTCTGCCCCACCCCCTTCTGCTACACCTCCACCTTCTGCCCCACCCCCTTCTGCTACACCTCCACCTTCTGCCCCACCCCCTTCTGCTACACCTCCACCTTCTGCCCCACCCCCTTCTGCTACACCTCCACCTTCTGCCCCACCCCCTTCTGCTACACCTCCACCTTCTGCCCCACCCCCTTCTGCTACACCTCCACCTTCTGCCCCACCCCCTTCTGCTACACCTCCACCTTCTGCCCCACCCTCTTCTGCTACACCTCCACCTTCTGCCCCACCCTCTTCTGCTACACCTCCACCTTCTGCCCCACCCCCTTCTGCTACACCTCCACCTTCTTCTTCTGCCCCACCCCCTTCTGCTACACCTCCACCTCCTCCTCCTGACAGGAGTACCCCTCCAGTGGGCCAGCCTCCAGCTAAACGAAGAAGGAAGGCTGCAGGAAAGGCTTCAGGAAAGGCTTCAGGAAAGGCTTCAGGAAAGGCTTCAGGAAAGGCTTCAGGAAAGGCTTCAGGAAAGGCTTCAGGAAAGGCTTCAGGAAAGGCTTCAGGAAAGGCTTCAGGAAAGGCTTCAGGAAAGGCTGCAGGAAAGGCTGCAGGAAAGGTTGCCAGGAAGAAGAGGAAGTGATGGCCTTGCTTCATTGTGGTCGCACTGGTCGGACAGAAGGCAGCCTGTTGTAGTACCACACACTTGGGACATATATCTCACCTGCTGCTGTTCCTGACCTCTGGGAGGCCAGCATCAGATTGTGTTCTGAAATGTGGGCCTTCTCAAGCTCCCAATTTTAGTGTCCACACAGGGTTGCTGTGTGCTCTGGGGTCCCTGGGATGCACAAATGGCAGCAGCTTCTCCAGCGCTGCCTTCTCTTTATTTAATTTATAAACATGAATAAATGTGTTTTTTGTTTAAGTTCATACTTGACTATGTGTATTTTTAAATAAAAAAAAACAAGCTTTGGAGTAAGCAGATAAATTTGACTGACAATAAAAGGCACAGATATCACCCCCCCAAAAGAATAACTAAATCTGATTAGCTCAAAAACATGGTGTGAAATTTTAAAAATATAGATTAGAAAATTAAATGGGAGATCGCTCTCAAAACATTGAGAAATTATAATTAACATCATTTTGAAAAATCTAACCATTTAAATTATTCCTAAAAACTTGCACGATATAATACACATAAATCTTATAAAGAGCAGCATGAAAAAGGTTAAAAATAAGGCAGAACTCTGTGTGAATATCAGCAGCAAAAGAAGGTCTCTCGTTTTGATTAATGTAACATTCTAACGAAGAATTCAATGCAGAACATTTAAACAATGAAATATTTATGAGCGTGACGAATGTGCTCTCTCCATTATGAAGGCTTGTTTTACCAGAAGATGCGCTCCCGTCTCATAGTTGCTTGTGAGCATGCGCGCTTTTGGAAGAGTCGTAAAAGCATACACACGAACCATTTTCTCGTCACAAAACAGGCCGACGAGAAACACGACGAGGAAATCTGGAATCCTGACGAGAAAATAGAGAGCAGGTTCTCTATTTTCTCGTCGAGATTCTCGTCAAGTTTCTCGTCGTAAAACCATACACACGAACGTTTTTCTAGACAAAAAAACTCTCGCGGCACTTTTCTTGACTGTTTTGGACGAGAAAATCGGTCGTGTGTACGAGGCCTGACTCTGGTTAGGCCAGAAGGCAGACAGATGGGTTTTTCTCCCGGGCAGATGCCACGGTTCGGTGGATAGGCATCCCAGGCAGGTTGTGGTCCAGAGTAATGCCAGAAGTAGAGCGGCATGCTCGATTGGACAGGCCCCCGGATGTGCTGTTGCACGTTAGGGGCCACGACTTCTGCCTCAGGGCCTCCTGGGATCTTATCAGGGATGTGAAGTGGGATTTCCTCCGACTGCGGTCGGCTTTCCCGGAAACCATTGTAGTATGGTCTGACATTGTGAGGTCGGCTTGGCGGGGGGCCCGGTCCATGGAACGTGTCAATAAGGCCAGGAAAAAGGGTTAATAAGGTGGTGGCTAAAATTTGTAGTCCGTAATGGGGTGCCGATGGCTCACCATTGCGACCTGGAAGGGGAAAATAGCCTTTATTTAAGGGGTAATGGAGTTCACTTGTCCGCGGTGGGCATTGATATGTGGGTCCTGGGGCTCCAGGATGGTCTCCAACGTGACATACGGCTCTGGCGGGTTGCCCACGCATAAGGGGTCACGGGTGGGCGTCTGTGGCAGGGGTCTCTGGTTCCTGATGGTAGATATATATATATATATATATATATATATATATATATATATATATATATATATATGGTTGGTACAGGTTGGGGCCTCTCTCGGTATGGGCACCTCCCTACCCGGTAATATGGGCTATTGGTCATCGAGCTGAATGGTGAAAGAAGGTTCTAATCATTTGTCTCTGAGCTGGTGGGATCACGGCTAGAGGCCAGGATTCTGTGATGGACAGCCGATGAGATAGCATTTACCTTCTTTCAGGAACCTCAGACGCAGCAGTCAAAAAATAGTTTGGGTTATATGTTTATATGTGTTAGATATATCTATTTATTTAAAGATATATCTATTAAAAAGGCTATTTTTATAGAGTTATTTTTGGAATTAATAAAGGGGTCTTTGTTGGCCATTTAATCCAGAAGGTGTCAAGTGTTTAATTTAATAAGTTAAGGTTAAGTAGTGGGGGGGGGTGTAGGGTGGTTTAGGGCAACAAGCACACTAGCCTTACACCAGTCATAGTATGGAGACTGAATATAGGAGTTTTCACTGAAATTTGTCAAGTAAAATAGGCATCCCATATCCACGTTAGATCCCTAAAAAAAAAAAAAATTGCCAGTCACAAACTGTTCTGACTCTGGAGTAACTGTGGAAATTCAGTATGCCTGGCTGTGCAGGGTGGGGATTCCAGTTACTTGCGGCTCTTTAGGGGGTGCGCTACACTCCTATGAGAACTGCTGAGAGCTGGTACCTGGTGTTCCAGGAAATATTCACAATGAACTATCATTTGCTTTAGAATATGCATTTTCCACTGAGGATGGTTGGCCATTATGTATATAAGATAATTCACTTGCTGAATGCACACAAAGATCTATTTGCATATGCAGCGGGTGTTGTCTGGTTAGTGATATAGTGGGACATGGATCTGTTTGCAGAGTACTTACTGGAACACAAGGCAATTTATTTAACCCCATATTACACTACAAGGCAACTAAAGAATACATGTTATAAACTTCCAGTGGAATGAACTAGCATATGCTTATTATCTAATGAATGCCCTATACCACTGAGGACTGTACATGTCTACTGCCTGTGTGTGTGTGCTACACTGAGACATGGAAGAACGCTGGCTGCATGCCAAGAGACCCCTTCCCCACTGTACACACAGCATGTCACAGTACACAGGGACCCTGATAGACAGACGGTCCCTGACCGGGACACCTGTCCCTCTCCTTCACCCACTACTGTGTATGGCGAGGTCCAGGTCCCTGTTTAACCACTTCAGCTTCGGAAGGGGGTGAGTAGTGGACACAGGGTACAGTGGTGAGTCATGGACGCAGGGTACAGGGGTGAGCCTTGGATGCAGGGTACAGGGGTGAGCTGTGAAAGCAGGGTACAGGGGTGAGCCATGGACGTAGGGGACAGTGGCGAGTCGTGGACGCAGGATACAGGGGTGAGCCATGGTTGCAGGTGGCAGAGGTGGGCCGCGGACGCAGGATACAGGGGTGAGCCGCGGACGCAGGATACAGGGGTGAGCCGCGGACGCAGGATACAGGGGTGAGCCGCGGACGCAGGATACAGGGGTGAGCCGCGGACGCAGAATACAGGGGTGAGCCGCGGACACAGAATACAGGGGTGAGCCGCGGACACAGAATACAGGGGTGAGCCGCGGACACAGAATACAGGGGTGAGCCGCGGACACAGAATACAGGGGTGAGCCGCGGACACAGAATACAGGGGTGAGCCGCGGACACAGAATACAGGGGTGAGCCGCGGACACAGAATACAGGGGTGAGCCGCGGACACAGAATACAGGGGTGAGCCGCGGACACAGAATACAGGGGTGAGCCGTGGACACAGAATACAGGGGTGAGCCGTGGACACAGACGCAGGTGGCAGAGGTGAGCCGTGGACGCAGACGGCAGAGGTGAGCCGTGAGCCGAGGGGGTGGGGGGCTGCAGAGATGTGCTCTGCTCATTGCTAATAAGTTCTAGGAGCTGTCTATTGTTGAGTCCCCACACCTACCCAGTCCATGGTGTGCATGCATGCAGGGAGGGAGGAGATAACCTTCAGCAACAAGTCAGTGAGCTGTAACAATGTGCTGTAACAATGTTCTGTATCCTCTAGCAACCAATATGTGGCAATAATGCACAGTAACCTCTAGCAACCAGTGAACAGTAGTGATCACATGTAATTTCTAGCAACCAATCAATCCGTGAGCAATAATGATGTGCAGTAACCTTTAGCAACCAATCAGAAGTAATGATGTACAGTAACCTCTTGCTACCAATCAGTGAGCTGTAATGACATGCTGCAACCAGTCATTGAGCGGTATTGAAAAGCAGTAACCTCTTACAACCAGTGAGGTGTAATATTGTACAGTAAGCTCTAGCAACCAATCAGTGATTGGTAATAATGTGCAGTAACCTCTAGCAACCAGTCAATGATCCTAGACGTGTTTGTTTTTTGGGATGTTTGGGTGAAGGGCAAAATTGCATGGGGAAGGAGGCCCAAGAAAAGGTTTGCCCAGGGTCCAATCCAATATTAAAGATGGCCCTGGTCACACACACCGTACGAGCTTTGGTCTAAAAAATGGCCAGCGGCGCTGTAACAAAGTCTTGCCTCCTAGACTAGCTCCTGTGAGATAGACGGAACACTGATCCAATGCAGTGAAATTAAAACAGTGTGATGTGTATCATAGGAGCCGCGAGTTGGTCTAGGAGGCGGGACTCTGTTACAGTGGCCGCACGGGAGACTAAAATCCAAGCTCCACGACAGTAGTAGATCGTTGCCGCTCTGTGTGATCTAGGAGCACTGGTAGGCTGCAATTGGTGGGCACTGGCAGGCTGCAATTGGTGGGCACTGATAAGCTGCATCTGATGGGCACTGCACTGGTATGCTGCATTTGGTGGGCATTGCTAGGCTGCGTTTGGTGGGCACTGGTAGGGCTGCATTTGAGGCATTGATCTCTTGTATCATTTCACCATATCCTATAGTATGTCTGCAGTCTCTGACCATCTCCTGTAGTATGTCTGCAGTCTCTGACCATCTCCTGTAGTACGTCTGCAGTCTCTGACCATCTCCTGTAGTACGTCTGCAGTCTCTGACCATCTCCTGTAGTACGTCTGCAGTCTCTGACCATCTCCTGTAGTACGTCTGCAGTCTCTGACCATCTCCTGTAGTACGTCTGCAGTCTCTGACCATCTCCTGTAGTACGTCTGCAGTCTCTGACCATCTCCTGTAGTATGTCTGCAGTCTGTCTGGGGGCTCTAACAGAAGCCCTCTGTGTTCATTAGCAAGACCCCCCTCCAGCTCCCATTAGTGTACTCTCTTCCTATATTTTGTTTATTGTTAAGAGATCATGGGAGGATCCCAGGGTAACGAAGACTCCTTAGGGGAGCATCTCTGTGTTTGAGTCATTGCCATTGAAACATGTTAAAGGGGAGGAGTTAGTAAGATGACCACGCCCATGCGGGGGCGCCAGAAATATTTCTGCACCCAGGCGTCTGTGACCCTAGGATCCGCCCTGCTGAAGGATTTCCCTTACTGTAAATTCCTGGTCATTAACCACCAACTGAGACTCTGGCGCACTTTTGGGGCCAGATTCATTGGATAATCCAAAGCTTGGGTCTTCTTGTTCCAAGCAGACAGAATACTGTATTGCAACAGTCTTGAATGAAACTGGGCGTAGGGAACTGCTTTGAATGAAGCCACCATCTTCCCTAGCAACCTCATGCAAAGGCGAATAGAAGGACTCTTCCTTGCCCTGACCACTTGGACCAGCTCTCTTCTAGCGCTGACTTTTGCCTGGAGCAAAAATACTCTGAGCCGTGTCTATGACCAGGCCTAAATACTCCAGTCTCTTTACTGGTCGTAAGGATGATTTCTCCAGGTTGTGAATATAACCCAGGTGTTCCAGATACTTGACCGTTCTGGACACCCCATGGTTTAACCGTGCTACCGACTGATCTACTGTCATGGATATGCATTAATGTCTGTCTGCCATCTTACCTTCCTCCTCATGTGTTCATCTAGAGACCAGACCTCCTTCACCTGGCTTCCTTTATAATCTCCTCCCAGCCTGACTCCACCCCAGGCCCTATCACTGAACACTATATTAACCTGTGCACTGCAAGCCTGCTTTGCTGATCAACGTGTTTGTTAGGCATTGTGTGTTTGGGTTCCTGCCTGCCGTGTGCTACGTCTGTCTCTCTGTTACGTTATTGGCTTGTCCCCGACCATCCCTGTCTGCTCGTGACCCTTGACCTTCGGCTCGTTCTTCGTTATCCTTGTCTGCTTGTGGCCCCTGACCTTCGGCTTGTTATTCGGTTCTCTCTATCGTGTGCTGCTGCTTCCCCTTATCCTACGGGGCGTGAGCTAGGAAACTCCAGGGGCCGCGACCTGGTCCCAGCCTGCAGCGTAACATCCTCACCACTAGAGGCCCTGGAGAAGACCAGCTGGGTCTTAGACTCCGCGCCCTGGGGAATCTTGGCTCTCGCTTCCGTTGGGATCCCGGTTGTGCTCCTCTGGTCCCGCTTTCCACAACCACCCAGTTTCCTATCCACAGAAGCCAGCCATAGGGTTCACTACCTCGCGGTGCACTCCTGTCCCCCTACGGTGTGCATCTGTCACCTGGCCACAGGTGACCCTGACATCTACTAGCAGCAGGTAGTCTAGGTATGCTGTTACTGCTATACCCTGGCCCCTTAGCCTTGCTAGTACTGGGGCCAGAACTCTCAAAAAACACCCGGGGATCAGTGGCTAACCCGAAGGGCAAGGCCACAAACTGAAAGTGGCGCTGTTCTACCGCAAAACGCAGAAACCTCTGGTGAGAGGGGAAAATTGGCACATGTAGATATGCATCTTTGATGTCTATTGATGCCAGAACCTCTCCTTCCCGTAGGGTGGATACAACTGACCGGATTGACTCCATGCGAAAGGAGCGGATGTTTAGGAAGTGATTCAGATCTTTGAGATCTAAAATGGGTCTGACATCTCAATTCGGCTTTGGTACCGTGAAGAGATTTGAATAAAACCCCATGCACTGCTCTTCTGAGGGGGCCTCTATTACGACTCCTTGAGACAACAAATCGGTCTAGTGCCATAAGTAAGGATTTTCTCTTTACTGGGTCCTTGGAAACGTTGGATCTTAGAAAACGAAACAGTGGAAACTCTCAAAAAACTCTAGCTTGTAGCCTAGGGCTACCACAGAGATGACCCACTTGTCCTGGATCTCCTCCTGCCAAGTTTCTGAAAACCACAAAGTCTCCCCCCCCCCACTCGATCGAGCGGGGGCGCCTCTTCATAAGGAAGCCTTGGGATTCTGTTTTGTGGACTTCTGACTCCAGGACTTCTTCTGGCCTTGTGCTTGGCCATGAGACTTACTTTTCTACCCCGACGGCCGAGGCTGTCGCGACTGCCTGGAGGCTGTTGCCTCCGGCACTTGAGAGGAAGCACGTTTGAATAAAGGATGCCTACCCCCTTCTCTTAACCGGCAGAAGGGTACTTTTACCACTAGAAATTGTTTGGATGTACTTATCCAAATCTTCCCCAAACAACCTTTCTCCATGAAAAGGGAAAACCAGCCAAGAGCTTGGCAGCTCAACTGACCAATTCTTCAGCCACAGGATCCTACGCATTTGTACCAACATGAGCGCAAGGCGTGAGGCCTGATGGATGGAATTCGTGATAGCGTCCACCACAAAGCATAAGGTCCTAGGTAGCTCATCTAAAACTTGGGCTTTGTCTCCTTGAGCAGGCACTTTGATGACCTGCTTCATTTCATCCCTGAGAGATTGACAAATGCCTGTTGCTGCTACCGCAGGTTGTGCTACTGCACCGGCTACAGCAAATGAGGCTTTAAGCAAAGATTCAAGCTGTTTATCGGCTAGAATAAACACTTGGCTAAACACTTGGACGTTGTCCACTGGACAAGTTAAACTCCTGTTTACAGAGGAGATAGCAGAATCTACTGCTGGCAAACCCCACTTTTTTGTAAACTTTTCCTCCATAGGATAAAGAAGAGCAAACTTCTTAGGAGGAAGAAAGTGCTTATCTGGGTGATCCCAGTCAGCATAAATCAGCCGCTCCAGCAATGGGTGAACAGGGAAAGCATGAGAACCTTGTGGATGTTTTAGCAAACCCAAAGAGGAAAAGGAAACATCATCCACCTCTGCTGAGGGCCACTTGTATCCAGAACGGACCAGCTCCGTAAGGGATTGCATCTGCAATTTTTGAGACTGCGAAGCTGAGAAAGGTTCTTCAGACACTGAGCCCTCAGAAGCTGAGTCATCCGTAGGCCTGTCTATTCCCCCAAAGGTATCTCAATAGGCCCTGCCCACTCTGGTTCGGATACTGGGAGGTCAAGGGCTGTAGAGGGGGACCTGCCACGTTTTCTCCCATCCTGGGAGGAAGATGCGAGCATCTCAGCTATCTTTCCTTCCAAACCAGTCAGTGCTGAAGCTAAAATCGCCCTTGGTGACGTATGCAGAGGCTGGAATGTTGGAAGCAGCCACAACACCTGAAAGTCTAGGTGGCTCAGACTGACCAGTTGCCTCAGGTCCTTCAGGGGAGGATTGAACTGCGGACGTGCGACTATGAGCCTCAGACCCTAATCGCAGCGACCTTGCGCTCCCCCTGCTATACTCCCTCTTTTACGGGAAAACATAGTCCTAAGCACAAAAAGCAGAGGTACTAGTACAGTGCATCTACTGCCAAGCTATAGTCCAGCAATGAGTATAATGCCGCTATAAAATGCTTAGTCTGATGCTGAGTAGATGTGCCTTAGGAATGCCTGTATCCAACAACCATATACAGTGGGGCAAAAAAAGTATTTAGTCAGCCACTGATTGTGCAAGTTCTCCCACTTAAGAAGATGAGAGGCCTGTAATTGTCATCATAGGTATACCTCAACTATGAGAGACAAAATGTGGAAACAAATCCAGACAATCACATTGTCCGATTTGGAAATAATTTGCAAGTTATGGTGGAAAATAAGTATTTTGTCAATATCAAAAGTTCATCTCAATACTTTGTTATATATCCTTTGTTGGCAATGACAGAGGTCAAACATTTTCTGTAAGTCTTCACAAGTTTGTCACACACTGTTGCTGGTATGTTGGCCCATTCCTCCATGCAGATCTCCTTTAACCACTTCCCGCCCCGTCAATAGCAGATTGACGTCCGGGAAGTGGTTCTGTTATCCACACTGGACGTCATATGATGTCCTGCGGGATAACAGCCACCGCGCGCCCGGCATCGCGGCGATCGGTGGGTCAGTCTGACCCACCGCTACACTGATCTCGGTAAAAAGCCTCCGTCGGAGGCTTTTTACCACGTGATCAGCCGTGTCGAATCACGGCTGATCACAATGTAAACAGGAAGAGCCGTTGATCGGCTCTTCCTCACTCGCGTCTGACAGACGCGAATAAAGGAGAGCCGATCGGCGGCTCTCCTGACAGGGGGGTTTGCGCTGATTGTTTATCAGCGCAGCCCCCCCTCGGATGCCCACACTAGACCACCAGGGAAGCCCGCCAGGACCACCAGGGAAGCCCCAATCATGTGGATGGGATGGCCCCCATGGCCATCCACATGTAGTAAAAAATAAATAAAAAAACCATACAAAAAAATATGCCAATCAGTGCCCACAAATGGGCACTGACTGGCACTTTCACAATGTGTGGTGGCTGGCATTGCTGGGCACCAGTGCCACCAATGCCACCTACTAGTGCCCATCAGTGCCACCCATCCGTGCCCATCAGTGCCACCCATCCATGCCCATCAGTGCCGCCTATGAGTGCCCATCAGTGCCGCCTACCAGTGCCGCCTACCAGTGCCACATATCAGTGCCACCTCATCGGTGCCCATCAGTGTCGCCTTATCAGTGCCCTTCAGTGCCGCCTTATCAGTGCCCGTCATCGAAGTAGAAAAGGTACTTATTTACAAAAAAATAACAAAAACAAAGAAAAAAATTATTTTTTTTAAAAAAATTCGCTCTTTTTTTATTTGTTGTGCAAAAAATAAAAATCGCAGAGGCGATCAAATACCACCGAAAGAAAGCTCTATTTATGGGAACAAAATGATAAAAAAATTGTTTGGGTACAGTGTAGCATGACCGCTCAATTGTCAAATTGTGACAGTGCTGAAAGCTCAAAATTGGCTTGGGCAGGAAGCTGTATAAGTGCATGGTATTGAAGTGGTTAAAGCAGTGATGTTTTGGGGCTGTCGCTGGGCAACACGGACTTTCAACTCCCTCCAAAGGTTTTCTATGGGGTTGAGATCTGGAGACTGGCTAGGCCACTCCAGGACCTTGAAATGCTTCTTATGAAGCCACTCCTTCGTTGCCCGGGCGGTGTGTTTGGGATCATTGTCATGCTGAAAGACCCAGCCACGTTTTAGCTTCAATGCCCTTACTGATGGGAGGAGGTTTGCACTCAATCTCACGATACATGGCCCCATTCATTCTTTCATGTACACAGATCAGTCGTCCTGTTCCCTTTGCAGAGAAACAGCCCCAAAGCATGATGTTGCCACCCCCATGCTTCACAGTAGGTATGGTGTTCTTTGGTTGCAACTCAGCATTCTCTCTCCTCCAAACACGACGAGTTGTGTTTCTACCACAGTTCTACTTTGGTTTCATCTGACCATATGACATTCTCCCAATCCTCTTCTGGATCATTCAAATGCTCTCTAGCAATCCTCAGACGGGCCCGGACATGTACTGGCTTAAGCAGGGGACACGTCTGGCACTGCAGGATCTGAGTCCCTGGCGGCGTAGTGTGTTACGGATAGTAGCTTTTGTTATGTTGGTCCCAGCTCTCTGCAGGTCATTCACTAGGTTCCCCCTGTGTGGTTTTGGGATTTTTGCTCACCGTTCTTGTGATCATTTTGACCCCACGGGGTGAGATCTTGCGTGGAGCCCCAGATCGAGGGAGATTATCAGTGGTCTTGTATGTCTTCCATTTTCTAATTATTGCTCCCACAGTTGATTTCTTCACACCAAGCTGCTTGCCTATTGCAGATTCAGTCTTCCCAGCCTGGTGCAGGTCTACAATTTTGTTTCTGGTGTCCTTCGACAGCTCTTTGGTCTTCACCATAGTGAAGTTTGGAGTGGGACCGTTTGAGGTTGTGGACAGGTGTCTTATACTGATAAGTTCAAACAGGTGCCATTAATACAGGTAATGAGTGGAGGACAGAGGAGCCTCTTAAAGAAGAAGATACAGGTCTGTGAGAGCCAGAAATCTTGCTTGTTTGTAGGTGACAAAAAACGTATTTTCCACCATAATTTGCAAATAAATTATTTTAAAAAAATCAAACAATGTGATTGTCTGGATTTGTTTCCACATTTTGTCTCATAGTTGAGGTATACCTATGATGACAATTACAGGCCTCTCTCATCTTTTTAAGTGGGAGAACTTGCACAACTGGTGGCTGACTAAATACTTTTTTCCCCACTGTAGCTTGCATGCCCTGGTATGCTCTGTGTCCCACCGTCAGCCAACCAGACACTTCCAGAGTGAAAGGCTTTTAAAGCCAGTAAGCCTCACGCCTGTGCCGTGTATCACGTGCACGCCTTTTTAAAGGAGAGCTTCTTCGCGATCGAACAGGTCGGTCCCATGGCAGGGATGGTGGGGGGGGCAAGGGGTATAACACCAGGGGGAGCCTGACCGCTGTGTTGAGGCGGATGGTCCCCCAAACCCCTACTGATTTGGCCTGACAGAGGAGAAGGAGCAATGCTGTCCGCAGGAGCGTTTTCTGACACTGAACATAACAGGGGAAGCATGGTCTGTTGGACGCCAGGTATGTTTACACTTTACACCCTCTAGTGGCAACACAGGCAAGACAGCGTCCACTCAAAAAGAAAAATCCACAAGTTAATCATTATGCATTCCTTAGGACTTTTCTGACCAGTCCCGCCGCAGGATACTGCTGGAAATCAGACAGACCCAATCTTCACCCATCACACGGGCCGTGTCATGCCAGACCTTCAAGGACCAGGTCCTTCTTGTATATGAAGTCAACTCCCTTGGACCTGTATAGCACCCTGCCAGAGCAACTCTTTGGTATAGTTTACACGTGACCAAGGTACCGACTCAGGGTTCAGCTCTCAAAAGGAGAAGCATTACAGGCAGAAACCTCGCTCTTCTTCCTCGAGGCTCAGGTACCATACATTTTGTCTCTTTCAGGCACTTTAGATGGATCTGATTGCATAGCCCCTTGATCCCGTCAGGTATTTCTTAGCGGAGCTCTTCTTAGCACTTCATTAACTGTGACCAACACCTTAGACACTGGCAAATAAACTGAGGTACTCCCAGTATGGGAGGGGTTATATAGGGAGGGGGACTTCCTGTCTTTTGGGTGTGCCAGTGTCCATCACCTAAAGATGGCGATAACCCACATAGATATGACTATGGTGCTCTGTGTAAAACAAAAGATCAAGTCTTCTGGACAGCAGCACTCCAATAAAAAGCCTTTATTATGTAAAATCTTCAAAAATCCAAATACAGCACAGCAGGTCACAAAATTCTGGTAGAGCTGACTAGTTTCACACTCTTAGTGTTTAATCATCATATGGTGCTGAGTCCCGTGATGTACGAAAAAGAAAAATGGTTTAACAAATCAATATCTGAAAAGTGTGGCATGCAATTGTATTCAGCCCCTGAGTCACTTTGTAGAACTACCTTTCGCCGGTATTACAGCTGCAAGTCTTTTTGGGTATGTCTCTACCAGCTTTGCACATCTAGAGTGACATTTTTGCTCATTCTTCTTTGCAAAATAGCTCAAGCTCTGTTAGATTTGGGAGAGAGTGTCTGAACAGTAATTTTCAAGTCTTGCACCATATTCTCAATTGGATTTAGGTCTGGACTTTGACTGGGACAGTCTAACACATGAATATGCTTTGATCTAAACCATGCCATTGTAGCTCTGTATGTTTAGGGTCTTTGTCCTGCTGGAAGGTGAACCTTCTATCACGTCTTTTTCAGACTAACAGGTTTTCTTCTAATGCACCGTACACACGAGCAGAAATTCCGTCAGAAAAACCTTGGATGTTTTTTCCGACGGAATTCCGCTCAAGCTTGGCTTGCATACACACAATAAAACAGAAGTTCTCTGAACTTTCGAACGCCAAGAACGCGGTGACGTACAACACTACGACGAGCCGAGAAAATAAAGTTCAATGCTTCCGAGCATGCGTCAAATTGTTTCCGAGCATGCGTCGGAATTTTGTGCATCGGAATTGCTACAGACGATCGGAATTTCCGATCGGATTTTTTTCCGTCGGAAAAATTGAGAACCTGCTCATAGTCTTTTGATGGCGGAAACTCTGACAGCAAAAGTCCGATGGAGCATACACATGGTCGGAATTTCCAACCAAAAGCGCACATCGGACTTTTGCTGGCGGAAATTACGACCGTGTGTACGCGGCATAAGATTGCCCTGTATTTGCTGTTATCCATCTTCCCATTAACTCTGACCAGCTTCCCTGTCCCTGCTAAAGAAAAGCATCCCGACAACATGATGCTGCCACCACCATGTTTCACAGTGGGGATGGTGTGTTCAGGGTGATGTGCAATGTTAGTTTTCTGCCACACATTGCGTTTTGCCTTTAGGCCAAAAAGTAAAATTTTGGTCTCATCGGACCAGAGAGGACCTTCTTCCACATGTTTGCTGTGTAAACCACATGGTTTATCGCAAACTGCAAACTGGACTTATGGCTTTCTTTCAACAATGGCTTTCTTGTCACTCTTTCATAAAGGCCAGATTTGTGGAGTGCATGACTAATTGTCGCTCCGTGTACAGATTCTCCTACCTGAGCTGTGGAAGTCTGCAGCTCCTCAAGAGTTACCATGGACCTCTCGGCTGCTTACAATTAATGTTCTCCTTGCTTGGCCTGTCAGTTTAGGTGGACAGCCATCGGGGCAGCTCTAGTTAGGCAGTCACCTAAGGCCTCACACTCACAGCCCCTGCCTCGCAGCCACCTAAATTGCCTAACTGAAGAGCTGCCTCTGTAGCAGAGCTCCCTGCTCTATCGCACTGGCTGCTATGTTTCGCATGCCATGTCCTTGGCCCGCTCCTCGAGGATGAACGCCAATCGACTCACACCAAGAAATGTATGCTTTCTACGTACGATGATATATCTTACTAGGAGTCGACTTCGCTTTCACCATAGTAGGGATCACCGATTCCGACAGACCTCTATCTCTCAGTACCTGGCTTTCAATGATTAGGCCATTAAAACCAGTTACTGTAAAGCTGGATGGCAGCTCAGCCCTTGGTACAACTAGCTTCCAAGGGACGTTTACATTTAAGAAGAAAAAATAGGATTTTTATAACAGCTTACCTGTAAAATCCTTTTCTTGGAGTACACCACGGGACACAGAGCTAGTCATTACATAATGGGTTAAGGGTCACCAGCGGTGATTGGACACTGGCACAACCAATGGAAGACAGTTCCCCTCCATATAACCCCTCCCATCAGGGAAGTACCTCAGTTTTGTAGCAAAGCAGTAAGGTTCCCATAAGAAGGGGGGGACCTCTGTGTCCCGTGGTGTACTCCAAGAAAAGGATTTTACAGGTAAGCTGTTATAAAAATCCTATTTTCTTTATCGTACACCACGGGACACAGAGCTAGTCATTACATAATGGGACGTCCCAGAGCAATGCTCATATGAAGGGGGGGAGACACAGATCAAAACAGGCCGCTTGCGGACCAGAAGCCCTATACTGCTGCCTGCAGCACACTTCGCCCAAAGGCGGAATCCTCATGTCCTTTCACATCTATTTGATAGAATTTGGAAAATGTAGGGACTGAAGACCAAGTTGCAGCTTTACAGATCTGAGCCATCGAAGCCTGGTGGTGCACTGCCCATGAAGCACCTATCGCCCTGGTAGAGTGCGCCTTAACAGGAAAAGGAGGAGTCCTGTTCTTTAAACCATAAGCTTGAATAATTA
The DNA here is from genome assembly GCA_029206835.1 of Rana muscosa. NCBI lineage: Eukaryota > Metazoa > Chordata > Amphibia > Anura > Ranidae > Rana > Rana muscosa. The sequence goes on along the minus strand of CM055124.1, from coordinate 3,220,055 downwards.
CTTGTCTAATCCACCTGGAAATGGTGGATTTTGATACCGCTTGGCCCTTCTTGGGCCCATCTGGTAAAATAAACAAAACATCTGTTTTACGTATCTGAGCGGTTGCTTGCAGATACACCTTTACCGCTCTCACTAGATCTAGAGAGTGTAATAATTTTTCCCCCGCCGTCCGCGGGTTTGGAAAAAAGGAAGGCAGAACAATGTCTTGATTCAAGTGAAAAGCCGACACCACCTTAGGTAGAAAAGCCGGATGGGGTCGTAGTACGATTTTGTCCTTGTGACAAATTAGATAAGGCTCTTTACAAGAAAGAGCTGCTAGCTCTGATACTCTCTTAGCAGAAGCTATAGCAATCAGAAAGGCCAACTTCCTACTCAATATAATTAAAGGAATATGGCGAATAGGTTCAAAAGGTTGCTTTTGCAACACTGACAATACCAAATTCAAATCCCATGGACACAAGGGAGTCCTAACTGGAGGATTTATCCTCAGTACCCCCTTAATGAATGTCCGAACTAGGGAGTGAGATGCCAATGGTCTCTGAAAGAAGACTGATAGAGCCGATATTTGCCCTTTGATGGTGCTAAGGGCTAAATTCATATCCACTCCTAACTGGCAAAAAGCAAGAATCCTACTTATTTCATATTTCTGAGGATTCCAACATCTGGATTCACACCAGGAAACGTATGCTCTCCAGACTCTATGATAGATGAGTCTGGAGGCTGGCTTTCTAGCATAAATGAGCGTAGAAAGAGCCGGACCAGAGACCCCTCTCTTTTTAAAAATGTGGGTCTCAGCAGCCAGACCGTCAACTTTAGCCTTTGTAAGGAAGGGTGGAATACTGGACCCTGTGACAGCAGGTCGTGTCGAAGTGGAAACTTCCAGGGCCTTCCTATCGCCATTTTTACAATCTCGGCGTACCAAGGCCTCCTGGGCCAGTTTGGGGCCACTAGGATTACTGGTATTCCCTCCTCCTTGAACCTGCGAAGCAGTCTTTGTAGAAGAGGGATCGGAGGGAATGTATAGATCAGTGAGAACTGATTCCATGGAGTTATTAGAGCGTCTGTATTATTAGAGCGTCTGTCCCGTAGGCTAGAGGATCTCTCGTTCTGGACACAAAGTTGTCCAATTTCTTGTTGAACCTGGCAGCTAGCAGGTCTACATCTGGGTTTCCCCATCTCAGACATATGGCCTGAAAGATCTCGGGGTGAAGAGACCACTCTCCTGGTAGCAGCTGCTGACGACTCAGGTAGTCTGCTTGCCAATTTTCTATCCCTGGAATGAAGATTGCAGAAAGGCAAGGTACATGCTCTTCTGCCCATGCCAGGATCCGGTTCACCTTTCTTTGGGCTGCCCGACTGCGGGTGCCTCCTTGGTAATTGATGTAAGCTACTGCAGTAGCATTGTCGGATTGAACCCGAACTGGGTAGCCCTGTAACCTGTATGTCCAGGTTTTGAGGGCTAGATATATCGCCCGGATCTCTAGCACATTGATGGGCAGGATCCCCTGAGTCTTGGCCCAGGTCCCTGGGTAGAAGCCTCCTCGAATACTGCACCCCAGCCCGATAGGCTGGCATCCGTAGATACCACCTTCCAGGCCACTGGGAGGAAGGACTTTCCCTTCCGTAAATTCTTGGCTTCTAGCCACCAATCGAAGCTGTGGCGTACTTGTGAGGACAGGCGCATGGGTATATCCAGAGCTTGGCTCTTCCTGTTCCAGGAAGCTAAAATATTGCCTTGAAGTAGTCTCGAATGAAACTGGGCGTAAGGGACCGCCTCGAAGGAGGCTACCATCTTTCCCAAAAGTCTCATGCAAAGGCGAATAGACGGCCTTTTGTTTGCTTTGACCTTGTGGATCAGGTCTTTCAGAGACTGTATCTTTGGCTCTGGCAGGTATACCCTGTTTTGGGCTGTATCTATGATCATGCCCAGGTACACTATCCTTCTTTGGGCCTGGAGAGAGAATTTTTGTAAATTTATAATCCATCCTAAATGCTCCAGGTATCCTACTGTAGTGTGTACAGCGTGACCCAATCCCTCCTTTGACTGATCTATTACTAGTAGATCGTCCAGATAGGCTGTTACCGCACTGCCCCGTGTTCTTAGGTTTGCTAACAGAGGAGCTAGCACCTTTGTGAATACTATGGGCGTGGTGGCTACACCAAACGGCAGAGCCACAAATTGAAAGTGGCGATCTTCTACCGCAAACCTTAGGAATCTTTGGTGAGCGGGGAGGATGGGTATGTGTAAATGTGCGTCCTTGATATCTATGGGCGCCATGAATTTTCCGCCCTTTAACCACTTAAGCCCCGGACCATTTCGGGCCATTAGGACCAGGCCTGTTTTTGGGATTCGGCACTGCGCTGCTTTAACTGTAAATTGTGCGGACATGCAATGTTGTACCCAAATGAAATTTGCGTCCTTTTCTTCCCACAAATAGAGCTTTCTTTTAATGGTATTTGATTGCCTCTGCGATTTTTATTTTTTGCGATATAAACGGAAAAAGACCGAAAATTTTGAAAAAAAATGATATTTTCTACCTTTTGTTATAAGAAAAATCGAATAAACTCAATTTTAGTCAGACATTTAGGCCAAAATGTATTCAGCCACATGTCTTTAGTAAAAAAAATGTCAATAAACGTATATTTATTGGTTTGCGCAAAAGTTATAGCGTTTACAAACTAGGGTACATTTTCTGAAATTTACACAGCTTTAAATTTATGACTGCCTATCTCATTTCTTGAGGTGCTAAAATGGCAGGGCAGTACAAAACCCCCCCAAATGACCCCATTTTGGAAAGTAGACACCCCAAGGAAATTGCTGAGAGGCATGTTGAGCCCATTGAATATTTTTTTTTTTTGTCCCAAGTGATTGAATAATGACAAAAAAAAAAAAAAAAATTACAAAAAGTTGTCACTAAATGATATATTGCTCACACATGCCATGGTTATATGTGGAATTGCACCCCAAAATACATTTTGCTGCTTCTCCTGAGTACGGGGATACCACATGTGTGGGACTTTTTAGGAGCCTGGCCACGTACGGGACCCCGGAAACCAAGCACCGCCTTCAGGATTTCTAAGGGCTTAAATTTTTGATTTCATTCCTCACTACCTATCACAGTTTCGAAGGCCATAAAATGCCAAAATAGCACAAAACCCCCCCAAATGACCCCATTTTAGAAAGTAGACACCCCAAGGAAATTGCTGAGAGGCCTGTTGAGCCCGTTGAATATTTTTTTTTTTTGTCCCAAGTGATTGAATAATGACAAAAAATAAAAATAAAAAAAAAATTACAAAAAGTTGTCACTAAATGATATATTGCTCACACATGCCATGGTTATATGTGGAATTGCACCCCAAAATACATTTTGCTGCTTCTCCTGAGTACGGGGATACCACATGTGTGGGACTTTTTAGGAGCCTAGCCGCGTACGGGACCCCGAAAACCAAGCACCGCCTTCAGGATTTCTAGGCACAAATTTTTGATTTCACTCCTCACTACCTATCACAGTTTCTAAGGCCATAAAATGCCAAAATAGCACAAAAACCCCCCAAATGACCCCATTTTGGAAAGTAGACACCCCAAGCTATTTGCTGAGGAGGCATGGTGAGTATTTTACAGCTCTCATTTGTTTTTGAAAATGAAGAAAGAAAATTTTTTTTTTTTTTTTTTTTTTCAATTTTCAAAACTTTGTGACAAAAAGCGAGATCTGCAAAATACTCACAATACCTCTCAGCAAATAGCTTGGGGTGTCTACTTTCCAAAATGGGGTCATTTGGGGGGGTTTTGTGCCATCTGGGCATTCCATGGCCTCCGAAACTGTGATAGGCAGTGAGAAGTAAAATCAAAAATTTACACCCTTAGAAAGCCTGAAGGCGGTGCTTTGTTTTTGGGGTCCCGTACGCGGCTAGGCTCCCAAAAAGTCTCACACATGTGGTATCCCTGTACTCAGGAGAAGCAACAGAATTTATTTTGGGGTGTAATTCCACATATGCCCATGGCATGTTTGAGCAATATATCATTTAGTGACAACTTTGTGCAAAAAAAAAATTAAAAAAAAAAAATTGTCTATTTTCCGCAACTTGTGTCAACATATAAAATATTCCATGGACTCGACATGCCTCTCAGTATATAGCTTGGGGTGTCTACTTTCCAAAATGGGGTCATTTGGGGGGGTTTTGAACTGTTCTGGCATTTTATACACAACATTAGGAAGCTTACATCTACTCTTCTAACCACTTGAAGACAAAGCCCTTTTTGACACTTTTTGTTTACATGAAAACATTTTTTTTTTTTGCAAGAAAATTATGTTGAACCCCCAAACATTATATATATTTTTAAAGCAAAGGCCCTACAGATTAAAATGGTGGGTGTTGCATTTTTTTTTTCTACACAGTATTTGCGCAGCGATTTTTCAAACGCATTTTTTGGGGAAAAAATACACTTTTTTTAATTTTAATGCACTAAAACACACTATATTGCCCAAATGTTTGATGAAATAATAAAGATGATCTTAGGCCGAGTACATAGATACCAAACACGACATGCTTTAAAATTTCGCACAAACGCGCATTGGCGACAAACTACATACATTTTTAAAAGCCTTTAAAAGCCTTTACAGATTACCCCGTTAGATTTACAGAGGAGGTCTACTGCTAAAATGACTGCCCTCGATCTGACCTTCGCGGTGATACCTCACATGCATGGTGCAATTGCTGTTTACATATGACGCCAGACCGACGCTTGCGTTCGCCATTGGGCAAGAGCAGGGCAGGACAGGGGTGCTTTTTTTTTTTTTTTTTTTTTTTTTATTATTAATTTTGCTTTTTTATTTTATTTTTAAATTGTTCCTTACATATATTTTTTTTTTTATAATTTTTATTGTTATCTCAGGGAATGTAAATATCCCCTATGATAGCAATAGGTAGTGACAGGTACTCTTTTTTTGAAAAAACTGGGGTCTTCTAGACCCTAGATCTTTCCTCTGCCCTCAAAGCATCTGACCACACCAAGATCGGTGTGATAAAATGCTTTCCCAATTTCCCAATGGCGCTTTTTATATCCGGGGGGGGGGGACATTCCCTCCCACTGCTTGTAAAAGCAGTCCAGAGGCTAATTAGCCGCTGTGATTGCTTTTACATGAAAGCCGGCCGCTGGCTGAAAAGAATGATACCAAGATGATGCCTAAACCCGCAGGCATCAATCTGGTATAACCATTCAAAGTCCAGCAACATACCAGTACGTTGCTGGTCCTTGTTGGACATGTATTGTAATCTTTTTTTTTCATGCAGCCTGTTGGCTGAACGAAAAAAGAGATTGATCGGTGGGTATGCCCACCATTAGAATACCGCCCTTCATCCACCCACTTCTAATGATGGGCATACATGCACCATTTATATATGCCGAAGCATGGGGGCATCCTCCCGCAAAAAAGTTATGCCGCACACACATGGTCAAACGTTTCCACGGGCAAGCCTCCGTCGGAATTTCGACCGTATGTATGCGGCATTAGGAGCAAAATTGCTCCTCCGCCCTGCTGCCCCCATGCTTCGGCATATATGCTTTTTTTTTTTTAACTGTGGTGGTGAAATCACCTCCTACAGCACTGGAGTCGCAGGGATCAGGCCTGTCTCTGCGAACGCTGCAGTTATGTGTGTTGTGTTTTGTAAGTGACAGTGATCGATCGATACTGCACTTGGGTGGCCTGGGCTGGACGGAGGGGCAAAACGCAGGTGCTAGCAGGTATCTGGGCTGATCCCGCTAACACTGCGTTTTTGGGAACCCTAAACCGCTGGTATAGATCTGATCAGATCAGATATTGATCTGTTCAGATACTATACCACTAAGGGGGGTGTATGCTTTACGCGTGGGTGTTAGCGTTACTGGCACTAACCTGACGCTTCCTGGGGTGTGACGCAGACCCTCTCTGACGCTAAAACCTAATTGATATCACCCACCGGGCGATCAGGGGGTTAAACCTTTATTGGGTTATATACGGCGGGTGCCCTGACACTATAAAAAGCAAACTAACTAACCAGCGTCACCCGTAACACTTATATGGTGATTACTGGTGAAAGGGTTAACTAGGGGCAATTAGGGGGTTAAAACCTTTATTAGATCATATTTGGGGGTACCTGACGCTATAAAAACCTGCGGCGAACCTAAAAAAAAATGACTGGCTACCGATTGGCATCACCGACACGAAGACAGCGATCAGAAAAACGATCGCTTAGTGACAGTGGTGATAGGGGGTGAAAGGGTTACCTGGGGGGCGATCAAGGGGGTTAAACCTTTATTAGATAATATATTGGGGTACCCGACGCTATAAAAACCTGCGGCGAACCTAAAAAAAATTACTGGCTACCGATCGCCATCACTGATGCTAAGACAGCCATCAGAAAAATGATCGCATAGCGACAGCGGTGATAGGGGGTGAAAGGGTTACCTGGGGGGCGATCAAGGGGGTTTAACCTTTATTAGATAATATATTGGGGTACCTGACGCTATAAAAACCTGCGGCGAACCTAAAAAAAATTACTGGCTACCGATCGCCATCACTGATGCTAAGACAGCATCAGAAAAACGATTGATTAGCGACAGCGGTGATAGGGGGTGAAAGGGTTACCTGGGGGGCGATCAAGGGGGTTAAACCTTTATTAGATAATATATTGGGGTACCCGACGCTATAAAAACCTGCGGCGAACCTAAAAAAAATTACTGGCTACCGATCGCCATCACTGATGCTAAGACAGCCATCAGAAAAATGATCGCATAGCGACAGCGGTGATAGGGGGTGAAAGGGTTACCTGGGGGGCGATCAAGGGGGTTTAACCTTTATTAGATAATATATTGGGGTACCTGACGCTATAAAAACCTGCGGCGAACCTAAAAAAAATTACTGGCTACCGATCGCCATCACTGATGCTAAGACAGCATCAGAAAAACGATCGATTAGCGACAGCGGTGATAGGGGGTGAAAGGGTTACCTGGGGGGCGATCAAGGGGGTTGAACCTTTATTAGATAATATATTGGGGTACCCGACGCTATAAAAACCTGCGGCGAACCTAAAAAAAATTACTGGCTACCGATCGCCATCACTGATGCTAAGACAGCCATCAGAAAAATGATCGCATAGCGACAGCGGTGATAGGGGGTGAAAGGGTTATCTGGGGGGTGATCAGGGGGTTAAACCTTTATTAGGGGGGGTTAGGGGGCTACACTGGACCTAAAACTAAACTTTAGTGACACTTTCACAGTCACAAATGTCACTGATTGCAGTGATCACTAAATAAATGGTCACTGCAATCAGTGACACTGTGACTGGGGGCTGGGGGGTGATCTGGGGGGTGATCTGGGGGGGTCTGGGGGTCCTGGGGGGGGCGATTAGTGTTCCTATGTGTCCTGGTGTCAGTGTAGTGTTGTGCTCACTGACCTGATGTCTTCTCTTGTACGGCGCTCGGTATATGTGAGCACCGCACCAGAGATGACATCACTTCCTCCTGCTTCCTCTGTCTGACACAGACAGAGGGGGCATTTCCATTCGCCGGGAGCGATCGCGAGGGGGGGGCCGGAATCGAAAGGCCGCCCCCTCATCTGGGATCGCTCCCGGTGTAGTAACGACCGCTCACGGCACAGAAGGGGGGTCCGGATGGACCCCCCAACTGTACAAAGGCAGTCACGTAGATCTACGTGATTCTGCCTGTCCGTGCCATTCTGCCGACGTAAATCGGCGGTGGGCGGTCGTTAAGTGGTTAAAGTGGCGGCCACGGATCGGATCGTTTCCATTCGAAAATGGCGAACGTTCAGGAACCGATTTAGGGATTTTAGATCCAGGATGGGTCTGACATCTCCATTTGGCTTTGGAATCACAAAGAGGTTTGAGTAAAAACCTGAACCTAGCTCTTTTTGGGGTACGTCTGTAACTACCCCTTGAGCCATTAAGTGATTCAAACCTTTGAAGAAGGATTCTCTTTTTTGTGGATCCTTGGAGAGTCTTGAACCTCGGAATTGAGAAGGTGGGATCTCTCGAAATTCCAGTTTGTACCCTGAGGATATTGTGGATACCACCCAATTGTCCTGGATTTCTGACCGCCAAGTCGCTGAGAACTGACAAAGCCTTCCTCCCACTCGGCGGAGCGGGGGCTCCCCTTCACTGAGAGGTTTTGGGGGCTTGCTTATTAGCTCTTGCACCCCACGGCTTCTTGTTCTTCTGAGCTTGCCCCTTGGCTTTTGTGGGCGGCTAAAACAGGCCGCCGCCACTGGTTGGAGTCAGATTTCCCGGGAGCTGGGGAGAGAGAGCGTTTAAAACAAGGTCTCTTGTTTTTCTTTCTCTCAGGTAAAAGTCGTTTTACCAGTTGATATCTTTTGTATATATTTTTCTAAATCTTCCCCAAATAGGCGTTCGCCATGGAACGGGAACTTGCCAACAGCTTTTTGCATGGGGTTTCCGCTGACCAATGCTTAAGTCAAAGTACTCTGCGCATCTGTACCAGCTGGAGTGTAAGGCGTGATGCCTGTATGATAGAATCTCTCATGGCATCCACTGTGAAGCATAAGGCTTTAGGCAAATTTTCCCAATTTCAAGCCTGCTCTGAAGGCAGTTCCTTCAGCCCCTGCTTTACCTGTTGGCTGATGACCTGACACATACCGACTGCTGCTACTGCAGGTTGGGTAATTGAGCCGGCCAAAAGGAAGGAGGATTTCAACTTCCTCTCAGAAGGATCTTTTAAACCCTTGTACATTATCCACCGGACATGTCAGGTTTTTATTTACACAAGAAATAGCCGCATCTACCGCAGGCAGGCTCCATTTCTTTAAAAAAAAAATTTCCCCCATAGGATAAAGAATGTTAAACCTTTTTGGAGGTGAGAAACGCTTATCTGGATGTTGCCAGTTTGCGTATATTAGATCCTCTAGTAACGGATGAACCGGGAAGGAGCATGCACCTTGCAGGGATCTTAATGACCCTAGGGAGGAGACAGGTAATTCCGTTACCTCCGCAGAGGTTAACTTAAATGCACTGCTATAGCATTGTACCTGTGACCTTAAAATCTGGCTCCTCATCCTCTGCTGATGTAGCCTCCTCCTCCTCATCCTCCTCCCTCAGGTACTTCTGAAGGGAGGTCCAATACTGGAAGAGACCTGCTTCGCTTATTGTCCCTTTTTAGAGGACTTAGCGATTAAGGTAGCAATTTTTTCCTCCAGATTAATTAGGGCAGCTGATAAAGTGTCCTCAGTGACATATACAGGCCCAGGCTTCACTGGGGAAGCCGCCATACCTGACAGAGGTAATGGCTCATCCTGAACAGGTGCATTTAGCAACACAGGAGAGAAAGGTACCGAGTCAGCACAGTTAGAGCCTCCTCTCAGGCGGTGGTGCTTCTCTTTTTGTCCGCATTACTTCCCCTGGAAGGCTTACTGTTTAGACAAAATACAAGGTACCTAAATGCATATACTACCGTGTTCAGTTTAGCAAATACATTAAGTATGCAACTTTTAACACATAACTATGCATAACATGGATGTCTTCTAGGAAGTACCCAATCCAACCACATGGAGTCTTATGTCCCTGTATAGCTGCTGTGTTTCTCTGCCAGGAACAAGAGAACTAACGAGCTTGCTTGCTGCTGCAATGCTTCTCACACTGACAGTCTTTTAAATTTGGCGCCGTTTCTGTGCCTGCGCGCGCCACGTGCCCGCGCACGCCTTCGCCCCCCCCTCCGATAAAGCGCGCTCCCGCGCGCGCGGCCCTTAGCGCTATGGCGGTGGCCATAGTGAGAGAGGACTCTCATCAGCCCTTGTTCCCACTTACCTGCATCTGCAGGTGTCTGGTCGGCCACCGAAAGGAGGATCGGTGTGCCCCAGCAAGCTCAGCAGCGGAGGTGACGAGCAGTGTACTTCGCCGAAGCCGACACTGAACAGAGTGAGGTGAGTATATTCAGCTCTTTACTCCCCCCAGTGGTGGAAAAAAAGAAGACATCCACTTTTTGAAAAAGGTCCCAATCTAGTTATGGACCTTCTAATCTCACCTTATCCACGCCGCAGGTTTTTCTGCTGAAAGATTTCAGACAGATACCAAACTTCACCCTTCACGGTGGGCTATGTGTGCCAACCTTCAGGGATATGGGTTCCTATTTAAAGGATACCTCTCCCCTGGGCCTTGTACAAGACTCTTACCAGGACTTTATAGCGAAATAGCGAAAGTGCTGGATCTTAGAGCCCAGTCCTCCGAAGAGAGACATTACAGGCGATGCCTCATGGATGAGGCCCGGATCCCATCCAGATTCAGCTCATTTGTAGGCGTCTTGGATGGATCCAAAAGCATAGCTCTTTTACCCCCAGAGGGTCTCTTTGGTAGAGCTTTCCTTTAGCACCTCCTAACGCGTCCAACACCTTTCGACACTGGCAAAAAAACTGAGGTACTTCCCTGATGGGAGGGGTTATATGGAGGGGAACTGTCTTCCATTGGTTGTGCCAGTGTCCAATCACCGCTGGTGACCCTTAACCCATTATGTAATGACTAGCTCTGTGTCCCGTGGTGTACGATAAAGAAACTACTAACCCGGTCAACATTCACTCAGACTCAGACCCAGGTAACCCAATTTCCTGGATAGGGCTAGAGGGGACCTTGGGTAGTTTGGACATCACCCAAACCTTTACAGGAATTATACCCGAGCAGGGAGACACAGGCCCCCCCGAAGTGAACAAACTCTCTTTAGTACCCCCAAAAAGGGTAAAATTCCCCCCTTGATGCTCACTAAAGGACGTCCATGAATCTGGAAACCAGCGAAGATGTCCCCCCCCACCCCAGCAATGGGTGAGGGCAGACCTTCATGCTGAATGAGTTTTGTAAGTGGATCCGGAGAAGCCTGCTCTAGGCTTACCAGACCAAGATTGCTTGGAACTTCCCGGTGAAGACTTGTTTCCTTTAACTGCAGTCCTGGGAGCCCGGAAGAATTTGTTATGGGCTGAGAAGGAAGTCCCTTGTCTGCGACGAGGCTTCTTCCCTTTCCTAGATTGAGGCAGGAAGGTACTCCCCCCCCCCCCGTGACACCCTTAATGATGTCACCCAAGGTAGCCCCAAACAGGCGGTCTCCTTGAAAGGGCAGATCAATTAGAGCTTTCTTAGACGATTGGTCTGCCGACCAATTCTTAATCCACAGCACAAGTCTAATCACCACCACTGAAACAGAAAGCTTGGACAGAACAGGAGCTGCATCACAAATATACTGCAGCCCATGGACCAACTGGTCCGCTAAATCAACATAAGCAGTGGAAACCTGCTCACTACCCAGACTCTGGCGCAAAAGCTTGGCCCATTCAGTTAGGGTCTGCTACACCAGGGCTGGGTCGCAATGCCGAACCAGCCATAGTAAACATGCTGCATGCCACAGCCTCTGCTTTCCTGTCAGCTGGGTCCTTAAAGGACAGGGATTCTTCTACTGGGATCATGGTTGCTTTATTCAACCTGGAAACAGGAGGGTCCACCTTCTTCAAAGGGGTAGCGTACTGAGAAACGTTTGGGGACCACAAAGGGTGACTTAGGTTTACTATAAGGAATGGAAACAACCAATCAAAATAAGGTAGATAAGGAAACACCTTTGGTGTGCGAGGTGACTTATGCATACCAAAGGACAAATCTGTGACCCTGTCAGCCGCATCCCCCATCTTTAGAGTCTCCCGCACCGCAGTAACAAGTTTGTCCACTAGCGCTTTTTCACTCGCTGCTGAGACCGGAGGACTCATCCTCACTATCGAACGGGTCAAGGGGCGAGATATTAAACCCCCCCTTGACGGGCCACGTCCCCGGTGGCATCAGGCTCAGAATCAGATAAGACAGACTGAGCAGGGGAGGCAGGGACGCTTCCTCCTGGGTCTTTGCCCACACGCTACTTCCACCCAGGATACCAATGACTCAAGGACCGCCGTCAGCGCAACAATGGGAAGCTGGGGTTCCGAGGGACCTGCCACCTCCATGAGGGGGATCAGTGGGTGAGATGTGACTTTGAGGCTCCATAGGAAAGAAGACCCTGTAGTACAAAAGGAATCTTTGGCACCACCAAGGGACACCCCAATGGCCAGGGTACCCATCAGCAGAGAGGGAGATACACAAGGACCCCCAAACACTCACCCTCCCAGCTGGAAGAGCACCTTCAGCCTGGGTGTGTGGGTTTGTTATCTACGGGTGCCCTAGGCCCGGAGGCCGAGTTCCTGTTCCATCCCAGACACCTTCAGTCTGGGGTGAGGTACTAATTTGGAGGCCTGGGGCCCAGCACCTTCGGCTGGGTTCCGCCGGGGATTGAGGACTCCCATGGTGCCGCCTTGCGAGGGGACCCGGATCTGGGATGAGGAGACCAGGGAGGTTACCTGTACCGAAGACTCAGCGCAGAGTCGTGGTGACGGTGAGGACCTCTGGTAACTCTCCGGAGGGATGTCTTCTCCTCTATACGGGCCAAGTACTCTCTAGAAGGAAGGTCTCTAAAAGGTCAGTGGCCTAATAGGGCCGTGCCCTATTCACTTGGTCAGTGACAGTGACTTTCTATTCACCTGGTCTGTGGCAGGGACCAACCTCACAGTCTGTGGCAGAAATTGTGCGCCATAACGGTTTGTGAAATCTAAACAGTAAAAGAACATGATTCAAGTTTGTGCCTGGACCTCCTCCCACCTAAGCTGTCCTGTGTCTTGTCCCAACCTGTCTGCTTTCAAAAGAGGCATATTTATTATCCGTGTGAAATAAATATAGAAGTTGGACTTTCAGTTGGTGTGGACAGTTATATTCCTGGGGAAACATAAGGACTTGCATCTATCTAAGGTAGAGGTGAGAATCATCCTCGGGAGGATTCAACTCCAGCCGCAGGCAGGCCCGAAAAGTAACACCGCTCAACCTCCTTACTCAGGAGGGTACGGGCTTGTGGTGCGGTGTGCCTCTCCCCTGCCTGCGAGGAGCAGAAAACACATACAAAAAGGGCAGGTAGGGGGAGAGGTGAGGGCGCTATATAATTTATATATATATATATATATATATATATATATATATATATTTATTTATATATATGTAGTGGGGTGTTAAATTTAGGGGAAGTGTCTGAGTGGTAATTAGGCTCAGACACATTGATTGTTAGGGTTAATGGACCATTTCTGCCAATGGGAGATAGTGTTGGTGCACAGTTCCCTGTGGCCTACAGGTGGCGCTGTTGCCATAGGCCAGGGTTGAACCACCAATCCAGGGCTGCACCTTGTGTCCCCTCAGCAGTAGTACAGCGGGGAACCTGCTGTGCCTGTCGGGAAAGGGTATAAAAGGGGCAGACATCTTCCACTGGTTCGTCCACGCCCAGGCACCTTCAGCCTGGGCGTGTGTGGTTCGTCCACGCCCAGGCACCTTCAGCCTGGGTGTGTGTGTGTGTGGTTCGTCCGCGCCCAGGCACCTTCAGCCTGGGCGTGAGGAGGGTTGTCTCTGGGTGCCTTAGGCCCGGAGGCCTGGTTCCTGTTCCATCCCAGACACCTTCAGTCTGGGGTGAGGTACTATTTTGAAGGCCCGGGGCCCAGCAACCTTCAGCTGGGGTCCGCAAGGGATTGAGAGCTCCCAGGGTGCCACCTTGCGAGGGGACCCGTATCTGAGATGAGGAGGCCAGGGAGATCACCCTTTCCGAAGACCCAGTGCAGAGTCGTGGTGATGGTGGGGGCCTCTGGTAACTCTCCGGAGGGATGGTTTTCTCCTTTACATGGGCCAAACACTTCAAGAAGGTAGTTCATCAAGTCAGTGGCAGTGACTTCATAGGGCAAGGCCCTATTCACTAGGTCAGGGGCAGTGACCAGTTCACCAAGTCAGTGGCAGTGACTTCTATTCACCAGGTCTGTGGCAGAGACCATGCGCCAAAACTGCTCGTGAAACCTCAACAGTCTGAGGAAATCATTAGAGTTTGTGCCTGGACCTCCTCCCACCTAAGCTGTCCTGTGTCTCTTGTTCCAACCTGTCTGCTGTTAAAGAGACTATTTGTTATTCAGTGTGAAATAAATATAGAAGTTGGACTTTCAGTTGGTGTGGACAGTTACATTACTGGGGAAAAATAAGGACTTGCATCTATTCAAGATAGAGGTGAGAATCATTCTCGGGAGGATTCAACTCCAGCCACAGGCAGGCCAGAAACTAACACCGCTCAACCTCCTTACTCAGGAGGGTACGGGCTTGTGGTGCGGTGCGCCTCTCTCTGCCTGCGAGGAGCCAAATAAAATGCAGGTAAAGACAGAGGGGTCTGTGCGCGCTATATATACATATATATATATATATATATATATATATATATATATATATATATGTGTATGTGTATGTGTATGTGTATGTGTATGTGTATGTGTATGTGTATGTGTATGTGTATGTGAATGTGTATGTGAATGTGAATGTGAATGTGTATGTGAATGTGTATGTGAATGTGTATATATGTGAATGTGTGTGTATATATGTGTATATATGTGTATATATGTGTATATATATGTGTATATATATATATATATGTGTGTGTGTGTGTGTGTGTGTGTGTGTGTGTGTGTGTGTGTGTGTGTGTGTGTGTGTGTGTGTGTGTGTGTATATATATATATACATACATATACACACACATATATACATATAGTGTGTGTTTTCACAGAGGGTTTTTGATTTGATGTATTTTTGGGGATTCAAAATTACTTGTCTTTTAGGCTACTTTCACACTGAGGTGCTATAGCGCTAAAAATAGCGCCTGTAAAGCGCCTCTCCTCTCACTCCAGTGTGAAAGCCTGAGTGCTTTCACATTGGAGCGGTGCACTGGCAGGACGCTAAAAAAATTCCTGCCAGCAGCATCTTTGAGGTGCTGTAGGAGTGGTGTATACACCGCTCCTACAGCACCCCTGCCCATTGAAATCAATTGGCAGCGCCGCCCAAAATGCTTTTAACCCTTTTTCGGCTGCTAGCTAAAAGCGCCCCGCTAGCAGCCAAAAAGCACTGCTAAAACAACGGTAAAGCACTGCTAAAAATAAAGGCGCTTTATCGCTGACGCCCCAGCGCCTCAGTGTAAAAGTGCCCTTAAGTGTGATGAGCATGTACAGGCTCAAGGTAAGAGGCATGGAAAGATGTTTGCACACAATCTGGGCTGCTAGAATCTGGCAGAAGTTTAAGGAGAAGGGTTGAGAGCGGGAGACCACAAGCAACTATAGGGTGAAGATTCTTGACTGAATAGGAAAAGTTGCTAGATGAAATTACAGGTTAAATCTTGAATAAACGGAGGTGAACAAACAACGTCCATCCTACTAGGATACTAACAAAAAAAACAGTAGTGGGAGTGGTAATACCCAGGACTGGTCTACATTTTTTTTATTTTCGTTTGCAATTGTCCAATCTTCCTAGAGGCAACGGTATAACCTTCAGATTTCAGAGTTCCTGTGTCCCTCAATGGACGAGAGAAATATTTGTGCAAAGAATTATGGATGAATGTTAACATTCATTGACCACAAATTAGTCAGGATTACTCATTTTGATGCAGATTTGAATCCTCAAAATTCTCTGCAAATGTATGTATAGGCAAGTCTGAATTTAATGGTACTTTCCTATATCACTGGGTATTTCAAATGAACACAGGTGCATGTCATTGCACTTTACCTTACTTGCATTTTGCAGATTTGCACTACAGAACGTGTTCCATAGGAAACCATGTTAAATGCACTGTAGTGCAAATCTGCAAAATGCAAAAAGCACTAAAAAAGGTGTGAATCAGGCCTCATGTCTCTATCACAGCTGCATGACACATACAAGTACCAATGTGGGCCCTTTGACCTCTGACCTGTGCTTTGTGCAGCCTTAACCAGACCCTTTCTTAGGATGTCCTTCAACCAGGTTTTCATTTTAAAGTCACCGTCACCCCCGACAACTGACACGACCAGGTTTGGCGGAGGAATCCTCCAGTGATGGGTGATTAGGTTATACACAATGGAGGAATCAGTTTCATTTGACAGGCGAATAAACTGTAATGAAAAAAAAATATATATTATATTTATATATATAATAAACAATACTTGTGTCTGAACAAACTGCTGGCATTTTTTTTTTCTTTTTAACCAACTTGAACCAAACTTTACTTTCCAGTTGTTTACAATAGAAAAGAGGTCCAATAATTACTGTACCCAATTAAAAAACATTTCACTGTTAACCTATATACAGTTTATTTTATATTGTTATCAACTCCAGTGTTACTTAAAGGATCAGTTCACTCAAAAGTGATAGTTAAATCTGGGCATATGCATAAAGATTGCTTTGGGGAGAAAGTCTGCTTGAGGCAGAGAGAAAAGATTTTCCTTTGAGGAAGAGGGGATTAATATTGCTTTGGGGGGCATTGGCTGTGAAGATTTTTACTGGGGGAGATATTTGCTGAAAAAGTACAATTTTAGCCTGCATTCCCACATTCTGTACGGTGTGTCAAGTTATCCCAACCTTTGCACTTTATATCCTGGGAGGCAGGGCCGATCCTAGGGTCACAGACACCTGGGTGCAGAAATATTTCTGGCGCCCCCACATGGTCATCTTACTAACTCCTCCCCTTTACAAATGCAGACATCCCAAGTCTCCCGCGAGGTGCGGGAGCCTCCCGCATTTGGGGGAAGCCTCCCGGACACCTGCAAGTGCTGCCCGATATCCCGGCTGCGGGGCTGATCCCCTGGTTCACAGTCGGGGATGATCAGTGCAGCAGGGACAGCTGTGAACACTGATCTCCCTGTATAGCCGACATCCGCTTCTCCTTCTCCTTCTCTCCCTCCCGCAGCTGTCGGCTAAAAAGCTATACAGGGAGATCGGTAATCACAGCTGTCCCTCCTGCTGCACCGATCATCCCCGACTGTTCTGTGTATCCTCCTCCTCCAGCCCCCCTCTGTCCTTCTCCCCCACCGTTCTTCTATGGCTCCCCTCCTGTCCTCCAGCCCCCCTCCTTGTCCTTCACCCGGCTCTTTGTCCTCCTCCAGCCCCCCTCCATGTACTTCAACCGGCTCTCTGTCCACCTCCTCCAGCCCCCCTCAGTGTTCTTCACCCTCCCCCCCTTGTCCCCCGCAGTCGGCTTCCCTCTCTTCTCCAGCCAGCTGTGGGGATCTGTCAGGATGGAGAGCGGCGAGGAAGGGACCTGTCATTTACCAGCCCCTGCCTTTTCTGAATTGGACACCGTGAGCGAGATCGCTCCTGTGTCCTGTGAAAACTGCAGAGTAACCTGTGTGTTACTATGCTCAGTTTATGAATGGACAGGGGCCGCTGTCTCCTGTCCATTCATCTTCAATGCTGAGAAAGGGACTGGGGAATCAATGTCCTCAGTTCCCTTCCATTTCTCAAAGAGGAGATGTCAGGGGTCCCCTGATATCTCATCAAAGACCCCCCCCCCCCCAACAGAGTTGATTAAAAAATGTTTTTATAAAAAATTTAATTATAAAAAATATATATATATATATATATAAAAATAAAACTACTGACACCACCCCCTGCCCTACCAACACTGTCCACTGCCCCAACCCCCTTCCCCAAAAAGCATTGTGAACAAAAAAAATTAAAAAAATAATTGTAAAAAAATATGTAAAAATAAAAAAACTGACACCGTCCACTGCCCTACTAACACCGCCCATTGCCCTACTGACAACATCACAGCCACATACTCCCCCATCCCTTCCCTAGAAGCACTGTGAAAAAAATATTTTAAACAATGATTTAAAGAAAATAAGAATCATCAACAAAATTGTAAAAAATAGAGAAAATAATTAAAACAAAAAAAATAAAAAACTACCGACACACTGCTCTACAGACACTGTCCACTACCCCGCCCAAAATCATTGTGAAAAACAAAAAAGTAAATTGTAAAATAAATTAAAGAAATACAATTGTAAAAAAATAATAAAAATAAAGAACTACTGACACCGTCCACTGCCCTACTGACACCACCCTCCACATACTACTTACCGCTGCAAGTCATCTCAGACTATTAAACCACACCCCATTTAAGCCACGCCCAATATGTAGCACCCAACACGCCCACCTCCCTGAAATTCGTTTTTGCAGGTTGGGATGTCTGCAAATGTTTCTATGGCCACGACTCCATCTCTCATACATGTGGCTTTTTAGAGTTGTTTTATATTTATACTGTATATGGCTGGGAGGCCGACATAATGCAAATATGCGGCCTTCAGCTTCAAGGAGTTGTACCGGGGTGATGCCTACAGCTGCAGGCATCACCGTGGTACCGATTTTAGAGCCGACGGTCGCCTTTCTTGTAATAACCGATGCGGCTAAACAGCTGCTCGGCTGTTATTTATTTATACATTCACATCGGTCCCTACCCTCAAGGAGCTTACAATATAAGATCCCTAACTCACATTCCTATACTAGGGCCAATTTAGACAGAAGCCAAATAACCTATCAGCATGTCTTTGGAGTGTAGGAGGAAACCGGTGTACCCGGAGGAAACCCACGCAGGCACAGGGAGAACATGCAAACTCCAGGCAGGTAGTGTCGTGGTTGGGATTCGAACCAGCGACCCTTTTTACCGCTAGGTGAAAGTGCTACCCACTACACCACTGTGCTGCCCACATCACAAGCAGCAGGAGGATATGTACTTCCCTCCCGCCAAATTCTGCGGCTCGCCCAAGCGACCAGCCGGCAAGTCCGCCAGCTGGCCGGAAACCCCAAAAAAGCCAGGATTGGCTTTGATCGGGTCTTGGATCTAGTAACCCGGAAGCAATGTCATGACATCACTTCCGGTTTACTGAAGCCTTAAAGGCGCCAGATGTAGAAAAAAATTACAGTATTTAAAGCAGCCAAACTTGGCGTTTTGAATGCTTTATAGTGCAAAGGAGGGATTTGTGGTCTTATAGACCCCAGATCCCTCCATAAAGAGTACCTGTCACTGCCTATTACTGTCACAATGGATGTTTAGATTCCTTGTGACAGCAATAAAAGTGATCAGAGAAAAAAAAAAAAAGCGCCCTATCCCTCCATGCTCATGCGCAGAAGCGAACGCATACGTAAGTCGCCCCCGCAAATGTAAAGAGTGTTCAAATCACACATGAGGTATCGCCGTGATCGTTATTAGAGAGAGCAATAATTCTCGCATAAGACCTCCTCTGCAACTCCAAACATGTAACTGTTAAAAAAATTGGAGATTTTTAACCACCTGCTTACTGGCCACTAATGCCTCGTATACACGATCAGATTATCGTACGACTTATCGTTCGCATTTTGTTGCAGAAAACTAATATCGAATGCAACAGTGCAAAATGTGCTCTACAAAAAGTAAGATTTTTGTCGTACGATTCTGGAAAAACCTTCCGGTGTGCATAGCTACGTATCGAAAATGTCAAATACGTGTGACCCCTGTGTCTGCCACGCCTTTTGGCTATCCGTTCATAGTGTACAGGTATATTCGTGTATTGCTCTCTGGACGTTTCTTTTCACACGCTTGTTCACTTGTTCTCTTAACGAACGGAGAATGTTACAGAAGGAATGCAGGACCCAGCACTTTCCATTGCCATGTTGGGGATATTGGCTATCCAGAATGTCATTAACTGCTTCAGCCCCGGACCATTTTGGTGGTCAAGGACCAGGCCACTTTTTGCGATTCGGCACTGCGTCACTTTGACAATTGCGCGGTCGTGCGACGTGGCTCCCAAAAAAAAAATGACGTGCTTTTTTCCCACAAATAGAGCTTTCTTTTGGTGGTAATTGATCACCTCTGCGGTTTTTAATTTTTGCGCTATAAACAAAAATAGAGTGACAATTTTGAAAAAAATTCTATATTTTTTACTTTTTTTTTATAATAAATATCCCCAAAAAATATATAAAAAAAACATTTTTTTTCCACAGTTTAGGCTGATACGTATTCTTCTACATATTTTTGGTTTAAAAAAAAAAAAACGCAATAAGTGTTTATTGATTGGTAGATAATCTGTAGGATCTGCGCTTAGGATGTAGATAGGCTGCTGCCTCCCCTTGGATCCGTTCCCAGGGACTGCCGTGGAAATAACTATATGAATGGGGTAGGTGGTGCTGCCAATGGTTTATGAGCAGTTAGATAAGATTTGCGTGCTGTATCCCAAATAGAATAAAGTAACATAAAAAACTGCAAGTATAAATAACCACTAGCTGAGATAGTGAAGTGACTGTGTGCTATGTAAAAGTGATGTACAAAGCAGAAATACTTAAAAGTGTCACTTGGAGGTATCCACCCAAGAAGGGACGTAATCCCGGTAGGTGACCGTGTGACCACACTAAATAAAATGGTTAAGTGTGCAACATTAACTGTTATCAAAAAATAATAATCCAAAAATGAGCCCCTTGTGGAGGGCTTCCCACCTGGTGAGGTGAATAAAAGATTACTAGGCAGCCTGACAGGCCACTAGTGCTTCAGACTCCATTCACACAGGGGCAACACGACTTCCAGCGCGACTTTGGCAGGCAACTTGGACATGACAGGAGTATGAATCACAGCACGACCTGGAGCTACTTACAAGGCAACTTCAAGTTGCCTGCAGGACAGGAGACATTTTTTGAAGTCGGAGCGACTGCAGTAGTGTGCATTAAGACGGCTCCATTCACTTACATAGATTTTCTCATGCAGCACGACTTGAGGCGACTTGAAGTCG
Source organism: Rana muscosa (assembly GCA_029206835.1). Lineage (NCBI taxonomy): Eukaryota > Metazoa > Chordata > Amphibia > Anura > Ranidae > Rana > Rana muscosa. The sequence goes on along the minus strand of CM055124.1, from coordinate 3,199,416 downwards.
GATCCAAAGTTTCCCCTGTGTGAATGGGCTCTAAGTGTATAACATATAATGCAAATCAAAAATAAATAAAACAGTCAAGGTGACATATTCAGAAGCTGCCACCACGGGCAGTGCACTAGTAATGAAAAAACATATGTCCAAATAAAGAGAAAAAAAAAAGAGAAAAATAGTTGGTTTCACACATCAAAGGCAGTCAGTGTGACCAGCTAGCAGCTGAGTTCTCTGCTTGTATATAACGGATACTTTCCGTGATCATTGTGGCAATAGCTATAAGGCCCCTTTCACACTGAGGCGCTTTGCAGGCGCTATTGCGCTCTAAATAGCGCCTGCAATGCGCCCCAAAAAAGCCTCAATACTATCCAATGTGAAAGCCCGAGGGCTTTCACACTGGAGCGTTGCGCTTGCAGGAGGCTCAAAAAACTCCTGCAAGCCGCATCTTTGAGGCGCAATAGGAGCGCTAAAAATAGCGCTCCTGTAGCGCCGCCGCCCATTGAAATCAATGGGGTAGCGCCTCTAATACGTCCGCAAAACGCCTCAAAAAGGCGTTATTGCAGGCGTTTTTAACCCTTTTTCGGCCGCTAGCGGGGGTTAAAATACCCCCGCTAGCGCCCGCAAATCGCTGCAAAAAAAACAGTATAGCGCCGCTATACCGCCAGCGCATCCAGCGCCTCAGTGTGAAAGCAGCCTTAGACAATGGGTTTCTCAAACCCAGTTCATAACAGCATGTGTAGAACACTAAACTTTTTATAACCAGTTCAATTATAAGCTGATAAAATGTGACTATAGTGGATATCCTCGGTTGATGGCAAACTTCAGGTGACACTTGTGCTCCCCCTTATGCTTTCCCACTCGCCAGAAGTAGAAACCCCTGCAGGGGTGACAGGCACATAGAACTGGTATATACACAAAAAAATATATATAAAAAAACTGCTGCAACTGGTACCTATTTTTCTTTTATCCCAGCGCTATGGTGTTCAATTTTGTTAAAACAAGAATCTAGATCTTATAAAAGTAGCAATGATAAACCTCATTCATTACAATATATTCTAAGTCAGCAGCCACATTCACAAATTAACATATTCAAAAAAATTACAAAATAGAAAATGACACCATGCGGTGTTGTTCAAATTATCATATGCGGCGCTCCTATACATAATTAAATTGATACGGTTCACTATTGTCCCAAAGACAACGGTGTTGAAGATACACCAGGCGTATGCAATAAATCCTCAGGGTAAAGTTCGAATTATCACATGCAAAAATTATCACAATAATGTCTGCGGAATGTGCACCTTCCTCCAGATCAATTCAAACAGGTGTTTCAAAACTCCCCATAGGGATTGCACTCACCAGAAATCAGAAGGGAACAGGCCTCATACGAAATCCAAAAAAGGAAATCCAAACGAGAGATGCCTCCTGCGGGTGTCCTTGTCAGAGATATTCAAGCTTTCTCCAAAGATGGTGTTATGAGGAGAGAGAGAGAAAACTGCACATAGTATAGTGCAGTTTCAAAAAAGCTTTATTTTTTAAAAGGTCAATGTATATCTCTTTACTCGCCTTATTTTCATAAACAAGACAGTCAAAAATGTCTTTAGCCAACAACAGCCTAGGTTCTTGCTAATCTGATAACTTGATGTTCCCAAGCCAAGATCAGTAGGTTGCTGAGGAGAAGATGGTTTGTCCCGTGTTGTATCTACCCAAGCTCACCGCTCTTCAGTTCGCCAGGCGATACTTCCGGTTTCTCAACCCAGTAGCTTGGAACGCATGGCTTCAATCGTCACTTCCGGTTGCCGTAAAATCACGTACTGATGCGTTTCGTCATTACGACTTTGTCAAAGGGCGTGATCTTACGGCGCAGCATGTCCAGATTTATTATGCGGTCAATTAAGGCCTTTTAACTATTTGAGTGCTGCCCGCCTTGAGTTGAAACGACTCATGTTGCACACGGCAAGGATCAGCAATGGAAAACGTACAGAAATATATCAATGTTAAAATAAACTGGTGTTTAGCCAACATCAAGTTATGATCATTACAATCTTAAGATTTCTATATATCACCTCATAAAAGTTTATAAAAATTCAAAATACGTATATTATATATATATATATATATATATATATATATATATATATATATATATATATATATATATTGTGACAGCAGGAAGGTAAAGTCACCTGGTTGCATCCAGGGGGGTAGATATATTTCGCCCAGATTCAGGCTTTACGCCGACTTATACAACTAGGTGGAGAGTTGTATAAGCCCAGCTGAGGCTAGTAGGCTCATGGATGACTCATACCTCTAGGGAGAGTGTGGGGCGTCGTGCAGACAGGGAGTTGATGAGACCAGCTGAAGCTTGTCAGCTCGTTTAAGGCCTCTATAAAAACTCCCAGATTCATTAGGTGTTAGCTCATGCCTGGACCCAGACCTGTGTGGACTGTCTAGGGAGAGTGAACCCCTGTGCGGTGAGACAAAGCCTGTGTGGCTATTTGCTTGGACATTTCAAACCAGGGACTTAGGGACTAGGACAGCACCAGGCTGATCCCAGTTGTTAGTTAGGAAACCTGTATGTTTAGTCAGAGGTCAAGTTGACCAGGATTTATTTTGTTTATGTTTCTTTTGCTTTGCTGTGTTTTGTCACTGTAAATAGAAAATAAACCGCACCTTTTTTTGATTTTGAAAACCACAACCTCCGTTTGCTGGGCCTGTTTTTGTGTGGGGAGCCCATCCCGGGGGTCACACACACCCGCTGCCGAGCTAACCCCCTCACACATATATATATATATATATACACATATATATATATACACATATACATACATACATACATACATACATACATACCACACACACACACACACACACATATATATATATATATATATACACACACATATATACACACACACACACACACACACACACACACACACACACACTAATTATTTAAAAGTATGTATTATTTTAAATGGTCGAAATATGCTAATTAGCAATCTATCAAATTCCAAAACAACCACTAGCGCCATAAAAAAGGGAAAGTAAAATAAAATATGATATATGATATAACACATATACATAGTAAGGACTGCTGTGCAAATGGCTGGCAAATAGCTCCTAATTCTAAAGATAAAGGGAAGTAACAGTGCAACCTTAGGGGCCGGATTATACACCAAATGATAAATCCCTCGTAGCCCATCATATTAAACGATAAGCACACACAGTCAATCATTAATATGCACACATCTCTATGTGCATTCCGTGTGCATAATCATCATGCCTACTATGAGGGTATCAGTGGAATGAATTAGAGCTGCCCATCACATACAATACCTTTGTTCCATAGAGGGACCCAGGCTAAATCAAAATGCATTAGAACAGATTAAATGAATTAATGAATAAAATCTCCACCAGCACGCTGGACAATCTCTGATATATAACTAAATGGAGTAAACAGTTTCCATAAGACACCGAAATTGTCACTTATAACTAAGCTGGGGTGACTTAAAGATCACTAATGAAACAATTTATGTCCAATTCTATATTTAACCCCTTGGGAGAGAGCGTATCAGCTAAAAAAAATCCACTGAGTTTCTCCTTGCGATAACTCCCGCACTATATTTGAACCTCTCCAGGATGGCTTAATGTGATCTACTCCCCAAAAGGTGAGACCTGAAGGGTCTTGGTTGTGAAATAACAAAGTGGAGGGATACATTATGCTCTCCCCCAACAGGTTAAATATAGAATTAGACATAAATTGTTTCATTAGTGATCTTTAAGTCAACCCAGCTTAGTTATAAGTGACAATTTCGGTGTCTTATGGAAACGGTTTACTCCATTTAGTTATATATTAGAGATTGTCCAGCGTGCTGGTGGAGATTGTATTCATTAATTCATTTAATCTTTTCTAATGCATTTAGATTTAGCCTGGGTCCCTCTATGGAACAAAGGTGTTGTATGTGATGGGCAGCTCTAATTCATTCCACTGATACCCTCGTAGTAGGCATGATGATTATGCACACGGAATGCACATAGAGATATGTGCATATTAATGATTGACTGTGTGTGCTTATTGTTTAATATGATGGGCTACGAGGGATTTATCATTTGGTGTATAATCCGGCCCCTAAGGTTGCACTGTTACTTCCCTTTATCTTTAGAATTAGGAGCTATTTGTCAGCCATTTGGACAGCAGTCCTTACTATGTATATGTTATATATCATATATCATTTTATTTTACTTTCCCTTTTTTATGGTGCAAGTGGTTGTTTTGGAATTTGATAGGATTGCTAACTAGCATATTTTGACCATAAGGTCTGCCGACCATTTAAATAATTGTTGATATATATATATATATATATATATATATTGCATTTTGAATTTTTATGAACTTTTATGAGGTGATATATAGAAATCTTAAGACTAACTTGATGTTAGCTAAACAGTTTATTTTAACATTGATATATTTCTGTACGTTTTCCATTGCTGATCCTTGCCGTGTGCATCATGAGTTGTTTCAACTCAAGGCGGGCAGCACTCAAATAGTTAAACGGCCTTAATTGACCGCATAATAAATCTGGACATGCTGCGCCGTAAGATCACGCCCTTTGACAAAGTCGTAATGACGAAACGCGTCAGTACGTGATTTTACGGCAACTGGAAGTGATGATTGAAGCCGTGCGTTCCAAGCTACTGGGGTTGAGAAACCGGAAGTATCGCCTGGCGAACTGAAGAGCAGTGAGCTTGGGTAGATACAACACGGGACAAACCATCTTCTCCTCAGCAACTTACTGATCTTGGCTTGGGAACATCAAGTTATCAGATTAGCAAGAACCTAGGCTGTTGTTGGCTAAAGACATTTTTGACTGTCTTGTTTATGAAAATAAGGCGAGTAAAGAGATATACATTGACCTTTTAAAAAATAAAGCTTTTTGAAACTGGACTATACTATGTGGAGTTTTCTCTCTCTCTCTCTCCTTATAACACCATCTTTGGAGAAAGCTTGAATATCGCTATGAAAAGGACACCCGCAGGAGGCATCGCTCGTTTGGATTTCCTTTTTGGATTTCGTATGAGGCCTGTTCCCTTCTGATGAGTGCAATCCCTATGGGGAGTTTTGAAACCCCTGTTTGAAGTGATCTGGAGGAAGGTGCACATTCCGCAGACATTATTGTGATAATTTTTGCATGTGATAATTCAAACTTTACCCTGAGGATTCATTGCATACACCTGGCGTATCTTCAACACCGTTGTCTTTGGGACAATAGTGAACCGTATCAATTTAATTATTAAAAGGAGCGCCGCATATGATAATTTGAACAACACCGCATGGTGTCATTTTCTATTTTGTCATTTTTTGAACATAGAGAGGGTAACTTGTTCCACAGGTAGCCATGTGTTCCTCCTCTGCTCCGTTACCAGGGTTTCCCATCTGCCTTCCTGGTGTTTGCGTGTCAGCTGTGTTTGTCCTCATAGGACCAATAGAAAACAGACTCCTATAGTATAATTCAGTAGATTTATTGTATAAAACATTTATAAAAATAAAAAAAGCGGTGAACTGCTTGTTTGCATGCATACAGGTAAAAACTTAATCAAAAGTCCCGCACACACTGCCTGGGATCAGCTGGGATGTGGTGTGCGTTCCACCGCTCTGATCCAGACAACCGGAAGTGGCGTGTCGACGTAACAGACCAATCCACTGATGCGTTTCGTCATGTGACTTCTTCTGAGGCGATATGGTCTCATGACGTCGCACGCCTAATATAGCCAACGGCCGGTGGGTACCCCCCCTATCAGTAATGTAATGGCACTTGTTGAAGCGTTTGATTAATTTGCGCAAAAGTTAAAGCTTCTACAAAATAGGGGACTGTTTTGTGTCATTTTTATAAAAAATTTTTTTACTAGTTATGGCAGCGATCAGTAATTATCGTGATTGCGACATTATGGCGGACACATCGGACACTTTTGACACCATTTTGGGACCATTGTCATTTTTACAGCGATAAGTTCTATAAAAATGCACTGATTACTGTAAAAATGACACTGGCAGTGAAGGGGTTAACCCCTAGGTGGCGCTGCAGGGGTTAAGTGTTTCCCAGGGAGTGATTCTTACTGTGAGGGGGCGTGGCTACATGTGACACGTCACTCATGACCGTTCCCGGGGAACTAGGCAGAATAGGGGAATGCCTTGTTTACAAAAGGCATTCCCCTGTTCTGCTCTTGCCGACCGAAATTGCAGGACTCCCGGGAACATTGAGTTACCAGGACCAGCGGCCACACTCACGCGGTGCGCGCACCGCAGGGCGGCAGATTTAAAAGGGACGTACCTGTATGCCATTCTGCCAACCTACATCAACGTGCGGCGGAAGTGGTTAAAAACAAAAAAGTAGGACATGGTCCAAGCAATGGCTGCAGGACCGTCAGAAATACTCCCTTATGTCTCTTCTAAAAAGAGTTGCAATAGAACAATGAAGACGATTATCAAAAAAATTTTAAAGGATGAATGATGACAGTTTCCAAAATCTGCTGCAAGCGCTCACACCATTGATCATCAAAAAGGATACACCAATGCGGTAATCTATTAGCCCTGAACAACGGCTAATAGCTACGCTCCGTTACTTGGCGACAGGCAGAAGTCTTCAAGACCTCAAATTTTTCGACAGGCATTTCTCCCCAAGCAGTGCCTCCCCTTCGGAATCTCATCAGCACCCAGGACCTTCACCAAGGTTCTGGTAGCCATCTTAGCTCCCCTTCGGGAGAAGGGGATACGAGTCCTACACTATCTGGACGATATCCTGATATTGTCTCAGCACAGAGAATCACTACAGTTACACCTACAAGTGGTCCTGAACACCTTGACACAATTCGGATGGCTTGTCAACCACTCAAAGAGTCAATTCACGCCTACACAAAAAATGACGTATCTAGGAGCCTTATTCGATACTCCAAGAAAGTCAGTGTCGCTTCCACCAGCCAAGATCCCTGTCTTAGTACAGAAGGTGAAATATACATTGGGGAGCCGTGCCATGCCAGCTTCAGACTGTCTGAGCCTCATAGGTTCCCTCTCGGCTTGCATTCCAATGGTAAAATGGGCCAGGAGTCATTTACGAGGCTTCCAGCAAGGTTTTCTGACACAGTGGAGGAAGAAACATCTCAGTCAGATGATAGCTATCACTCCTACAATGAAGTCCAGCCTATGGTGGTGGGCAAGGCTTCCAAACCTGCTAGTTGCATGTTCTCTCGGCCCGATCTCATGGACCATTGTCACATCAGACGCAAGTCAGCTGGGTTGGGGGGCACACCTCCAAGACCAGCTAGTGCAAGGGAAATGGCGTTTCAATGCAGAAGGGATGATATCCAACATCCTAGAACTGAGGGCAGCATGGATGGCAATCCTGCACCTAGCCCCACTCCTCAAGGGAAAATCCGTAATGCTTCAAATAGGCTACTGCCGCCCTGTTGTCCATGTCCAAAACCAAGGAGGAACACACAGCAATTCACTAGCCAGCGAAGTGGCCCCAATCATAGCATGGGCCGAGAAGAATTTGCTAGATCTTTAGGCTACTTACATTCCAGCCCCCGAGAATCAATTAGCCGATCACCTCTCAAGATCTTTCACTTCCAACAACGATTGGTCTCTGGATCCGCAGGTTTTCAACTGGATATGCCGACAGTGGGGGACTCCCTAGATAGATCTCTTCGCTTCCCCGCTCAACGCGAAAACGCCTCTCTTCTTCACGAGGTCTCCAACCCCGATGGCGGCAGGAGTAGAGGCCCTAGTCCAACCGTGGGATTTTCAAGTAGGTTATGCATTCCCTCCAATACCCCTGATACTGGAGAAGGTCACTATCCTGACGATTGTTCCTTACTGGCCAAGGAGACAGTGGTTCCCGCTCCTAGTCGAGATGGCCCTGTGCAGCCTATTACCCCTCCCGCTCACGAACAAGCTGCTATCCCAAGGCAACTTCCTACACCCGCATCCAGAGATTCTAGACTTGAGGGCCTGGAAGTTGAGTGGAAGAGGTTGGGCGACTTAGGATGTTCTCGGGACATTGTTCAAACGTTGCTACAAGCAAGAAAGGCATCCTACTACAGGGGGAAGAAAAAGAGCTTACCGCTCCCAAGCCTCCGAATTCATGGAATGCTTCCGCCCCACCCTAGACACACAGGTGCTGGCTCTGCACAAATGTAGATAGTAAAGGAAGAAAATCCTGAATGGCCGCACTCCGTGAAAAAAATGCTTATTTATTCTGTAAAATCCATAACACAGCACAGCATACAACCACAAAATGTGAACAGGGACTAGGCTAACGCGTTTCACATCGTATGATGCTTACTCATAGCTAAAAAAACAAAAAAGATTCAATCGTGTATAAGAGGGAAAGTGGAATAAACCGCCGTCCAATAAGAGAATACAAACACAGGTGAAAATTGTATGACACATAATTGAATCTGCTGTGGTCAGAACACACACTAAAGGCACACACCTGAGAAAGACACAAGAAACACATAACAGCAATCAGAATGGTTGTTTTGACCATTATAAAAGTGAATACAATCAAGTATTAAAAAGTGAAGCTGTTATGGCTGTTTGAAGAAAAGTATATATAGAGTGTGCGAGAATGTGGGTGAACCGAATAAAGTGCAGAAAGAAAGTGAGAAAAAGAAAAAAAAAAGACAAAAAAGACATGGATGAAAATAAAGGGAAAGGAAAAGTTTGGAAAGGACAAAAGTACAAAAAGACGAAAAAAGTGAAAGGAAATGAAATGAAAATAAAAAATGAAAAAGTGAGAATGAAAACAAAGAGGTGCATAATGTGTTATTAGTGCTAGCTAGTAGAGTGAGAATGGACTGATCCATGAGTGAAAAAATAAATATGATGATATAAAGTACATGTTTTAAATTGTATACATGCAACAAATAAAAATTATTATATGGTACTATATCTGTGACCTTGTGTGCTTGTGTTTGTATGCAAGAAAGTGTGTATGTGTGTGTGTATTGGATATAAAGTGTTTTTTAGCTATGAGTAAGCATCATACGATATGAAACGCGTTAGCCTAGTCCCTGTTCACATTTTGTGGTTGTATGCTGTGCTGTGTTATGGATTTTACAGAATAAATAAGCATTTTTTCACGGGGAGTGCGGCCATCCTGGATTTTCTTCCTTTACTACCTACTACAGGGTATGGGAAAAGTTTACAACACTGGCGGAAGCGAACCATTTCAACCCTCTGAACCCTGGGGTCCAGGATATCCTACTCTTCTTACAAAATGGCTTGGACTTAGGCTTAGGTCTTAGCACGTTAAAAGTCCAAGTTTCAGCCCTGTCAGCCCTTACAGACACGCTGTGCATTAAATCCCCTAGTGGAGCGTTTTCTAAAAGCAGTGTTAAGATTGCGCCCTCCTAGGAAGACACTATACCCCAAATGGGACCTGACGGTAGTTCTTAATGTCCTAGCAAATTCTCCCTTCGCACCCACGGAAGAATACTCTCTGGAAGACATCACCGGCAAAACGGCCTTCCTGATCGCCGTCACCTCGGGCCGAAGAGTATCAGAAATCCAAGCCCTAGGGGCAGAAGAGCCCTACGTCACCTTTTTCCCGGACAGGGTGGTTCTACAAACGATCCATCAGTTTGTCCCTAAAGTTCCTTCAGTCTACCATTTCAACCAGGAATGGGTACTCCCAGCCTTCGGAGAAAATTCATCCCCCACAAAACTACATGAGCTAGATGTAGCCAGATCTCTAAAGCGCTATTTGGAACTGACACATCAGTTCAGAAGGGATCAACGACTCTTCATTATCCCCAAAGGCACTAGAAGAGGAATGGCGGCCTCCAAGTCGACACTGGCCAGCTGGATCGTAAAATTAATCCTAAGAGCATACCGGGCTAGTGGTCTACCAGTACCAAATGTGGTGAATGCACACAACGCGAGGAATCGCCTCATCCTGGGCAGCCCTGGCTAGGGTCTCCCCTGAGACAATTTGTAGAGCGGCTAGTTGGTCATCCTTCAACACCTTTATGTCGCACTATAGCTTAGACCCGGCAGTCCTTACCTGCCAAGATTTTGGGAAAAGGACTTTAGAACTATCAGTCTTGTAAATCATTAAAATTATTATTGCAGTACCCTCCCTGTGAGCGAGTTAATTACCATTAGTATGCTGCCATGGAGGCACCAGGAAAATGGAAAATTGAATACTCACCTTTCCGTAATTTTCCTTTCCTGGTGCCGACCCATGGCAGCATACACCCCTCCCTGCTATAATCCTTAAGGTTCTGAAGACTAGTTACAAAGAATGCCTGAGGGTGGGGAGTAACTCTTTTACAGAGTTACGTGGTCCTGGGGGTTGATCGGGGGCGGAGCCATCAACCATTAGTATGCTGCCATGGGTCGGCACCAGGAAAGGAAAATTACGGAAAGGTGAGTATTCAATTTTCCGTTATATTGCCCAAATGTTTGATGAAATAAAAAAGATGATCTTAGGCCAAGTACATGGATACCAAAAACACGACATGCTTTAAAATTTCGCACAAACGCGCATTGGCGACAAACTACATACATTTTTAAAAGCCTTTACAGGTCATCACATTAGATTTACAGAGGAGGTGGTCTACTGCCAAAATTACTGCCCTCGATCTGACCTTCGCGGTGATACCTCACATGCATGGTGCAATTGCTGTTTACATATGACGCCAGACCGACGCTTGCGTTCGCCTTTGCGCAAGAGCAGGACAGGGGGGCTTTTTTTTTTTTTTTTATTATTAATTTTGTTTTTTTATTTTATTTTTAAAACTGTTCCTTCCATTTTTTTTTTATCATTTTTATTGTCATCTCTGGGAATGTAAATATCCCCTATGATAGCAATAGGTAGTGACAGGTACTCTTTTTTTGAAAAAACTGGGGTCTTCTAGACCCTAGATCTTTCCTCTAAAATGCTTTCCCAATGGCGCTTTTTATATCGGGGGGGGGGACATTCCCTCCCACTGCTTGTAAAAGCATTCCAGAGGCTAATTAGCCACTAGGATTGCTTTTACATGAAAGCCGGCCGCTGGCTGAAAAGAACGATACCAAGATGATACCTAAACCCACAGGCATCATTCTGGTATAACCATTCAAAGTCCAGCAACATACCAGTACGTTGCTGGTCCTTGTTGGACATGTATTGTAATCTTTTTTTTCATGCAGCCTGTTGGCTGAACGAAAAAAAGAAATTGATCGGTGGGTATGCCCACCATTAGAATACCTCCCTTCATCCACCCACTTCTAATGATGGGCATACATGCACCATTTATATATGCCGAAGCATGGGGGCATCCTCCCGCAAAAGTTATGCCGCGTACACACGGTCAGACTTATCCACGGGCAAGCCTCTGTCGGAATTTCGACCATATGTACGAGGCATTAGGAGCAAAATCGCTCCTCCGCCCCTGCTGCCCCCATGCTTCGGCATATATGCTTTTTTTTTTTAACTGTGGTGGTGAAATCACCTCCTACAGCACTGGAGTCGCAGGGATCAAGCCTGTCTCTGCGAACGCTGCCGTTATGTGTGTTGTGTTTTGTAAGTGACAGTGATCGATCGATACTGCACTTGGGTGGCCTGGGCTGGACGGAGGAGCAAAACGCAGGTGCTTGCAGGTATCTGGGCTGATCCCGCTAACACTGCGTTTTTGGGAACCCTAAACTGCTGGGGACGCTAGTATAGATCTGATCAGATATTGATCTGTTCCGATACTATACCACTAAGGGAGGTGTATGCTTCACGCGTGGGTGTTAGCGCTACTGGCACTAACCTGACACTGCCTGGGGTGTGACGCAGACCCTCTCTGACGCTATAACCTAATTGATATCACCTGCCGGGCGATCAGGGGGTTAAACCTTTATTGGGTTATATACGGTGGGTGCCCTGACACTATAAAAAGCAAACCAACCAGCGTCACCCGTAACACTTATACGGTGATCACTGGTGAAAGGGTTAACTAGGGGCAATCAGGGGGTTAAAACCTTTATTAGATAATATATGGGGGTACCTGACGCTATAAAAACCTGGCTGCGAACCAAAATAAATAACAGACTACCTAGCGGCACCAGCATACCTAATAAACTGATCAGAAAAACGATTGCTTAGTGACACTGGCAAAAGGGGGTGAAAGGCTTATCTGGGGGGCGATCAAGGGGTTAAACCTTTATTAATATATGGGGGTACCTGACGCTATAAAAACCTGGCGGCGAACCTAAAAACATAATGGGGTATGGCGCTGCTCTTTCCTTAGATACTCTCTAAGGCAGGGGTCTCAAACTGGCGGCCCTCCAGCTGTTGTGAAACTACAAGCCCCATCGTGCCTCTGCCTGTGGGAGTCATGCTTGTAACTGTCAACCTTGCAATGCCTCATGGGACTTGTAGTTTTAAAACAGCTGGAGGGCCACCAGTTTGAGACCACTTCTCTAAGGTAAATAAGGAGGTGTGGCTATTACGGCTAGGCAATCAAAAACCCTATATCAGAGATTATAATAGTGAAAATAAGACCTTGTTCCCAAAAAGTTATATATGAAAAACAGAATATAGAGGGCCGCACCACTGCCAGGTGCGGTGCTACCACCTTGTAAAAATCTTTAAAGTGCATAGGTTGCAATCAAATTAGTGCTAAACCATAAAATATGTGCAAAAATCAAGACCATAATGACATAATCATAAAATAGAAATCCAAAAAATATGTATATAGGTGAAAAAAGTGAAAAAATGTATATGTATCACGAGATAAAAGTCCACTCCTAAAAGTGCCTAAGATAGTGAAATATTCCCAGTGTTCATTAAAGTGTTGTTGTTTAATAGCCAGCAGGTAACTGTTTTTTTCAATGGCTTTCCTGGTATTCCCCCACATAGCAGGATCTACCTGGAAGGAAACCTGTGGACACTTTAGGATTGTGTTGCAGTCTGCCCTATTTGGAGGAACAGCTGGGGAAAACACACGGACCTGGTCGGGAGTAATTGCATCACGTTGTCTTCCCCCGTAGGGGTGCGAGGAGCTGGTGAGTGGGGACCCTTGTGGGGGAATACCAGGAAAGCCATTGAAAAAAACAGTTACCTGCTGGCTATTAAACAACAACACTTTAATGAACACTGGGAATATTTCACTATCTTAGGCACTTTTAGGAGTGGACTTTTATCTCGTGATACATATACATTTTTTCACCTATATACATACTTTTTGGATTTCTATTTTATGATTATGTCATTATGGTCTTGATTTTTGCACATATTTATGGTTTAGCACCAATTTGATTGCAACCTATGCACTTTAAAGATTTTTACAAGGTGGTGTTTTTCATATATAACTTTTTGGGAACAAGGTCTTATTTTCACTATTATAATCTCTGATATAGGGTTTAATTGCCTAGCCGTAATAGCCACACCTCTTATTTACCTTAGAGAGTATCTAAGGAAAGAGCAGCGCCACACCACATAATTATTTGCTTAACTTAACCAAGATCCTATTTAGGATCCTACTAGGGGGGCTGCAGCTCATTATACAGTTAGAGATCCTAAGTGCAGGAACATACATTTCCTTCTAAAAACATAAAAGACTACCTAGCGGCACCAGCATACCGAATACAGCGATCAGAAAAACGATTGCTTAGTGACACTGGCAAAAAGGGGGTGAAAGTTACCTGGGGGGCGATCAAGGGGTTAAACCTTTATTAGGTAACATATGGGGGGTACCCGACGCTATAAAAACCTTGTGGGCGAACCTAAAAAAATAACTGACTACCTAGCGGCATCCCCGACGCTTATACAGAGATCAGAAAAACGATCGCTTAGTGACAGTGGTGCTAGGGGGTGAAAGGGTTACCTGGGGGGCAATCAAGGGATTAAACCTTTATTGGGGGGGCTAGGGGGCTACCCTGGACCTAAAGAGGCCTACACTACCTGCCCTGACACTTACAAATGTCACCGTTTGCAGTGATCAGTAAATAAATGATCACTGCAATCAGTGACACTGACTGGGGGCTGGGGGTGTTCCTATGTGTGCCTATGTTTCAGTGTAGTGTTTGTGCACTAACCTGACATCTTCTCTCCACGGCACTATGTATATGTGAGCGCCGCAGGGAGAGATGACATCACTTCCTCTGCCTGCGTTTACATTACACAGGTAGAGGAAGCATTTCATTCGCCGGGAGCGATCGTGAGGGGGTGGCCAGAAACCAATGGCCGCCCCCTCATCACCGATTGCTCCCGGAGCGATCCCGACCGCTCACTGTACCGGAGGGGGGTCCGATCGGACCCCCCACCCATACGAAGGCAGTCACGTACAGGTACGTGATTGTGCCTATCCGTGTCATTTTGCCGACGTATATATACAGTGAGCGGTCGTTAAGTGGTTAATTTACACATTCTCTCCTCTACTTTTGTGTGAATGTGGGCACTGTAATTTTTATTTTTATTAAAATAAACATCCAAGTACCTGTAGCGCTACCCCCAGTTAAGAGCCGCTGGGTTTTGTTTCGGGCCCTATATACAGCACCGCCAACCCCCGGCAATCTACTCAACCCAGACTGGCACAGTTAGTCTAGGGATTGTTACCTCGTAATGGTCTATACCTGATTATATACAATCTGGCAGTACTGATAGATAGTGTCATCTTTGCAGATAGCAGCTAATACCAATGTAATAAAATATAACTGGATTTACTTTGGTAGAAGGATTCAAAGTTAAACACATCACATAGTATACATGCAGAGCCCTGCAGCAATAAAGATATTCATCAGCGATAGTGCAGAGTGATCACCCGCCACGTGCAACTCTCTTTCCCTATGCGCAATATGGCGCAGCAACAAAGTTTTAACCTCCACCCTGGTCAGGCCTGACTCAGATTCAAACTCAGTCCCTATGAGAACAATTCTTTGCATGCAACTTGAACGGTGGTGCACTTTCAGGAAACAATATTTGTAATCCAAGGGTAGTAAATAACAGGGTGGGCCAAGGCAGTCACTAGGCCCAAAGTAAAAAGGGTAATGAAGTGAGCAAGTGCTCGCTCACCACTCCGGACGCGATCCCAGTCCGGGCTTCCAACACTGTGTATCCGCACACCGTGTCTCCAACGGCCGGGTCTCCGGTGTAGCCGATGTCAGAAAACTCGAGCAGGAACAGGTGCCACCCAGGCTCCGCAGTGGGGTGGAAGGCTCTTTGGTCGGTATGCAAGGCCCAGGCTTCAGGCCTTACACAGCAGCGGATCCGAACAGGCAGTCCTATTGCTTGCAGCGCGGTGTCCAAAGAGGCCAAGCTTAACCTCGCCCTCTTCTTATATAGCCCCACCCATGAGTCTCGGTGGCGGCCCAATGCACCCTGGGTGCCGAACGGGGTTCTGGGTAACGTAGTCCAGGGGCCTTAAAGGAGACACCACTACATACCTTTTTCCTAATCGATATAAAGTGGTCACATGACCCAGCTCTTTCCTAGCCTGTCTGCAGGTAAAAAAAAAAGCAGGAGGAGGTTCTAGTCCTCTGCTGCTGGTGACATGTTAAAAAAAAAAAAAAAAAAAAGGAGAACACAGCCTTTGGAATACAGAGTAAAAATAAATAAAATCAACAATCTGTTTTAAATTGTCATACAAAAATAAATTTGAAATCAAAATCTCTCTTTTAGGCAATAACATGGTGTGGGTGGATTTCTGCCAGTCACAGGCTCGGTTCTGCCCCTTTAGCCTGCATCTTAGAATAAGAGGGAAGTGAAGTCGTCATCTGCATGTAATATCCCACCGACATAGTGTGGAGTTTTGTTGAGCATGGTGGAGGAGGGAAGGAGTGGGCTGTCATTTACCACTGTGTGACTCTAGTCACATGAGCTGTTCAGATGTGATAGGGAGGAAACGCTCAGCATAGAAACTCACTGAAAATGAGCATGTGCAAAGTTGCCAAATCCCCATCTGAATTGGGGACAGCAGGATCAACCAGGTTTTTTTCTGAATACAGAAAAATAATTTCAGTGACTGAGTGAGAATGAACAGCATTTATTGATAGTATTTTATTATGTGAGTTTAGTGACACTTTATATTTAACTATCCTTATGCTGCTAGGATTTGTAAATAGCAAGGAAGGTGTATTATTGTTTTAACTCTTTAAAGAGTGCTAGGATGGTGTTTTTGCTTTAATGATCTCTTTTTTTGTGGCATTCACCTCACATTTTTACAGAATTTGCAGTATTAAGATCAAATCTTTTACTTTGACAAAGTGACTTATTGCATGCAATATTTAACCCCCTCCCCCCCCCAAAAAAAATTGCATACAATAATTAGTGAAGTGACCCCCACTGTCTGTGTTTGGTGCCAGTCTCCCACACTGCTGTCAAATTGGGACAAGCAGATGTGTCCATGCCTAGAGACATAAATGGGCTGCCTGCACTCAGCACTTGGTGGCTCAAACCACGTAAAGACACTGCCCATTCATGGACTACTGTAAGTATGTCAGCGCATGTGTGAATGAGGCCTAAAAACAGGAAAGAAAATATGACAAACGAAACTGGTTGACAAGCCCAATGCTGGCATTTTTCGG
The DNA here is from genome assembly GCA_029206835.1 of Rana muscosa. Lineage (NCBI taxonomy): Eukaryota > Metazoa > Chordata > Amphibia > Anura > Ranidae > Rana > Rana muscosa. The sequence continues at coordinate 3,182,870 of CM055124.1, read as the reverse complement.
CTTCAATCACACTGGCACCACTGCATTTAGCTTTTCTAAGCACAGGAGGAGAAGTGAGAAACACCACTAGGCCTCATGCCCACTGGCATTTTAAAAAACGGCTATAAAGCTAGTACCGACGCCAGGAAAAAAGCGGCGTTAAAAAACGCAATTTTATCTGCGTTTTGCATTGAAGTCAATGCAGGTTTAGCCGCGCTGGCTTTCAGCCGCATTTCTGTCTCCTATTCAAATCAATGGGCTCCCATAGGGAACCATTGATTTTGAATAAAGTCACACCAGAAGTGGGATCAGGATGATGCGACTTGTGTGCTGAGAATCTTGAAGGGGAATCCCCATGGTCTGGTATGGATCTTAAGGGGAACCCCCACGCAAAAAAAGGCGTGCCCCCCCCCCAGATCCATACCAGACCCTTATCTGAGCACGCAGCCCGGCAGGTCAGGAAAGGGGGGAGGGGGGACGGGTGAGCGCACCCCCCCTCCTGGACCATACTAGGCCACATGCCCTCAACATGGGGGGGTTGGTGCTTTGGGGCAGGGGGATCTGCGCCCCCCACCCCAAAGCACCCTGTCTCCATGTTGATAAGGACAAGGGCCTCTTCCCGACAACCCTTGCCCGGTGATTGTCGGGGTCGAAGGGCAGAGACTTATCGTAATCTGTAAGCCCCCTTTAAACAAGGGGCCCCCAGATCCCGGCCCCTCACCCTAGGTGAATGAGTATGGGGTACATTGTACCCCTATCCATTCACCTTAAAAAAAAAGTCAAATAAAAAAAACACACTACACAGGTTTTTAAAATATTTTATTAAGGCAGCTCCGGCTCTTCTCCCTCATCTAGCGACAATCTTCTCCCTCTGCCGGTCCTTCTCCCCTCTCCGATTCTTCTCCTCTCTGCGCTGTCCTCTCTCTGTCTCCGCTATCTTATTGCTCTTTTGCTTGGTCTTCTCCCACGGTTCTTCTTCCGATGTTGACTCCACACGATCTCTCGGTGCAATGCTGGGTCCGCCGTGTGCAGCGACTTATATTGGCATGGGGCGGGGCCACCCAATAATGCAAGTTTGTGTCCACGCCCCTTGTGACGTCATCGCCCTATCATGCCCTGGGCGATGACATCACAAGGGGGCTTCTAGGGTTGTCGGGAAGAGGCCCTTGTCCTCAACATGGAGACATGGTGCTTTGGGGTGGAGGGGTGCAGGGCCCCCTGCCCCAAAGCACCAACCCCCCCATGTTGACGGCATGTGGCCTGGTATAGTCCAGGAGAGGGGGCGCTCGCTCGCCCCCCCTTTCCTGACCTGCCAGGCTGCGTGCTCAGATAAGGGTCTGGTATGGATCTTGGGGGGGACCCTCACGTCTTTTTGCGTGGGGGTTCCCCTTAAGATCCATACCAGACCGAAGGGTCTGGTGTCATCTTGTCGGGGAACTTCACTCAAATGTTTTTTTTACATTTTGGCGGGGTTCCCCTTCAAAATCTCTCACACAAGTCATCTTGATCTGACTTCTGGTGTGACTTCTAATCAAATCAATGGGCTCCCATAGGGAACCATTGATTTTTAATAGGAGAAAGAAAAACGCTGAATGAGGCTTAAACACAGCGTTAAGCCTCGTTAAATTGCATTCAACGCCTTTTTCCAGCGTCTGGCATTTTTACAGCTCTAGCGCTGGAGCCTTAGAACGCACTGGTCCTGTTTTTTTTGGAGCTTAAAAACACCTATGCCACTTACAGCTCCTAAACACTTTGGTGGGCATGAGGCTAACATGGAGAGGCATTTTTAAGCTGTGAAAAACGCTCCTAAAAGCGACTGTAAAAACGTCCATGGGCATGAGGCCCAAGTATAAAATTTTAATACAGACAACTTTTTGGCTTCCCAGATCACTTTTCCTGCATTTAGACGTTTCTGCTTTAGCCGAGTTTAGGTGTGTTTAGACTGTCTAATCGGATCTTGGATGCACAAAGTTCTATTTTCTCTAAACACAGCTAAGCTGACCTAATCTAAATGCAGATAGACTAGGGTGACCAGACATCCCTGGATTTGTCCCCAGATTGCAGTGGCATGGGAAGAGCATCTGGTACTCTCGCCCGGGTGCAACATTTGAGGGAGTGCAACGTCATTACTGTTCCCCCCCAAAGTGTGCTGTGTTGCCCCCCCACCCAGTGACTCCCGTGGTCCAGCCTGTCACCCATTATCACCCCGTGTGTGAGAACAATGGAGGGGAGGGACGGTGCAGAGCGTACGGCGGCTATTGGCAGAGGATACTGAGAAGCTGCTGGGTGTCGGGAACAGTGCATGGTGCTAGGGATCCCTGCTCCGATGGATCATGGAGGCCAGCAAAATCAACCGATCTACACTGTTCATTATAGGGGAGTATGAGTAGTGCAGGAATCAGGTAGGTCAGTATAGGAATAAGGTAGGTCAGTGTAGTGATCACCGTAGGAATCATGTAGGTTACTGTAGTGGTCACCGTAGGAATCAGGTAGGTCAGTGTAATAAGGTAGGTCAGTGTAGTGGTCAGGTAGGTCAGTGTAGTGGTCAGGTAGGTCAGTGTAGGAATCAAGTTGGTCAATACTACTGTACTAGTGGAAGGGACTCGGAGTACTAAAAGTCTGGCGGGGGGGTGCAAATTTCTTGCCTTGTCCCTGGCACTGACAACCCACATTCCACCACTGACTGCATATAAAATTTGCAAACATGCATATAAAATAGTTTACCATTTGCGAATAAAAAAAAAATATGTCCCCGGATTTCATTTTAAAAATCTGGTCACCTTACAGTAGACGCAAAGTGTGAATGACACCATAGAAATGTCTGCTATTAAAATAAAGACCGGTCTGACTGTACTAGTGTGAATACGGCCTTATTTTTTCAAAGGGCCTACACTGAAGCAATAACCGGTAGAGAAGGCAGAACGATGTCTGACAGTGGAAATATACTAACAATGTATTCACAACACACAAGAATTTGCATACTGTCCTTTGGCAAAACCCAGAGCACAAAACAGTCTGTAATTGTTGCCTGGATATGTAGCCCAAGTACAAACCTGTTTTGAATGACTCATGTGAGTTGTTTCAGTGAATGCCGAGTCAAAGACAGATTTATAATTACCCGAGAAGCTGGTTTCAATATTTTGAGTTACCAACCCAAACCAGGAATCCATATAGGGTATTTTTGGCTTTACTTTGCCTTTACTAAACTGCACACTTGTATGCTCAGTGGGTCTATTTATAAAAATATTTGCTGTATGGATGCCTCAAGCATTCGCACAGTGGGCACTAGGGATGAGCTCCGCGTTCGAGACGAACATACTGTACGTTCGACTCGAACATTGTGTGTTCGATCGTTCGAAGATCGAACGTTTTGGGTCGTTCGAGCCAAATTCGAGTGAAGCGAACGGCCCAAAAGCCCGGCGCTGTGATTGGCCAAGCATGCACTGTGACCCCGCATGCTTGGCCAAACAGCGCCGGCAGCGAGGAGAGCCATAATTGGCCACAGGCAGGATGCCTATGGCCAATTTTAGCTCGGGGGGTTTAGTACACGCCCCACACTATAAAAGGCCGCCAGCGCGGCAGCCTTGTGTAGTGTGTTCCGGCGTGCAGGGAGAGAGAAGAAGAAGGATAGGCAGGGACAGGGTTAGTGAAATTGTGTGTAGGGAGAGAGAAGGATAGGTAGGGACAGTGTCAGTGTGATATTCTGCTAAACCTTGTGTGTAGGGAGAGAGAAGGATAGGCAGGGACAGTGTCAGAGATATTTTTGCAAAGCCTCCTGCACAGCATACACCTGAAGCTAGCCCTTATTGCTGTGTTTTCCGTGTGTGTCACACTAATAGGCATCTGCAGCACTTACAGCGGGCGTATTGTGCTTCTTGCAAAATATACACCTGAAGCTAGCCCTTATTGCTGTGATTTCCTGTTGAGTAACACAGGCAGGCATCTGCAGCACTTACAGCGGGCGTAGTGTGCCTCCTGTACATTATACACCTGAAGCTACCCCTTATTTCTGGTTTTCCCCATCTCCCTGCAGGCCTTTAGAATGTCTGGAAGGCAAACAAGGAGAGGCAGACATCAGGAGCCAATAAAAGAGGGCAACTAGGCTCTGTTTCTAGAGACAACAGTGCTGGTCGTGGACGCGGTGCATTGTCATCAGCACTGGGCCATGGGACACGCGTGTCCTTATTTTCGGCAGCTGGACGTGTTGAGTCGCATCATGCGAAGACTTGGTAGAGTGGATGACCAAGCCCTCCTCATCCTCTCTCACCCAGGCTCAGGGTACTGGCAAAGCAGCTGCCAAAGCATCCTCTTCCCTCGTATCTATGTCATCATCAGTCACTCCTTCCCTAGACCCACCGTGTCCTCCTGAGGAGTCCCCCGAACTGTTTGAGCACAGTGTTGGGTACATGCTCCAGGAGGATGCCCAGCGTTTCGAAGGGTCTGATAATGATACCCAGCTAGAGGAAGGCAGTAGCGTGAGAGCAGAGAGAGGGGATGCTCAAGAAGGACAGAAATCTGGCAGTCATGTTCCAGCAGCTGCAGCATACTGCCAGATTGGCTCCAGTGATGAGGGAGGGGATGATGAGGGAGGGAATGATGAGGTCACTGACTCCACGTGGGTGCCTGTATTGGGTTTGTTAAAAATATGATTTTTATTATATTAATCAGACATAGGATACATGGGACAATTTTGTAATAGTGAGTTGGTCAGATTACCTGTCAGCATTTTGTTTGAGTAGATTTCTCAAACAAATGACAATGGGATTAGATACCATTGTTGTATTTAGTACATTACCTGTATTCAGTAAACAAGTAAGGCATTACTTATTTAGATTTCTTTCAGCTCTCAAACTAAAAGAATTACAGTTTAGATTACAGGTTTCGTTTTGAGTAGACAATAGGTAGATAGCATTGTTGTATTCAATGCTATTGTTGAAATACAGCTACAGCTATGTTTTCTGTTGGGTAACAATGATAAACAGCACACATAAAAACAGGGCATAAGCTAGGAAGCTAGGAGACACACACCATGTTGCTGTAAGATCACGAAGAAGAACAGGACCTGATCTCCAAGAAGAATCATTGCCAATGGAGATCATGAACAAAGCGTAATCCAAGTTAAGTAACCTTTAAATGTATTTGTAGTTATAGACCATAGGCTGTTCTATTTGCTAGGCATTTTGCTTGTTATAGAAACCTGTCAGTCTTGTAGTATATTCCTAATATTGTAATAGTTTTGTATGTACAGCATCTTGTATAGTAAAAGCACATTTACACACTGCAGAAGTCTCAGCTTCCTTGTTATACCACAGAGTAACCTTGCTAGATAAACATAAAGCAAAACAGTGCCTGATAGGAGAGAGGAGGAGGATGAGGAGGAGGCACATCTCCAACGAGGCAGGATGCCCTCGTGGGGCCAGCGTAAGGGCAACACAACGACTGCATCACACCGCAGAGCTCCACCTGTGCAGGGCGCTGCCTCTGCCCGTTATTCCAAAAGTTCTTTGGTGTGGGCCTTTTTTGAGTCGAGTGCATCAGATCGCACAGCTGCTGTTTGCAACATATGTCTCAAGCGTATCTCGCGTGGCCAAAACATCAGCCGCTTGGGCACCACATGCTTGACCAGACATATGTTGACCTGCCATGCAGCTCGTTGGCAAGCCTACCTTAAAGACCCACACCAAAGAACAAAGCGGACCTCTCCTTGCTCCGCATCAGCTGGGATCTCCAACCCCACTATACCTTCAGTCCTCTCTGAAACCTGCTCCGAGAGGAATGAAGGTGTAGAATTAGGTGTGTCACAGCCAAGTACTTGCGGGCACTCTGCTAGCAGTACAAAGACGTCCGATTATAGCAGGCAAATTTCCCTTCCCCAGCTGCTGGACCGTCAAAAGAAGTTCACTCCCAGCCATTCACATGCCCAGCGGTTGAATGCTAGCTTGGCTAAATTGCTAGCACTTCAACTGCTGCCTTTTCAGTTGGTAGACTCGGCCCCCTTCCGTGAGTTTGTGCAATGTGCGGTTCCTCAGTGGCAGGTTCCCAAACGCCACTTTTTCTCACGAAAGGCGATTCCGGCTCTCTACCGGCATGTGGAAGGCAATGTCCATGCCTCGCTGGACAGGGCAGTCAGCGGTAAGGTGCATATTACCGCTGACTCATGGTCCAGCAGGCATGGACAGGGACGTTGCCTTTCTTTCACGGCCCATTGGGTCAGTCTTTTGGCAGCTGGGAAGGATGCAGGACAAGGTGCAGTAGTGTTGGAGGTTGTTCCGCCGACACGCCTCCAAAATGCTACTACTGGTTGTGACACACCTCTCTCCTCCACCCCCTCCTCTTCTTCTTCCTCCATGGCCTCTTCCTGTGCTTTGTCCTCGGAACCAGCAGTGCTCCGTAGGCGTTCAAGGGGCTACGCAAGTACGCAGGCAAAAAGATGCCATGCCGTGCTTGCGCTGGTGTGTTTGGGGGACAGGAGCCACACTGGGGCAGAGGTTCTGTCAGCTCTGCAGGGGCAGGCCGAGAGGTGGTTGATGCCACGCCAGCTTAAGCCAGGAATAGTGGTTTGCGACAATGGCACCAACCTCCTCTCCGCCCTCCGACAGGGACAACTGACCCATGTGCCCTGTGTGGCTCACGTCCTTAACCTGGTGGTGCAGCGGTTCTTGGGCAGGTACCCGGACTTACAGGATGTCCTGAGGCAGGCCAGGAAAGTCTGTGTGCATTTCCGCAGATCATATGATGCCAGTGCTCGGCTGGCTGAGCTGCAAAAGGAGTTGAACCTGCCCAAGAACCGCCTTATGTGTGACATGCCCACCAGGTGGAACTCAACGTTGGCCCATGCTGCAGCGCCTGAACACGCAGAAGAGGGCCATCAATGAGTACCTGTGCGACTACGGCACCAGGACAGGGTCAGGGGAGCTCAGGTTTTTTCACCACGCCAGTGGGGCATGATCAGGGATGCATGCACTGTCCTGGCACGATTTGAGGAGGCCACGAGGATGGTGAGCAGTGGCAGTGCATGCATCAGTGACACTGTACCTCTTGTCCACCTGTTGGAACATACGCTGCGTGGAATAATGGACAGGGCACTTGAGGCAGAACAGAGTCACCTATGGAAGAGGAAGAGGAAGAAGAAGAGGGAGAAGAGGGGGGGGAAGAGGAGGAAGAAGAGGATTTCGTCAGCATGGAGGTGGAGCCTGGCACTCAGCATCATCAGCAGCAGTCTTTTAGGGATGATTTTACAGTCCCAAGAAACCAGTGGACTTGTACGTGTACAGAATATATGTATAACTTGTTGAAACAGAAACAAAATTAATGAGGTCTGTTCTATTCCAGAAGGTCCAATCCAAGGAGAAGATAAAATCCATATCGGAGACTGGGTCCTGATAAAAGTAATAAAAAGGAAACATTGGCACTTGCCTAAGTGGGAGGGGCCATATCAGGTTCTTCTCACCACTCCCACAGCAATAAGGATTGTGGAGAGGTCTACCTGGACTCACCAGCCCCATTGCAAAAAGGTTTTACAGGCAGAGCAGGGTCAGTTGGCGACAGAGCTCTGGTAAGTCCGGCTACAAAGGGAGGTCCCGCACAAGGTGGGGCTCATCTCAAACCACTGAAGACTCCCTTACCTTACCCCCTGGGGCTCTGTAGCTGGTCAGGATGAAAGGGACAGTAATTATCTTGGGTCTACTGGTGACTCTAGGTGAGACGTCTATACGGGGGAGGCAGAAACTGGAAAGAGAAAGGAAACTCTAGAATGGACAAGTACGGGGAAGGCCTAGTTACCCTCATAGAAGGGGTAACTAGTACCATTTTAGTTGATTTTTGCCAAATAATGGACTGTAGGGACATAACTGAAGCAAGAATGCTCCAATGGGCAGATAAATATGTTTGTTATCTTTCAAGTGGGACTAACTGTTCAGTATAGAACCAGGCCCTGTGGACCACAGCACACCAAGATTGGGGGTACAACATTCTAGGCATAAATGGTTTAAAAGAAAGACTCGCCATAACAAAGGCAGCCAATTCCCCTTGTACACATAGCAGAGATTGCAACCAATTGCTGAGAACATTAAAAGAACCTCAAAAAAAGGATCAACGGTTATATTCTATGAGAGCATGGGTGTAGGGAGCAGATCCTTTACGGAAATTTTTCCTCGAGGTATTACCACTCAATAAAACCAAACAGGAAAAGGTAGCCACAGAAGGGAAAGAAGAAGGCCATACTAAAATAGAAGTTCTGAGTAATACTGTAAGATTTACTAAGCTAACAGTAGAAGATGTCATAGCTTTGGAGATGGGTCACCAAGAAAAAAAAATGAGTGGTTAGAATGGTTGAGGTACACGGTTAAAACTCTTAAAAAGGAGAACTGTTTAGTTTGTGCTGGAGCTAGACAACATTTAGCAACGGTCCCTTTTCCTCTAGATTACAATACGGATCCAGAAGGTTTAAAATGTATGCTGCGGTTGTATAATAAGAGCTATAAACTAGAAGCAAATTCTACCTGTCACACATTGAGTTTGTTGTTTCCCTCAGTGCAGAGACCTCAGATACCTCCAGCGGTTGCTACGTATCCGGGCAATTTTACTTGTTTTGCACTGCCAGGGAACAGTAGCGCGGTGGATCTTGGGTCACTACCTGATGACTGCTGTGCGGAGAGGATTAGCAAGGAAAATGGTGATTGGGTTGAACATGACACTCGGAGAGCTGATGTGTGGGGATAAGAAACTGCGAGCTAGGATTCCGGCCAATGCCCAAGGGGATTGTGCGATGGTCCAGCTGGTTATGCCCCTGAGAATCCTGTCAGAACACCCGTAGACTAAGAGTCACCAACTGTATCGAAGGGACACCTCTCCCAAGGGGTCATTTGACTCCCAGATCTACACAGATGAGATTGAATTCCTCAAGGGTTGCCAAATGAGTTTAAGGCCAAGAATCAGGTAACAGCTGGGTTTGAGTCTCTTCTCTGGTGGGTGACTATAGATAAAAAATGTTGACTGGATTAACATTATATATATATATATATATATATATATATATATATATATATATATACACACACACATACACACACACACACACACACACACACACACACACAACAACGATTTGTAAACTATACCAGGGACGCTGTAAAAGGGTCTAGCAGAATAGCTGGGCCCCACCTCTCTAATGGCATGGCAGAACCGAATGGCCTTAGATATGGTCCTGGCTGAAAGAGGAGGGGTATGCAAAATGTTTGGTAGCATGTGTTGTACCTTTATCCCTAACAATACAGCTCCTGGAGGGAATGTGACTAGAGCCCTGGAAGGACTAACTGCTCTATTGAATGAATTAGAGAATTCAGGTATTAATGATCCATTCACGAACTGGCTTGAAGGATGGTTTGGTAAATGTACTGGACTTATCACATCATGTTTGATCTCAATTGCTGTGGCTTTGGCCATTCTTGCGGATGCTGCTGCATTCCCTGTATTCGAGGACTTTCACAAAAACTGATCGAAACTGCAATCTCAAGAAAAATGTATCAAGCACTTCCTACCTCTGAGGAGACCTGTGTTGACATTGAAGCTCAACTTAATGACAAAGTCCGAAAGTGCATAAAACACAGGGACTATCATCGAAATGGGACACAAGAGGAGGGAATGTTGGAAAAGTTTTTTATGTCTATTGTGTGACTATTTAAATTTAAAATGGATTCCGATTTCTAAAAATGGTTTCTAAAGGCACGTTGCTTCAAACTTCTGTTGTTCAATTGTTTCAACTTACTTCCTAAAATCATAAGCTTTGCTATGAATTGTAAAAAGACACTGATTGGCAATAAAGCTGTTTTGCATCATGAGCCACCAGTGAACTTTTAGCCAATAACATTCTTCCTGTTGACTCTATAAAAAGGTCACACACCTTGTGTCTATGTGACTTCTGCTTTCTTCTCAGCATGAAAGGCTCATCCATTTGTACCGGTACATTTGAAATAAATTACCTTACTTCTAGAACACCTGAAGTTTGACTGATCACAGGGGAAGAGTTATTACAACAAATAAAAACCCCAAATTTTCCAAAAACATTTGTCATTGGGACGGAAAGTGAGGTGAAATGTTCTGAACAGGGGCACAGACAGCAAAACAAATGTTACAGGGGTGATAACCCTTCCCTATGTTCTCCAAAAAGCTTAAAAATAGATTTTTTGGGCTGGAGCTACACTTAAACAATGTACCTGTTCAAAATTACAGATTCTACTTAACAAACCTACAGTCCCTGTCTTGTTTTCACCGCCTGTATACTGCTGCTCTGAGTATATAGGGCCTTTTTTTATTTTGGGTGCGGGGTTTCCCTTAATATCCATACAAGAGCCAAAGGGGCTGGTAGTGGGCTGGTAGTGGGCTGGGGTGGGGGGGGTGTTACCCATGCCATTTTTCTCAATGATTTTCATCCATATTGCCGGGACCAAACATTACATTAAAGCCACAAGCAGTTTTAAATTACTTTTTTTCCCCTTTAGAAATTTCATTTTGTGCAGGGACAGTTCTAAACACGGGAAACACGTGGCACTTCACAGGCATACTTTAGACATCCCCCAGGTACGATATTTAAAGGAATATTATATATATATATATTATATATATATTTTTTTTTATTATTTCTTTTCAACAGGGTTTATACATATATTCCTTTATCTTAGATTGTAGGTTAATCAAGAAAAATACATTTAATTCAAGGCCTATTTCTTTACATTATATCTTTCAAAAATTAAATCTGTACATTATCTGTAGTATATTAATTTAGTATATATATATATAAAATATTAAAACTTTCAGCAAGAACATTTATTCCCTCATAAGATCTTACTTTCTATATTGATTCCTTAATCTCTTATCTACTTATTCTCATCTTCTCCAGTTATCTTCCTCCTATCCCCGACTCACCCCGATATCCCTATACCCATTTCTCATTCTCATTCCCTTCAATCTCCATAATCCTCCCTCCAAAGAAAAGAGGGAAAAAAAATAATAATACATTTCTCCTCCATTATGACACTTATCTATCTTTTCACTCTCCTAGTAGCCTTTTGCCTTCTTCTGATTGTATATATACCTCCCATGGAGCCCAGATTTCTTGAATTTGTTCCTTTCTATCTAGTGTTATAGGTAACAATTTCTCCATTATTCCTATTCTCCCAACTTTCTTAAGCCACTCCGAAACCGCTGGGGCTTTTGTGTCCTTCCAATTTGTTGCAATATTTATTTTTTCACTTCATGCATCATTAAAATCACTGCTCCCGAAGAAACTGACGTTTTTAAAACTTATTTTTGCATTGATACATGTCCCCTGGGGCATGACCCGGGTCCCCAAACCATTTTTAGGACAATAACTTGCATATTAGCCGTTATCATTAGCACTTTAGATTTAGAACGTTCGCGTATTTAATAGGGTTCTAAAGTTCGCACAAACTTACGGTCCTTTCGCAGGTTCTGGTGCGGACCGAACAGGGGGTGTTCGACTCATCCCTACTAGCCGCACATACTTAGTCAAAAACATTAGGGCCAGAGAGCAAACCTAGAAAATGGTAAATGTAAATGAATATCATAAAATCATTATTAACCACTTCCATACAGGGCTTTTTGTACCTATTCAATACCGGGCCTATTCTAGCACTTCTCTCCTACATGTACAAATCATCATTCTTTTGCTAGAAAATTACTCAGAACCCCCAAACATTATATATGTTTTTTAACCAGACACCCTAGGGAATAAAATGACGGTCATTGCAACATTTTTTCTTGCACGATATTTGCGCAATAATTTTTTAAACGCCTTTTTAAAAAAAAAATAAAAAAAATGGTTTCATGAATTAAAAAACAAAACAGTAAAGTTAGCCCAATTGTTTGGGAAAATATGAAAGATGATGTTACGCCGAGTAAATAGATACCCAACATATCACGCTTTAAAATTGCGCACACTCATGGAATGGCTCCAAACTTCGGTACTTAAAAAGCTCCATAGGCGACGCTTAAATTTTTTTATACAGGTTACCAGGTTAGAATTACAGAGGAGGTCTAGTGCTAGAATTGTTGCACGCGCTCTAACGCATGCAGCGATACCTCACATGCGTGATTTGAACGGCGTTTACATATGTGGGCGACTTACGTGTGCATTCGCTTCTGATCGCGAGCTACCGGGGACAGTGGCGTTTAATTTTTTTTTTTTTTTTTACTTATTTTTTTTTTACAATTATTTTACTTTTTTTTATCACTTTTATTCCTATTACAAGGAATGTAAACATCCCTTGTAATAGGAATGTGTGTGACAGGTTCTCTTTATTGAGAGATGTGGGGTCAATAAGACCCCACATCTCTCCTCCAGGCTGGAAAGCATGAGTTCAGTGAAAACATTTTCACTGATCTCATACTTACAGCCGCAATGGCGGCTTTGTTTACATTTGAGGCCTGGGCGTGACGTCATCACATCGCGCCCGGGCCTCCGACGATCATAGAGATGACTGGTGACCATCTGGTCACCAGTCTTCTCTATGCTCATCACGTGACCCACCAACGATGCCGGAAGATTCGCTCCGGGTCCCCGATCGCACGGGAGAGCCCGGAGAAGCACCAGATGGCAGCGGGAGGTGGGGGTGTCCCCTCCCGCCGCCTATAAGAACGATCAAGCGGCGGAACCGCCGATATGATCATTCTTATGGTGCACAGAATCGCTGGTCCAAGAAAAGGATATCTGAATGATGCCTCTAGCTGCAGGCATCATTCAGATATCCCCCTACAAAGCCGAGGACGTCATATGACGTCCACCCAAGATGGGAGATCCCATCTGTGGACGTCATTTGACTATGGCTGGGTAGGGAAGTGGTTAAACTACAATCCTTCAAATTGAAGGCATGTGACTCCACTCTGTCTCGTGGTAAAAAAGAGGAAGCACACATAACCAATAAAGGAGATAAATTCGAAGGAGTCTCCAGCGAGAATAAATTGATCATTCTCACTAATGCATAAAAAATTGGTCATCTTAAATTAAAAAGACTGAAATCTCATGGTAAAAACTAAATATTCAAAGCAATAACCGCGAACTGGGGGAAAAAAACTTAGTTAGTTAGACTTACCGGTGACGGTATTTCTAAGAGCCTTTCAGGACAACCTTGGAGAGAGCGTAGCTCCGCCTCTTTAACAGGAAACACTTTCAGCCTTTAAATCCCTCCTCTTCCACCATGGCCTCAGTTATTGTGGTTTCCGACAAACTGGAAGAAAAAAGCACAGAACAACCACAACGACCATGATAGACACTTAATCAATACTTCTAAGATATATTAGGGAGGGAAATAGTGGTTGTCCTGAAAGGCTCTTAGAAATACCGTCACCGGTAAGTCTAACTAAGTTTTTCTCAAATCGCCTTTCAGGACAACCTTGGAGAGGATAACCGAGTAACTTACCCTAGGGTGGGACTACTGCCTGCAGTACCTTCCTGCCGAAGGCTTGATCTGCGGCAGACAGCAAATCCAACCTATAGTGCCGGAGAAAAGTTGAGTAGTTGGACCAAGTGGCAGCCTTGCAAATCTGATCAGGCGTAGCACCGGCCCTCTCGGCCCAGGAAACTGCTGTTGACCTTGTTGAATGAGCAGCAATACCTGAGGGAGGTATTTCTCCTTTAGCTTGGTAAGCTTCTGTAATTGCTTGTCTAAGCCATCTGCCTAATGTACTTTTGGAAGCTTTCTCCCCTTTGCGGGGACCTGAAAATACTACAAAGAGGGCATTTGTTTTTCTAAACTCTTTGGTAACTGCTAGAAACTGGAGCAGACATCTTCTCACATCCAGCGTATGGAAAGCTTCCTCTCCTGCATTGTTAGGGACTGAGGAAAAGGTAGGCAGGGTTATCTCTTGTGACCTATGGAAGGTTGAAGATACTCTTGGTAGGAAGGCTGGATCCGTCTGAAGGATCACTCGGTCTGGAAAGACCCTCAAAAAAGGTTCTGTAACCGCCAGAGCCTGGAGTTCACTGACTCTCCTTGCCGATGTAATGGCAACTAAAAAAATTGTTTTGAAAACTAAACTTCTTAAGGAAGTCTCTTGAAGGGGTTCAAACGGAGCTCCCGTGAGACCCTGTAAAACAACAGATAGATCCCAACTGGGAAAAACTTTAAGGACTATGGGTCTGTTCCGAGCCAAGGCCCTAAAAAATCTGGAAATTAAAGTTTCTTTGGACAAAGCTTTTTCAAAGTAAACTGAAAGAGCCGCAACTTGGGTTTTCAAGGTGCTGGCTGCCAATCCTTTCTCCATTCCTTCATGGAGAAACTCTAAAACTGAAACGACACTCTTGACTATAAAGTTTCTGGAAGAACACCAAGAATTGAATTTTTTCCATACTTTAAGGTAGATGGCCCTAGTTACCTCCTTTCTACTGGACAGTAGGGTCCTTACTACCTTATCTGAAAGTCCTTTGGCTTTTAGGAGGTCTTCTTCAGAAGCCAAGCAGTCAGATGTAGTCTGTCTGCTTCCGGATGGTTCACAGAACCCTGTGATAGTAAGTCCTTCCTGAGTGGTAGCCTCCAAGGAGGATTTGCGGCTAGGTTTAGAAGTGTCGCAAACCAAGGTCTTTTTGGCCAATATGGAGCAATCAGGATAAGACTGGTGTTCTCTTCCCTGAACTTTCTTAATACCAATGGGATTAGGGGAAATGGGGGAAAGGCGTAACACAGCTGGTAATGCCATGGGTGTGCTAGAGCATCTATTCCAACTGCCTGATCCCCTCTGTGGAGAGAAAAGAATTCTCGGACTTTCGTGTTTTGCTGGTTGGAAAATAGATCTACCTGGGGTTTCCCCCACTCTTTGGAGATCATGGAGAAAATCTCCTGGCTCAGACTCCATTCTGCTTCCACCACACTCCTTCTGCTTAGCAGATCTGCCAACAGATTCTGGGATCCCTTTAAATGAACCACTGATAAGGAGGTCACGTTTAGCTCTGCCCAGGACAACAACTGACTGGCTAACTCCATGAGACCTGGGCTCCTGGTTCCCCCTTGCTTTTGTACATAAGCTATCGCTGTTGTGTTGTCTGACAGAATTTGAACATGACGTCCTTTGACTGTCTGCTGAAAGGTAAGGAGGCCCAGAAATATGGCTTTTAACTCCCGCCAATTTGATGACTTCTTTGCTTCCCACTTGGACCAAGTTCCTTGAGCGGTTTGCCCTTCCAGATGAGCTCCCCAACCCCAAGCACTTGCGTCTGTTGTCAGACGTTTGTCCAGTGGAAACACCCACGAGAGACCCTTTGTCAGGTTGTTTGGGTTTCTCCACCACCAGAGTGCTCTTTTTACGTTTGATTTTAGTTTGAAGCACTTTTCCAGTGACTCCTGGTGTGACCAAACTTGTAGAATGTTCCTCTGGAGGGGTCTGGAGTGTAGCCTTGCCCATTGTACGGCTGGGATTGAGGCCGTGAGGAGGCCTAATACTGCCATAGCCAATCGGACAGATGTTGGGAGATTTGTCTGAATCTGACCCACTGCAGAGTAAATCTTCTCTATCTTTTCTTGGGGGAGAAAGACCTTTTGAAGAACTGAGTTTATGGTGTAGCCCAGAAACCTCATCTCCTGAGTTGGATCTAAGTTTGATTTGTCCAGATTTAGGAGCCAACCTAAATTCTTGAGATGAGTCCGTGACACTTGCAGGTTTGTCACAAGCTGATCCCTGGAATCTGCAAAAAACAGTAGGTCGTCCAAATATGGAATGACCGAGATCCCCCTCAGTTTCAGAGGCCCTAGGGCTTCTGCCATGACTTTTGTGAAAATCCTGGGCGAGGATGAAGGCCCGAATGGTAGGGCTGTGAATTGGAGATGCCATATTGACGTCCCCAGTTCGATGGCTAGGCGGAGAAATCTTTGGGAAGCCAGAGCTATCGGCACATGTAGATAGGCGTCCCTCAAGTCCAGGGACGCCATGAAGCAACCTGGAGTCAACAGCTTTGTAATGGAGTGGATTGTGTCCATACGAAAGTGCTTGTACCTTACTGATTTGTTTAAGATCTTCAGATTCAGAATCAGTCGGTACTTGCCTGAAGGTTTTTTTACCAAGAATATATGGGAATAAAACCCCTGGCCCTCCTGATGTTTTGGGACTGGAACAATCACTTCCTGTTGTATCAGATCCTGTAAGAGGGTCATCATAGCGGAAGCTTTTTCCTGATCCCGTGGTAGGGCTGTGACATAAAACCTGCTTGGGGGGCATTCCGAGAATTCTAGACTGTATCCCTGTGAAATGATGTTCCTCACAAAGGGACTTTTGGATACTTGGTTCCATTGAGGGAAAAAAGCTGACAGTCTTCCCCCCACTGGAGTAATGCTGTCATTTGTTTTTAGAAGCTTGGTCTGTAGGGAATCTAAAGAGCACTCCACCCCTTCCTCTACCTTTTTGGGAAAACCAAGGCTTTTTGTTGTCATCTTTTTTGAAGGATTGCTGAACAGAACGAAAATTCTTTTTAAACGGTTGCTTCTTTTTAGAAGGGAAAGCCTTCTTGTCAGCTGTTCTATCCAGCACAGTTTCTAGCTCTGGACCAAACAGCAAATCCCCCGAGAAGGGTAGGCCACAGAGTTTAATTTTTGAGGCTGTGTCACCCGACCATGTCTTTAGCCAGACTGGACGCCTAACTGAATTCACTAATGCTGCTGATCTAGCAGCCATTTTGATTGATTCAGCGGATGCATCTGCCATGTATTTTACCGCTTTCAAAATTAGAGGGAAGGATTCCAACAGGTCTTTCCTTGGAGTACCTGCCTCTACTTTTGAGGGTCTTTGATAGGAAGGGACCTTTTTCAGGGTCCTTCCATTCCTTTTTGATAGTGTCCGATATGACCCTATGGACTGGGAACACTCTTTGCTTGGAATCATCCAGACCCTGGTACATTTTATCATGTACTGAAAGATGTACCTTTTCCTCCTGAATATCCAGGGTAGTGTAGATTGCTTTTAAGAGATCATCCACATCTTCCAAAGATAATTTATATCTGGAGGTTTTGCCGTCATCTTCCTCTTCCTCCTCATCTGAGTCCTTGAGAGAGGGGAGAGTACTTGCCCCTTCGTCCCCAGAGTCCACACTCTCTGCTGGTCTAGAGGTGGAGGCTCTTGGGCTGGACGGTGGTTGCTGGGGTTCAGTTAAGACTGCTGGACTTAGCAGAGATTTAACCGAACCAAGAGAACTTGTAAGCTCTCTTACTGAGGAAAATAAATCCTTGAATTGCTGGGATGTTTCCTCTTCCACTAAGTCCTTAATGCAAGACCTGCACAT
Organism: Rana muscosa; assembly: GCA_029206835.1. Classification (NCBI taxonomy): domain Eukaryota; kingdom Metazoa; phylum Chordata; class Amphibia; order Anura; family Ranidae; genus Rana; species Rana muscosa. Next base: position 3,165,610 of record CM055124.1, on the reverse strand, counting down.
AGCTTTTTGCCATGAATCCCTTAAAGGATTTTTGCAGGAGGGACACTTCCTCTGGCTTGGTGGGTTTACATGTTTGGTTTTTGCTACAGCTTTCTCCTGAAACGAGATAAACAATAGAAATTCACCTAATGTCCTAGCCACACCTAACCAATTAGTGTCATTTAGGCCACCACCAAAGATAGAAAAGAAGTGTCCCAGTGAAAACAACCACCAATGTCCAAGCTGTAGCAGGTCAGAGAGAAGTAACCACCGACCGTACAGCAGCAGGCTCCCTTAAGGGAGGAAACAAACAAAACAACACAGCAAAAAAGACTCATTTGGATAAGAATAAAAGGCACCATTGTACCCCTCTTACCTGAGCCTGACCGGAGCTTAGGGCGCCTGCTTCCGCCATCGCTGTCTGTCTCTCTTCCATCTTGTCGAGAGCGCAGCTGGGTTATACACACAGTGTGTGTTTTAAATTTTCCTGGTTCCCGCGTCATCCACGTAGGCCGGAAACGGAAGCGCCGGTCGATAGACCCGCCCCCTAGTCTCTGCGTTCCAAGCGCTGGGAACCACTAGCGCCACGCCCCCACAGGAAACCGCATCGCCGGAACTGACGTCACCCGCCAGCCAGGACCCGGAACCGTCATGCGATTCGCGCCGCTGACCTGCAGCGGCAACCGCTCGGCTCCTGGAGCCTTACCGCGGATTCCGGGCACAAGATGCTGCGTCTCCTGTGGGTCCTTTACTCCCCTGAGCAGGCGAGACTGGGGACTCCGGAACACCCCCCGCTTGCGGTGGAGGGGGTGCTGGGATGGTCACTGGTACAAGTACCAAATAAAAGCTGCACACCAGGCAGAAAAAAAGAAAGGTAAGCCTTACTGCTTCCCCCTTGGAAAGAGCGTAGCACCCTGGTTCCCACCTGTTGCTTCCACCATGGCGGAGGAAACACAATAACTGAGGCCATGGTGGAAGAGGAGGGATTTAAAGGCTGAAAGTGTTTCCTGTTAAAGAGGCGGAGCTACGCTCTCTCCAAGGTTGTCCTGAAAGGCGATTTGAGAAAAAAACTAATATAAATATGTGCAAATACCTGGAATATTATATGAATCAAAGTAAGAGAGACCACAAATCCAGATATTGCACATATATCACCCTTAAGTAATAAACAATTTCATTTATAATCATTTAGAACTTCAAAAATTATATGGACAGAGATATAGAGATATAGAGAGAGAGATATAGAGAGAGAGATATAGAGAGAGAGATATAGAGAGATAGAGAGATAGAGAGATAGATATAGAGAGATAGAGAGATAGATATATAGATATAGAGATATAGAGATATAGAGAGATAGAGATAGAGATAGAGATAGAGATATAGAGATAGATATAGAGATAGATATAGATATATACATAAGATGTATATATAAGAACATGTAATATATTGCCTGGAAAAAACAGGGTTGCTGCCAGGGAATCACATCAAGTGCACATACCAAGAAAATCAGGTCAACTAAACATATTTAGGAATTGTCAATAAAGGCATTTAATTCAACCTCTACATTCAACCCAAAAAGGAGTGTAGCATCTCGCCTGGATATGCTATGTATCTTGGAGTCTCCTCTCCATTATGGAGTATATCTATCTATGCCTAGAAAGATGGTTTTGGCAGGGTTTTTATCGTGGACTTCTAGATAGTGCCGCGATACTGGATGCTTGGGGAAACCAGTGAGTATATTAGTAATATGCTCATTTAGCCTAACACGGAGAGGTCGCTTGGTCCTGCCCACATATTGCAGCCCGCAAGGGAACTGGAGCAGGTAAACGACCCTCTCCATGGAGCAGGTGATAAAAGAAGTAATCTCAAACTCTTCTGCAGATGACCCAAACCTATTGGTGCGCCTATGGGTGCACCCACTCAGTGAACACACCCTGCACCTCCTGCATTGATAAAAACCTAACATATATTCAAAGAAACCCCTCCTAATAGGGGGGGGGGGGATCTAGAATATTGGGTGCAACTCTCCCTCTAAGGGATGGAGCACCCTTATAGATGACCTGTGGTCTACGGCAATACTGATTTCAAGACCTGATCATTCGTAAGGATGTGCCAATGTTTTTTGATAAGTTTCTTGACACCCATATGTTGGACAGAGTACGTAGTGATGAAAGGGATAGAAGGTACTCTCCCAGTCCTTTCTGGCCTATATTTTAGAAGGTCATTCCTATCTAGTAATGCAACCTCATCCAAAGTGTTCTTAAAGGGAGGTTTCAGGATATCCCTTTTCTAAGAAGCGGGTGGTTAAAACTTACGTTTGAGTGAGAAATTCACTATGGTTTGTACAATTACGTTTTAACCATATGTACTGACTTTTAGGTACCGAATTTAGCCAAGCAGCATGACGACAGCTACCGACAGGAATATAAGAATTCCTGTCAGTATCCTTGAAGAAAGTGGATGTCACAAAGGAACCATCCTTAATACTAGGGATGAGCCGAACACCCCCCGGTTCGGTTCGCACCAGAACCTTCGAACCGACCGAAAGTTCACGCAAACGTTATAACCCTATTAAATACAAATGGATGCAAACGTTAAATATCTAAAGTGCTAATTAGAACGACTAATATGCATGTTATTGTCCTAAAAAGGGTTTGGGGACCCGGGTTCTGCCCCAGGGGACATGTATCAATGTAAAACGAAGTTTTAAAAACAGCCGTTTTTCGGGAGCAGTCATTTTAATGATGCATAAAGTGAAAAAAAAAAAAAGTGGGAGGTGTCTAAAGTATGCCTGTGAAGTGGCATGTGTTTCCCGTATTTAGAACTGTCCCTGCACAAAATGACATTTGTAAAAGGAAAAAAAAAAGCCATTTAAAACTGCTTGCGGGTTTAATGTAATGTCTGGTCCTGGTAACATGGATGAAACTGAGAAAAATGGCATGGCTACCCCATCACCCCCCACCCCCCCTACCTCAGCCCATTAAAAGCCCCTTTGGGTCTTGTATGGATATTAAGGGGAACCCCGCACCCAAAATAAAAAAAGGCCCTATATACTCTGAACAGCAGTATACAGGCGGTACAAACAAGACAGGGACTGTAGGTTTGTTCTTAAGTAGAATCTGTTTGTAAATTTTGAACAGGTACATTGTTTAAGTGTAGCTCCAGCCAAAAAATCTATTTTTAAGCTTTTTGGGAAACATAGATAAGGGTTATCACCCCTGTAACATTTGTTTTGCTGTCTGTGCACCTGTTCAGAACATTTCACCTCACTTTCTGTCCCAATGACAAATGTTTTTGAAAAGTGGGGTTTTTATTGAAACAAGGATTGGTGATAAAGCACCAGTAGAGAGGAGACACCTTTTTCCCATATTAACTCTTACAGAAGAGAATTTCCCTTCCTAGGGGTAGATTTCCTCTCACTTCCTGTTGTCTCCTTCCGTTTGCAAGTAGGAGTCATTTTTAAGTTGGATGTTTGAAAGTAGGGGCCTGCCGTATATACTCTGCTGAAGTTTGCCCCTTACATGTTGGTGTTGCCACAACACTGAGCCCTCAGTTACTCTTGGTGGACACTGGAACGCCCTGCTGTGAACTATTATATCAGGAATTGTAATTACATGCCATTGTTGAACAGTGGTAGGAAAAATTGGGCCTTTGGTGGTGGTGCTACAACACTGTCAGCCCTCACAGTTACTCTTGGTGGGCGCATGAATGGGCCCTACTGTAAATTATTACATCAATTGTAATTGCATGACCCTGTTGAAGAGGGGCAGAAAAATTGTGCCTTTGGTGGTGTTGTTGCCACAACACTGTAAGCCCTCACAGTTACTCTTGGTGGGCGCAGGAATGGGCCCTGCTGTGAATTATTAGATCAAAAATTGTAATTACACGCCCCTGTTGAACAGGGGCTGAAAAATTGGGCCTTAGGCACTGGTGCCACAACACTGCAACCCCTCACAGATACTGTACTTGGAGCACAGCAATGAGCCCTGTTTCAAAGTATTGCATAAAAAAATTGTAATTACACGCCCCTGTTAAACAGGGGCTGAAAAATTAGGCCTTAGCCACTGGTGGCGGCACCCAGAAACAAAAATGTTCTTCCAAGCTATCATCAAAAAACGGATCATTGAGGAAGGAGGATAGTCAGTCAACATAACAGGACAGTCACTCAGCATCAGCATAGGCAGTCTTGAAGGGATGTGACATTTCAAAATAAATTATTCTGTTATATCAGCTTCAGGTGCTTGGTAGCTGGTGGTGATCCAAGACTGGTTCATCTTTATGAAGGTCAGTCGATCAACTGAGTCGGTGGACAGGCGCACCCTGTGATCCGTGACAATGCCTCCAGCAGCACTGAATGCGCGTTCCGAAAGAACGCTGGATGCAGGACAGGCCAGTAGCTCAATTGCATACTGTGCAAGCTCTGGCCAGTGATCCATCCTCAAGACCCAGTAAGCCAGAGGAGAAAGCTGTCCAAGTCTGACCTTGCCCCTAGGTATTCCTGCACCATGTATATCAGACGCTGGCGATGGTTGCTGGAACTGATCATACCTTGGGGCTGCGGACTAAAAAAATTGTCTGAACGCATCGGTCAGACAGCCACCTTCTCCACCGCTCCTTCTGCTACTGACCGAAGCCTCAGCAACTTTGTCCAGGAGTTTGTAACCTCCCAGTCTCTGGGAACGCGTTGCATAGACCATTCTGCAAGGCCTCCCGGAGTTGTCCCATCCTCTGCTCCCTCTGCGATGGCAAGATAAGGTCCGCAACCTTACCCTTGTACCGTGGAGCAAGGAGAGTGGCCAGCCAGTAATGGTCCCTCTCCTTGATCCGAAGAATACGAGGATTCTTCCGCAGACTTTGCAGGATCAGGGAGGCCATGCAGCGTAGGTTAGCTGAGGCATTTGGTGCGCAGTCCTCTGGGTCACTAAGGACGACATGATCCGCAGCCACCTCCTCCCAGCCACGTACAAGTCCACGGGTTTTTTGGGACTGTAAATCATCCCTAAAAGACTGCTGCTGTTGATGCCAAGTGCCATGCTCCACCTCCATGCTGACACAATCCTCCTCCTCCTCTTCCTGTGTGATGGGTGGGACAGAAGGAACACTGTCTGGGTAAAGGAGGCCTTGAGAGGCAAGGAAGTTCTCCTCTTCTTGCCTCTGTTCTGCCTCAAGTGCCCTGTCCATTATTCCACGCAGCGTATGCTCCAACAGGTGGACAAGAGGTACAGTGTCACCGATGCATGCACTGTCACTGCTCCCCATCCTCGTGGCCTCCTCAAATGGTGCCAGGACAGTGCATGCATCCCTGATCATGCCCCACTGGCGTGGTGAAAAAAAAACCGAGCTCCCAGGACCCTGTCCTGGTGCCGTAGTCGCACAGGTACTCATTGATGGCCCTCTGCTGCGTGTGCAGCCACTGCAGCATGGCCAACGTCGAGTTCCACCTGGTGGGCATGTCACATATAAGGCGGTTCTTGGGCAGGTTCAACTCCTTTTGCAGCTCAGCCAGCCGAGCACTGGCATTATATGATCTGCGGAAATGCACACAGACTTTCCTGGCCTGCCTCAGTACATCCTGTAAGCCTGGGTACCTGCCCAAGAACCGCTGCACCACCAGGTTAAGGACGTGAGCCACACAGGGCACATGGGTCAGTTGTCCCTGTCGGAGGGCGGAGAGGAGGTTGGTGCCATTGTCGCAAACCACTATTCCTGGCTTAAGCTGGTGTGGCATCAACCACCTCTCAGCCTGCCCCTGCAGAGCTGACAGAACCTCTGCCCCAGTGTGGCTCCTGTCCCCCAAACACACCAGCGCAAGCACGGCATGGCATCTTTTTGCCTGTGTACTTGCGTAGCCCCTTGAACGCCTACGGAGCACCGCTGGTTCTGAGGACAAAGCACAGGAAGAGGCCATGGAGGAAGAAGAAGGAGGGGGTGGAGGAGAGAGGCGTGTCACAACCAGTAGTAGCATTTTGGAGGCGTGGCAGCGGAACGACCTTCAACACTACTGCACCTTGTCCTGCATCCTTCCCAGCTGCCAAAGAGTGACCCAATGGGCCGTGAGAGAAAGGAAACGTCCCTGTCCATGCCTGCTGGACCATGAGTCAGCAGTAATATGCACCTTACCGCCGACCGCCCTGTCCAGCGAGGCATGGACATTGCCTTCCACATGCCGGAATTGCCTTCCGTGAGAAAAAGTGGCGTTTGGGAACCTGCCACTGGAGGAACCGCACATTGCACAAACTCACGGAAGGGGGCAGAGTCTACCAACTGAAAAGGCAGCAGTTGAAGCGCTAGCAATTTAGCCAAGCTAGCATTCAACCGCTGGGCATGTGGATGGCTGGGAGTGAACTTCTTTCGACGGTCCAGCAGCTGGGGCAGGGAAATTTGCCTGCTATAATCGGACGTCAGTGTACTGCTAGCAGACTGCCCGCAAGTACTTGGCTGTGACACACCTAATTCTACACCTTCATTCCTCTCAGTGCAGGTTTCATAGAGGACTGAAGGTACAGTGGGGTTGGAGATCCCAGCTGATGAGGAGCAAGGAGAGGTCCGCTTTGTTCTTTGGTATGGGTCTTTAGGCTGCATTCACACCTGAGAGTTTTGTAGCCCTAAGCCTGAAGCTACAAAACGCTAGAGGGGAAAAAATACATTATTCTCTATGGAGATGGTTCACATCTCCACTCAAAAACGTCTGAAGCCGAACGCCTGAAGCTCAAAACAAGTTCCGGACCCTTTTTTGTCGCGCGAATCGGGCAGATTGGGCGTTTTAGGATTCATATAATGTAATGGAAACGCCTGATTCAAGCGTCTACCGCGACAACAAGCGTTTCGACGGGCGCAAATTCGCGTGACAAAACGACGGTAAAAACGCTCGAAGCGCTACGCTCAGGTGTGAATGCAGCCTAAAGGTACGCTTGCCAATGAGCTGCATGGCAGGTCAACATATGTCTGGTAAAGCATGTGGTGCCCAAGCGGCTGATGTTTTGGCCACGCGAGATACGCTTGAGACATATGTTGCAAACAGCAGCGGTGCGATCTGATGCACTCGACTCAAAAAAGGCCCACACCAAAATAACTTTTGGAATAACGGGCAGAGGCAGCGCCCTGCATGGGCGGAGCTCTGCGGTGTGATTCAGTTGGTGTGCTGCCCTTACGCTGGCCCCCGGAGGGCATCCTCCCTCATTGGAGATGTGCCTCCTCCTCATCCTCCTCTCCTATCAGGCACCCACGTGGAGTCCGTAACCTCATCATCCCCTCCCTCCTCATCACTGGAGCCAATCTGGCAGTATGCTGCAGCTGCTGGAACATGACTGCCAGATTACTGTCCTTCTTGAGCATCCCCTCTCTCTGCTCTCACGCTACTGCCTTCCTCTAGCTGGGTATCATCTTCAGACCCTTCGAAATGCTGGGCATCCTCCTGGAGCATGTACCCAACACTGTGCTCAAACAGTTCGGGGGACTCCTTCCCTAGACCCACCGTGTCCTCCTGAGGAGTGACTGATGATGACATTGATACGAGGGAAGAGGACGCTTTGGCAGCTGCTTTGCCAGTACCCTGAGCCTGGGTGAGAGAGGATGAGGCAGATGAGGAGGGCTTGGTCATCCACTCTACCAAGTCTTCGACATGATGCGGCTCAAAACGTCCAGCTGCCGAAAATGAGGACAAGCGTGTCCCATGGCGACGTGCCGATGACGATGCACCGCGTCCACGACCAGCACTGGTGTCTCTAGACACAGAGCCTGCTTGCCCTCTTTTATTGGCTCGTGACTGTCTGCCTCTCCTTGTTGGCCTTCCAGACATAGTAATGGCCTGCAGGGAGATGGGAAAACCATCAATTGGGTAGTGTATATTGAGCTGGAGGCACACAACACCCACTAACTGCTGCAAATGCCTGAGAAAAGAACACTGTCCCTGCCTGCCTATCTAGCTTAGAGAACAGCAATAAACAGCAACTCCTGCAGATGCCTGAGAAAAGAACACAATGTAGAACACACTGTCCCTGCCTATGTAGCTCTTTCCCTGCACGCCGGAACACACTGCACAAGGCCGCCGTGCTGGCGGCCTTTTATAGTGTGGGGCATGTACTAAACCCCCCTGAGCTATGATTGGCCACAGGCATCCTGCCTGTGGCCAATTATGGCTCTCCTCGCGGCCGGCGCTGTGATTGGCCAAGCATGCGGGTTCACAGTGCATGCTTGGCCAATCACAGCGCCGGGATTGCACTGCGATGGTGCAGTGTATTGTGGGCCGTTCGCATCACTAGAATTTGGCACGAACGGCCCATAACGGTCGATCTTCGAACGATCGAACAGCCGATGTTCGAGTCGAACGTGTGTTCGACTCGAACACGAAGCTCATCCCTACTTAATACCAATCTTAAAGTCCAAAAAATTAATTTTTTCTTTGCTTGCCTCAAAGTTGAAGAAAATTCCTCTGGTGTTAACATTGAGCTCTTCCATACAGCTGCCATCCCATAGGAGGAGGTCGTCATCTATATACCTGGCCCACAGCACTACCTGAGGTTGCTGCTGGGCATAGACAATGTCCTCCTCCTACAGGGCCATAAACAGGTTTGCCAAACTGGGGGCATACTTGGCCCCCATGGCGACTCCCCTGTCTTGCCTGAAGAACTGATTGTTGAACTAGAAATAGCTCATTGAGGCTGCAAAAGAAAGCAGCTCCAGGATCTATGTAATCTGTTCAAAGAGTTCCGAGTAACGTCTTAAAAGTATTCTACAGCGAACCCAGATTGTGCGGAATGACAGTGTATAGGGACGCGACGTCGGCAGTCACCATCCACATACCTGATCTGGGCGTATGTTCAGCCAGAATATTGATAACGTGACGCGAGTCCCTAAGATGTGAAGGCATCCTAGATAACAGCAGTTGCAAGAAGTCAATGTACCTGCCCACCCGAAACGTGATGGAATCAATACCACCAATAATTGGACGTCCCGGGGGGCAAGTAGGGTGCTTGTGTATTTTAGGGAGGTAATAAATTACCGGTGTACGTGGTGCTGTAGGTACCAAGTACTCCCTTTTTTATTGAGTATCCCTAAATCAGACCCTTTTTTGTTCTAAAATTTCCAATTCCTTCTTATATGTGGCCTTAGGATCTGAAGGCAGGGGGGTATAGGTATCCCGATCACTCAGGATTCTATGCATCTCTGCAAGATAATCTTTTTTGTCCAAAACTATGATCCCTCCGCCTTTATCGGCTGGTCTAATGACCAGCCCCTTGTTCTCACATAGGGAATCCAGACCAACATTTAAGGCCTTATTTGTATGCACCCTCTTTATAGGCAACAAATCCAGATCTCTGAGCACCACATCCTTGAAAACTTTCAAAGTTGGGGCCAAGGCTCCTTGTGGATTAAATTATGATGCATTAGATAATCCAGACTGGGTAAAGCTCTGTGATGTACTAATGGCAGTCTGGGTAGGATTGGAAATAAAATGTTGTTTAATATTTAACCTACGTATGAACTTAAGGAAATCCATATAGGTTTGAAATTTATTTAACCTACGAGGAGGGGCATATTTCAGCCCCTTGTCCAATACTTGTTTTTCAGCGTCAGTTAAAACCACTGTACTTAGGTTAAAAATCCCAGCTCCCATCATAGCCTTTGCATTTTTTGCTCGTATCCGTTTACCCCCTCTTGTTCCTCTCTTGTGTCTCCTGAGCATTTGACGCCCTGATTTGGTTTGTGAAAACCCCAATGTTGACCATCCTGATTGGATGGCCCAGGGCTGTCAAAAGCCTCAGGGACACCAGAGTTCGGATACTGTGGTTGATTGGAATAACAGCTCTTAGTATGATCAAAATGGACCAAAGGTCCATCTCGGTCACTAAGCAGGAAGAAATTATTAGACCTCTCATTATTATATTCAAAATCATTCCTACGATCAGATGGACCAGGAGGTTCAAAGTGGTAAAGTATGAAACCTGATTTCTCCATATGGTTGGACCTAGGGCCAAATTGTGGGCCATAATTATGGCCTTGTATCCACCCCTGATTGGAACTATAAGGGGGGGGGTGGTGGTCCATTTCTATAGCCACCTCCTGTATGGGCCCGATTTTGATTGGACACTGAAATTCCATAGCCAGAACCCCGACCACAACTGCCATATGGCACATGACCTGGTCTCCGAGGAAATCGTGGTGGAAGCGGTGTCTGTTGGGGTTTGGATCCACCTCTACCCCCACCACCATGTCTATGGGGGGACTGGTAGGAACCACGTCTCCCCTTGGGGGGTGGGCCTGAACGCCCACCATTTGGGTGCTTGATGGTGGGCTGAGAACCAGGAGGGGGAGGGCCATTGGCACCATCCTGTGGTGCAGAAACCTCCATCTCATTATTAGAATTGGATTGTTCAGCTAAAAGCTTCTTCTGCAATTCGAAGACATTACCTCCCTGGTAATCAGCCAGGTCCCTATTATATTTTTTCCTTTTTTTCGATTTTTGTTCTGTCCTCTCTCCAAAATCTTTTTTTTTTGTTTATATTTTCTTTATTGATTTTCTTCAACCTTATACATAACAGTGAGTATACATATGCTTTAATAATTTTCATCCTTTCTATTGACAAGATAATAATAACACGCATTTGTATAATTAACACCTTTTTCTTTCTATTAAACCTTTTTCCCCCTCCCTCCCCCCGATTCTATGGTTTCTCTTACTAGGGTTTCTATCTTTTCCTTTTTCACACATTATTTATTTTGTTTTTATATAATTTTTTTCCTTCTTCTGCTTACTGCATTACTTCTATTTTACGGAGGGTACCCCATACTTTCTAACCATGGTTTCCACACTTTTTCGAACTCTAATATTCCTTCTCTTAGTGTAGGCTACTTTCTCCTTCCATATTGTTTCCGTGACTATGTTAACCCAATCTTTTACCGACGGCGGTCTCTCTGCTTGCCATCTTTGCGCAATTAATTTTCTTGCGTGGAAGAGACACCTGAGCACTGCTTTTATTGTATTAGCCTCCTTGCTTATTCCCTCCCCTAATCCCAAGATACACAGTCTAGGTTCCCTTTCTAATGTTATTTTATATATCCTATTTATGGTGTTAAGGACCTCTGACCAATATCTGGATAATTTGGGGCATCTCCATATCATGTGCATCAAGTCCCCCATGCCCCGACACCTGTGACACCCTGCATCTATCCTCCACCCAAACCTAAAGAGCCTTTTTGGTGTATAGTACGTCCTATGTAGCAGCATCAGATATGAGAACTTTTGTGCGGGCGGAATTGTTACCAGGTGTCCCCTCTCTAATATCTTCTTCCACTGCCTCTCTGATATGGGCCCTAGGTCTTCTTCCCATTTGCCCTTACTTTTGAGGAGTTCGGGGCCCTCAATACTTCCTTTACATATATGTGGATAGATTTCAGAAATAAAGCCCCCAGTCCTACGCCGATTATCCAGTCTCTGGAGAATAGGAGATTTACACCAGGCTGGCCCTGTCCTATCAAACTGAACGTTTAAAGCGTGTCTAATTTGAAGATATCTATAAAATGTGTATCTAGGAACATCATATTCCTCTCAGTTCAGTGAAGGTTTTTAGGGTACTTCCCTTATACAACTGGGCTAGCCTGACTATCCCCTTTACTTCCCATTCCTTAATTTTCCCCACCGCCTCCAACTCCTGAAGATTCCTTTTGTCCCAGAGAGTCGCGTATTCTGTTACTCCACCTTGTCCTATTGATTTTACTTCTTTCCATACTTATGGCCATCTTAGCCGTAGGGGATCTATAGGCAAATGAATTGGCCTCCAGTACCTCCATCATTATTTTATGGGGTGCCCCCACTGTCATTAGTCCCCCATTTATATCTCCTCCTGGCTCTGATCTTCCTCCTATATGCTGCAATTGTGCTGCCAGAAAGTAGCACCGAGGGTGTGGCACTGCCATACCTCCCTCCCTTGTTGATAGCTGTAGGGTTTGCAACCTTATCCTAGACTGACCTCCCTTCCATATTAGTTCTCTAAATAATGTATCGATTTTCCTGAACCATTTGTTACGTATCCATATTGGCGTATTATGTAAAAAGTACAGTAACTGTGGCATCCACAGCATTTTAATCAGGTTACATCTCCCTGCGACTGATAATGGGAGACGCCGCCATATTTGGATTTTTTTTTTAAATTTAGATAATAATATAGTTCCCCCTACTATCTATTTATTAGGGTCGGTCGTTATATGTATTCCCAAGTAGTTCATTGTATCAACTATTTCAAATTGAGGGGTTTCTACGGAGGTTTGGTTTACAATCAGGTCCACCGGCATCAAAGCAGATTTCTCCCAATTTATAATCAATCCTGAGAGTCTTCCAAATTCTCTAAAAATATTCATTGCCTGCTTGAGCGAGTGATCTGTGTCCCCAAGGAAGAGGAGAACATCGTCCGCATAAAGTGCGATTCTCTCCTCCCCGGTTGGTCTCACAAATCCCTCCATTTTTGTATTAACTCTTATAGCAGTCGCCAATGGCTCCATTGCTAATGCAAAAAGCAGGGGGGACAACGGGCACCCCTGCCTTGTGCCTCTCTCCAATTGAATCTTGTCTGAATAATCATTGTTAACTCTAATTTTCGCAGTGGGATCTCTATATAATATTTTTATCCATCTAATAAACACTGGGCCGAAGCCAAATGCTCCTAAAACATGCCAAATATACCCCCACTCCAGGCTGTCAAAGGCCTTAACCACATCTAAAGACATAACTTCTCTTGCGCCAATATTCTCTGTTGGGGTTTGTAAGTTAAGAAAAACCCTCCTGATATTCATACTATTTGACCTACTGGGAATAAACCCAGTTTGATCCTGGTGTATAAGTCTTGCGATGATTTTATTTAACCTAGCTGCCATTATTTTGGCTAATATTTTGGCATCTGAACAAAGGAGAGAAATAGGTCTATATGATGTGGTTTCTAACGGGTCTTCCCCTTCTTTGTGCAGGACTACGATTGTTGCCTCTGTCATTGATATAGGCAATTTCCCCTCTTCCCTTGCCCAGATCAACATTTTAAGTAGTTCTGGAAGTAACACTTTTCCATAATATTTGTAGGTTTCTACAGGGAGACCATCAGGTCCGGGCCGATTTCTGGTTGGCCATCTCTGCAACTGCCAACTGTATTTCTTCAAGAGTTATTGGGGCCTCCATTCCCTCTTTTTCTACTTCAGTAAGAGTCTGCATTTCTATGTTCCTAAAAATAAAAAATTCCAATTCCTCCTCTCCTGCAGCCCCCCGCAATTTGTATAGGTTATTGTAGTATTCTCTAAATGTGTCTGTAATCACTGACACCCGAGTTGAGATCTCTCCACTTGGGGTTTTTATTGTGGGTACTGCGGAGGGGAGGAATTAGTTCTCACTAGGTGTGCCAACATTCTTCCAACGTTTTCTCCCTATTCTCAGATTTTTTTTGTCATTACTACTTTATATTCCTGTTGCTTATTCAACCATATTCTGTGTTTCTCTGGTGTTGGATTTTCAACGTATTCCTTCTCTGCATTCACCAATTCCTTTCTAATCCCATTCTCCCACTCTCGATAGCTTTTTAATTTTAGCCACTTGAATACATATACCCCTGAGGAATGCTTTCAATGCATCCCAACATTACTCCCTGTGTGACAGTTCCTTCGTTGAATTCTATGAACTCTTTTAATTTAGATAGTATCTCCTCTGGATTCCCAATTACTTCAAACCATAGCGGATTCATCTTTCATACACTGATAGATCTATCCCCTTCTAAGTTTACCGAAACCGTCACTAACGAGTGGTCCGACACCCCTCTTGGCTGATATACTATATCCTTTATTATCTGGGATGCTTCCGCATTACCCAGAACTAAGTCTATCCTAGAGCGTGTGGAATAGGAGCTTGAAAAACAAGAGTATTGTAAACGCATCTGGGTTCCTCAGTCTCCACAAATCAAATAACCCAGTTTCCTGTAAAATCTGATGCAACCGACTGAGGCATTCTGCACCCTTCCCCCTGGAAACCTATCCCATTTTTTTATTTATAACCTAATTGTAGTCCCCCACTGCTCTAACTGGTATCCTAGTTTTATCCAACATAAACTCCACTAATTTATATATAACTTCCGGTTTAAAGGGAGGGGGGGGGATATAAATATTTGCAAGAACATATTCTCTATTGCACAGTAAAAGGAAAATATAACGCCCCTCTTCATCAATACTGATCTGTCTACAGGTAAACACCACCCCCCTCTTAACTAGTACTGATACACCTCTTGAATAGGAGGTGTGCACTGAGTGGTATTGATGTTGGAACTTCCTACTTTGGACTTGTTGCTTGGTATTTTTAGTCAGGTGTGTCTCCTGTAGACAGATCAGTCCCACCTCATACATTTCTAGCATATCAAATACTGCAGCTCTCTTAGCAGGGGTACCCAACCCACGGACATTCCAGGACCCCATTTTCATTACTCTAGACTGCATATAAAAGTCCAAACATTTATAAAGGAGCAAAACAATTACATCAGGGGCTTTCCAACATAGATCATAAAGCTCTCATAATAATACTCTATAATTAAAACTTTTTCCTTCTCCCCATACCACATAGTGCCTAAATGTTCCTTTTTAACTTGGAGTATAAAAATGCGATTCTTTTTCCCCCCTTTGCGTCTAGTTTACTTAATTGTTTTGCCATTGCTTTGTGAAGTAACTATACATTTTCCTGTAAAATATGCTACATGTGTATATGTAAATTTTTCTCTTAATACAAAATGTGCTGTATATGTGTGTGTGAATTTTGACCCTTAATAAATTCAAACCCTTTAGTGTCCCTTGTAATAACATACTTTGATATCATACTGTCGTGGCATTATTGGTTGTTTGCAGAGCACACAGCCCATAATTCCTGTGCTAAGCACACATCAGATTTCATCTTTTTGCAATAATGCTATCTTTAAGTTAAGTTCCACTCACCGTTCATTCCATCATTCATTCAAGGAAAGCACCAACACAGATCTTATCGTCAAGTCATCTCAGAGCAGAGTGTCTAGCCGACGCCCCCTCAAGGATTTTTATTAGCCTCAAAAGATCTCAGACAGGAGGTGATTGGCTGCAGCAACCAATCCCCTCCCCCATGGGCGGGGACATCACAGGATGTCCCTTCCACACAGGAAAATGGGAATACAAGGACATCCCTTCCAACAGGAAATGCCGTACATGAATCCCACTCAAGAAATATAGCTTAAAGGATTCAATACAATAATACAATAACGTATGATGGCTAAATTTACCATTGATAGGAATCCTTATTCTGCGCTATTCCATAGAATAACGCATATTAAGATTATACTATTATTGAATGGGGGAGGGAGGCCATCTGCAGACACGCGCTACGAATCCCCACCAATGTTGATCAGACACAGCAGAGACAAGAGCACGCATCTGCTCATAACCAAAGATGTTGTTGCAGAGCGAGCATATCCCCTCCTTAACGACCGTCCATGCTAATGCACAGAGGGCCCCCGTTGGCGGACATATCCGCACCCTGCAAACATCACACTCCAACCTCAAGACGTTTTCCCCTATCAGACGGGATTCAGCCAGCCTCAGACTACCCCAATCAGCTCTTTTAGAGCGGGTTGCGGAAGTACTAACACTGGGTGACACTATGACAATACATATTAAATACATCTTCATAAAAATCTCCACAACAATACCACCTCATCCCTCCCTCTATTCTCCCTCCCTACACCTTTCAAGGTAAACCATCCAAGTGTCTCTTCTCCAAGTTAAAATGTCCCATCACTTTATTGGCAGCTGATCTTTTTTGTCCTCCAACCATACCGATGCTCCTTCGGGGGTATCAAAAAATTGAGTTCCTCCTAATGCTACCACCCGTAGCCACACTGGATACAGTAATGCATACATAACATTAAATGTTTGCAGTTTGTTTGACTTCTATGAAACCCGCCCTCTGCTTCTGCAAATAGGGTGAAAAATCAGGGTACATTGAAACCCTAGTTTCACCAAGCAAAATATTCCCCATCTCTCTACTCTCTCAATAGGGTTACTTTATCCCGATGATTAGGAAATTTCATTAACATTGATCGGGGATATCCTCCCGAGGGGGGGGGGGCTGGAGGGGACTCTGTGCGCTCTATCGAGAATTGTTGCGAGAAACATTCTCTTCCAAATAACTTTATAAACCAGTTTTCCAAAAACTCTATGGGATTAGTCCCTTCGCACTTTTCCGGCAATCCCACCAGTCTTACATTATCCCTTCGAAGTCTATTTTCCATTTCATCCATTTTCTCGTCAAACGTGGTCATCTGTTCTTTCAATGTTTTAACCTCTTGTTTTACCGGGTATAATTCATCCTCTATTTGAGAGATCCTTCCTTCTGCATCAGTTATCCTCTCATTTGTTTTCTGAAGCTCAAGTTGCATGGAGGTCAGTTCCTCTTTAATACCCTTCATTTGATCACATACCTCCCCCAATGACTGTTTACATGCATTGACCACCAAAAACACATCATTTAAGGAGGGGGTTCCTTCTGCAGAGATAGTTGGAGCTGGATCTATCTCAGTCCCTTTATCGGCCATGCCCGTTTTTTTATTGGTGCTTTTAACTGTGGCTGCTGCCGTTTGTCCTTGGCTTCCTTGACTTTTTCTATCTGCTGTTCCTTTAGCCTGGACCAGCGGCCCCCTTTAGTTGGAGTATAATCTGGAATATGAGCAAATTTCTCCAATTTAGCAGCAACTGCTGTAGCCTGGCTACTCTTAGCTGACCGCAAGGATTGTGGGTCCCACATTCTCCTGGCTGACATTCTCATCCCCTTTTCTCCGTGTTGACATGATATCGGGGTCTATTCTTTAGTCCAGCCACTGTATTTTATGGGCAGTTTATATAAAAAGGCAGTTTGGCAATTCTCTAAAATCTTTAAAAGAGATTGTGATCTCTTTATATTCACTACTATCACTGAGTGTACCAAGTTTATCCTTAATGGTTTTTATTGCTTCATCAAGACGTAGAAGTTTGGTATTTTTTCTCTCAATGAGGAATCTGAGGAAATTAATTCCTGCAGTGGTAAAATATTTAAACCAATCTTCTAATTGGGCTTCACCCTTCTGTGGACTAACCTCCCATCTGAGGCTCCTGGGGATCATACCATTCTTAACATATGTCTCCAGGTAGGCAATATCCCACTGGGTATGAGTCTCCGAGACCATGAGGTTCTTGAGACGCATAAACAGTCCACTGAGGTCGCCTTCCTCATTTTTATATAATTCAAACACACCATCAGTGTTTACCACCCTGGAGGCTCTGTATTCAAAGATATCCATATCTAATGTGGACAAAGGACAATAACTAAATAAGTGTGAACTAATGTCAGAAACCAATATACCACAAATAAACGTGTAAACGTGTAAAAAACACAAAATGACTTGTGAAGAAAGCTGCAGTATAAAATATCAAAAGTTACCATGAAAAAAAAATGGAAAAATACTGCGCTAACTATAAGTGACTGAAAAAAACAGCAGCAGCTCTAACGTGATAAACATACAATATGAGAAAGGAAAAAATAAGGTTGCGCTACAAAGTGAGTAACCAACAATGTGATCAATCCATCATGTGACAAAGTGCATATACCATTGGAATGACATGTATTCATAAATGAAGACAAATGGTAAAACCATAGTGAATGATTAGAAATTAAAAGTCCATAGTAAACCAGTGAAGGAAACTAAGTATTTATAGAAATCAGTGGTCAGACAAATGGATGAAAAGTCCCAAATCTCTAAATCAAAGAGACCGTGATAAACCAACTGAGGTGATGATGGAATATTGAAGGGATGAGGCTCAAAGTGAATACCAAAGAAACACTCGTGCTCCAACACCATCTGAATAAACCGCTTACCAAAGGCAAATGGGTGTAAAGGCCTGTCAGGTGATCTGCAGCACTCAAAACGATCAGGATGGATCCGAATCCAAGGGGGGTAGTTTCGATCAACCAGCTCCCAGGTGGTCACCAATCATGCCCCAAAAATATAAGGATACTCGATAATGTGATATTGTACCATATGGTTTATTTTTTTTTATTTCTTATTTTTTGATTCATATATTATTCCAGGCATTTGCACATATAATATTCGTTTTTTTCCCCTAGTTTGCGGTAATTGCTTTTAATATTAGTTTTTACCATGAGATTTCGGTCTCTTTAAATTTAAGATGACCCATTTTTTATGCATTAGTGAGAATGATCAATTTTTCCTCGCTGGAGACTCCTTCGAATTTATCTCCTTTATTGGTTATGTGTGCTTCTTTTTTTTACCACTAGAGACAGAGTGGAGTCACATGCCTTCAATCTTCAATTTGAAGGATTGTAGTTTAATGATTTTATGATATTATTCACTTACATTTACCATTTTCTAGGTTTGCTCTCTGGCCTTAATGTTTTTGACTAAGTATGTGCGGCTAGGTTGTATTTCATATTGAAATTGGGGAGAATGCAATTCCGCTGCCAGAGATTCACACCTCGGCTTGGTTTTGAATGTTTACTATTTAGAGTGATGCGTCAGTGCGTCGCCTGTTCCCCATTGACGACGTGTACCTGACACAAAACTTACATTGGGGAGGTTGACGCGCTGACATCAGCAGCGGACAGGCGTCTGCAGGCCGGCCAGGTTTTTCTTATGGGCATGATTTTATCAGCTCTTTTGTAAGTAGGATTTTAATTTTCCAAATAAACCATATGGTACAATATCACACTATCGAGTATCCTTATATTTTTGGGGCATGATTGGGGACATTCTGGGAGCTGGTTGATCGAAACTAACCCCCTTGGATTCAGATCCATCCCGAACGTTTTGAGTGCTGCAGATCACCTGACAGGCCTTACACACATTTGCCTCTGGTAAGCGATTTGTTTAGATGGTGGTGGAGCACGAGTGTTTCTTTGGTGTTCACTTTGAGCCTCATCCCTTCAATATTCCATCATTACCTCAGTTGGTTTATCATGATCTCTGATTTAGAGATTTGGGACTTTATCCATTTGTCTGACCACTGATTTCTATAAATACTTATAGTTTCCTCTACTAAAAGGTCTGCCACAGAAATGCAACGCAGAACAAGTCAATAATCAACTGCAAGGAGCCCATAAGAAATATTGACTACTATTGATTTTCTCTTGGCTTGTATCTTTGAGTACAGCTTCCATAGTCCACGGCCCCTGTAAGTCTTGAAGTGTGAAGAATATTAGCGAGGGCTTGGCAATCAAAGTTCACAACATTTACTAAAACTGGAGCACACAGAATCTGAGTCACCTGTGCATAGTAACAAATCAGCTTCTAAATGTATTTCCAACGCTTCATTGAACAAGCTGATTGGTTACTATGCGCAGCTGTACCAGATTGTTTGCTCCAGTAGTAAATCCACCCCACATACTAAATCATTGTTTTATTTGGTATAATGTGCCTTATGCATGTTACATTTTAATAATTAAATAGCTTAAAAACCTACATTACCAAGCAGAACTTTCATCTATGTCTTGTTAATTCTAAGTATCTTACTGAGATACTGGCCCGAAATAAATGATTATTCTCACCTTGCTGTGCTTCTTACCAGCACCGACAAATTCAATATCGCCATATGCATCCGTGGGCTCTTCTGTCGTATGCTCTGCAGAGTCCCAGCTGCTCACAATAGCTGCTCCAAAGTTATCCTCCATGGCTACTGACACATGATTCTGCTTGGCCAGACCACATTGGCACATTTCTTCCTTTCTGCGTCATAAAACAAAAAAATGAATATCTTCTCTTCGTATTGTAATGGTTTTGTCATAAAGTTATCACGACCTTGCTGCTCAAATAAGTGACAAGGGGCAGAGCAAATATTAGTTTAAAAGTTCTAACCACAATCTCCATTTTCAGCCAAGTCCGTGTTATACTGCATTTCATGCAATTATAGTTTGTTTTCATTAGCCAAGATACTGCAAGCAGCTTGCTATGGGGGCAGACACAGAAGAGGAGGACCCAAGATCGCCAGCAGGGGGACTCTAGAGGAAGTAAAGGGTGGCTCTGTGCAATACCATTGCACAGAGCAGGCAAGTATAAACCAGTTTTTTTTTAATTTTAAAAACAGACTTTACAATCACCAAGTTTTTGCAAATGCAATATTTTCAAATAATTTAGGTCCCTTCTTCAGACGTTATACATTTCCCTGTATAAAGCTTGAAGAGGGGGTACAAGTTATCCTGAAAGCTTGCATCATTAATAACATAAGTTAGCCAAAAAAGGGCATCACTTAAACTCCAAACTTTCTGAATTAACCACTTGACCTCCGGAATATTTACCCCCCCCCCCCCTTCATGACCAGGCCATTTTTTGCCTCAGTTACTTTAACTGACAATTGCGGTCATACGATGCTGTACCCAAATAAAATTGATGCCCTATTTTACCCCACAAATAAAACTGTTGACGGTATTTGATCAACTCTGCGTTTTTTTTTTTTGCGCTATAAAAACAAAAGCAGACAATTTTGGAAAAAAACTATTTACATATTTTTGGTAAAAAAATAAAAATCACAATAAGTGTATGATTGTAGATGCTATAACTTTTGTGCAAACCAAACTATAGGATACATTTATGTATTTTTTTTTTAATGTATTTTACTAGTAATGGTGGCGATCAGCAGGACTGCGATATTGCGGCGGACACTGACACTTTTGACGCTTTTTGGAGACCAGTGCTATAAAATATGCACTGTCACTGTACTAATGACACTGGCTGGAAAGGGGTTAACATCAGGGGCGATCAAAGGGGAGCGGAGCCGAACCGGGCATGTGAGCAGAGCTGCATCGCGGAGCTCCCTGACTTCACCCAGTGTCACGAGCCTTTCTCTGGTGGGCTAGTGTGGCAAGCTGCATATTCTGCCAAGCAAGGCTTCCTAAATCCAGCGATAACATTCTTCCCTGGAATTTCAGCATCATGACCCGTAAAAAAAAAGGGAGAAGCGGCAGCCACGGGTCAAAATGGTGCAGCCGAGGGTCTCCCTCAAAAGGACATCACGAGGCACAGAGAAAATTTAAAGAGCATGGAGCCAGAGCGAGTAGGTCTTCCTGTAGACCAGCGGGGAGAGACAACCCAGGGGACATACTATTTTATACAAAAAAGCTGTCTGAAGTGCAGGTACAGAGCTCCACAGGGGAGACTGCAAGTGTTGCTGCTCTCCAGTCAGGCATGAGGCAGGAGCCAGAGCTGGAAGACGATGCCACCTTTCTCCCTGACACAGCACAGAACAGACTCCGAGAGGAGTTTACAGAGGGGGAAGAGCAGCCTACACTCAGCCAGATATTGAGGGCAGTACATCAGTGCACTGCATTGGTAAATACAGTGAAAAACAGATTGGGTGGTTTAACAGAGGAAGTTCCTCTCATGAGGCAAGACATGCCAAAAAATTAGTTGCACAAGTGACCTGGGAGGACAAGTTGATCCAATGGCTGAAACTCGCTTTACCACCTGTTTAGTGCAGGAAAACCAGGACATCGAGAACAGGCTTCGGCGGAATAATGTCCGTATTGTGGGATCCTGAGAAGGTTGAGGGCAGGGATCCCAAAGCCTATTGAACACTGGCTTCTGGAACTCCTTGGCAAAGACACCCTTACTTCATTATAAGTCGAGAGGGCACATAGTGTTCCCACCAGAGCCCTACCTGGCAACTCACCCAGACCTTTTCTTACCCATCTTTTACACCATCGAGACAGGGATAGAGTGTTACAACTAGCACGGGAACGGCCCACTATACAATTGTAGCGGCCTCACCCCATCTGGTTTTGTCTAGGGGTATCACACACGACAGGGTGAGATGCGCTACGGCCCATGTCCTCCTAGCTGTGGGTGAGGTGAAGGCCAGTACCAGATATTTTCCTCGGGCCTGTGTGTTTTAGTCAAGGATTAAGTCCTGCCATGCCAACATTTCCCTTTGCTCCCATTAACCAGAGTTCCACACACCGATCACAGTCCAACTCTTGTTTTATTGCATAACTCACAATAAACAGTGCTGCAGTAGCCAACTGGTTGAGACCCAATAACAGTTTGATACGGTGGAATGAGCAGGTTGAGGCACTATCCTGATTGTCAGCTAAACCACTGATGTCACCAGCAGTTACTATAGCCTTGGCTAGAGAGAACTTAGAACTTGAGAGTCTCTACCAGCGACTCAAGAGAACGTAGATAGGAGTAACTTCGCTGCGTTGTGGCCCCTGTCAGGGGAAGATGTCCCTCCAAGGGAGTTACCAGAGGCCCATCCATCACTGGGTTGATGCTGCTCCAGACTCTCCGAATGCGTAACCTCCCCGGCCTCCTCGCCTCAGACACGGGCCCCATCCACTTCAGGGACCCTCGGACTTCTCCACCCTCGCGGGACCCAGTCAAAGTCACTGGGCCCCAGGCCTCCTGGTTTAGTACCTCACCCCAGGCTGAAGGTGCCTGGGATGGACTTGAACTCCATTCCGGTCAGGCCTAGGGCACCTGAGCCGGAATTCAGAACCGCCCGCACCCAGGCCTAAGGTGCCTGGGTACGTGATGAAGGAACTCCAAAAGAGCAAGACCTCGTGACCAGGGCGTCTCCCCCTTTTATCCCCTCCATTGACGCCACGGCAGGTTCCCCGCCCTCGCCGTACCATCTCCGAGAAGGGACAAAAAGGACAGCACTATGGCAGCAAATCTACCTTGAGCCTGCGGGCACCTGCCACCCACAGGCCAAGGAGATTACACCGCCCAATCCACCACGAATACAAAATGGTCCAATTACTCCCATAATTTACACACCTGGATCATACTACCACCTAGGTGTACCCCACCTAAATTTAGAGACCCCGCTACACAATATAATGGAGCTTGGGTCTCCTTCTACCCCGAGGTACAACGCAAGTGAGCAAAATTCTTTGAAGTAAGCAATGTCTACAACGCTTAACATTACCCTATGCCATGCTCTACCCAGCTAGACTTAAGAGTGACCGCCAGAGGTCAGATGCACTTCAACAATGCTCGGGAGGCTGCAGAATGGCTGGGTGTCCACGAACCATCACTGAGAGCCCACAGAGCCAAAGAAGCAGATGCCTGACCACTACTATGTGGTGAAATGGCACAACCTTTATACTGAAGCCTGTATACTGTACCTCTGCCAGGGAAGTGGAATGTTTCGCATTTCACGAGTTTGCTCCCAACATGTTACTTAAAAATGTGTTTGTGGAAACAGTTGATACAAGGTGTTCAATCTCGAGATGACAACTGGGAGAGGCCTGTAAGAGGTCCTAGCAGATGGAAGGAAGAGCCCATCTCCAGGAAGGCACGGGATAGTGCCAGGAGGTTATATTCCTATGTTTACAGTTGCAAGGCACATTTGTGCCTTTGTGGTTTGCTGTTGACTTTCTTTTCCTTTTGTTTCCAGAGAAGTCCTGAAATGGTTTCTTCACGTGTGCATTTGATGGTTCCTGATATGTACCTGGCTCTTTAAGATGAGCCCTGCTCGTCTCCCTGCGTGGATGCTGTTTCTCTCACACAGGTTAGTGTACGCATTACCTAAAGTAATACCATATGGTGGAGGTTCTGGAATGTTAGAGGCCTAGCGAACCCTGTAAAGAGAGCTATGGTTAACTCTGCCCTACATAAGTACCAACCTATCATTGTGGGGCTGCAAGAAAAACCTTACAAAAAAGAGAGGCTATGCTGCATTCGCTACACCTGGGCAGGACATGGCTACCACTCTGAGCATATCTCTTATTCCGGGGGGGTATCAGTACTTCTCCATAGAAATTTAACTTTTCACGAACATCAGGTACTGGTGGATACCCAAGGCAGATAGGAGTTTGTGTACTATTTACGCTGTTACATGCATACTTTCAGTGGTATTCATGCATCTAGGGTATCCTTTACCCAAGCTGAATTAGATGACCACCTACAAAGCATGTCTATGCAACGACTTACAGATGCGCAGAGAACCCAACTAGATGCCCCAATTACACTGGAATAATTCTAGGAGGCGACCAGTTCCTTCCCCGCTTCCAAAGCTCCAGGGGATGATGGGCTCCCCATTAAAAAGTCTATCCGCAATATGCTGCCCTGCTTTTACCACATTTGCTGAAGGTCTTTAATGAGGTAAAGGATGAACACCAATTGCCTCTGTCAAGAGCATGCATTTTATTTCTAAAACCAGATAAACCTGATAAACCTTCCAATGAACCCAAATCTTACCGCCCAATTTTACTCCTCCAAAAACGGACATCAAAATATTGGCCAATGTGCTGGCTCGTATGTTGAATAAAGTGATGTCCAGTATAATCCATCCTGACCAGGCAGGCTTCCTGCCCAACAAGTCCACAGCAGTGAACCTAAGACGCTTGTACATTAACATGCAGACTCCAACTGAGAATGAGGATAACAGAATTTTGTTGTCACTAGACGCCCACAAAGCCTTTAACAGTGTGGAGTGGCCATTTCTGTGGGCGGTCTTGGCTAAACTTGGCTTTGGGGATGCTTTTATATCCTGGGTACGTCTTCTATATTACCACCCTCAGGTGACCATAAGACAGGGGGAACGCCTGTCTTCTGTATTTGAATTAGGCAGGGGTACCAGACAGGGATGTCCACCATCTCCTCTTCTCTTTGCTTGGCTATAGAGCCTTTGGCGACTCGTATTCCGGCTGATGATGCCATTTTAGTATTTTGATTTGGCTCTAGGCAAGAGAAAATTATATTATATGCCCTTATTGTTGGGTGACCCTGACCACTCATTACGTAAAGTTATGCATACTATACAAGACTATGGCAAGTACTCTGGTCTTACCATTAATTGGACAAAATCGGCTCTGTTGCAGATGGATTCTGCACTTAACCCCCAATTAGCATAATTTTGTCCTGTCCCGGTTGTCCCAGCATTTAAAGATCTGGGGATTATTATCTCCAGAGACTTAAACAGATTACTGCAAGTTAAATATTTTACCTCTTCTCCCGAGATATGCTGAAGGTATGGTCCAAACTGTGGCGTTCAATGGCCGGCAGAGCAAATTTGATCAAGATGATAATGATGCCCCAGCTACTATTTTTTCTTCACAACACCCCAGTAGTTCTCCTGTTGCTTACATCCAGAGTGGTCAATTCTATATTTTGCTCCGTGTTATGGAAGGGTGGTAATGCTAGGATCAAACTGGAGCAATTGTAAGGGGCAAAGCCTATTTAGCCTCTCCATTACAGCATCTAGTTGAGGGGATGGCTCTGGATACCCAATGTGAAGAAGAGATTGGAGATTCCACGTTATTTATAATGATGCACTTTTGCAGAGCTGGAGCTCTGGCTGAGGGACTAGAAGCACAACCATTTTCCAAGCCTAACAGGCAATATCCTACATATGGGCTTCTACACAAAATCTGGTTGAAGGTTAAGCAACAGGTTTCGGGGTACACATATTACAATACCATTTGGAATAATCAGATGTATCCTGAACTGGCCAAAATTAATCATATGGCTAGGTGGTGAACGTAAGAAATCACACATCTGACATTTTTGAGAATGGAAAATTGATATATCTGAAGCAATACCCCAACTCTGCTCTGGTGAGGTGGGAAAGGGATATAGATGATATCTCTGGTGATCACTGGGAGGAAGCCTTACAGGTGGTGCGTTTATGCTCTATGAATACATCAAATAGACTGTCTCAAATTATACATCCTATTGAGGGTACACCGCACCCTAGTTAAGATACACACTATGGGTCGTCGTCCAGACCCTGCATGCCCAAAATGCTGTCGGGACACTGGGGATCTTGTACATCCAACGTGGCATTGCCCAAAACTTCAGATACTGGGAATGAATATTAAGAACGGTTAATAGTGCTCTCTACTGCAATACCTCTGGACCCTATGCCCTGCCTTCTAGGCATACTGGAAGAGGTGGTGCAGGACAATTAGGGAGGCAGAGCACTGTTCCAGGACCGCAGACTTATTCTGCTGCATTTTTTTTATTATTGGTTGAACTAGATGGACTTTTTTCTAGGGTCTTTTTTTAACCTGACTAACTATGTAACATGTACAAATGCAAAGTGGTCCATATAGTGGACTTTGTGATGAGTTATTAACTTTAAAGGTCACCACAGAGGACAAAGGGGCACTCTTTACATCTAGGAGGAAAAAAGATTATGTCCAAATACAGAAAGGATTCTCCACAATAAGTGCTGGTTCACACGGGGCAGCCCAACTTGCAGCGCGACTTTGCAAGGCGATCTGCACACGACTGCAGTGGCGGCTTGCAAAATGACTTATGTATAGAAGTCAATGCAAGTTGCCCTGAAGTCATCCAAAAGTAGTACAGGAACCTTTTTCTAAGTCAGACCGACTTTAGTATAGAACGGACAGAGTCCGCTGTAGCCGCAGATCAGCTCCCGCTGTGTATAAATCACAGCAGGAGCGGGTCACCAGTGGCAAGCATGCGCACCCCAGACCCAGAAGTGCAGGATCACATACTAGTTAATCATATGCAGCAGAGCTGCCTTGCCACTGTATATGCAAGTTATAAGAACGGCAAGCAGTTAATTGATGGCTAACACGGTACAATACTCTAATACCCTTTTATGGTAGGCACAGTTTTCTGTGGGCTAAAGAAAATCACCCATACAAACTGTGGTTAAGTGCAGCAGCAGTTCATGGGCATGGTGAAAAGTGGGTGTCACCTTAAAAGGACACGGTCTGAGAGCTACCAACAGCAGTCAGCAAGATTATGGTAGCAAGGGGGGGGGGGGGGGGTGGGAGAGTAAAGCAGAGATACAAAATTGTTGTAACAAGGTTGGGGAAAGGAGGCAACAGAGCTGAATAGTGGTGTCAGTGGAACTAGATTGTGCAACAACTACTGTACATTTGTATTTTAGTAGAGATATATTCTTCAGCCAGTAATGGCAGTGTTTACGGTTTTTAGCTGCATCTATGTATATACTCGGTCTTCTTCCTGAATAAAGTTCCTGTTTACAGGTTGCAGAGAAGCAACAGATGAACCACATGTGGACTGCACACTGTCTGTTCTGTAGGGCTATTCACACAATTCCTAACAGGTTATGGGCCCAGACACCAAGTCATAACCTGCTACAAAGAAGTGCAAGATACAGCAACAGCACGAAGTCTGCAACAGAGTAAAAAAAAAAAAAAAAAAAAAAAAAAAAAAAAAGGAAGCAGGCCAGTAACACCGCTACAACAAAGCTTTTGTAGCAGGGTATTGCTTTTAGGCCTCAGACTACCGTACCCAGAATGCCACGAGAAACCCAAGGTGCATTGCCCCGCGCAAAGACTGCTGGGGTGGGCTATTTAACTGGGGGGCGGGACTGAGTTCGGTCTCTTTGGACACCGCCCGCCCAGCAAGTGGAACTCCTGTTCGAGTCTGCTGTGTGACAAGGCCTGAAGCCAGGACTTTTCTCCAAAGAGCCTTCCGTTTCACCTAGAAGCTTGCGGGACATCATTCTGACTGCTGTTGTGAGGAGGACCGAAGACCCGGGTGTTGTGGGATCTGTGTACCGAGACACAGCAATGGAAGATACGGACACGGACTGGTCCGGTTGGGTGAGAGAGCACCTGCTCAGAGACACAGGATCTCCTAGGCCAGATAACGGTTGTTCAGAACTAACTTTAGAGCTTGTAGACACACCGGAGGGATAGTGCTTTGAGTGTCTAGGAGTCTAAGACTTATTCTGTGTTCACCAAGTTCAAGACCCTTTTCCTCTTTGTGAATTATAACTTGTTTCTTCAAAAGTGCACCACCGTTTGCTAGCGAAGATTTTCCTCTACAGAACTTCTACATAGTACAGTCAGGCCTGACTTGGTAGCGTAGACATTTCTGGGCGCCAATTTTACCCACAAGGTAGAATAGCAGCAGCGGGGACTG
Organism: Rana muscosa; assembly: GCA_029206835.1. Classification (NCBI taxonomy): domain Eukaryota; kingdom Metazoa; phylum Chordata; class Amphibia; order Anura; family Ranidae; genus Rana; species Rana muscosa. The sequence continues at coordinate 3,137,732 of CM055124.1, read as the reverse complement.
TTAGTTCTTTTATTGATGCCACCACCTCTATCATCATTGCAACTATATATTGTCCACCAGGATACCACACGGAATTCAACACTGAGATTATTCAACTTTGTTTAGAATTGAACACTTACACGTCAAACATTATCCTGCAAGGCGACTGCAACCTATGGCTTGAGGACTTACTGGATCCTAAAATACAGGAGTTTTTACAAGATCTTGACGCCCTTGGCTTTGTTCAAAATGTCAACTCCTATACCCATGAGAAAGGGCACACACTAGATGCGGTTTTATCCTCTAATATCACCATCTCAGACATCCAGAACATCGAACTTATATGGACAGATCATAAATTTATTTCATACCAACTCAGAGACTTTAGACCCCCAGCCCCAGACTTGGGTACTCCCATGCAGCAATCCAAGCCGTATCGTTCACTTAAAAACCTATGTCCACTCACCTTCATGGCAACATACTTCGCTCTTGAACCCATCACCCTAGACCGTGAAGATGATCTTTATAGACTTTGAAATCCATCTTGACAGAGTCACTAAAGCCCTGGACGCATTTGAACTAAAAATCCATCATACGCTTGATAAGCTTGCCCCTCTCAAAACATCACACTTTCGTAAAAAAGATTACCAAGGCTAAACCCTGGTATGCTAGCAACCTAGCCCTAATTAAAACTAAACGCAGACAGCTTGAAAGAAAATGGCTTAAGACTAAAACACACATCAAGACAAGCTCGCATATCGAATAATTTCTCGGGCATATTTCAAAGCCATTCACCACAGGAAAAAAGCATATTACGGTAAACAGATCCATAACACCGGAATTCAGGATAAGAAACTTTTTGAAATCGTAAACAAAATGCTTAATCCACGTAGGTTAACCAAGATGATAATACTATCACAAGAATTCACCAATCAATTAGGGATCGCTTTCCAAGATAAAATTCATAAAATCCGGTTGGGCATTGCCAAGAACAATCACCTGATTGACCAACCTGGTCCACTACAAGAGGTTATCCAACCTACTCTGTCCAGCTTAAACAACTTTACACCTACCACGCCAGAGTTACTACACAAAGTAATTCTTAAATTGAAGCCCACATACTTTGCGGATGAATTTTGCCCTGCATGGTTTTTCAAACTCCAGTCAAAAGGCATTCCTTCCAGACTTATGTACAATCAACTTCAGTTTGAGGCTGGGAGTTATACCAGGGAAACTTAAACACTCATACGTTAAGCCAATTCCAAAAAAAAAAAACAAAAAAAAAAAACAAAAAAAAAAAAAAAAAACAGAGCTTCAAGATCCGAATAATCTAAGACCCATTTATAGCATTCATTTTGTGGCAAAGATTATGGAAACCATTGTTCTTGAGCAACTTCAGGAATACTCTGAAGGGGGGGCCTATTCCACGATGTCCAGTCTGGGTTCCGACCGGGCAGGGGAATAGAGCTTTTCACGATGGCCATGAGGGAACAGCTGATGAGGGTCAGGGACGCTGGGGAATCGGCAGCCTTAGTGCTATTGGACCTCTCCGTGGCTTTTGACACCAATGATCACGACATTCTGATCTCGCCCCTTCATGACCCGTTTGGAATTTGAGGTGCTGTCCTGTTATGGATCCAGTCTTTTCTACAAGATCGTACCCAACAGGTTAGGCTGGGACCTCTCAGGTCAGCCATAAGCCCAGTGCCCTGGGGAGTACCACAGGGCTCTTCTGCCCTCTCTCCATACCTTTTCAATTGTTATATGCGCCCCCTACCCGATATATTGCAGTTACATGGCCTTCAAGGCCAACTATATGCCGATGATATCCAAATCCTAGTCAACACTTCCAAAAATGACAGACATCCCCAGACCCTAGCTGAATGCATGACTCACATCCATTCCTGGATGAATAGAAACTGGCTGAGTCTTAATGGCTCCAAAACAGAAATACTCCAAGTGGGCGAACCTCTAGCCTCTCCCATTCTATCCCGATGGCCATCTGACCTAGGTACCTGCCCAGAACCTAAAAGACAAGTCAAGAACCTTGGAATCATTTTTGATACAAAGCTTACCTGGATTCCACAAATCATGAACTGTATAAAAAATGCCTCATTCTATTTGCAAATTATTCGAAAGATCAGACATCTACTTTCATATCGACACCAAATCACACTTTGGCTCTAGTACAATCTAGACTAGACTTTGCCAATGGTTTTTGCCTTGGCCTTCACCTTAAGTGGGTTAAAAAAAAATCAAAGTTATACAGAATCAAGCAGCACGCACTATTACGGGTACACCATATAGATATCACATCACTCCGTGCTGGCACAGCTACATTGGTTACCCATAGTGCATAGAGTACAATTTAAAATCTTGGTTCTCATGTTTATAGCATATTGGGACTTGGGTCCACTATCTCACGGAAATGGCCCTCCATTACACACCAATTAGAGCGTTGCAGTCAGGGCTTCAAAATAGGATCATCCAAGCGCCCAACTCCAATCCTTGGGAGGTCGACGAATGCAGACTATGGGAGCGGCCCTTTGGAACCAACTCCCCGACCATCTCCGGCTCCCAATGCCCCAAGCTCTTTTTAAAAGGCAATTAAAAACCCACCTTTTTAAAAACGCTTTTTCCTAACTACAGATGTAGAGACATTAAATTCTGTAATTAACGTCAACTTTGTTTTTCTACTCCTTTTGTGAGCCTTTCCTTTTTTTTTCTCTCCTCCCTTTTTCTCAAGTAGTTTTTTTTCTTTTCCCAAGGCCGATTGGTGAATTTATGGTACAGCACGCTTAGTTGCAGTCCTCCAAGACAGTATTTGGTGCGTTATAAATTTACACATCAATCAATTATATCTGTGTTTGCAAAAGTACTCTTTTCAGCGCAGGGCTCTGCATGTGTTCATGTATACTTTTCTATGCTTAACCAACACTCTCAGTAAAAGTACCAGGGTTAAGTACACTTGTGTTTGTGTCATTTACTGTGCAGAAGAGACGGTTATTGATAGCCATACCCTATTGCTGTGTTTACTGCAGGATTGTGCCTCCGAGAGTTACAGGTTACACAATCCTGCCATCCCCTACTGACTGTGCCAGGAGAGGTTAGAGCCAATTGCTGGGGGTTGACAGCAGTGCATTACAGGGCCCAAAGAAATCATTTCAGCGGCTCTCTTAGCTGGGGGTATCGCTACACTTTCATTGCAGATCTATCTACCAGAACTACCAGTCTTGGAAATTCGAGAGTAAAAAGCTGATAAGAGAAGGTACATGGAAATGTACAAGTTAAAGTGTAAGTAAACCCCCCTATCGTTTTCAGCCAAGGAAGCTGCCATCTTTACCTCTGGTTATACAACTGCCATGATGCTGCACATGTGATCAGTTTAGACACCACTCATTGGATGGTTTGACAGTTTGGTTGAGAGCACAACCGATGGGAGTGTTTCATTTCCGGCACGTGCCGGTAATGTACCCGTTTTATGGATGGGTTTACTTCCACTTTAGGTCAGGTCAGAACATCCTTCAGATGAATGGATAGAAAAAGACCAGAGAGCTCAGAGCACAATCTGTCTTACCAAAGAAAATAATCAAATCATACATATATGCAAGTGTGAAACTGCTAAAGAAATGTGGAAAGGATAACAAAAAAAGTGCATGAAAAAGCTAATCTTGGCAATAAATTATTTGATTAGAAAGCTATACCAAACCAAGCCGATGAAAGGCCAAGATATGCAGGATTACTTAAAGCATTTGTTATCTCAACACCTAATATTCCTTATAAGTGCCTGCTGTACCATGTACTTATATGAGAACGTATCCTGTGATCTTTGTATTGCTTCCTGTGTGTGAAATCCCTGGTGTTCCTGCCAGTCCCTCTGCTTTCCTATAATTTTTCTCACCTAACTAAGCAGGAGAGCACACCATGGTCAACTCTCTAGCTATGCTGGGAACTCAGCCTGCTCTCCTCAAATGATCAGACTTGATCTTGAACGCCCCTACTGCACAGCCTCTTACTGTACCGCTGCTTATCCTGCCCCAGCTCTTATGCGGCTGAGAACAGAGGGAATGTGATTACTTATAAAACAAAGGGGGAAGAGTCTCTCTCTCTCTCTCTCTCTCACAGTTTTGTCTTGTATTTCAAAAGCCAGGCCTCAGTGAGGGGAAGCTAGGTCTCATTAGAAGAGTCTGTAGGACAGTGATTCTCAACCAGGGTTCCGTGGAACCCTAGGGTTCCTCCAGAGGTTACTAGGGGTTCCTTGGGCAATTTCTGCCTCAGATAAAAAGATCACTGGTGTCAGTGGGAACTTATCTGTAAGAAGGTAATTCTTCCCAATGACCACAAGTGTAAGGACCATTCTTCCTACTGAAGATTACACTAATGTATCATGAGTTGTAGAGTTCAAATTTTTAGCAGGGGTTCCGAAACCGGAGAACTATTTCAAGATTTCCTCTGTGTTGAAAAGGTTGAGAAAGGCTGCTGTAGGATAATAAGACTCAGAAGAACTTTAAACCAGCCCTTTAAAGATAAAGTGGGGGGGTCAGATTTTAGGAGTAAAAGCTAGGAACAAAAGCACATTTGGCAGACTGCTACAGACACACAAGGAAGTTGCTACAGCTTCAGACATAAGAATCATTTGATTATATACACACAATCTTCATTTCAAGGATATAAAAACTACATTGATGTTATTTTTACATTCTACATTTTGATATTGTTCTTGTAATATTTTGCCTTATTATTAAAGAAATTTGAGTTTTTACACAAGAACTGAACAGAATATCAATAATAATACCGTAAATGTCGGAATTTAACAGTAAACCACATCAAAGAGACTGGACACCAATCAAGAGAGTTCTGAGATTTCTCAAACAAAAGACATGAGTCTGAAGCGGTCTGCAGTTGGCGTTTTGAACCTCATAGGATATGTGGACTGATTGGGCAGGTGACCTAAGGACTAGCAAATCCACAAGTGGTTACTTGTTTAAACTAGGAGTCCTATATCTTGGTCTAGCAAGAAGCAGACCTCTGTAGTTTTGTCTTCTTCAAAAAAGGTATAATACATTGCTGCTGCCTATGCCAGTCAAGAAGCTGTGTGGGTACTTTAAATGCTTGAAGATCTTGGAGAGTCAATGTCCCAACCTACAATCTTATATGAGGACAATCAAGGATGTATCAAACTTGCCACCAGTGAGAAGATCAATGCTGGAACAAAGCATATTGAAGTCAGATATCCTTCCATTCATGATCTGGTTGAACAAAATGTAATTGTGCTTATGAAAGGTCACAGCATTAAGCTGGACCACCATGGTTTAGCTCAAAAGGGAGAAAACTTGCAGTTTTTCTGCTTTATTTTATTCCCACAGGTTGCTGCAGGATCCCTGGGCAGCAACAGCCATGGGACTGGTGGATGCAGGCAAGCAGCTGATTGGGCAGTTTTGGCGGTTACTAACCCACGCGGGTGAAGCTAGCAAAGGACCGGGAGTAGTGTACCTCAGACCGTTCCTGACCAGACAGCAACGCGGAGCTCCTGCATCATGAAGCGCCGTTATCCCAACAGCCGTGAGGCCCTCCTGTGTTAGCTGTTAGAAAAGGCGGAGAGTAGAGGCGGAGAAGAATGGCTGATGCAGTGCCTGGAGGAGGAGAGCGGCTAGGCTCCACCCGAATTTACTCCCCCTGTGATGGAAGAGGGCTCGGCTTCAGGCGGGGGCGGAACAAGAAAACAGCCAGGAAGAAAGAAGAAACGTCAGAACAGCAGCTTCTCCTCAGCTGGCAGGTCAGGAGAGGGCAGACAGTGTCCTGTCACAAAGTGCATCTCGTCTGCAGGAGAGCAGCGCTACTCGCCCTATACCTGAGGAGGCAAGTGAGCATAAAGAGGTGGTTCCTGATGATGAGATGTGTGTTATTTCTTCTGTATCAAAAATGTCAGTGCTAATTGATTGTCAAATGTGTTACAACAGTTTAAAGGGGCACATGTTAATGGTGCCGATAATGTTGTGAATATACAAGGAGCACAGGTGGCTGGTTCTAAACATACTTTACAATCCAGGAACAGTGGTGATGGTGAATTTTTAGGGGCACACGTAATTGGTGCAGAACAAGGCATTCAGCTGTGGAGTAATGCAGTGGGAGAATGTCAGAGGGCACAGGTGACTGGTGCTGAACATATGATTTATAATGCTTCTAATGAAGCGAATAAATGTGTTGTTGCTATAGATAATATGCATTATATGAATGATGTTGGTGCCATTTGGCAGGATTCTAGTGTTCCTATGTTGCAGGACCAAGAAAAAATGTTTACCCACTCTAGGGCTGTTAGCCATCCAATGTCTATTAACCCCTCATTGCCTCTCAGACCCTCGGCTAGCACGGTGGGGGAATCTTCCTATAAAAGAGCCCCTTCCATGTGTTTCATCACCACTGGGTTTTCATTTACCCAAGGCGGATAAAGACAAGATTTGGAAGGGCGAATTCCTTGATATACCATCATTGTTACCAGCTTCCAAATAATGCTTATCCAAGTCTGATAGACAAGCTGGTGATAGGGCTGAGGAAGATAGAAGCGCTATCCCTAAAACCTTCCAGAACTGGTTGCAAGCTTTTTGCATCTATGCAGCAGTCATGGGTGAATGCTTGATAGAAATAAAAAAGTAGCGCTGGTAATTAAGGAAAAAACAAATAAATGTCTCTCAAAATATATAGTGAAAAATAAATGAATATCACACCAACCTAAAGGGATGTGTATGAGTTCACTATAAACTCCATAAAAAACAACATATGTAATCGTGAAGGAAAAAGAAAAACATGTGCAGTGTCCGTCAAAATAACCCGTGAAGGCACAATGCAAGGAAGGACATGTAGGCTGTAGGTCATCAAGGAAAAAACATCTTCCGACTATAGGAGATAGATTAAACACTCTTACCAGAGTCCGTGGATCTGCCTACCGAGGTAGCAGATCATGTAAGCATGGGAGATCCAGCCACAGGACCAGTCGGCTTGTCTGATGACTCCTAAGCTGCTGGAATCTTGGCCGTTACGACTCGACAATCCTTAGATCCGAACCTTGGATGGATATCCCCAATGGATACAACGAACCTGAACTCCTAGGGTATCACCCTGTTTCCAATTAGTATAGGAAAGATTCGACCACCAAAGACCCCCGAAGGGGGTAACTGAATGATGCAGAGTAACTCCAGGTAAGCCCTCTCCAAATCCCATGCAGAAAAGAAAGAGACAAGGCTCCAATGGTGCAGGTCAAAAGGGTAGTATACGGTTTTATTGGAATAAAACCACAAAAATAAACATAAAACGTGATCACAGATAAGAATAAAACAAAGCAATATGGGGAGTGGCGTACCTTGGTACGCCACTCCCCATATTGCTTTGTTTTATTCTTATCTGTGATCACGTTTTATGTTTATTTTTGTGGTTTTATTCCAATAAAACCGTATACTACCCTTTTGACCTGCACCATTGGAGCCTTGTCTCTTTCTTTTCTGCATGGGATTTGGAGAGGGCTTACCTGGAGTTACTCTGCATCATTCAGTTACCCCCTTCGGGGGTCTTTGGTGGTCGAATCTTTCCTATACTAATTGGAAACAGGGTGATACCCTAGGAGTTCAGGTTCGTTGTATCCATTGGGGATATCCATCCAAGGTTCGGATCTAAGGATTGTCGAGTCGTAACGGCCAAGATTCCAGCAGCTTAGGAGTCATCAGACAAGCCGACTGGTCCTGTGGCTGGATCTCCCATGCTTACATGATCTGCTACCTCGGTAGGCAGATCCACGGACTCTGGTAAGAGTGTTTAATCTATCTCCTATAGTCGGAAGATGTTTTTTCCTTGATGACCTACAGCCTACATGTCCTTCCTTGCATTGTGCCTTCACGGGTTATTTTGACGGACACTGCACATGTTTTTCTTTTTCCTTCACGATTACATATGTTGTTTTTTATGGAGTTTATAGTGAACTCATACACATCCCTTTAGGTTGGTGTGATATTCATTTATTTTTCACTATATATTTTGAGAGACATTTATTTGTTTTTTCCTTAATTACCAGCGCTACTTTTTTATTTCTATCACGTTTACAATTTTCGTCACATTGTTGTGTAGCTGCTTTTTGTTTCTTGTTTTTTAGTTTTTACACTTAGCGCAATATTTTTTCTATTTTTCATGGGTGAATGCTTCCCTGGGAAATGCTCAGGTTTGTTCCAACACTTGGATATAATTGCCGAAGCATTTCACCACTTTGGAGGATCTGCTTGGTTCACATACGACGAGAATTTTCGCCAAAAATTGGCAGTCCATCCCTCGTTACACTGGGATTCGAAGAACGTGGGTTTGTGGCTCAATCTTATTTTACCAACAAAACCACAGTTCACTCCTAGACTGCAACCCAGCACTCAAAGTACATTTTGCAAAGGCTTTTGTTTTGCCTTCAATGAAGGATAGTGCAAATTTCTGACAAATTGCAGATAAGCATGAATGCTCCTACTGTAATGGAGCACATGTGGCAAGTAGGTGTTTTCGCAAATCGAATGCAACCTCTTTTCAGTCATTGCCCAGGGACACTCATGGGAAAAGCGCTGACTCCGGTGAGTCTGTAAAGAATGCGCTCGTGGCTAGAGCGCTATTTAGATCACAGGATGGCAGCTCTGTTAATTGAAGGGTTCCAGGATGGGTTTTTGGTCCCTTCTTTTCAAGGTCCGGGTTGTACCCAGGTACAGAATTTCTTATCTGCCTATACACATGCTGATGTGGGCCAGGATAAAATATCTAAAGAACTGTCAGACGGCAGGATTGCTGGCCCCTTTTTGGTCCCGCCATTTCTGGATTTTCACCTTTCACCGTTAGGAATAGTTCCTAAAAAGGAGACGGGCTGTTACAGGAGGATACACCATCTTTCTTATCCCCCAAACTTTTCACTGAATGATGAAGTCTGATGTGGTAGCTGCGGTGTGCTACTCTTTTGATGAGGCGTTAGTCGTGCCAAGGCGGTCGGGCCAAGGTTCTTTGATAGCTAAGGCTGACATTAAATCGGCCTTTCGCTTACTCCCGGTCCACCCAAGGTTTCAACTCTTTGGGTTTTCAGTTTATGGGTCAATTCTATTTTGACAAATGTATGCCCATGGGGTTTTCATTGTCTTGCTTTTATTTTGAAGCATTCTCCACTTTTCTACATTGGGTTTTGTCCAAATTTTAACCCCATGGGGCTATTCTCCATTATCTGGATGATTTTTTATCGGACCAGAAGGTTCCTTCTGAATGCCTAGAAACCTTGCAGACATTTTTCGGTGTTTGTGAATACTTCGGTGTGCCTCTTGCATCTGAGAAAATGGTTTTTCCCTCTACCTCCCTCGAATTTTTGGGAATAACGATTGATTCTGAATGCATGGAATTCAGGTTGCCAGAACAGAAGCTCCAGAAGATGAGATCATTGATCTCAGTTTTCCTATCCGGAAAGAAGGTTCTTCTAAAAGAGTCTCTGCTGGGGCTTTTCGCATTTGCAGCGAGAATTATATCTATGGCTAGGGTTTTTTTCATGCAGATTTTCCCTTGCCATCAGGGGTATTAAAAACCCATGCGCTCACATTCGTATCTCTAAAAGGGATTAGGGAGGACATTCAAATTTGGGATGCTATTTTGCGCAACTTTAATGGTTCCACGATATGGCAACAAGAATTTGCAGATAGCACTCAGTTGGAATTCTTTACAGATGCGTCCGGGTCTGTAGGCTTTGGGGCGTTTGAGCGGTCATTGGTGTGCTAGTGAATGGCATGAGGAATGGCTGCAGAAGGATGTTCTACAGAATCTGGTCCTTCTGTAATTATTCCCGGTCATAGTTTGTGGTAATTTGGAAAGATGCCTTTATGAATTGAGGATCCTACTTCACAATGACAACAAAGGTGTATTTTTTGCTGTCAATACCTCATCTTCTAAGTCTGAACCTGTGATAAAATTATTGCGTTTTCTGGTTTTACATTGTATGCGCTTTAACATTTGGTTGAAAGCCGAGCACATAGCGGGTATACATAACATTGCTGATGCTTTGTCTCGTTCACAGTTCAAGAAGTTTCGGGACTTGGCTCCAGCGGCAGATCAACAGGTGACCCCTTGCCCAGATTTCCTCTGGGGCTTAATCTGGGACTGATACTCTGTAATCTCAGGAACTCAGTGTCAAGAAAGACGTGGTTGGATTATAAACTTTCATGGTCTAGGTGGTGTTCTGTCAAGGTTTGAGTTTGGATCCATTGAGCAGCACCACTTATGTCGCTTTATCTTTCTTATCCAGTCACACCTTAGCCCGGCTTTCATTAGCAAAATTTTAGCCGGGTCTCTTTTTAAATTTGCAGGTCTACCTGCTCTAACCTCTTTCTTTCAGGTTACCCAAGTTCTGAAAGGATTCAGGAAGGCCAGGCGGCGTTCAATTTCAGTCCCTGTGCTTAGGACCTCTAATCAATAATGAGCTGCAGCCCCCCTAATAGGATCCTAAAAAGGATCTTAGTGAAAAACATATGGTGGTTATGGCGCTGCTCGTTCCTTACGTACACTCTAAAGTGGGTAGGAGGATATGGCTATATGCTGCTGAGCAAACAAAGTATATGTGTATGTGATGTACACAAAATAAGTTAATAACCCTTGATCCCAAGGGATACCTGTATATAAACCTCTAAAAAAAAAAAAAAAACACTAAAGTGCAGTGAGATCACTAGTGATTTTTAAACGTGCATGGTTGTGAGCCATAAGTATACACATTATGGATTTGGTATTTTCACATGTCTCTCTCTCTCTCTCTCTCTCTCTCTCTCTCTCTCTCTCTCTCTCTCCTTAGGGTTCTTCAAAATTTCCTTAACACCAATATCTTGTATATATTACAACTTCCCTCATTTAAATATACAAGATAGACTAGTACAGATCTATGGGTTATCCCCAATCTCTATAGACATATATCTTTATACTGAATTTTTTATATATAATTTCTGTATATTATTTACATTGCCTTATAGTGTATTTTTTACAGATTATCAATGCCAGTTTTAATGTGTATGGCATATCCTATGAGGAAGTGTTTTCTAATGTATTTTTTTATGTATTCTTTAGCGATGTCTAGATATATTTATGCTTTTCTCCTGTTTTGTGCAATAAATAAATAAATAAAATGTTACTGTAGAGATATATCCAATGACCACTGAGGGGAGCCACAGATCCCTTGTTGCAATTCACTGGGCTTATTAACAAATAGAATATTAAGGCCCGGGAATCCTGTTTCCCCTCCTCCTCTCGCAGATTGGATGATCCATATGGGGGGGGGGGACTTGCTTGTGGCTCACCTCCTTTTTATATGTAGTGTAGCGTCAGCATGGCACCGCTTCAGAAGACGTTCACATACGAAACGTACGCAAGGCGGCGCCACGCACACTACGTCACGCTGACAGTGATCTGGGACCTGTAGCTGGAACGCGGCTGTAGCGCACGCTGCTATCCGGCACACACGGGACCAGGACGCTGTGTGTTCGTTTCTTGTTATTTTTAAGGACTAGCCGCACAGGCGGTTTGTTAAATTTTAGTTTTATATATTTTTAATACATTTTCTGGCATATTACACTATGGGAGTCTCTCATCTTTCTTACTGAGGTAACCCACTACTACCGTTTTCTTAAAATCGGGACTTATTGGAAAGGCAAGACCGTGGAAATCTCTGGATTGTGCTGCAAGCTGCCCTTTTTGGAGAAATAGCTGGGGACACACGGACCTGATCAGAAGCAATCGTAGCATGTTGTTTACCCCTGTAGGGGTGTGAGGAGCTGGTGAGTGGGGACTATTGTGGGGGAATATTTGGAAAATCATTGAAAGAGTATCTGCTGTCAATCATCATCTATTGAGCACAGGGAACAACCGAACAAGGAGTGGACTTATATTTAATTTTTACACATTTTTTCACAATATATATATATATATATATATATATATATATATATATATATATACACACACATACACACACACACACACACACTTTTTGCTAGTATCACATACACATTAATTATGGTATATGGATTTGGTATTTTCACATGCTTATGGCTCACAACCATGCACTTTTAGTGATCTCACCGCACTAGTGTTTTTTTAGAGGTTTATATACAGGCGTCCCTTGGGATCAAGGGTTATTCACTTATTTTGTGTACATCACATACACATATACCTTTTTTGCTCAGCAGCATATAGCCATATCCTCCTACCCACTTTAGGAGTGTACGTAAGGAACGAGCAGTGCCATATTTGTTGTCCAATTTCAGTCGCCTTGTTGGCTGATCTCCTTAGAACTCTACAGGGAGGTTTGTTCATCATATTTTGAGCCCCTTTTCAGAGCTGCTTTCTCAGTCGCTTTCTTTGGAGCCCTTAGGATTGGGGAATTTACGGCTGCAAATAAACGATCTTTATCTTTTCTTTGGTTTTCTCATGTTCATATAGAAGGAGGTTTTCTTCACCTTTTCCTTTGTAAGTCCAAGTCTTTTCCTGTCGGGAAGTGTCAATGGTTCTCTTTAGCAGGCTCATCGAATGAGTTCATATGTCCTGTCCTTCAGGTTACAAAATATATGTTAACTACCCAGACCTTTAGGAAACCCTCAGCTGCTAACACTCTCAAGGGCAGACAGTCATCATACCGTCTCCCTTAAATGAGGTATCCCGGTGGGACAGTTTCTCAGAATCCGGAGAAACTGTTCCAGGGAAAAGGATTATCAAAGGGAAACTTAGTCCCTATATCAGCGTTTTAGGGAACGCGGATACGGACACAAAGACCTACGGAGGGCTAAAAGTATTGCTAGCCAACGCTCACGTGATGAGCTATTGCAACCTAAATTCAATCAGCCAAGTGCAGATGGACCAATTAGGTTCATTACCCCTTTTGGCACACAGTGGCATCAGGCGGGCTTCTGTGCTTGCTGAGCACTGGTATATACTTACAGGATGCGAACAACTGAGAAGGATAGTTGGTGACAGACCCTTAATGACTGCTAAGAGAGCCAGGAATTTAAGAGATGAGCTGATATGTAGTGAGTACAGGCGCCCAGTCAACAAAAATTGGTTGACTGAGATGCCACGCACCATCGGCATGTTTGCATGTGGCCATTGTGGCACATGCAGATATGTCGAAAAAAAACAAAAAACTTTTAGAGACTCATTCTGGAGAGAGACTTTTGAAATCAGGTCCTTCATCAATTGTGGTACTTCACGTATTCTTTACATTCTGGGAGTGTCCATGCCATCTCCTTTACGTTGGAAAGACCAAACGCCAACTGAGAGTCAGGTTTGCGGAGCACCTAAAAAGCATCTGCCTCAAGGAGGATAATAATCTGCGCAACTCTGTTATGCTACACTAGATATCACAATGATAGCATTTCATCATATGTAGAGTCAGTGTATATATGCAGGGTCAGGGGCAATTAATGCAATTGGCCTATGTTTGGTATGTTTACTCTGCCCCCTCCCCCCCCCCTTTTCCTACTCTGTTTTTAGATTCCCTTTCCCCCTTTTTTGTTTCCCTATGGCAATTTTTATTATATGGATATGAAGTTCTCTGTTGATGCCACAAGATGGTGCTATTCCGTCATTCAGAAGCGTTTAGCTCTTGATTGGCTATTTAACGCTATTTAAGGTGAGCATTTACCCCCCCATTGATTACATCCAGATGAAGTGACCGCAGAGTCACGAAACGCGTCATGTCCGACGGCGTTGAGCAGTTCCGACTAGCCCCCCTTATTCCCCCACCACGCACGCCATCCCCTCCGCTAATATCAAGTGAGCTCAGTGAGTGATCTCAAGGGACTGCTTTTGCCCCCAGTGGCTGGAGATTCACACTGCACAAGCTCCTCTATGGTGTTTCTCAGTGAAGTTTTACAAACAAACGTCTGTCACGTTGGATGACCTCTTGAACTCTGAGGAGTGAACACATGACCGGAGGACGGATGCCATCTATGCTGAACGGCCTAGGATGTTCATAGACACCCAAGCAGGACCTGCATGTGTTGAGAGGAGCTGACTTATTCGGTAAATTACCGACCAAGGTATCTCTGAACGGATGAATGTGTGTTTTTGACGGACGGACTGTGTAACTAAAACGTGCAGTGTCAGGCTCAATTGAGCTACCTAGCTCACCTCCCGTGTCCAGCAACCACTTCACACTATATCCTATTCCACAGATACCTCCAGCTCCCATGAGCAGACTTGCCTTTCAAAATCATCATTTAGAATGCTCTCTTTCTGATAATCATTATTGTTTTATTTTGAAATCGCTCACATTGCAAGTGTTCTAAACACAGTGGAAAGCTACTCTACGTACACTTGCCATCTATTGACATTGTGCTGAAGCATTATCCATGGTTTCCTGTATAGGGGTTTCTTTATGCTGACTTGACACTTCAGTGCTACCGGGACTACTGAGTTGAAGCTGTCAGCATACTGTTTCTACCTGGAAAAATAGATGTCAGCTCTCCTCCTCTTACTTTTGGAATTATTCCCCCCCTTTCTTTCATCAGCTTACCATTTGTGCTCAATTTGACATAATTTTGTCCAGACATTAGGGGTACATTACTGCGGGATGTTTGGGGTCTTGTAGTGGGGGGTGGCTTGTCCACTTTGCTCTTTTAGCTTTGTTCAACAGTGCACTGTAAAAGGGTTTTCATGTATTGTATAGTTTTGTACATGTACTGGTGAAACCCCTCTCCCCTTCAGGCTGTGTCACAGCCGTAGGTAGAGTTATAATTTTTGATGTTTAGCATTCAGCCAATAAAGTCTTTGTAATTAGCCGATTGTGTTGTGGTTGATTCACTGAGTAAACTGCCGTTGGACCCTGTTCCAACACCCTCCCAGGTTTTCTATGCTATACATGGTTTAGGAGGATCCCGCTTTAAAAAACGAATCAACCAATTGGCTTAGTTCAAAAGTATCCCACTGTAATTCAGGCATTTTTTCCCCATTTTCTTCCTACAAAATATATGTCAGTTAGACCGGTTTCTTTTGATTGCTTTTTGTTCACAAGGACTTATCGTCTTTGACTAGGTACCAATTCTCAGCTGTATTGGCCGCCTGCTTGAAACGCCTGAACCTGTCTGGTTTTCGCTTTTCTTCCCATTCTTTTCGAATCGGAGAAGCCACTACAGCTGATTCCTTGGGTTTTTCAGAAGAAAAATTGAAAAGTATAGGCCGTTGGAGTAGTGCCAGATATAAGTTATGTTCTACCTGAGCTTCTAATCTTGTGAATTTTTTCTTTTCAGATCACCTTAGGACATTTGTTTGGATAGTAGGCCACTCCTACGTGTTTTGGGCGGCCAAACATTCTGAATCCATTACTTACTCCACCAATCTAGGTCTGGACTCTAAAGTTCTGTACACTCAATCGGATTTCCTATGGATTCTAATCCAATGGATTTTTCCATCGGAAATCCGATGAAGCTGACTTCCATCAGTCTTGCCTACACACCATCAGTCAAAAATCCAACCGTCCCAAACGCCATGATGTAAAACACTGACAAGTTGAGAAAAATTAAGTTCAATGCTTCTGAGCATGCGCCGACTTGATTCTGAGCATGTGTGGGTTTTTTGTTCGATGGAGTTCCACACAGACGGTCGGAATTTGCTATCTTTTTTTTCCCCATCGGATAAATTTAAAAACAGGTTCTATTTTTTCTCACCGATGGAAAAAAAGACAGATGGGGCCCATACACGATCGGTTTGTCTGATGAGAAAAGTCCAATCAGACTGTTTTCGTCGGTAAAACCGATCGTGTGTACACGGCATAAGTCTTTTATGGTATTATGGTCGGGTGTCACAGGTTTGCGTTGGATGAATCTTCGGGAACAAATTTTCCCATTTGGCCAGCATATGGCCTTCCCCCCAAATTGTGGTCATTCATGCGGGTGCAAATGATATTGGTAAAATGGGTACCTGGGATTTATTATGTGAAATAATGAGGGATCTGCATTCCATAAAGCTTATGTTCCCATCCACAGTCTTGACATTTTTTGAGATGATCCCAGGCTTTTGTGGTCTCCTCATGGTGGCCTGTTCTATTTGGATAGGATACGGAGGAGACTTAATAGGACAATTCATAGGTTTCTAATTTTGTCTGGCGGTTTTTCCTTTCGCCATTCTGAATTGGAAGGGCTTGTTCCAGGTTTGTTTCGGAAAGATATGGTCCATTTATCTCCCATAGGCCTGGACATTTTCAATATGGGTCTGCAAATCTTGATTGAATCAGCCACGGCGGTGGGGGGGCCTCAGCCAGTACCTTCGTTACTGGCTCTGGCCAGTGGGGAGTAGTCATCCAGCTTTGACTGGATGGACACCAGTTAAATTTTGATAATATAAATTTGGCCAAGATGGCTTATTTAATTTTATTTAAAAGATTTATGTTAACCCCATATGGATAACACCGTGGCCATATAAATTCCAAGTTAAAATAAATGTGTTGGATTATATTGTTGTGTTGTCTCTTATTTTTGAATACCTTTGTGCTAGCCCATGTATTGTGAAACTAACATGATCGCAGAAGCTTTGACAAAACCGCTTACAAGAAACAGCTTTCTAGAATGGAGATCCGAAATGGGACTAATAAGAAGTAGTTGTTGAGTGGGGGTGTTGAAATACAGAATTGTATTTTGTGTAACTACTTTACATCAGTAATTTGGTAGAGATATATTTTTCAGCCAGTAGATGGCAGTGTTCAAAATATACAGAATTTCTAACAGCTCCTTTGTGAAATTAGATTCCAAGAAGAGATTTAAAGGTGGAGCAGATTATATCGTGTAAGGATTAGCATCAGAGAGCTTGCTAGGAATCAGTCCACTGGCCAGGGAGCATTTTAGGTCTTCCGGTCTACTTTTAATAACCAATAAAACGTGTTTCTATTTGGAACCCACTCTTGCGCTACCTATTCTAATAGCTCAAGCACCCTTTTAGTGCCAGAACTAAATTTCACCCACATTTGAATTTTAATCAGAGAAGGACCTGTAGTCAATGACAATGCTAAACTTTATAAAGCTAGCCATTCCCTGTTCAGGCATTCGATTATGGCACTTGGAATAAAACGGTCTTCCAGGATCAACTTTCTTCATGGCTTTCTGCATTTAGTCAAATTACATCTCAGATCCGCAAACAAAATCAGTGCTGGACTTCCTGCAGCCAGGCGCTGAGATTGAAAGTCTAAACATTCAACAGTTACCCAATATATGTCTTTGTTCACACAGCTTTTTCTAATCAGCATGTTCCCTGTCAGTACATTTGTTTGCACCATAACTGATCATTCCAGTTAGGGTCTACATGTATTTAAGGGATCTTCAAAAATGGAGAAAACTGTTGTCGTCCCCACCCCCCAGACTGTATTTATCTGACGAAATTGGTACAGAATCTCTCTGAAAAGAACAGAAAGGATGAAATAGTCATTGTTCTGGTCCATTGGATTTGTGTGTTCAGCATGAGCCTAAAACGCCACCCGCTGGCTAGAAATAATACCAAAAATTAATGTTATTAAAACAAAAAACATTTGTTGCCATGCCCATTAAAAAACATATCCCTATACCATGGCCTTCACATCAGATTGCAACTTCCTTCTCTGTGACCTACATTTACAGGCTTTCCATATTTCAATCAAGAATACTGCCGCATGACTCATCCACCTGACTATTTAGTGGCTCCCCTCTGCCAAACTCCCCACTAAATTAGGCATGTCCAGTGCATAAGATTCAGCATACTAACCCATCTACAACTGTGCCTCCAGTTACATCACCAACCTCATCTCAAAATTATTAGCAGAGTATTGAAATCATGCTTTGGAAGCTTCTTGAATACAGCAAACGGCTTTACTTTTATGGAGAAATATATGGACATGCCTTTTTATCATAGAACAGGAAAAGAATAGGAACAAGGAGCATACAAAGTACATATTTAGATACAGATGGTACATCCTGTTATTACTTTGTACCATAGAATACACACCATCATACTGTAGTGCTACCTTCTGGATAGAAAAGGTATAATGCATACACTATATAGTTGACAGTACATGTTGTTCTTCCAACACCCCTTCTCAACAGCATGTGCTTTGTCAAATTACATTCAGAATCAAATGATGACGTTCCTTCAAAGTGCATCAGCAGTCATCTCCTCTGAGGGGCAGTATTGAATGTCAACACCTTGCTCTTGATTTTCCCTCAGTAGGGGATACTTGACGCCAATGTGTTTGGTCCTAGGATTGACCAAGCTTTATACATCCCTGGTTGTCTTCAAAAAAATGGGAATTGGCTTTGACATATCTATCCCAATGTCCACAAAAAGTTGACAAATCCATATTGCTTCTCGACACGCGAATGCTGCGGCAATGTACACTGCTTCAGTTGCTTGCTTTCGACTAGACCAACTTATGGTTCCTTATCCCATACTGGAAGATGAATCCACTTGTGGATTTGCGGTCTGTGCAGTCACTGGCCCAATCAGCATCCACATATCCAACCAGTTTTGGATTAGATGTTCTGGTAACTGTAACTTCATCTGAATTGTTGCTTTGAGGTACTGCACCACTCTGTTTTCCAATCACGCTGAAACTTTCCTGCATAGTATGCAAACTGCTGCGGCTAGGTCTGGTCACAGTGGCAACATAACAGCTTACCGATTGCAGTGTTGCCACCCCCCACCCCCCCCAAGTGAAAGTTACTGGCAAGATGGCTAAAAATTCCGAACACCACCAATTTTTTTTTACTGCCACTTAAAAAAAAAAAAATGGCTGTTTTCAGTGCTAAACTGTGCAACTTTTAGTATTTAAACTATAAACATGTTGCGAGTGCTATTAGCAATGTGTTTAAGTTAAACAAAAGTAAGAAAACAAATTTCTATAGTTACATGAAGGTCAGGTTAAGATAACACAGCCAGCACAGAGTTCACCATTACAGTGCAAGGGAGAACTCTGGAACCTTGATGTAAAGGACGATGCCACAGATCACGATCTAAGGGGGGACTCTGATGTAAGGGGGGGGGCTCTGCGCTCCCATTTACATCAGAGTTCCCACTTACATCAGGGTCCACAGAGTTCTTGCCCTAGAAGAGGAAATCCTGCAGACTCTGATGTAAAGGGGAACATTGGGAACTCTAATGGCGGGGGGAACTCTGGTCACCTTTTTGATTACCTTACGCAGAGTGAATACACCAAGGTAAGGGGTTACTGATATAAGGGTTAACCTTTATTTCAGTGCCCCCTTACATTATTGTGTTCACTTCCCCCCCTTACATCAGTGACCCCTCCTCAGACTGACCTCTCAGGTGCACCGTGCAGGGCTCAGTTAGGCAACTCCAGCTTGGCGGCTCTGGTTTTATCTGATAGTCTCCGCTACACAGTTCACACACATCTGACTTCTCTCGTGATCCCCACTACACAGTTCACACACATCTGACTTCTCTCGTGATCCCCAATCTGGCAGCGCTCCCACTCTTGACTCTTATACTGGCTCCCCCTCAGAGACTGCGGACTGGATACACTCGATGGTAATGCGGACAGGACACTCATGCGGACAGGACACTCTCATGCGGACAGGACACAGGAGATATCAGAGTGAGAGACAGCAGACAGATTGCATACAATGATTTTGTATAATCTCACCACTGCCATTTTTTGTCTGGAAACTGATGCCTGTGCCTGTGACGACATGGTGCATCACAGGTCCACCTGAGCCCCCTCCACCATCAATTTATCATTCCAGCCTGGCTGTCTCCCTGCTCACCCTCACACAGTCGACTCAAGATCGTAGTCTCTCTTGTCACACTCACTGTCTGTCCGACTACTAGTCTGCTCTGACTGACTAGGTCCAAGACACCGGGCACGACAACAGCGGGCAGCAGGCTCCACACACGTCACTCACTCAGTCGGGCAGGCTGGCAGGGGTCCATCCGTTGCTCCGGTGGGGGTGTGGGTGCTCCGTTAACCGTATCCAGACCACCGGTCACGACTGTTCAGGCTCCCTCCGCTCAGGTCACAGACCGTCACACACGCAGCTCTGCTCTCCACTCTACGAGGCTCCTCCGTCCTGCCTGTTCATAGGCTGGCGGGAAAATGCACTGACTTCATTGGCTGCGTGGTGGGTGGGTTGGGCAGAGGCTGTGCAGGAGTCAGACTCGGCGGCTCAGGATCGGATCTTCTCTGGGATTTCCGGCATTGCGCATGCGCAGTTCTGACCCCAAGCCAAACGCCACCATTTTTACTGGCACCTTTCCCTTACTACAGACTTTTACGTACAAGGAAAAAGTGCCTTGTTTTAACGAACTGTCCATAATTCTACGGACGGTTGGCAACACTGACCGATTGCTCTGCATATAGTGTTGGGGAGCAAGTTTTTTGCTCCATTTCTCTTGATAGCCTGGTTCCATAGGAGTTCTCTCTTCCTTTGCATCTTGCCTATGGAAATGTTCCAAGATATCGGAGATTTTCTGAGATTGGTTGAGAAGATAACTTCCATCTTCTCTCTCTCTCTCTCTCTCTCTCTATTTGGATTCCCAGATAGCAGCTAATGTTCCCTAGCTCTTTGATTTAAAACAATTATTTCAGCTTCTGAACTGATTGTTAACTTCTTATTCAAAACAGGCTACAATGTCATCGACCTAGATAAGGATGTATATCCACCTGTCTTGATTCCTGGAATAGAGACAGGGGTCTGCTTTACTTCTTGAGAATCCCTCTCTGGTAAGTACTTTGTTCACTTTCTCATTCCACATCCTCACAGATTGCTTGAGACCGTAGATGCTCTTCTGAAGTCTACACACAAGGTTGTCTCCATGCTCAAACCCTGGTGGTTGCTCCATGTAGAGATGTTCCTTAATGTCTCCATATAGGAAAGCAGTTTTAACGTCTAGGTGTTTCACTTGCATGCCCTTCCCGGCTGCAACGCTAAGAATGGTGGAGTGTTTTACGACGGGAGCGAAAGTTTCATCGTAATCTTCACCAAATTTCTGGGAGTAACCCTTGGCAACTAGTCAGGCTTTGTATTTGTGGCTATTCCCTTCTGCGTCTGACTTTACTTTTGAAAGTCCACTTACTTCCTATAGTATTGCGGTTAGGAGAGAGCTCTGAGTGTCCAGGTTTTATTTTCTTGAAGTGACCAATTCTTCTGCCGCCTTTCTCAATATATTGGCTTCACATTTTGGCAGTTTTCCTATATATTCCCAGTATGTTGGTTCAAGTATGCTGTGTGTTTTGACAGTGTAGGACAGCTTGCGGGGTGGTATCCTCTATGTAGTCCAAGTTGATACTCTGCTTTCAGGCAGTTCAGCAGGATCTGGTGGAGAGCTTGATTTAGACATTGTGAGTTACAACTCTTGTTCTGACTCCTGCAAAGGTTTGCTTTGGTTGACTTTCTTCTGGTTTGCTTGGCATATTCACTTCACTGCTTTCAGGGATCAGTGTTTCTGGTGATGGGCTCATCAAAAACACTACGGCTTATTGTTACTTTGTCAGTCTTTGGGTGTGGGCTTCTGTAACCCTTCATTTGCTCACTGTAGCCAACTAGAATGCCCTCTAGGGCTCTGTTCTCCATCTTGGATTGATTTTTACTTGGAATACAGGCATATGCTTTACATCCAAAACACTGATGTGCCCTATGCTAGGCTTTGATCCATGCCACATTTCGAATGGAGTACTTTTAATGGCTCGAGGGTAGTCTGTTCTGTAGGGGTAGGTTTCAATCATGAGAGCTTCTCCCCAGTACTTGTGAGGTAGGTGGTTATCCGACAACATGCATCTGGCCATTTCCACGAGTGCGATTTTTCCTTTCGGCTACATGGTTTTGTTCAGGAATGTATGGTGTGGTTGTCTCTGGTGTACCATTCCTTGTCTCTTAAGATATGAGGCCACTTCTTTGCCCATGTATTCTCCCCCATTGTCGGTGCATATTATTCCTGGTTTGCGTTGGAATTTGTTGCTAGACATGGCAACGAATTCTTGAAGTCTCTCTGACGTTTCATTCTTGTGTTTCATCAGATAAGCAGTTGTGTACCTGGAATAAAAATCAACGAGTGTCAGTGGACATCTGTTCCTGCCTGATGTGGGAGTTTTCATTGAACCGCATCCATCACTGTGTATGAGCTGCAGGGGGGTGGGGGAGTGGGTAGTTTTTCTTTGAGATGCCTGTGGAAGGGGAGCACATGTGGCTTTTGCTTCAATACAGCACTTTCATTTCATTAGCACTTTGCAAGGCGCTATTGTCAAATCTTCTAATAAGCCTCTCTTTATAGTGTCCTGTATAGCTTCTGGACTTGTGACCCCAGCCACCTGTGCCATAAGTGAATACATTTGTTGTGTAGGTCATTAGAAACTATATTGGCTTGCTGGTCTGTGGTGATAAGCCTGTATAGCTGATCATCCAGTTTTCCTTTTGCAAGGAATTGCTTATTATTGTGAATTTTGAATCCATCACTGTGGAACTTAACCAAGACTGTTGTTTACAAGACTTTTCACTGATAGAAAGCTGCCTTCTAGTTCTGGAACATACAGCACTTTTATAAGTATACTGTGGTGACCTCCTTGTGGTGTAATGCAGTTCAGGAAGCCCTGGTCTTTACCTTCTAATGTGATGCTTTTCCCGTTTGCTAGGAAAACTGTCTTTTGCACTGTAATCAAAGTTTGTGAAGAAGGTCCCATCGCTAGTCATGTGACTTGTCGCACCTGAGTCTATGCACCAGCCACGTGGCTTGCCGCTTTGTGTTACTTTAAAAAAGGTGCCACTCCATGATGGGTCTGCAGTTTCCTTTGTGATTGCTTTGACTCTTGTGGATAGCGATAGCTTTCTCTGCTTGGCTTTCCAGATAGAACAGTCTTTTAAGTGACCGGTCCTTTTACAGCGAAAACAGGCTCTGCTTTCTTTGTTGCGATTTGTGCCTTTGTACATCTTAAGAGCTTTGTCTACATGGCACGTATTTTCTTTGCTTCTGTCATTCATCAATAAAATTTCCCTTTTGACATATTCCAGTGTCAGCTCCTGCTCGGATCTGGTTTCTAAAGCATTAATAAGAGCAGTATATATCTCTGGAAGGCTGCAGAGGAGCAAGGCAACAATATGGTTATCCTTGATGTCCTCTTCGATGGCAAGCAGCTGCTCTATGATCTCTAGTATAGCTTTCACGTGGTCACATATGCTGGACTTCTAGTCTCATCTTATATAGCTTTCTTAGCAAAAAAGTTTGCTGTTGAGACTTGAACGCTAATGCAGTTTTTGTAATGATGTCCACATACCTTTGGCCATTTTCGCTGTTTATATGTGGATAAGCTTATCTTCCACTAGTAAGCTAGTAATTGCTTTTGCCTACCTGTCCTTCACCAGTCCTCCGTCTCTGTCTGTGGGTGCCTTTGTATTCAGCACTTGCCACAAGTCATCCATGCTAAGAAACATTTGTAGTTTAAATTTCCATAACTGGGGGGCGTGGCCTAGTGCATGGAGCTGTAGGACGCATATCGCGGCAGCTCCCAGTCCCGACGGCTTTCACGGGGTCTAATTCCCTCCATCACCGCCTCCAAACCGCCCAGATGGGTAAAGGGAAGCCCAAAGACCTACACAAGCCAGCCTGCGATCGCACAGAGTGATCTGGGCCGCTTTGTGTCCCATGCTTCTGCGGCCTTCCTGAGCCAGGAGAAATCCAAGATGGCGGCGGCGCCTCCGTCCCCGACCCACTCTGAGCCAGCAGACACTATGCATGTACAATCTAGGGGCCGTTCAGCCTCCCTCACAGACTTTGAGCCTCCCTCATGCAGCCCCCACAGTCCGCACCACCTCTCACAGGCATCCCTGTGCTCTGGGGAAGGATGGGATATGGAATCGCAGATGCGATCCATGCATGCTTACCTGCGATCCCTGCCCACTAAAATCTTGAGCATTGTGTATCTCGCATTGAGAAATCCTATAGAAAGGAGATTAATGACCTTAAAAACAGATCTGGGGACCCGCGTGGAGGATGTTGAAACCACCGCTGACGGCATCTTCAATACGTTACAATCTCATGAAGACTCTTAACTCCCACATGGTCATGCTGCAGCAGCTTATGCATCACCAAGATGACATCGAGAACCGCAACAGAAGGAACATCAGGATCCGTGGCATCTCTGAAAACGTGGAACACAAAGACCTAGCTGGGGCAGTAACCACCATCTTTAACCAACTTCTCCAGCAGCCTAAGGATACCCCAATTGAACTGGACAGAGTGCACAGGACCTCGGGCTCGAGAAATCCTGACTCTTTCATCCGTGACACACTTTGCAGGGTTAAAGAGGAGATGAGAGCCGCCAGTACACAGGATTCCATTCGGCTGAATGATACTCCTGTCATGCTTCTCCCGGACCTTTCGCGCCAAACACTGGCCATGAGACGTGCCCTTAAGCCACTCACATCCCTACTCCAAGAGAGGCAGATCAAATATCAATGGAGGTTCCCTTTCCAACTACGGGTCCTTCATGAAGGCAAGACAGCCCTATTGCGCACCCTGGGAGATTTACCACGGTTCCTGAGCACGCTAGAGTTACCTCAAGTATCCTTGCCTGATTGGCCCCTACCACCCACCACCCCAGGTCTTCCATTCCGCCCGCACTGGCAGAGGTCCGACAAAAACAAGCGCCCCAGAGACCCATCCCAGAAACCACAAGAGGACTGACTCTTTGGCTCCTGATAATTGCACACCTTTGCCCTGCGGTCGAGTTTGCTACCTTTGTTTTGCTACAGAACTGGCACCCCCCACCTGAGCCGTGATGAGACGGACGTTCGTTATCACCCGGGAGATCCCCACACTGACCGTGTTTATTTCTCTTATTTATTTTATATTTCATTTTTATTATTTTTATTCCTACAGGTATCTGGACTCAATAGGGACTTATCTCTTAAGCAGTGATTAGTGGGTTTCATTTTACCGCTGCCGTTTGTACCCCCCCCCCTCTGTCTGTCCCTATCCAGGCTCATGGTTATGTGGAGTCCCCTAGGTTCCCCTTTATGTTACCTAGAACTAGGTGGGGGGGGGGGGGGCTCACCTCCTGTAGTGCATCTGTGCCTCAAAGTTCTTATGCCGTTTTAAAATTTTTATGTTGGTTATTTTTAGTCTAACAATAGTTATTGTACCCCCCGCGAACCCCGCGACCGGGAGTCACTCACTGTGCTTACCCCCCTTAGGACCGATAGCACTCGAGTGAGCACTGTACCTTTCCTAGCTTGCTCTACACCTTAGCAATGTTAAGCTATTCATTAAATGATTCAATGCTGCCACCTAGTGGCCTGTTATTTTCCTTTTACGGTTTAATGTGATGGTTTCTGTCTCCTACAACAACAACAGGGACTCTTCAATCTCTCTTTTTCTGGAGCCGATTCTCATCTCCTTTCTCTTTCAATTCTTCCCTCCCCTCTCTCCCCACCCCCTACACCCTTTTTCTCGGACAGAGCAGACCTTGGCACCAATGCTGATCAGACTTGAGGTAATTTTCTCTCCATGCTACCATGATGTCGCTTGATCACAAATCCCTTTCTTCCTTTAACTGCAAGGGCTTCAATACTCCTGAGAAACGTAGCCAGATATTGTACCATTTCCACAAGGGTAGGACCAAAATTCTGCTCCTGCAAGAGACCCATTTTAGGGGTTCGGATATCCCGATCCTTCATAATCCTTACTACCACCAATGGGATCATAGCACAAACCCGCAGTAAAAGTCCAAGGGAGTTTCCATAGCCTTCCATAAATCATTCCACCCCAAAGTATTAGACTCCCTTGTTGACCCCCTAGGCCGTTATTTGTTTCTTAAGCTGAAATCTAACTCTATCTTCACAGTGGCTAATGTATATGGTCCGAACCAAGACCAGGGGGAGCTTTCTGTCCGTGGTTCTGAACAAGTTACTCCTTTGGTGGTCCCCGTTTCATTCTCGATGGCGACCTCAATGTGGCCCTTTATCCAACCGTGGACACTTCCTCGGGTAAGTCCTCCATATCCAAAACACATACGGTCACTCCTGCATTCCACACAAATGGTGGATGTTTGGCGAGTGCAGCATCCATTCGAGAGAGACTACAGCTGTTATTCCGTGGCCCACAACTCCTATAGTCGCATTGACTACTTCTTAGTTTCCCAATCACTACTGGATACCCCACTTAAGGCGTCCCATGGCAATATGCTATGGTCTGGCCATGCACCTGCGCACCTTGGCCTAGCCCACACTTCGGACGTTCTCGTGGCGTCTGAACGATAATCTGTTGAAAGACACCCTATGTGTTGCAGATGTTGAACAGGCGGTTCGAGACTTTATTCAAGACCATAGGTCTGATGAAACCAAACCCTCTTACTAAATGGGAGGCCCTGCAATACGTACTTAGGGGGGACTCTCATCCAACACGGCTCTCGCCTAAAGAAGGCCAGATCCGTTGACATTACCCGACTTTTGTCCACTATAAATACACTTGAACTAGCACATAAACGTGACTCAGACCCAGAGACTTATGTAGACCTCTAACGCGCGGCGAGAATTGCTTTGCATTCTAGAACTCCCTTGTAGCTAGGGATAGGGGACGCAACCGGCACAACACTCTAACCAACAAATGTGGGCAACACCTAGCAAGGGTCCTCCACCCCCGCCCCCCCACGTCGACCCATCCGACATCTGTACTGCAGATCAACAAAAAATCAGCAACATACGCGGTATCTCAGACGCATTCCAGCGTTATTACGCTAGGCTATACAACCTGCTCCCACGGACCACGTTGGCCCCTATGGGAGAACCACACCTTTCCAACATGGCGGATTACATTTCAGAGACGGCCCTACCACAGATGGCTCCAGAGCAGGCAACTGGCTTGGATGACCCCCTGACGGCAGTGGAATTTCTTACTGCCATTAAGGGGTTAACGTGTGGCAAGTGCCCAGGTCCTGACTGGTTCTCCCCCAGGTTCTATAAGTAATTTGCTCAGTCTCTAGCTCCACTTATGGCCACAGCATTTAAAACTCTATTGACGATACCCACCCACCTTCCAGTAATCTTCTATCGGCTAATATTTTGGTCATACCCAAGCCCGGCAAAGATCCCTCTCAATGCAGTAGTTACCAGTCAATTTCGCTCCTTAACGTCAAACTTTACGCTAAGGTCTTGGCAAGCCACCTCTCTCTCTCTCTCTCCTCTATTGCCCTCGATTAACCATACCACCAAAACCATCCATCTTATATCATACATCCAGCGTCACAACTTAAAAGCATGCCTACTATCGTTTGACGCAGAGAAGGCCTTTGACTGGGTCAATTGGCAATTTCTGTGTCTCTCCTTGGAACAGGTGGGTCTTGGCCCCACATTTGTCTCCAAGGTTATGGCACTGTACTCTCGCCCCTCGGCATCTGTCATGGTCAACGGCTCCTCCTCTGCACCCTTTCAGATCTCCAATGGTACTCGGCAGGGCTGCCCCCTGTCACCCTTGCTCTTTGTTTTAGTAATAGACCATCTTGCTCAGGCCATTAGATATAACACATCTATAGTGGGGATCCAGACACCCTCCTCTGACCATAAACTTTCACTATGCGGACGACCTTCTGGTCTACCTTCAACCACACACGTCCCTCCCCTCTGATGCATGAATTTCGTAGATTCAGGGAATTTAGCAACTTTAACATGTCTAAAACTGAGGCCCTTAATATATCCCTACCGCATGCGACCCTCACCTGCGTACAGACTAACTTCCCCTTCCAATGAAGCTCCAAGGGCATCTCCTACTTGGGGATAACGATCCCCTCCAACTTATCGGAGCTTTACGCTCTCAATTATCTCCCTTTGCTGAACAGACTTCGAAAGGAACTAGACGCATGGAACTCCTCCCCTATGCCCTGGTTTGGTCATATTAACACATTGAAGATGGACACTCTCCCTAAACTACTTTATTTGTTTCAAACAGTACCCATCTCCGTCCTTAAACGTTTTTTTACCTCCCTGCATTCAACGTCTATACGTTTCATCTGGCACCACAGCATGTCTCGCATTCTACACACTCTGCTTACTTATCCCAAGATCCAGGGTGGGGTAGGCCTCCCGGACTTTGAATTTTATCACAGGGCGGCTTTGTTGTCTAGGGCAGTGTTTCTCAACTCCAGTCCTCAAGGCGCCCCAACAACAGGTCATGTTTTCAGGCTCTCCATTGTTTTGCACAGGTTATTTGATCAGTTTAACTGCTTTAGTAATTCCCACAGCGGTTTCATCTGAGGGAAATCCTGAAAACATGACCTGTTGGGGCGCCTTGAGGACTGGAGTTGAGAAACACTGGTCTAGGGTTCTGGAGTGGTTCCCCCGCCCGTTCCCCAAGGCATCTACTATGGTGGAACAAGACCTGTCCCACTCGTGACCTCTGGGCCTTACTTTGGGGCTATGGGCAACACCTACACTTACTCTCCGCCACCTCCCTGTTGACAATCGCTGCCCTACACCTATGGTACAAAAAGGGGATGCTTTCGTTATTGTTCTCGGATCCCTCGCCCCTCACACCCTTATTTGACAACCCCACGTTGCCTCAAGGTATGGGCTCCAACTCGGTTGGCCCCCTACTCCCGCCCCGCATGGCCAGTGGCGAGCTCTTTTGTAGACCCCACTTCAGGCGCTCCTGTAGTGCCTAGTGGCCAGGGCAACTGGCTCACCGCCCTCCGCATATCTTCCTTTTGTTCTGACCTCTTCATCTTCTCAAACTCAGATCCCTGACGGGATTCGAACAGCTGTGCTTTCTCTCGGAAACACCCAGACATTTACTCTCTACCATGTACTTGTTACAGCACGCACTGATACATGACCAACCCCTCTCTTACACCAGGAGGTGGTCCACAGATCTTGGAAGGGAACTCCACTTGGTGGACTGGCAAAAGTCCTACCACTTTATGCACAAATCCTCAATCTGTTATTCCCAGGAGAAAAACTTTAAAGCTCATCTCTCGTTGGTACAGGGACCCTCAATCTCTACATAAAATATTTCCATCTGTTCCTCCCTCGCGTTGGAGATGCGGCACGGCTGATGGAAACTATCTCCACATATGGTGGGATTGTCAGTCCATTCAACCCCTCTGGTCACAGGTTTTTTCCATATACAGCAGTCTGTACAATCGGCCTTTGACGCCCTCCCCAGAGATAGCTTTATTGTCTAGCTCCCAGAAACGTCTATCTCCCAGAAATGCACCCTACTGCGCTTCTTCCTGTCAGCTGCCAGGCAGCTTAACCCCGTTTTGAAAAACCACTGCCATCCCCCCCACCCCCCTTGACCTTGTGGGTCTCCACAGTCAACGACATGCGCATGGAGGAGATGCTGGCCCTTGATACTGACACCTTCGACAAATTTAAGACACTATGGCTCCTGTGGATCGACTACTCTGCCTCGAACTCCCTGAAAACATTGACATCTCTGGGTCAACCCAGTCGTCCACCCTGAATCCATCATGTAGGTTTGCTACGCCAAGGTCTGCTTAGCCCCCCCTCTCTCACTGTCTTCTCTATCCTCTTTTCTTTCTCCCTCTATCTTCCATCGTTCTCTTCCCCCCCGTGTGTATGTGTGTATGTGTTGGCAATGCCATTTTAATATTCAAATGTCATACTAACTACTTTTACTGGCCCTCACCGCCCTTTATTTGGAGTGACACCGTTTGCTCCTAGGACGGCGGTGTGTTAGTGTTTATGTTGAACATGTCTCCTGTGGTGAGCGGACGTGTGATTTGTATGATAATACCCTGAATTGTGGACATTTGACAGTTGTCTGTATTTCTCTGTATAATGCAATAAAAATATACTTGACTCTAAATTTCCATAACTGCCAATTAGCATTGTTTAGCTTTGCAATAGCAAACTTCACATCTGACCCACTTGCCATGTTTCAGTAGCTTGTATACAGTACTCACTGACTTGCTGTACTCACTGGGTATTATTTCCCCAGTGCCTCTGTGTGCTGCTTGGTTTGCTGGGTGCCTGGGCCCATAACTTATTAGCCAAGTATTGAACTCATGCTTTGGAAGCTCCTTGGATACAGCAAACAACTTTACTTTCATGGAGAAATATATTACATGTCTTTTATCATAGAACAGGAAGAGAACAGGAAAAAGGAGCATACAAGTAAATATTTAGATACAGATGGTACATCCTATTACTTTGCACCATAGAATACACACTGTCATACTGTAGTGCCACCTGCTGGATAGAAAGATATAATGCATACACTATATAGTTTACAGTACGTTACATGTTCTTCCAACAAAAATATCACCAAAACTATCCTCTGCTCTTCCCAGGGCCTCCTCTCTAGATCCCTCATCACCAGTGTTGTAAGCAACGCCATTTAAACGGCGTTACCTAACGTAGTCACTTTTGAGGGTAACGAGTAATCTAACGGATTACACTTCCCCTCATGGCAACGCCGTTCCCATTACTTGGGCGGCATTACCCCAATTACATCTACTCGCCACAGCCGCCGCAAGTAGATGTAACCGCAATTACAGCCGTCGTCTGCCTACCTGATCAGCGTGTCATGCAGACAGACGGCGGCCATTGCAGTGTTCAAAAGCCACGCCTCCTCCTCGTCTGTGATAGGCGGAACACTCAATTTCATAGTAGGCAGTGTTCAGCCCATCACGGACATCCACTCATCCTCGTCTGTGTTATGAGGATGAGCGGATGTCCGTGATAGGTGGAAACACTGAATGCTGGGAAATTGAGTGTTCCGCCTATCACAGACGAGGAGGAGACGTGGCTTATGAATACTGGAATGGCCGCGCACCCTCACCTCTCTCCCTTGCTTTATCGGTTATGTGGCTGTTGTCTAGGGGTTCCTGGGAGAGAGAGATGATACACACCACGGCCCGTGTCCTCCTCTTACTAGGAGGTGAAGGCCAGAAGATTGGGCCTTTGTGTAGGTGTCCTAGAGTCAAGTCCAGTCCTTCGTACCTGACTCCTTTGCTTAGTAACAAACAGGAACAAAAAAAAAAAAAAAAAAAAAGAAGAAGGCTTCTGGACTGCAGCACTCAAAAATAAAAGCCTTTATTTTAAAATAAGGAATCCAAAATCCACACTGTACAACGGTTCAAAAAAAATTTGGCTGACATGTTTCGCACTGTGTTAGTGCTTATTCATAGCTGCCTAATGCACAAAAATCAAACTAATATATACCCTAAGAGAAAAGATCATGTGATCCAACACCAAGTGAAAACAATAATAATTCAATGATTGGCTTGTGAATGAATAATTTAAATGAAATAGTAAAAAAATGTGATCTGCTGATCACTGTGATGAGAGAAGGAAAAATCATTCTCAAAGAAGTACAATCAATGAAAAAGAAAATGTGTGGGAGATATATATGTGTATATGAAAAAAATAAATAAAAAAAACAACACACAGTGTCTGCTGGGAAACTGAGGATGAGAGAATGTTCGTGATAAGCGGAGAGTGTCTGATGAGAATCGCCTATCACGGAAGGAACAGGAAGAGACCACGGAATTTGAACGATGGACGCCGCAGCTTCTTTACAGGTACTATTTCCAATGTAAAATTATAGGCTGGGGAAACAGTGAGGCTGGGGAAACAGTGAGGCTGGGGAAACAGTGAGGCTGGGGAAACAGTGAGGCTAGGGAAACAGTGAGGCTAGGGAAACAGTGAGGCTAGGGAAACAGTGAGGCTAGGGAAACAGTGAGGCTAGGGAAACAGTGAGGCTAGGGAAACAGTGAGGCTAGGGAAACAGTGAGGCTAGGGAAACAGTGAGGCTAGGGAAACAGTGAGGCTAGGGAAACAGTGAGGCTAGGGAAACAGTGAGGCTAGGGAAACAGTGAGGCTAGGGAAACAGTGAGGCTAGGGAAACAGTGAGGCTAGGGAAACAGTGAGGCTAGGGAAACAGTGAGGCTAGGGAAACAGTGAGGATAGGGAAACAGTGAGGATAGGGAACACTGAGGCATTGTTGTCCCTCGGCTTATACTCGAGTCAGTAAGTTTTCCCAGTTTTTTTGTGGCAACATTAGGTACCTCGGCTTATACTCGAGTCGGCTTATACTCGAGTATATACGGTAATAGAGAAGAAAAAAAAATGCATGTGTAAAGGGTTGCACTAGAATCTAGAATTTCATATTGCAAATTTCAAAGAGAGGCATGCGTGCGTGCGTGCGTGCGTGCGTGTGTGTGTGTATGACGTGGGTGGATTATAATATGGGGGACAAAAATTGTCTCAATGACCAGTCCAGTTGTATCTGCCTGTGTGCATGTAGTGCATTAAATTGATGCACGATATAGTTACATATGTGACATGAATTTAGGCAAGTGTGTCAGAGATCTAAAGCCTTGTTGTAGGATCCAGATGCATACAAAATCAAAAAATCAACCCCATAAATGTATAAAACAAAAATGCACATGCCTGTCTATCATCAAATTAACACATAAGATGCCACAAATAAAAGGACATGTGTAGCTCAGTCATGAATAATAAATACACATCAACTTGTATAGACAGCACAGTAATCTGTATATATGGGTATGTATCCATGAAGGCTAGACATAATTCCTAATCACAAAATTGGGCACAATATGACCTAAAACAAGAAATAATTAAAAACACACATGTACAGTATGTGGAATACCTGCGGATAAAATAAACACAATTAAAATTGGGATCAGTCGACCATCAGTTAAAAGTTTTTTGTGCAAAAGAGGAGACCAAGTCCCTTCCATTTCCTGAATGGTATATGGATAAAAGTCTAAAACTAAAAAGGAAAGGAGGGAAGGACAAAAGGTCCTCGAAAAATGACAGAACTTAAGATGGTATATGGCTGGCAAGCAACAATGGAGAATAATGGTGTAGATATTGGGAATGTTACAACAGAGACCTAGTCAGCACTCAATGATGTGTGCACGGCAGTGTCCCCGCAACCAAAAGGCTAAGTCAAAGCAGGATGGAACAAGAATTAGTTATCGACTATATGCTGCAGCTTCCATGCCGTGCGTTGAAAAAACCTTATCCCCTGGAAAGGACACTGTGCAGGCGCGAGGACTAGTCATAGTAGTGGGAAACATCCCATTCAAAGTTAAGGCCAGACGGTATTCTCGTATCCAATGAGAAAATCCAAAAGACCTTACGCCTGCACAGTGTCTTGAACCTGTCACCTCCCCTGAGAGGGGTGTTGATCCTCTCAATTCCCTGGATGGAGAGACTTGATACGTTCTTATGGTGCACAGAGATCCAATGCCTGGCAACATTTGTATTCCTATCCTTCTGGATATCATACAAATGATCGTACAATCTGTCCTTGAGTCTACGGGTCGTTCTTCCGATGTACTGGATGTTGCATGATTCACACTTTATCACATATACCACAAACTTAGTGTTGCAATTAATAAATTGCTTGATGTTAAAGGTATTCTGAGTGGTGTTTGATTGGACTATCGCCCATTTTGATAGGTTTGCAATAATTGCAATGAGTCATGCCACATCGGAAGGTGCCCTGGAAGTGCAACCAATTAGCTAATGGGGGTTTACTGAAAAAAAAAGACTCGGTGATAAGCGACTACCCAAAGTGGGGGCTCTACGAGATACAGTTTTAACCCATTTGGAGAGAATTACCTGGTAGGCAGGATCGTTCAAGAGGATTGGAAGATATTTTTCAACAATGGATTTTATTTATTTTGCTAAATTCACAAGTGAACAGCGTGGAAAAGACCGGAGCCCCTTTGAATGACATGGCTGATGGATTCTTAAGTTTGTTGGAACGTTTCTGAAGTAATGTTTCCCTGGGGATGGACATGGCAGAATCAAGGGCTTTTTTGACTAGTTTAGGTGAGTACCCCCTGGTGATAAACCGTTGGGTCATATTAGCGGCTTCACTGGAGAAATCCTCAGTTGTACTGCACAGCCGTCGGAGCCTAAGAAATTGGCCGACCGGGACCCCAGGAATGGTGTGACTGGGGTGACCTGAATCGGCTCTGAGGAGTGCGTTACCGGCTGTGGGTTTTCTGTAAATGCTAGTAGCTACCCTGCCATTGGCAACTGACAGAATGACATCTAAAAAGTCAATCGAAGTGGCGCTGATTTTCCCTGTGAAACGAAGATTCATGGAATTGTCATTTAAGTGGTCCAACCATGTTTGTAACTCCATGTCCCCCATTGGAGGAAACAAACAGGAGGTCATCGATGAATCTACAAAAAAAAGACAGTGTCTAAACGTCGGGGGCTATCATGTCCAAAAATGCGGGACCTCTCCCAAAATCCCATATAGAGATTGGCCAGGGAAGGTGAAAACTTGGCTCCCATTTTTGGAGATAATAGCCCCCGTCGTCATTTTAAAATAAAGGCTTTTATTTTTGAGTGCTGCAGTCCAGAAGACTTTTTTGTTCCTGTTTGCTGTCAATAGCATTGCTTGCACCTTTGTCTGCTGGGAGGAGGTGATTTGAAGGATTCCCACACCTGAGCGGCTCCCTTTCTCTTGCTTCTCACAAATCCTTTGCTTAGTAAGCAAAGTTCCACACAGTGAATAGGTACAACTCCGTTTTATTCTTCTTGCCAAGCAATAAAACAATCTTTCTCCTTTTGAATAATGAGGGGAAACAGATCGAGGCACAATCCTTTCCCTTCTTGCTGCTGCCCACTGTGCTGTCACCAGTGGTGAATAGTCACTGCCACTGACTAGGTAATAGAACGTGAATTTACCTTCGCTCACTCTGCCCCTTTTAGAGGAAAGAAATCCGTCCAAGGGAGAAATGGAGGCCTCTCCGTCACCAGCGATGCTGCGCCGGACTCTCCGGAGAAGTTACTGCGCACCAGTCCTCACGAACTCAGACACGGGCACCCAAGGCATTAGGGCCTCCTCGAATTCCTGCACCCTCGCAGAACTCAGTCGAAGGTACTGAGCCCCAGGCATCCGCCATAGTACCTCACCCCAGGCTAAAGGTGCCTGAGATGGACTCCATCTCTGTTCCAGCTACGCCAAGGGCGCCTAGGCCTGGAACGCCAGCACCCAAGCTGAAGGTGCCTGGGCGCGGCCACGTCCTCCGACTCTCTCCCCGAAAACAGGGCCTCCGCCCCTTTTATGACCTCTCCCTTCGCATCACAGCGTGTTCCCTGCCCCGCTGTACCCGCTCCAGGGGAGGACAAAAAGGCACGGTTCGCGGTGCATGTTCAGCTCGGGCCCAAGGCAACAGCGCCACCCAGAGACCCCAGGGAACTTCACACCACCCAAGTCCTTACAAATTCAAATACCCACCACACACGTGTGTGTGTGTGTGTGTGTGTGTGTGTGTGTGTGTGTGTGTGTGTTATATATATATATATATTAGTAACCTGGGGGACAGGTAGTAGGTACAAAAGCTCCCTGGGATGAGCAGGCACAGATACCAAGTCCATTGGATCAGTGAAAACACAGTGTGGTTTATTGGTGCTATATAGAAAGTCAATGACAGGTGCTGTACAGTGTGCAGAAAACAAACAGAAGAAAAAATAGCTAAACAAAAGCCTAGCCGTGTCTCGGCTCTAACTACACAGTATTTACAGGCCCTCACTACCAGGCTGGACAAGCCTAGCGCTTGTCAGCTTCCACATCCAACAGAGAAACAAGTTTTTACGCACCTTCTTGCTCTCACAGACCAATGCTGTCTGTTTCCCAGGCTGAGCAAAGGCTGTCTGCTCAGGTGAGCTTTTAATTAGCCTGTGGGAGAGAACCAACACCTGAGGTGGATACTGGCTCAGAGATCCCTGAATGTATATGAGAGGAGCCTGGGAGATGTATAAACCCCGAATAGGACTTTCCCAGGCTCTCTCTGGGATGCTCTGCCACAAATATATATATCTATATCACACACACACACACACACACACATATATACACACGTGTATATATATGTGTGTACACACACACACACACACACACACACACACACACAAGCCGAGTTTTTTAGCCCTTTTTGCGGCTGAAAGTCCCCCCCCCTCGGCTTATACTCGAGTCAACGAAATTGAATATTGTAAATTGTACCTGAAGGCTGTGGCGTCCATCGTTTAAAACTCGCGGGCTCTTCCTGGTCCCTTCCGTGATAGGCGATTCTCAGCAGACACAGTTCCACCTATCACGAACGTTCTCTAATCCTCAGTTTCGGGATGGGTGAAGATGAGAGAACATTCGTGATAGGCGATTCTCAGCAGGCAGTTCCGCTTATCACGGAAGAGACCAGGAAGAGAGCGCGAGTTTTAAACGATGGACGCTGCAGCCTTCAGGTACAATTTTACAATGTTCAATTATAATTCTAGGGAAACAGTGAGGATGGGCACACATGAGGATGGGCACACGTGAGGATGGGCACACGTGAGGATGGGCACACGTGAGGATGGGCTTAGTGAAGTAGCAATGGGCTTAGTGAAGTAGCAATGGGTGGGCATTGTTGACCCTCAGCTTATACTCGGGTCGGCTTATACTCGAGTATATACGGTAGTTACTTTTCTGAGCAACCAATTACTTTTTCAATGTAGTAACCCCTGAGTTACCCTGCCTTTTAAAGCACTGCCTTCCTAATGTTCTTGTAGTGAATTGTATTTTAACTGTACTGTCCTACTTTACTTTGTAAAGCACTGCAAAACAATCAGTTGGTACTATATAAATCCTGTATAAAAGGGTCACTGGAAGGCTTGCTTACAACCTCAAGACTCACATGAAGCACAAGAGGCAAAACACCATTATCAGGAGTTTTTTTGGGTTTTTTTTTCTGCTGCGGACTTGCTTAGCGGTGAATATTAGGCGCAGTCACACACAGGCTCCATTTTTTGTTTGTTAAAATCAATGAAACCCAGTGAACAGCATTTTGTTTTCAGCTATTGCATTGAGAATATAATATTTAGTCAGTGGAAATACAAACACCTAGCATAGTTCTCTTTCATACATTTTTTTGAAGTAAGCAGCTTAAAACCAAACAATCACAAATAAAAGCAGTTAGCAATATAAAGTTGTAAAAAGCAACACACCTGTTGGGCCGGCTGTCTTCTATGTAAGTGGTACATGTTTTCTTCTTAAATAACTTGGGAATCCAGCTCTGCAGAGACAGAAAAATTAAAATTAGGAAGGAGGAAGAAACCGTAAACACACTTGTTTAGCACTAGCGCAAGAAACAAAGACCTAAAATGGGACTTCTACATAATCACTACCTCTAGTGATGAGAAAAAAAAAAGTGAAAAAAAACGATTTTTGTCCAATTTAGAAATCCTCCAATACTGGTAAAAGGTCAAGTGGTCCTTGTAAGAGAATGTATAAACCAATGGTTTCTCCATTTTAGGAATCCCCTTCATTTTATTTACGTAGATATGAACTTCTGTATATATGAGTTTTGCTATAGCAAGAATAACTTCAGTTTACATAGAACTAGATTTTGTCAGTTATTGTTGTCAAGCCAATTGCCGGAACAAGCTTCCCGTTTCTGTGAAGACATAGGCTATTTCTGTTTCTCTTCAGCAGCCTAACGCGTGATGATAAGTACTGAGTAAGCTTAAGACACGTGTGCCTTATATTCAGCCCCTCCTCCCTTATTTGTTTCACTTGTTTATAAAAAACATTGCCTTCCTCATTAAAGCCAGAGATCTTATGAACACACTCAAGCCTGTTTCTCGTGTCTCATTTGGTCTCTCACGGATCCGGAAGGTTCGCAGTGGTGGCCTACTTAACCAGGGTGTTCGTCAGAGTGTATAATTCCTTTCAAAAGTGGGGGCTCGTCCTGGATAAAGCAATCATCTGTGGTAAGTAAACTTTTTGTCTTGCAACAGTAGGTAAGAAAAGAACTGCGCCCCTATAAATCCTTCAAACTACCACTGCGCACAAAGAATATATATGCGCCTAAAGCTGCTACTTAAAAATATAGTATGTAATGTGATATTTAGATGAATAAATAGTAGCGCTCTGTTCATAAATAAATATAAACAATGCTCTATAACACCACGTGAATGTGAACTCAAATAGGTGATGTGCAAAAAATACACAAAAATGACAATATTAAGATGCTTAAAAAGTCCATTCAGAGATGTTCCAATATAAAACAAATAAATCCGAAACGCAAGTCCATTAGTGATTGTGTATATCCAAGTGATTGAATAAAAATCTTCTTTGAATTAAATATATGCCTCGCACTCTCATGCTCGGCAATAAAATTTAGTGCCCCCACCAGGGTTAACAGATTTGATCCAACAGTGCTCATCCAATCATGGTTTCCACATGTAAAAATTAAAAGAGCTTTCAATAGTGAAGTATGTAAAATCAATTTATTTAAAAACAGCAGAAAAAACACCCTTTAACCATTGCACTTCCATCACTTCAAAGTAAAAACGGCACTTCAAAATCACACAAAGGAACAAGCACTTAGGGTAAAGATTGTGCAGCGGTGTGCGGTGAATTGCAGTCATGGCAGACCCAAAAAATAGCTTTCAGATCTCACCCTCCACTCGCTTCTCTATCCCGTGTAAACTTTAACAGCCGATGGTATAGAATGTCAGGAGTCACAGGTGTTTGCCATGCAGACCACGTCCAGACATGTTTCGTCACTAGGACTTAATCATTGGGAATGGCTGCACGGCGTAGCATCATCACCTTTATAGCTTATAGTGAGTTAACCCCTGCTGCACTAGCAAGCTTTTTGTGTCTCCATGACCGCAAATCATGGGCTCTGACTCAGTCTGCAGTGATCATTAGAGTACTGGGTTATATTCAGACATTGCAATGATGTGTAGCGGGTACTTAAATTTAGGGAAGCATCTGGGTGCTAGTGTAACCCAGGTGCCTTGATTGTTAGGAAATTCAAGGTTCCCTTTGTGAGTCTTGGAGGACTCTGGTGGTGTGAAGTTCCCGCCGGCCTAAAGGTGGCGTTGTTGCCTTGGACCGGGGCTGGGCTCGAACCGCAAGACTGCCTTTTTGTTCTCCCCTGGTGCTGTTACAGCGGGGCGGGGAACCCGCTGTGGTGTGAAGGGAGAGGTCATAAAAGGGGCGGACGCCCTGACCTCGGGGTTCAGAGTTGGACACGGCCGCACCCAGGCACCTTCAGCTTGGGTGCTGGCGTTCCGGTGCTCCAGGCCTAGGTGCCCTTGGCCTAGCTGGGGCGGAGATGGAGTCCATCTCAGGCACCTTTAGCCTGGTGTGAGGTACTATGGCGGATGCCTGGGACTCAGTACCTTCGACTGAGTTCTGCGAGGGTGAAGGAATCCAAGGGGGCCCTAACTCCTTGGGTGCCTGGGTCTGAGTTCGTGAGGACTGGTGCGCAGTAACTTCTCCGGAGAGTCCGGCGCTGCATCGCTGGTGACGGAGAGGCCTCCACTTCTCCCTTGGACGGATTTCTTCCTCTGACAGGGGCAAAGTGAGCGAAGGTAATTCACATTCTATATTACCTAGTCAGTGGCAGTGACTATTCACCACTGGTGACAGCACAGTGGGCAGCAGCAAGAAGGGAAAGGATTGTGCCTCGATCTGTCCCCATTTTCCAAAACAAAAGAGATTTATTCTTCTTGCCAAGCAATAAAAAAAAAACTGGAGTTGGACCTATTCACTGTGTGGAACTCGGGTTACTAAAGCAAAAGGAGTCAGGGACGAGGGACTGGACTTGACTCTAGGACACCTACACAAAAGACCCAATTTGCTGGCTTTCACCTCTTAGCTATGGAGGACATGGGCCGTGGTGTATCTCATCTCTCTCCCAGGTACCCCTAGACAACAGCCGCATGACAGACACACACACACACACACACACACAGAGACAGAGAGAGACACAGACAGAGACAGAGAGACAGAGACAGAGAGACAGAGACAGAGAGAGACACAGAGACAGACAGAGACAGAGAGAGACACAGACAGAGACAGAGAGACAGAGACAGAGAGAGACAGAGACAGAGAGAGACACAGAGACAGACAGAGAGAGAGACAGAGAGAGAGACAGAGAGAGAGAGAGAGACACAGACAGAGAGAGAGAGAGAGAGAGAGAGAGAGACAGAGAGAGAGAGAGACACAGAGAGAGACAGAGAGACAGAGACAGAGAGAGACACAGAGACAGACAGAGAGAGAGAGACAGAGAGAGAGAGAGACACAGACAGAGAGAGAGAGAGAGAGAGAGAGAGAGACACAGAGAGAGAGAGAGACACAGAGAGAGACACAGAGAGACAGACAGAGAGAGAGAGACAGAGAGAGAGAGAGAGACACAGAGAGACACAGACAGAGAGAGAGAGACACACACAGAGAGAGAGAGAGAGAGAGAGAGAGAGAGAGAGAGACACAGACAGAGAGAGAGAGAGAGACACAGACAGAGAGAGAGAGAGAGACATTAAACACACATTATATACATAATAAATCTACTAATATGCTGAAATCATACAGGGACATAAATGGCAGTAAATATTGACTTCATAAGTATACAAAGTCCAAGCTAGATATAATGAATTCTCCTAATTAATGTTTTTATAAATTATTAATGAAGCAAT
Source organism: Rana muscosa (assembly GCA_029206835.1). NCBI lineage: Eukaryota > Metazoa > Chordata > Amphibia > Anura > Ranidae > Rana > Rana muscosa. The sequence goes on along the minus strand of CM055124.1, from coordinate 3,097,281 downwards.
TCAGATCTAGTTCAATGTTTAACCCTCTCGGGCGAAGGTTCTTAAGGAAAATCCATTTAGTTTCCCTCTGCGATAGTTCTCTCACCCGATTGGACCCTCTCCCTGCTGGGAAGGTAAATTACCTATATTGAGGAAACCCTATGACCGAGGTACACCCAATAGAATAGGGGTGATTATTCCTTTTACTTACAACCTGAATACCAACAGTGGAACCAGCATTCCCCTAACCAATATGGGGATCCCAGGTATCTAGTCCCTACACAGAACAGACATCAGGTTTTGGAACATGAAGAGTTTAATAGGGGGGGGGGTGGCCAATCAACGGTGGGGAGGGGGGAGGCAACTCGCGGGGGAACCCCTACCCTACGAACAGTGGAGGGGGAGGAAGGAACCTAATCCCTTATCTTCCAAACAGGGACATGGGACCATTTCGAAGGGAAGGAGAGGGTGCCGGGCAGGGAAAAGAGTACAATCCCAAAAAAAAAAAAAGGAGGACTTAAACACCGGTATTTACAATTTGAGTCAGGTAGAATTGAGCCAGAACGAAATTAATATTTTGAATCTTGGCTTAAAGTGTGCACCTAGAAAGAAAATGAATAAATTTGATGTGTATATTGACACACACACAAAGTTTATTCGCACACTTAATATGAAAAAGTATTTTTTAAGTCAGTGATACCTCAAGGAGAACAGTTAGGAATCCAGAATATATAGATAGTGGCCTGCGAAATAGATCCATTTTTAATCCCCAAAATTCCAACAACCATTACATTGAGGTGTTTAAGAATATGGTGTTAAAAGGACATAGAAGAACTCCCCCTTAAAAAACGAATTAATCCCGAATACATCAGAGAAGGTATAAAGTCCTTTGAGGATAGAAAGGAGATTATAATCCGCCCGGTGGATAAGGGGGGAGGGTTGTATTGATGGACAAATAGTTCTATCTCAATTAATGGAACTTTTAAGTGATCAGGCGACTTATAAGAAATTGTCGGCTGATCCAACGAAACCATTTAAGGACCAACTTAAATTTATTGGTTGAATGGGGCTTTAGAAATAATGCCCTGAACCCAAAAGGAAAGTAAATATCTCAATCCCACTTCATGTAGAATACCGGTGATCTACACATTGCCTAAAATTCCCAAGAATGCAAAAGCACCACCAGCACGCCCAATTGTGAATGGTATAGGGTCGGTCACTGCGAGGCTTGGGGAATACCTTGACAGGTTTCTCCAACCAAGTGTTAAAATCACAAAGGCATACCTTAAAAACACCACGGACCTTCTGCGACTGCTGGGTGAGGTTAAGCTGAATCCAGCTGCCACGACCTATCTAGTTACTGCGAATGTGTGTTCATTATACACCATCATACAAGCATGATGCTTTGTTGGCACTAAACATAAAAAATAATTACTTTTGGTTTTGTCGTAAATTTTTCTCCCAGCAGATTGGTGTCGCAATGGGAGCGAAATTTGCTCCCAGCCTCGCCAATCTCTTCATGGCAGAATGGGAGGACAGACAGGTTTTTAATCAACATAGACCAGAACTAAAACTATTGCAGGTTCATTGATGACCTCCTGTTTATATGGGTGGGGTCAAGGGAGTTTGCAATGGAATTTGTAAAACATCTGAATAATACTACAAACATTGTATTGGACCATATTATCAGTGAGGAGAAGGTTAATTTTCTGGACTTAACCATTTTGAAAACTGGTGCTGAGTTGAGTACAAAAGTATACTTTAAGCCCACTGATAGGAACAGCTACCTGTCCATTGGTAGTGGATAGGGATGGGCCCGGTGCTCGATTCGAACCCATGTTCGAATCGAGCATCGGGCGTTCGCTCGCTCGTCGAGCCCAGAACTATTTGGGCCGTTCGCATCACATTCGTGTGATGCGAGCGGCCCCGCAATGCATTGCGGCCGGCGCGGCCGGCGCAGTGCATTGCTGGCTGATGATTGGCCAAGCATGCACTGTGACCCCGCATGCTTGGCCAATCACAGCGCCCGAAACTCGGAGAGCAATAATTGGCTACAGGCAGGACGGCTGTAGCCAATTACAGCTCAGGGGCTTTAGTACACGCCCCACCATTTAAAAGGCCGCCACGCCATCGGCCCCGGTCACATGAGTTCCGGCTTTAGGAGAGATTAGTCTGCTGATTCTGTCTTTGCTTGATACTGAAAGATTTGCTCTTCTTTGCTAAACCATTGGCTATTTCTTTGCTAAACCATTGCTACCTAAGTCATTGATCGTTCATTGCTGCTGATTGCACAGTTAGTGTGTTATTAGCTGCTGCTGGGGATTAGTCTGGTGCGTGCTTACTGTTAGTACAGTATTGCAGTAGTACCAACCGCAGTGCTGTTAGCACAGCATTGCACCCCAACAGCACCCATAGGACTTCTAGTGTGTTAGTGGCATCACACAGAGCTCCTATATTTTCTTCTCAGCAGCACCCATAGGACTTCTAGTGTGTTAGTGGCAGCAAACAGAGCTCCTATATTTTCTTCTCAGCAGCACCCATAGGACTTCTAGTGTGTTAGTGGCAGCAAACAGAGCTCCTATATTTTCTTCTCAGCAGCACCCATAGGACTTCTAGTGTGTTAGTGGCAGCAAACAGAGCTCCTATATTTTCTTCTCAGCAGCACCCATAGGACTTCTAGTGTGTTAGTGGCATCACACAGAGCTCCTATATTTTCTTCTCAGCAGCACCCATAGGACTTCTAGTGTGTTAGTGGCAGCAAACAGAGCTCCTATATTTTCTTCTCAGCAGCACCCATAGGACTTCTAGTGTGTTAGTGGCAGCAAACAGAGCTCCTATATTTTCTTCTCAGCAGCACCCATAGGACTTCTAGTGTGTTAGTGGCAGCAAACAGAGCTCCTATATTTTCTTCTCAGCAGCACCCATAGGACTTCTAGTGTGTTAGTGGCAGCAAACAGAGCTCCTATATTTTCTTCTCAGCAGCACCCATAGGACTTCTAGTGTGTTAGTGGCAGCAAACAGAGCTCCTATATTTTCTTGTCAGCAGCACACATAGTACCTATAGTGTGTTAGTGTCAGCACCCATAGGACCTACAGTGTGTTGTGAGCACACATAGGAGTTCTATTTTTTATACTATATACACTACCGACTACAATGGCTGGAAGACCGCCAAGGAGAGGCAGAGCGTGCCGAGGCAAGAACACAGGGCAGGCAGGCTCTGTTTCTAGAGACAACAGTGCTGGCCGTGGACGTGGTCGTGCATCGTCATCAGCACGTGGCCATGGGACACGCTTGTCTTTGTTTTCGGCAGCTGGACATGTGGAGCCGCATCATGCCGAAGGCTTGGTAGAATGGATGACCAAGCCCTCCTCATCCTCCTCATCCTCTCTCACCCAGGCTCAGGGTACTGGCAGAGCAGCTGCCAACGCGTACTCAATGGCATCATCAGCCACCCCTTCCCTAGACCCACCATGTCCTCCTGAGGAGTCCCCCGAACTGTTTGAGCACAGTGTTGGGTACATGCTCCAGGAGGATGCCCAACGATTCGAAGGCTCGGATGATGATACCCAGCTTGAGGAAGTCAGTAGTGTGCGCGCAGAGAGAGGGGATGCTGAAGGACAGCAATCTGGCAGTAGTGTTCCACCAGCTGCAGCTTACTGCCAGGTTTGCTCTAGTGGTGAAGAGGGAGGGGATGATGAGGTCACTGACTCCACGTGGGTGCCTGAAGGGAGAGAGGAGGAGGAGGAGGATGCAGCGTCACATGTCCAACGAGGCAGGATGCCCCCTGGAGGCCAGCTAGAGGCCAGCACAGCAACTGTACCACACCGCAGAGCTCCGCCTGTGCAGGGCGCTGCCTCTGCACGTTATCACAAAAGTTCTTTGGTGTGGGCCTTTTTTGAGACGAGTGCATCAGATCGCACCACTGCTATTTGCAATATTTGTCTCAAGCGTATCTCGCGTGGCCAAAACATCAGCCGCTTGGGCACCACAAGCATGAGCAGACATATGTCGACCTGCCATGCAGCTCGTTGGCAAGCACACATAAAAGACCCACACCAAAGAACAAAGCGGACCTCTCCTTGCTCCTCATCAGCTGGGATCTCCATCCCCACTATATCTTCAGTCCTCTCTGAAAGCTGCTCTGAGAGGACTGAAGGTGTAGAATTAGGTGTGTCACAACCAAGTACTTGCAGTACACCGACGTCCGATTGTAGCAGGCAAATTTCCCTGCCCCAGCTGCTGGACCGTCGAAAGAAGTATACTCCCAGCCATCCACATGCCCAGCGGTTGAATGCTAGCTTGGCTAAATTGCTAGCACTTCAACTGCTGCCTTTTCAGTTGATAGACTCGGCCCCCTTCCGTGAATTTGTTCAATGTGCGGTTCCTCAGTGGCAGGTTCCCAAACGCCACTTTTTCTCACGGAAGGCGATTCAGTCTCTCTACTGGCATGTGGAAGGCAATGTCCATGCCTCGCTGGACAGGGCGGTCAGCGGTAAGGTGCATATTACCGCTGACTCATGGTCCAGCAGGCATGGACAGGGACGTTATCTTTCTTTCACGGCCCATTGGGTCACTCTATTGGCAGCTGGGAGGGATGCAGGACAAGGTGCAGTAGTGTTGGAGGTTGTTCCGCCACCACGCCTCCAAAATGCTACTACTGGTTGTGACACACCTCTCTCCTCCACCCCCTCTTCTTCTTCCTCCATGTCCTCTTCGAGTGCTCTGTCCTCGGAACCAGCGGTGCTCCGTAGGCGTACAAGGGGCTACGCGAGTACGCAGGCAAAAAGATGCCATGCCGTGCTTGCGCTGGTGTGTTTGGGGGACAGGAGCCACACTGGGCCAGAGGTTCTGGCAGCTCTGCAGGGGCAGGCCGAGAGGTGGTTGACGCCACGCCAGCTTAAGCCAGGAATGGTCGTTTCTGATAATGGCACCAACCTCCTCTCCGCCCTGCGACAGGGGCAGCTCACCCATGTGCCCTGTATGGCTCACGTCCTCAACCTGGTGGTGCAGCGGTTCTTGGGCAGGTTCCCAGGCTTACAGGATGTCCTGAGGCAGGCCAGGAAAGTTTGTGTGCATTTCCGCCGATCTTATAATGCCAGTGCTCGGCTGACTGAGCTGCAAAAGGAGCTGAACCTGCCCAAGAACCGCCTAATATGTGACATGCCCACCAGGTGGAACTCAACGTTGGCCATGCTGCAGCGACTGCACACGCAGCAGAGGGCCATCAATGAGTACCTTTGCGACTACGGCACCAGGACAGGGTCAGGGGAGCTTGGCTTTTTTTCCCCACGCCAGTGGAGCATGATCAGGGATGCATGCACTGTCCTCTCACCATTTGAGGAGGCCACGAGGATGGTGAGCAGTGACAGTGCATGCATCAGTGACACTGTACCTCTTGTCCACCTGTTGGAGCATACGCTGCGTGGGATAATGGACAGGGCACTTGAGGCAGAACAGAGGCAGGAAGAGGAGGACTTCCTTGTCTCTCAAGGCCCCCTTTATCCAGACAATGTTCCTTCTGTCCCACCCATCACACAGGAAGAGGAGGAGGAGGAGGAGGAGGAGGAGGAGGAGGAGGAGGAGGAGGAGGAGGAGGATTGTGTGAGCATGGAGGTGGAGCCTGGCACTCAGCATCAGCAGCAGCAGTCTTTTAGGGATGATGTACAGTCCCAACAAACCAGTGGACTTGTACGTGGCTGGGAGGAGGTGGCTGGCGATCATGTCATCCTCAGTGACCCAGAAGACTCCGGACCGAATGCCTCAGCTAACCTACGCTGCATGGCCTCCCTGATCCTGCAAAGCCTGCGGAAGGATCCTCGTGTTCTTCGGATCAAGGAGAGTGACCATTACTGGCTGGCCACTCTCCTTGATCCACGGTACAAGGGTAAGGTTGCGGACCTTATCTTGCCGTCGCAGAGGGAGCAGAGGATGAGACATCTCAGGGAGGCCTTGCAGAAAGGTCTGTGCAACGCGTTCCCAGAAACTGGGAGGTTACAAACTCCTGGTCCTGGACGACAAGTTGCTGAGGCTTCGGTCAGTAGCAGAAGGAGCGGTGGGGAAGGTGGACGTCTGACCGATGCGTTCAGACAATTTTTTAGTCCGCAGCCCCAAGGTATGATCGGTTCCAGCAACCATCGCCAGCGTCTGATATACATGGTGCAGGAATACCTAGGGGCAAGGTCAGACTTGGACACCTTTCCCACCGAAAATCCTCTGGCTTACTGGGTCCTGAGGATGGATCACTGGCCAGAGCTTGCACAGTATGCAATTGAGCTACTGGCCTGTCCTGCATCCAGCGTTCTTTCCGAACGCACATTCAGTGCTGCTGGAGGATTTGTCACCGATCATAGGGTGCGCCTGTCCACCGACTCGGTTGATCGACTGACCTTCATAAAAATGAATCAGTCTTGGATCACCACCAGCTACCAGACACCTGAAGCGGATATAACGGAATAATTTATAATGTCACATCCCTTCAAGACTGCCTATGCTGATGCTGAGTGACTGTCCTGTTATGTTCACTGACTATCCTCTTCCTCCTCCTCAATGATCCATGCCACCACACCAGTGCCTAAGGCACAATTTTTCAGCCCCTGTATAACAGGGGCGTGTAATTACAATTTTTTAAAAAGATGCTTCGCAACAGGTGTGACTGCTGTGCTCAGAGTACAGTATCTGTGAGGGGTTGCAGTGTTGTGGCACCAGCACCAGTGCCTAAGGCACAATTTTTCAGCCCCTGTTGGGGCGTGTAATTACAATTTTTAGGCAATGCTTTGCAACAGGTCTCATTGCTGTGCTCAGAGTACAGTATCTGTGAGGGGTTGCAGTGTTGTGGCACCAGCACCAGTGCCTAAGGCACAATTTTTCAGCCCCTGTATAACAGGGGCGTGTAATTACAATTTTTTAAAAAGATGCTTCGCAACAGGTGTGACTGCTGTGCTCCAAGTACAGTATCTGTGAGGGGTTGCAGTGTTGTGGCACCAGCACCAATGCCTAAGGCACAATTTTTCAGCCCCTGTTTAACAGGGGCGTGTAATTACAAATCTTGATCTAATAGTTCACAGCAGGGCCCATTCCTGCGCCCACCAAGAGTAACTATGAGGGCCTACAGTCTTGTGGCAACACCGTCCACCACCACCAAAGGCCCAATTTTTCTGCCCTGTTCAACAGGTGCATGCAATTACAAATCTTGATCTAATAACTCACAGCAGGGCCCATTCCTGCACCCACCAAGAGTAACTGTGAGGGCTTACAGTCTTGTGGCAACACCGTCCACCACCACCACCACCACCACCAAAGGCCCAATTTTTCTGCCCGGTTCAACAGGTGCATGCAAGTACAAATCTTGATCTATTAACTCACAGCAGGGCCCATTCCTGTGCCCACCAGTCTTGTGGCTACACCAACATCTAATAGGGCAAATTTCTGCAGAGTATATACGGCAGGCCCCTACTTTCAAACATCCAACTTACAAACGACTCCTACTTGCAAACGGCAAGAGAAAACAGGAAGTGAGAGGAAATCTACCCCTAGGAAGGAAAATTCTATCCTGTTAGATTTAATTTGGGAAAAAGGTATCTCCTCTCTACTGATGCTTTATCACCAATCCTTGTTTCAATTAAAACCCCACTTTTCCAAAAACATTTGTCATTGGGACGGAAAGTGAGGTGACATGTTCTGAACAGATGTGCAAAGACAGCAAATATTACAGGGGTGATAACCCCTCCCTATGTTCTCCAAAAAGCTTAAAAATTGATTTTTTTGGGATGTAGCTACACTTCATAATGTACCTGTTCAGATTCTACTTAAGAACAAACCTACAGTCCATGTCTTGTTTGCACCACCTATATACTGCTGTTCAGAGTATATAGGGTTGTAGGTATAGGGTTTTATTTTGGGTGCGGGGTCCCCCTTAGTATCCATACAAGACCCAAAGGGGCTGGGGTGGGGGGGGGGGGTGATGGGGTAGCCATGCCATTTTTCTCAAGGATTTTCAGCCATATGGCGGCCAGGACAAGACATGACATTAAAGCCGCAAGTGGTTTTAAATGGCTTCTTTTTTTCCTTTAGAACTGTCCTTGCACAAAATGACATTTGTAAACACGGGAAACACATGCCACTTCACAGGCATACTTTAGACACCCCCCAGGTACCATATTTAAAGGAAAATTTCACTTTTTTTTTTTCACTTTATGCATCATTAAAATGACTGCTCCCGAAAAAACTTTAGTTTTTAAAATTTCTTTTTGCATTGATATATGTCCCCTGGGGCAGGACCCGGGTCCCCAAACCTGTTTTATAACATTAACATGCATATTGGCCGTTGTAATTAGCAATTTTGATTTCGAACGTTCGCGTCCATTATAACGAATAGGGTTCGAAAATTTGCGCGAACTTTCGGTCCGTTCGAAGGTTCTGGTGCGAACCGAACCCGGGGGTGTTCGGCTCATCCCTAGTAGTGGACATCATCCTTCTTGGATCAGAAATATTCCCAAGGGACAGATGTTAAGGGTTCGTTGCAATTGTACCACAACGACAGACTATTTGGCACAGGCCAGCACACTTGGGGACAAATTTGTACAGAAGGGTTATAGGGAGGAAGTGATAAGTAACACTATCACCGAAATGGCAAATATACCTAGGGAACAATGTTTAAAGAAGAAGGGAGATATAAGGAATGATCAGCACCAAATGGGGATTCATCTCCAGTACAAGGAGATAGAAAACATCTTTAGAAAATACTGGTATATTCTGTGTAGGGATAGACACTTAGGTAGCTCCCTACCGGATAAACCAAAGTTCATCTATAGAAGAGCTCCAAATTTTGGTGACCATGTGGTACAGAAAATTCTGGACCCCCCTGGTCAACATGATTTGAGGATAGATCTAAAGGGCTTTTTTTCATGCCGAAAATGTATGTGCTGTAGGACAGTTAGAGTAAGTAATAGGGGTACTACCAGTATTACTAATCTGGATCATGAAACATTTGAGATAGATCACTTCATTACTTGCAACTCTTTCTATGTTGTGTACCTGCTATGGTGCCCATGCGGGTTATACTATGTAGGCAGAACGAAACGCCTTTTAAAAAAAAAAAAAAAACAGAATATCTGAACACTTGGCTAATATCAGAAAACGCTTTAAACATCACAGCGTGTCCTTGCACTTTAAGGAAAAGCATAACCAGGATCCATCGGTTCTCCAATTTTGTAGAATCGATTGTACCTTCCCAGCATGGAGAGGGTCCAATCGGGAGAGAGAACTATCGCAGAGGGAAACAAAATGGATTTTCCTTCTCAAGAGCCTTCACCCGAGAGGGTTAAACATTGAACTAAATCTGAATTGCTTCATTAATACATTTTTAAAAACATTAAGTAGGAGGAGAATTCATTAGATCTAGCTTGGACTTTGTATACTTATGAGGGCAATATTTTACTGCCATTTATGTCCCTGTATGATTTCAGCATATTAGTAGATTTATTATGTATTTTAATATATTAGCATTTATATATATAGTTTTACATTTTTATATATAGCTGTACTCCAGCCATTCATAATGTTTATTTATATTTACCAATGATTCTATAGCATTAACTGGTACGTGTATCCAATAGCGTGTATATTTTGCAATCAGTAGCATAGTGTATCCATATATACATCATTGCAATGTCTGAATATAACCCAGTACTCTAATGATCGCTGCAGACGGGGTCAGAGCCGATGATTTGCGGTCATAGAGAAACAAAAAGCTTGCTAGTGCAGCAGGGGTTAACTCACTATAAGCTATAAAGTTGATGCTGCTACGCCGTGCAGCTAATCCCAATGATTAAGTCCTAGTGACGAAACATGTCTGGGTGTGGTCTGCACGGCAAACACCTGTGACTCCTGACATTACATACCACCGGCTGTTAAAGTTTACACGGGATAGAGAAGCGAGTGAGCGACTGGAGGGTGAGATCTGAAAGCCGTTTTGGGTCCGCCGTGACCGCAATTCACTGCTGCACAGTCTTTACCCTATGTGCTTGTTCCTTTGTGTGATTTTGAAGTGATGTGAGTGCAATGGTTGAAGGGTGTTTTTTTGTGGTTTTTAAATAAATAGATTTTACATACTTCACTATTGGAAGCTCTTTTCATTTTTACATGTGGAAACCCTGATTGGATGAGCACCGTTGGATCAAATCTGTTAACCCTGGTGGGGGCACTAAGTTTTATTGCCGAGCATGAGAGTGTAAGGCATATATTTTTGGGGAGTTTATTTCTTATGGGAGAGGAATCACAAATGGTGTAGAGGAAGATTTAATTAAATTTCATTCAAAAAAAGAGATTTTTATTCAATCACTTGGATATACACAATCACTAATGGACTGGAGTTTGATTTGTTTATATTGGAACAGCTCTGGATGGACTTTAAGCATCTTAACCACTTGACAACTGGGCACTAAACCCCTTTCGTGCCCGGAACAATTTTCAGCGCTGACACACTTTGAATGACAATTGCGCGGTCATACAACGCTGTACCCAAATGATATTTTTATCATTTTTTCCCCACAAATAGAGCTTTCTTTTGGTGGCATTTGATCACCTCTGCGGTTTTTATTTTTTGCGCTATAAACAAAAAAAAAAAAAGACAGAAAATTTTGAAAAACACTTTTTTTACTTTTCGCTATAATAATATCCCAATTTTTTTTAAAAAAACTATTTTTTTTCTCAGTTTAGGCCGATACGTATTCTTCTATATTTTTTTGGTAAAAAAAAATTGCAATAAGCGTATAGCGATTGGTTTGCGAAAAAGTTATAGCGCCTACAAAATAGGGGATAGAATGACATTTTTCTTATTTTTTTTTTTTTTTTACTAGTAATGGCGGTGATCTGCGATTTTTGTCAGGTCTGCAATATTGCGGCCGACATATCGGACACTTTTGACACTATTTTGGGACCATTCACATTTATACAGCGAACAGTGCTATAAATATGCACTGATTACTGTATAAATATGACTGGCAGGGAAGGGGTTAACACTAGGGGGCGAGGAAGGGGTTAACTATGTTCCCCATTTGTGATTCTTACTGTGTGGGGGGAGGGGACTGACAGGGGGAGTTGACCGATCTGTGTCCCTATGTACAAGGGACACAGCATCGGTCTCCTCTCTCCCTGACAGGACATGGATCTCTGTTTACACAGAGATCCACGTCCTGCCTCTGTCACAGCCAATCGCGGGTGCCCGGCAGACATCGCGGCCGCCAGGCACGCGCATCGGCATCACGTGACCACGGCGGGCACAGCTGTTCCCCGCCGCGCGCCCTCGGCGGCGCGCAGGGGGGAGAGAAACAGGACGATGTCCATGGATGTCCACTCAGCACTTGAGAGCCGCAGGCAGACGTCTTTTGTCTATAGCGCAGGTCTCAAGTGGTTAATATTGTAATTTGTGTATTTTTTGCACATCACCTATTTGAGTTAACATTCACGTGGTGTTATAGAGCATTGTTTATATGTATTTATGAACAGAGCGCTACCATTTATTCATCTAAATATCACATTACAAATTTTGTCTTATTTGACAAATTATTTTCTTGCCTCGGCTTTGATAAAGCTTTAGTCCTTTAAAATTTATATAGAAAGGAGAAGGACCACGCCTTAAGCGCAAGAGGTCTTTGGGAGACCCAGAAATCCTAATAAGAGCACCAATAGATATTGGACAAAACAGTACTGTTAACTCATTTTGGGAAGGAGAGAGAGTTAATGAGGTAACCACCACTGTGACCCAAACCTCTGTTTTCTTTGTCTTTCTGTCGCATAGAAGTATAAGATAATTTGTTGTGTGAAAAGAACTGTAAGGTAAGACAGTCTCTCGTTCACTGTAATACAAGTCAAGAGGCTCCGCCTCCCCCTAACCTCTGGGAAACTTTTAAGGATTATGTTGCTGGAATTTGTGGGACAGATTATGAATTTATAAATCCTTGGATGTCAAATTCAGCAGGGTGGATTGAAAGTATGCATAGTAGTGATCCCTTCCCCTGAAATGGAGATGATGAATTTCATATGGATATGGATATGGGGAAAGGTTCATGTCTTGGTGACAAAAACGGTTTCCCATTGTTTTCAAGAGACCCACAGTGGGATATGAAATGCATGAAAGAGGGAGGGGAAAATTGGCTTAAGTTTGCCCCATACTGGTTTTAGAGGGATAATAAGAAACAGAAAAAAGCAAAGAATTGTTTAACTAAAAGGAAGAGTATGACCTTAAACATAAGCAGGAATCTGAGGTCAAGGAGACCCGAACCCACGGCTCCACCTTTGTCTCTCTCTCATGTATCCCCACCACCATACAGCAGTCAGATCTATCCCAGTCCAAGCAAGGACAAGATAGATCTACTTGCTGGATATCATGCCACACAAGACTCATTCCACCAGGAGCCCCATTACCCCAGCAACAGGCTCCGCCACAAGAACAAGCACCCACACAGGCACAACAGCCAACAGTACAAGCCATGAGAAGAGAAAAAACAAAAGGCGCACCAGCCTAGTGTAATATCGTTAGCACATTTTATTTAAATAAAAACAAAAAAAAAAAAATTTACAAAAAGGTAGTACAATTAGTTTGCAATGTACAGATGGTACCATCGAGGGCTGCAACATGTAGAAACCAGACCACACTCTGACCAGTCAAGGACGTGATGGGACACACTACCGGCAGACGCGTTTCGAAGCTTACAGCTTCTTCAGAGCCAAGCAGAGGTACAGTACAAGCCACACCGGCACCCCACAAAGACAAGCGTTACACGATTCTGAGGATAGTGATCGTGCCGCAGAAGGAGCAACAGGGGGCCACACATCAACTACCCAATTCCCACTGCTGTTATAGTAGAAAAGGAAGATGAGGAAGATGATCTTGACATGATAGGAATGACAATTGGAGGTGCTATTGTAAATTTAAGCCCAACCAGAACAAAGAGTGGAAAGATATATGGAATGGATGCCAATGTACAAGGTGTCAGCATGCAAGCTCCTTTTAGGACTATAGGAAAGGACATGCTTAAAAAAAGTTAGAGATATTGAGGATATAAATCTCATTATCAAGCATTGTCCTAAACCCACTCAATCAATCATTGTTGATGGGGTGAGCGGACATACTTCGGATTTTGACTGGACAAAGGTTCCCAGTATTTCAATAATACAGGGCAATGCTGTCTGTGCAGATCAATATAGTTAAAAAAGGAAGTTGGAAGAACCATAAAGTGGGACCAATTAGAGGCAGAATTAAATAGTGCATTTAAAAAACAGGACCTCCTTTCCCACTGCCATAGCATGTAAACAGAAATCTAGACAAAGTGTGTTAGAATGCTGGAAAAGGTTCATGGATGTATGGACTCAGGCAGCTGGATTATCCACACTGGCAAATATTCATAGCTTGATGATCCAAACTTTCATTAACAACAACGTGGTTTAATGGTTAAGCAGATTTCTGATTGGCCCACAAAATCAATGGGGGACTTTCAGAAAGCACTGACTGAAAAGGATGCAGCAGATTGTTTTTGACACACCAAGAGGTGCCCAATTCCAAGGAGGTCCATCTCAACAGGATATGAGACCCCAGGATAACTCTGGAAATGGGAGGCAGTGGGTCAAGGGGAGAGGACGAAGCAGAGGTAGAGGAGAACGAGAGAGAGGTTTTCCCCCGAGGACCCCCTCCCGCTAGAAACGGATGCTTCAACTGTGGAGCTGAAGATCACTGGCAAAAGCAATGTCCTTATGAAGTGTTCGACCCAAACAGCCAACAACAACCCTCAAATAATATAAATCCAAATTCACAAAGGTCCTTGAGCCAACCACCTCCCTCTGCTGGTCCTAGGTTCCCTATTCAGTGGACCCACACTAAAAAACAATAAAGCTGCCTAGAAGGTGGTATCCCAGCATTTCCTCGTGTCTCACTCTTGATGATCAACCATTGGTGACCCTACATGTGAATGGGTTATTGATCCAGTTTCTTCTAGACACCGGGGCTACTCAGAGTAGTTTAAGCCATTATTATTATAGAGGTGAGACCACAAATGCTGAGCCTCCAATGGGAATTAATGGGATACTCACCAAGACCTACAAAACCCCTCCCCTCCCGATTGTAGATGAACATGGGTCTGCAATTACCCACCACAGTTTCAGGATCATACCAAATTGTTCAGTAAATCTCTTGGGTAGGGACTTCCTGGGAAAATTGGGTATGAAAATAGTAATGTCCCCTAGTGGCGGTGTTACTGTCTCTATTCAAAAAAGGTCCCCATCGTTCCCATTTTAGCCCTAAGTAATGAAGTACCAACAGAAGAATTCCCAAAAGATTTACAAAATGCCTTGTCAGATGGGTCTTTGGATGTGGGTCTCATCTCCTATACCCCATACAAAGCCACCCTCAAACCTTAGGCAGAACCCATATACCACAAACAATACCCTTTGTCAAAAGAAAAGGAAGATGGAATTGCTCCCACGGTGGAACATTTCCTTAAACAAAAATTTTTTACAGGAAACAATTTCACCTTACAAAACTCCTATAAATCCAATCAAAAAGCCGGATGGCAGTTATAGGTTTGTTCAAGACCTTAGGGCCATAAATAATCTTGTAGTGCCCATAGCACCTATAGTACCTGATGTGCCATCACTCTCAACTTCTATACCGTCCGATGCAGAGTATTTTACAGTTATTAATTTAGCAAATGCATTTTTTTAGCGTCCAGGTGGACAAAGACAGCCTATTTTTGCATTTTTTTTTTTTAGAAATGTTGGATGGGAACAACTCATAAACATGTGCTAGTCTTGCCAGAGATTCTTACTTGGATTGAAGTCTGAGCTATTCTTAAAAAGTGTATGGCAGGTCAAAACATCTTAATTTTGGTAAAGTGGCAGGATTAGGACCCCTGTTGGAAATCCAGATACTTGTTAAAGAAGCTTCCTCCCACATACTGTTATGTTGACAGCAGTATAACCGGTGAGGAATAAAGAAAAGATCTGCAAGGCACACAAAGACAGGAGTAAAAGAAATTCTGACCTTTCCATACGAGAAAAAAAAAAAAAAGTCCATTGATGAACACAGGAATAGCGGTTGATTTTAGATCAATTGAGTTATAGTGCCACCCTCAGATGGCTGGGACATTGACAAACAAAAAACATTACATCAGCTCCCTGTATAATGCCACCTCCAACTGTCATGCCTCAGTTTAGTGAGTGAACAGTGCAATACACTTTAAGAAATGGATTTAAAAAAAAAAAAAAGAAAGTGTTTTTATTGTCTTCTATTGAGGGACACATCAATAGTAATCTCTTACCAGTAGATATTCCAAAAGCAATCCAGCTGAGGGGCAGGTAATAGCCACATAGAAATTCAAGAATTCAGAAATCACAGAAGTCCACCACAGCTGAAAAGACTAGGCCAAAATATATAAGACTATAGCTTTAAAAAAAAAAAAAAAAAAAAAAACTTTCAACAAGCCAGAGGGGTCAACTGAGTGAAACATGCAATATCAGGGGAACCAAGGAACAGCATGGTTAATAAAAGTAAGTGAAAACAGCTTAAAGGGGTTGTAAAGCTTTGCGTTTTTTCACCTTAAAGGAGCACTAAAGCTTCCCTTTTTTTTGTCTAAAAATAACAAACATGTTATACTTACCTCCACTGTGCAGCTCGTTTTGCACACAGTGGCCCCGATCCTGGTCTTCTGGGGTCCCTCGGCGGCTGTCTTGGCTCCTCCCCGCAAGGACTCCACACCATAATGCGAGTGAGCTCGCATGGTGTGGAGTGATTGCGGGCGCGCTCCCGTGATACAGCGGCGGCCATAGCCGCCGACTGCATCACTCGGCCCCGCCCCCCGCGTCATTGGATGTGATTGACAGCAGCGCCAGCCAATGGCTGCGCTGCTTTCAATCCATCCAGTGTAGCCAATCGGCGGCCAGGCTGAAAAACAAAGAGGATGACGGGGACGAGCATGGGACTTTCGAGGGGCCAGGTAAGAAAAACGGGGACTCGGGGGGGGGGCGGTATTGTCGAATGTTTTTTCACCTTAATGCATAGGATGCATTAAGGTGAAAAAACATGTAACTTTACTACTCCTTTAATGCATCCTCTGCATTAAGGTGAAAAAACACCTTGCTGTCTCCGGCCCCCTAAACCCCCGTTTTACTTACCTGAGCCCCGAATCTCCGTGGGCACGATCCCGCGTTGCTTTCCCCCAGCTCGTCATTGGATGATTGATAGCAGCGCAGCCATTGGCTCCCGCTGCTGTCAATCAAATCAATGACACGCCGCGCCTGGGGGGGGGGCTGAGTGATACACTCGGTGGCTATGGCCGCCGACTGTATCACACGGGAGCGCGCCCGCAAGCCAACCCCCTTGGGAGAGCGCTTCCCAGAGGGGGGTTAGCTCTTGCGGGGAGGAGCCAAGACAGCCGCCGAGGGACCTCAGAAGACGAGGATTGGGGCCACTCTGTGCAAAACGAACTGCACAGTGGAGGAAAGTATGGTATGTTTGTTAATTAAAAAAATGAAACCTTTACAACCCCTTTAAGTGGAATTCTAGTCAAATACTAAAACAGGGATGAGCCGAACACCCCCCCCCCGATTAGGTTCGCAGCAGAACATGCGAACAGGCAAAAAATTTGTGCGAACAAGCGAACACTGTTAAAGTCTATGGGACGCAAACGTGAAAAATCAGAAGTGCCCATTTTAAAAAGGCGTATATGCAAGTTATTGCCATAAAAAAAAGCATTTGGAAACCGAGGTTCTGCCTCAAGGGACATCCATGCACAAACTTTTTTTCGGGAGCAGTGGTTTTAACCACTTAACGACCGCTCACTGTAATTATATATATATATATATATATATATATATATATATATATATATATATATATATACACACACACACACACACACACACACACACACGTCGGCAGAATGGCACGGAGAGGCACAATCACGTACCTGTACGTGCCTGCCTTCGTATAGTTGGGGGGGTTCCCATCGGACCCCCCTCCGGTACAGTGAGCGGTGGTTCTCGTTCCAGGAGCGATCCGTGATGAGGGGACGGCCACACCCTCACGATCGCTCCCGGCGAATGGGAATCTTCCTCTGCCTGTGTAATGTAAACACAGGCAGAGGAAGTGATGTCATCTCTCCATGCGGCGGTCTTTTCGTCCAGAGCGCCGTGGAGAGAAGACATCAGGTTAGTGCACCAACACTACACCAACACATAGGTACACATTTCACCCCTCAGATCACCCCCCAGGTCATCCCTGCACCCCCAGTCACAGTGTCACTGATTGCAGTGATCATTTATTTACTGATCACTGCATTTAGTGTCATTTGTGACCGTAAAAAGTGTCAGGGCAGTTAGGTTTAGGCCCCTTTAGGTCCAAGGTAGCCCCTAACCCCCCCTAATAAAGGTTTAACCCCTTGATCGCCCCCCAGGTAACCCTTTCACCCCCTAATGCCAGCGTCACTAAGCGATCGTATTTCCGATCGCTGTATTTAGTGCCGGTGGTGCCCTAGATAGCCAGTTATTTTTAGGTTCACCGCAGGTTTTTATAGCGTCAGGTACCCCCATATATTTTAACCCCCTGATTGCCCCTAGAGTTAACCCTTTCACCAGTGATCACTGTATAAGTTTTACTGGTGACACTGGTTAGCCAGTTATTGCGTTATTCAGGTTACCTGTCAGGTTTTTATATAGTGTCAGGTACCCCCATATATAACCTAATAAAGGTTTTAACCCCCCTGATTGCCCCAAGTTAACCCTTTCACCATATAAGTTTTACGGGTGACGCTGGTTTGTTAGTTTGCTTTTTATAGCATCAGGGCACCCGCCGTATATAACCCAATAAAGGTTTAACCCCCTGAGCCCGGTGGCTGATATCAATTAGGTTTTAGTGCCAGAGGGGGTCTGCGTCGCCCCAGGCAGCGTCAAGTTAGTGCCAGTAACGCTAACACCCACGCGCAAAGCATACACCTCCCTTAGTGGTATAGTATCTGAACAGATCAATATCTGATCAGATCTATACTAGCGTCCCCAGCGGTTTAGGGTTCCCAAAAACGCAGTGTTAGCGGGATCAGCCCAGATACCTGCTAGCACCTGCGTTTAGCCCCTCCGCCCAGCCCAGCCCACCCAAGTGCAGTATCGATCGATCACTTACCAAACACAAAACACATAACTGCAGCGTTCGCAGAGATAGTCCTGATCCTTCCGATCGCCAAGTTTTTTTTTTGAAGCGTTTGATACATTTGCTGACAGTCAGGTGCTTTTTTTTTACCTGTGAACCTTACTAGTATACCCCTAAATTTAGAGCCCAAAATGGCAAATCGAAGGTACACTAGTAAAGAGGCCTACAAGATTCTGAGCATGACAGATAGTGAAGAGGAGGTCACGCATCTGTCAGATTCAGGCTCAGAATATCTTCCCGTAGAAGACAGTGAAGTCAGCGGCTCCATGTCAGATAGCTCTGACGACGAAGGTGAGGTCCCTGCTAAGGTCAGGGGTACCCGATCTTCTGCTGTTGAGGAGCAAGAAACGCAGATCTCTCGTATCATGGAGCAGAGTAGTACTAGTGCCGCTATTCCTTCTGGTGAATTGGCAAGCACCAGCGGCCTAGTACAGCCTGGGCGTACATCCAGCACTGCAGTATCACGTGGTGACGTGGCGAGTCCCATAAGTGCAGTTCAAGCTGGCGAGGTGGCAAGCACAAGTAGTGTCCCGCTGCCACCAAGAAGACAAAGGCAGGCCCGTCATGCCCATAGTGCCCTTCCTGCAGAATTCGCCTATCCTGATTGGGTCCCCACCACTTCTGCAGAACCCGTACTTCCCCCATTCACTGCCCAACCCGGTATTCAGGTGGAAACAGCTGATTTTATGCCAATTGATTTTTATTTGCTGTTTTTCACGGAAGATCTCTATAGATCTATTGTGGACCATAGCAATTTATATGCTGGTCAATTCATCGCCGCTAGTCCCCAGTTGCCTTCCATTGCCAAATATTGGAAACCAATTACGGTTTCCGAATTTAAGACCTTTCTGGGACTTTTCCTCAACATGGGCACACAAATTCCCGTCATTGTGTGCTTATTGGTCCACGCACCCAATTGACCACATGCCCGTGTTCTTCGCCTCCATGCCCAGGAAACGATACGAGCAGATCTTGCAGTTCATGCATTTCAACGACAATGAACTTTGTCGTCCATGTGGAGACCCTGAATACGACCGGCTCTACAAAATTCGGCCCCTCATAAACCACTTCAATGAACGTTTTGCAGCCTTGTTTATTCCCAATCAAGTTGTCTGCGTTGATGAGTCCCTGGTTAAATTTTCTGGCCGCTTGTCTTTCAAGCAGTACCTTCCCAGCAAGCGTGCCAGATACGGGGTCAAGCTCTATAAGTTCTGTGACAGGGCAACAGGCTATGTATGGAGCTTTATGAGGGAAAAGATAGTCAGGTTGAGCCGGTCAACTGCCCAGATTACATAGGGAGCGCTGGCAAGATAGTGTGGAACTTGGTGTCACCCTTATTCGGAAAGGGGTACCACTTGTATGTGGACAATTACACGAGCGTGCCACTGTTTAGTCACTTGTTTGATCATCAGATTGGAGCATGTGGCACCGTGTGACCCAATTGCCGGGGCTTTCCCCAGAGGCTTGTAGATTCCCATCTTAGGCTTGGGGAGAGAGCCTGCTTGAAGTGTAATAACTTGCTCGCTATGAAGTGGAGGGATAATAAGAATGTTATCCTTCTTGCCTCCCTTCATGCAGACACGACAGTCCAAATTCGTACGGCGACTGGTGTTGTGGAGAAACCCCTCTGTGCCACGAATATAACCAAAATATGGGAGGGGGTGGACCTCAACGACCAGTTGTTGGCACCGTATCTAATTGACCGTAAGGAGAGACGCTGGTACAAAAAAGTCTCTATCCTTATTCCAATTGGCTTTGCTGAACGCTCATGTGCTATACAGAGCTTCAGGCGGGACTTTATCTCTCCTAAAATTCCAGGATGAGATAGTCACAGAACTCCTGTATCCAGGCGGTTCTGCACCTCACCATCCCCAACCAAATGCAGTAAGCCGGCTGCATGAGAGGCATTATCCGTATGTCCTCGAGAGTACCCCTACCCAACGAGCCCCCAAAAAAAGATGTTGTGTCTGTAGCAATCGCGGATTTAGGCGTGAAACCCGTTATTTTTGTCCACGCTGTCCTGACAATCCTGGTCTTTGCATAGGTAAATGTTTTGAACGCTTCCACTCAAAAGTGAAGTTTTAGCGTAGGGTACAGCATTGCACAGAACAGGACACACTTACACAGGGTCTCCCAAGATGCCATCGCATTTTGAGAGACCCGAACCATTACAGTTGTTAAAGTTACAAAAAAAACATAAAAAAAGTCTCTCTCTCTCTCTCTCTCTCTCTCTCTCTCTCTGTGTTTTATCATGCTTGCTTTTCAGGTATGTAATTTTTTTGTTTTCAGGTGCACCATTCAGCTGCAGCACGGAATTATTTATCTTGACAGCAACAGTGTTTGCTCCCACGATACATAAAGCCGTGACTCCAGTGCTGTAGGAGGTGACGAAGCATAGGGGCGGAGGAGCGATTTTGCTCCTAATGCCGCGTACATACGGTCGAAATTCCGACAGAGGCTTGCCCGTGGAAAAGTCCGACCGTGTGTACGCGGCATAACTTTTTTGCGGGAGGATGCCCCCATGCTTCGGCATATATAAATGGTGCATGTATGCCCATCATTAGAAGTGGGTGCATGAAGGGAGGTATTCTAATGGTGGGCATACCCACCGATCAATCTCTTTTTTTCGTTCAGCCAACAGGCTGCATGAAAAAAAATATTACAATAAATGGCCAACAAGGACCAGCAACCTACTGGTATGTTACTGGACTTTGAATGGTTATACCAGAATAATGCCTGCGGGTTTAGGTATCATTCTTTTCAGCCAGCGGTCGGCTTTCATGTAAAAGCAATCCTAGCGGCTAATTAGCCTCTAGACTGTTTTTACAAGCAGTGGGAGGGAATGTCCCCCCCCAGATATAAACAGCACCATTGGGAAATTGGGAAAGCATTTTATCACACTGATCTTGGTGTGTTCAGATGATTTGAGGGCAGAGGAAAGATCTAGGGTCTAATAGACCCCAATTTTTTCCAAAAAAAAAGGAGTACCTGTCACTTCCTATTGCTATCATAGGGGATATTTACATTCCCTGAGAGAATAAAAAAAAAAAAAAAAAAAAAAAGGTAAAAATAAAATAAAAATACCCCTGTCCCCTCCTGCTCTTGCGCCAAAGCGAACGCAAGCGTCGGTCTGGCATCATATGTAAACAGCAATTGCACCATGCATGTGAGGTATCACCGCAAAGGTCAGATTGAGCAGTAGACCTCCTCTGTAAATCTAATATGTGGTAACATATAAAAGGCTTTTAAAAATGTATGTAGTTTGTCGCCACTGCGCATTTGAGCGCAATTTTAAAGCATGTCGTGTTTGGTATCCATGTACTCGGCCCAAGATCATCTTTATTTCATCAAACATTTGGGCAATATAGTGTGTTTAAGTGCATTAAAATAAAAAAAAAAGTATTTTTTCCCTAAAAAATGCATTTGAAAAATCGCTGCACAAGTACGGTGTGGAAAAAAAAAATGCAACACCCACCATTTTAATTTGTAGGGCCTTTGCTTTAAAAAAAAAATATATATATATATATATATATATATATATATATATATATATATATATAAAATAATGTTTGGGGGTTCAACATAATTTTCTTGCAAAAGAGAAAATATGTTTTCATGTAAACAAAAAGTGTCAGAAAGGGCTTTGTCTTCAAGTGGTTAGAAGAGAGTGGATGATGTGTGACATAAGCTTCCCAATGTTGTGCATAAAATGCCAGGACAGTTCAAAACCCCCCCCAAATGACCCCATTTTGGAAAGTAGACACCCCAAGCTATTTTCTGAGAGGCATGTCGAGTCCATGGAATATTTTATATTTTGACACAAGTTGCGGGAAAGACAATTTTTTTTATTTTTACTCACATAACAGGGGCCGATAGTGGCTTCGGTATCTTACGAGCGCCGAGCTCGTCTCCTCATGTCCAGCTGATAGTGTATCTGTGCTCAAATCATGACGTCACGTGACTTCATCAGATGAATACACTATCAGCTGGACATGAGGAGACGAGCTCGGTGCTCGTAAGATACCGAAGCCCCCCATCAGCCCGTTATGCGAGTTTTACCAATTGTTTTAATAAAGACGCCCAGTTTTATTTAGATTTACACTATGTGCATTTTTTATATATGCAATAATCGGCACCCTGTGGTCACCCTAAACCGGAGGAATCTCACCACTGAAGACTGCAGTTGGGACATACGAGCGCGGTGCTCGTGGATTGATGCCCATGCTTTATAAGCGAGTGTGAGAATACACATTCCAGCCACTCCATCTGGTGTGCCCACAGAGAGTGTATGTGTGCATATATATATATATATATATATATAATCTTCCCGCTTGTGTATTTGCATGTATCGTATGCGAGTGAGAACAAGTTTTCTATGAGAGGATTGTATTATTGCTGTTCGCAATAGGAGCACATTTCATGCTGGTTTTTCCCAGCTGGGAGGTAAGCTGCCTGTGAGCACTGTGGTGGATTTGCACTGAAGATTTTTGTTAAGCACCTCAGGATCTGATGGTGACGGGATCTACTGTATACCGGACTTCATTTGCATACACCTATTTCACTCTGGACTTTATATTTTATTTTTAGCATATTATTGTTTTTGTTATTCAACATCGTCACTCATATGCACTGTGCACCGCTTCATGTGATCACTTTTTATGACACATTGTGATACTCATTATGTCATTTATCATTTGTTGTTTTAGGTGTTCATGTTAACACCCATGCGATATATCTTGTCGCATTTTTCACACACATGTTGTTTTTTGATGTCACTATATCACTCACTTCTGTTTCCATCCAACCAGATTGGCCCATAGCCCCCCCCCCCCTATCACTTTCACGTTAGTTTAATCGCAGCGCAGCCACCATCACCTTTACAATTTATCACTGTCTATTTGGATTAGACCCCCAGGTGTCTGCTGCAGTGTCTCTCCCCCCCCCCCACTTTCATCCCTTTGCTCACCCCAGCTAGCGCGGGTGTTTCTCTTTTTATTCATAAAGGTAAGAAAGGGCCTTAATGAGAGCCTCAGCCTTTATTCCACCGGGTCCCTTAACACAGGATTACTATCCTCCTGTCCTCAGGACCCAGTAACAGGCCAGATTTTAAGTATTACCTTGGGGAGATGCAGAATAAAATACTGCAATCACTGATGAGCAGATATTACCTGTGATGTATTTTAGTTATCTTGCAAACCTGGCCCGTTAGGGGGTCCTGAGGACAGGAGTTGAGAACCACTGCTCTACAAGGACCGTTAAGATCTGGTTAATATAAGAGGTAACAGGGTCCACTACAAGGACCATTTATTTATGCATGAATTTCTCCTCAAAAGGATATTGCAAAATAAACATTTTGGAGGAGAAAATACCTTTTCAGGGTGAGGCCAGTCGCTGTATAGGACAGGCTCAAGGAATGAGTGGTCTAGAAAGGTCTTAGCAGGAGAAAATTGTAGGGACCGAATCTGGGAAACCTTGGGGTAAAGCAGATAAGGCTGCTCTAATGCAAAACAAAAGCATACAGCATCAGTAAGGGCAACATGGGTATCTGTAAGCAGGGATGAAAATTTGGCTTATACAACTCCTCCTGGGAAAGAAATACAGAAAGAAAGAAACAAAGATCTTCTAATTCATTTCCTTCCCAGGCAGTGTGTCTGCAGGAAAGGTAAAAAGTCAGAGAGCGACCCAGGGAGGAGAAACTGAAGGAGTTCGCTTGTAACACCTGTCATCTAAAGGCCTCTAAAAAAAGGACAGACATTCTGCCCAAGAAATCAGATATTGCTCTTTAGATAAAAGGAAGGCTGTGCAGACGAGCGCCCATAGGAAGTCAGGAAATTAGATGAACTTGCAGCTTTTAAGAAGGATGGTGAAGCCTTTTGTATCAGGTACCATAGGCTGCTGACCACAGTAGGCATCCAAAGATGATCTAACTGTATGTACAGTAGGAAGCCAAGAGCTTTTGGTACTGACCAAGAGAAGTGTGCCCAAAGAAAGAAAATGGCTTGCACATGTGCAGTAATTGTAATGTAATTATGCGCTGCCACCTAGTGGTGTGTAAATGAAAACACAATATGTATAATTACTAAGCTGCTGCCATCACCTGAAAGTATTCACAAAACTGCAATAGGTATAATATAAGACGTGTGATAGCACTGCTACAAACCGAGTAATAAATAATTGTGATAAACAGTGTCAATACATCATAAATACTATAATGCTGATAGCAAATATTCAAAGTCCAAATGCAATAATTGTGATGAAAAACAAAACATGATGAAATAAATTAATGTGGTATTGATTGAAAAAGTCAGAAAAAAAAGTGCAATGCAAACTTCATTGTGTAAAAACACGTTTGATAAATAAAAAACGGCACTCCATGATAAGTGCTCCCTTCACCAGGTGCAATGGACACTCACCTCCTTATTAGACCCTGATAGGGTCAAACGCGCTTGAAACAATTCACATACGCAGATGGCACCACATTGATCTCCAATGGCTCCTATAAAGACCCTGCAGAGGTCAAACACACTCTGCACGCCCTATAATCCGTGTACTTCTTTAAAAATGCCTCCGTTAAGTTCACCAGCAACTCCAAACCGACATGAAAAATATTAAGTGCTTCCAATAGTGCAATACCAAATGATTAAGTGGAATCAAATCTAGTCACACCAGCTTCAACCATTAAAGTCACATTTAATAAGCGGTAGAGCCTGGCGGTGATATACGCAATGCCGTTTTTATACCTTAAAATCCCTCTTATACCTGAAGTCCCCCTCTCCTTTGTGGGGAATAACGGATTATATTTTTCTTAAAATACACACATCTCTAGATATCCATTTGCACCAAAGCTCCTAAGGAGTGGAGTTCACGAAACGCGTTGAGCCCCAGAGATACCAGGATATATTTGTCACATTCAGAGATTGAGCATGTACCCCTTTTATATGATACATCACTTATATCTTCATCAAGCCTCAGAGCTGCCAGGATGGATCTGCTCCATTTACCATGCATTTTTCATCCAATATTTTTGCCGTTACATGAACATACATACATATATTTTTTTTATTATTTGTATGTCCTTATCAGCTCTCCACTACATGAGCTCTTTAGATGCCCAGATATGATTGCCACATTTGAGATATACCATGTACTTTTATGTAATGAGATTTACTATTTACACTTTTATGAAATATCTATATGATTACAAGATGACTACGTACTTACAGATTGTACCATCTTTGCTATTGAGTTCATGTTATGTAATATGCAATTATTTACCATTTCATGAAGTGACTCGCTTCATTTAAAGTCCCCATGACAGTTGTTTGTATACATTTAGGGGTAGATGCTTGTCACTGATTATGCCTCAGATCATATATATTTTCCTTTTTACATTGTATGCGTAATACTTACGTTTTTTTTTTTATCCAATAGACATTTCTGATCATCAGCAGCCTATTTATCCCCTAAAGAAGCCCGCGAGGGCAAAACATGTTGGGGATTGATCACAATCACACCGCTATAATAGAAGGACCATAAGAATTTGGGTCATAGGTGTACGTGTTTTTATATGGATATATCATTTTAATTCATTGTGGAATATTGAAGTTTTAAACGAAAGTTGAGTCCATGGAATATGCTGCACCCAAGAAGTCCCATTTAAATTAAAATGTATTTAATATAATTATTAGGGATTTGATGCTGCTATAGTTGAATGTGAGTCATCCACACACACCTACATTGGTTACTCATTTATCCTCTGGGAAAAAGGCAAGAAGATCCCAAGGACTCTGTACTGTGGTGTCCAGGGCCACTTTGCCACTAACTGCCCCAATAAGCTGAGAAATGCGTCCAGTGCCGGTGGGGTCTGCTTCTATAGACTATACGGTGCCAGGTTCCCTCTAAAAAACAAACTATTTGTACCTGCACAACCAAGTTCTGACACTTCCCATCACCTTTCAGCTGTCATCAATTCATGTGCCGCTATCAATGTCATTGATAGGGACATAGCAGACTGTCAGATTCCTTTGACTAATGTGCACAAACCCCTTTTCAGTCTTAGCCATTGATAACTTTGACTTGTCCATGAGCCTGGTCACTTTATGCACTGTACCCATTACTCTGACCATTGGGGAATTTCATGGGGAGACCATTGCTTCTGCTTGATGACATCACCTGCCTATCCCCTTATCTTAGGTTATCCTTGGCTTAAATGTAAATAACCTACACATCGATTGGGCTGCAGGAGAGATTGGGCCCTGGTCCCGGACCTGCCTCTAGAGCTGCTTTAAACCTGCTAACCATTAGCCTTTATATGACTTGTCGCAATAGACACTCACAAGTTTATTGAATCTTCTACAGGCCACCTCTCCTGCCAATTATCACAGTCTGAGTTTTCCTCCTAGGAGGCCAAACGTATCCACCGTCTTGCAGCAATAAGCCCGGTTTGGAAACTTTCCCTAAGTTTCACAATATCTTACCTTCTGCACAAGTAACGGGGGCCCTTTCCCCTGAGCCATGAAAAATAGTCCAAAAGGTCAGTCTAGTGCCCCACCCAATCTACCCCCTGGAAAGCAGTTTGTTCACCTCCACCTTAGGCTTTAAGTGCTTTCTGAAGCACAAGACGCCAAGACAGCTGGGTGACCAGGGTTTAATAAAATTTTCTTTGGTTTCTCGTGGGCTTTGGTGGCCCTCTCTCCATAAGGATTCCTGTTCCTGAGTAAAAGCTTGCAAAAACTTGTGCTCGCTCTAAGTCCTCAAAAGTCAAGCCCTCTGGATTACCCATACCCTTGCCTGTCCCTAAACGCCCTTGGACACACATCCAGGCCAACTTGTCCTCAATTTCTGATGTCTCCACACCTGCCAATGTGGTC
Organism: Rana muscosa; assembly: GCA_029206835.1. Lineage (NCBI taxonomy): Eukaryota > Metazoa > Chordata > Amphibia > Anura > Ranidae > Rana > Rana muscosa. The sequence goes on along the minus strand of CM055124.1, from coordinate 3,070,238 downwards.
CAATCTGCCTCTACACCAGTTATTCTGGTCCAGTCCATGCCAATGGAGCCTCCCTTTTCATATTTAAGACTTTCAGTAACCTGGCTTAAACCTACTACAACTACTTCTGCTCAAACCTGTCTAAGAAGTTACATCCATCCTTTGGATAGACTGCCTCATTCGGCCAGGTGGGGCCTTTGACATTTTCTTCAAGCCACACTGCATCCAGCCTATGTTCTAGCTATCCAGCTTGACGCCAGTGACATGTCACCTGCTATCCAACCTTACGTTACTGATTACGATCTACTGTCCAGTTTGGCCCCATAGACTCTCTGCCTGCTGGCCAGCCCGATGATACAATGCTTGATGTCTCAGAATAGGGGGGGGGGGGTCATTTCAGGAGTGTGAAGACTCCTGCTAATCATTCAAGTATCTTTTATTTGGCTGCGACATTCTCCTGGTCCAGCTACCTGTAAGGCGATTGATGCAGCAGGTATCTGGGTGGAGACTAAACTTGATTTAAGCCAGCCAAGCCTGCAGTCTAATGCTTGCGATATTGCGTTAGTTACATGTGCTCCAAGCCCCATGTTTTTCTGCCCTGCTTGCCAAATTGGATTCCCTCTGTTCCACTCTCCTGACACTCCTCTGCTACTGTTGGATCAGATTGCAGATCGCAACATCTGATGTTTCGGTCGTCTGATGCTCCGGGATTCGAACTGCAGCTATTTGCTGTTCGAATCCAGTTGTGATAGCGCAGAACAAAACACCAGGCAGGCTGTATGCAAGTTCAAACAGGAATCTCACATTTATTGGATGCACAAAACACACTTATACACAGCAGTTTGAACACCCCGCCCAAACTACTACTTTCCTATTGGTCAATTGTAAAGTACACTCTAGTACTCACTTGGGTCCTCTTGGCCATGCAATTTAAGACTTGAAATGGGGGCAGCAGGGATGGGTCCGATAGCTTGAATGGGAGGGCGGATATGTGCAATGACACAGAGAAGTCCCAGGAGATAATTAAAATACATAAAACAGTCAAACACAGAACAATACTATCCTTCCAGACCATGGAGCTGTCTGGAGGGGGTTAGCCTTAAGACAAACAGTGAACATTGAAACAACCACAGGGGCATTCAAAAATAAGACAGGTCAGAGGACCCACCACTGTGTAATAGAATCAAGGAAATATACTTCAGTATTCCAAAGGACCAGGACACCCTCGTTTACAATTGACTATTCTCTGAACTCAGTCTGTCTTTTGACTACAGATTTGACCCTGACTATTCTAGACTTTGCCTGCCTTGTAACTGGATTGTCACTGACCCACTCTGCCAACTGCAAGTAGGGATGAGCTGAACACCCCCCCTGTTCGGTTCGCACCAGAACCTGCGAACGGACACAAAGTTCGAGCGAACTCTAGAACCCTATTAAATACAATGGACGCGAACGTTCGAAATCAAAAGAGATAATTATTACGGCTAATATGCAAGTTCTTGTCCTAGAAACAGTTTGGGGACCCGGGTCCTGCCCCAGGGGACATGTATCAACGCAAAAAGAAGTTTTAAAAAAAAAAAAAAAAAAAAAAAAAAAAAAAGGGGGGGGGGGGGGGGGGGGGGAAGCAGTTTTCGGGAGCAGTGATTTTAACCACTTCCCGCCCCGTCAATAGCATATTGACGTCCGGGAAGTGGTTCTGTTATCCACACTGGATGTCATATGACGTCCTGCAGGATAACAGCCGCCGCGCGCCCGGGGGGGCGCGCATCGCGGCTATCGGTAGAGCGGTGTGTCAGTCTGACACACCGCTACACTGATCTCGGTATAAAGCCTCGGCGGAGGCTTTTTACCACGTGATCAGCCGTGTCGAATCACGGCTGATCAGGATGTAAACAGGAAGAGCCGTTGATCGGCTCTTCCTCACTCGCGTCTGACAGACGCGAGTAGAGGAGAGCCGATCGGCGGCTCTCCTGACAGGGGGGGTCGCGCTGATTGTTTATCAGCGCAGCCCCCCCTCGGATACCCACACTGGACCACCAGGGAAGCCACAAGCATGTGGATGGCCCCCATGGCCATCCACATGTAGTAAAACACAAAAAAATAAAAAAAATGCCAATCAGTGCCCACAAATGGGCACTGACTGTGGTCATGCCATGATAGTGCCAATGTGTGGTGGCTGGCATTGCTGGGCATCAGTGTCACCAGTGCCACCTACTAGTGTCCATCAGTGCCAACTATCAGTGCCGCCTATAAGTGCCCATCAGTGCCGCCTATAAGTGCCACCTCATCGGTGCCCATCAGTGTCGCCTTATCAGTGCCCTTCACTGAAGTAGAAAAGGTACTTATTTACAAAAAAATTAACAGAAACAAAGAAAAAAAATACTTATTTTTTTTCAAAATTTTCGCTATTTTTTATTTGTTGTGCAAAAAATAAAAAAATCGCAGAGGCGATCAAGTACCACCGAAAGACAGCTCTATTTGTGGGAACAAAATGATAAAAAATTTGTTTGGGTACAGCGTAGCATGACCGCGCAATTGTCATTCAAATTGCGACAGCGCTGAAAGCTCAAAATTGGCTTGGGCAGGAAGCTGTATAAGTGCCCGGTATTGAAGTGGTTAATGACGCATAAAGTGAAAAAAAAAAAAAAAAAGTGAAATATTCATTTAAATATCGTACCTATGGGGTGTCTAAAGTATGCCTGTGAAGTGGCACGTGTTTCCCGAGTTTAGAACTGTCCCTGCACAAAATGACATTTCTAAAAGGAAAAAAAAGCCATTTAAAACTGCTTGCGGCTTTAATGTAATGTTTGGTCCCGGCAATATGGATAAAAATCATTGAGAAAAATGGCATGGGTACCCCAGCCCCTTTGGATATTAAGGGGAACCCCGACCCCAAAATAAAATAAAAAAGGGCCCTATATAGTCTGAACAGCAGTATACAGGTGGTGCAAACAAGACAGGGACTGTAGGTTTGTTCTTAAGTAGAATCTGTTAGTAATTTGGAACAGGTACATTTTTAAGTGTAGCTCCAGCCAAAAAATCAATTTTTAAGCTTTTTGGAGAACAAAGGGAAGGGTCATCACCCCTGTAACATTTGTTTTGCTGTCTGTGCACCTGTTCAGAACATTTCACCTCACTTTCCGTCCCAATGACAAAATGTTTTTGGAAAATTTGGGGTTTTTAATTGAAACAAGAATTGGTGATAAAGCATCAGTAGAGAGGAGACACCTTCAGAGCAGACAGGACCTCTGCCCCAGTGTGGCTCCTGTCCCCCAAGCACACCAGCTCAAGCACTGCATGGCATCTTTTTGCCTGCGTACTTGCGTAGCCCCTTGAATGCCTATGGAGCACCGCTGGTTCCGAGGACAAATCAGCAGAGGAAGAGGCCATGGAGGAAGAAGAGGGGGTGGAGGAGA